>CM056059.1:4053221-4659342 GCA_029574335.1 Rana kukunoris | reverse complement strand
GTAATAGGAATACAAAATAAAAAATAGAATAGAATAGAAAGGAATAAAATAGAGCAGAAACAGAATTGAAATAGAAAATAATAAAATAAATCAAATATAACCATCTTCCGAAATTTGGCTATATTCATTCTATTCTAGTCAAATTTTTTTTTTTCTATTCTATTGTACTCTAGTCTATTGTTTTTTATTCTATCCTATTTAGTTTTTTTTTTACTATATTCTCTCCTCACTTCTATTGCTTTATTTTCTATTCGGTTTTATTCTGTTCTGTTTACTTTATTTTCTATTCTATTCAGCATTCTAAGTAGGAATCGTCATCTTATTTTATTTGCATATCTCACTGTATTTATTGCAATATATTCCTTTTTGAATTCTAATTAATTTTTGAATGCAAATCAACTTGAAAATAACAAATTTACTAAAAAAAATCCCCCAAAAAAATCAGTCTAACATAACAAAATACGATGAAACAAAATCATTAACTTAACAAATTAATCTAAAACAAAACAATTTTTTTTCCATTATACAAATCTCTACCGGCCAATATTTCAGATTTGAGCTGTAACCTGCAGAAGACACACAATGGGGTCCAAATACAAAGCATTATGATCTATAAAATGGCGGTCATTGCAACTTTTTATCTCGCACAGTATTTGCCCAATAATTTTTCAAACGCCTTTTTTTGGGGGAAAAAAACGATTTTGTGAATTAAAAAAAATAACAAAACAGTAAAGTTAGCCCAATTTTTTTTGTATAATGTGAAAGATGAAGTTACGCCGAGTAAATAGATACCTAACACGTCACGCTTTAAAATTGCGCACACTCATTGAATGGCGCCAAACTTCAGTACTTAAAAATCTCCATAGGCATTGCTTATTTTTTTTTTTACAAGTTACAAATTTATGAGACTTCTTTGCTCTGCGATAGATCGAGGATTCTAGAAATGTACGATGATACGGATGAGCGTTAAAGTGGATGTAAACCCGATTCATAAAATTTTAGCTAGGCACATATATCTGTAGTATTTGTTAATCTCTTTTCAATGAGATAAGTCTTATTAGTCTAAGGCCTCGTACACACGATCGGGACATATCCGATGAAAACGGTCCGCGATCGTTTCCATCGGATATGTCCGATTTGGAGTTTGGTCCGATGGCGTGTACACACCATCGGATCAAATTCCCTGCCGCGGACGGCGCGGTGACGTGGCGATGACGTGGCGGTGACGTTGACGCCGCCACGTCACCGCACCAGGAAGTAAAACACTTCCGCGCATGCGCCGAATCCATTCGGCGGCGGTGCGGCGGCGGTGCGGCGGCGGGCGGCGGCGGCGGCGGTGCGGCGGCGGAGCGGGACGACATGTCTGCTGGTAAGTGTACTAACCAGCAGACATGTCGGGCGGACAGATTCCCACCGGATAGATTTCAAAGCATGCTTTGAAATCTGTCGGGTGGACAAATCTGTCCGCTAGCCCATACACACGATTGGAGATGTCTGCTGAAACGGTCCATCGGACCGTTTTCAGCGGACATATCCCCTCGTGTGTACGAGGCCTTATAGTCTAATAGCTCTCTTATGAACGGATCCTCTGTTATCAGCCTGAGAACTATTTTTTGACAAAAGCAGCCTGAATCTTTTGTCAAAGGAGGTTGCTAAAATAGATCAGCAGAGAGCAGGTCCTATTACAAAACACCTCTGAGAGTCTCTGCCTATGAGGAGAGGGGGTGTGTGCCTTTTCTCCAATCAGCATTGTTGGCTATCTTGGCTGTATGCCCAGACATCACACTCTGTGTTAACCAGAAAGAGAAAATCTCCTAACTATATCTGAACTTTCGAAACAGTATATAAATGTGAAGAGAGCAGCTATACATGTAAAACCTATGTAGGGAGATTTGTTTCATCCCTGTGTATCATCTGAGGTTGTTCACTTCACTTGGTGTATGGAGGGTTTACATCCACTTTAAGTCTCTTCTTTTTATTTCTGCAGCAGATTTACTTTAAAAATATTTTTTATTGGAGTTCACCTTCCTCTTGTTTGACCAACATTTTTAAGGATACAGTTATAAACAGGACATTAATTTACCTTTCACAGAGATAAGGGATACATCTGAGAACTGGTGATGATTTGAAGGGTCCTCTCTGTGTAATTGTTGAGTACATTTGTAGAGTCCAGACTGACTCCTCGTTATATTAGGAATATGGAATGTGGAGTCAGATTCTGAGGATTTTATCTCCTGATCATCCTTGTGGAATTTTGTGTTTGTTGCATAAAAATCTTTTACATGATGACATCTCAGAGTCAGGGGGGTCTCCTTCATAGATGGCAGATGGGGGTCTCTGCAGGATGACATAACCTGAAATGTAATAAAATGATACTTTATGTTGTTCTTTTCACCCTCAACAATCTGTAATGATGGAGATGAGATGAGATCACTCACTCATTGTAACATTTAGGAAGACGGGATCACTGATATCACCACCGATGGTCTGACACTGGTAATCTCCACTGTCCTGGTATACTGAAGATCCAATGATCTGAAGTCTCTGTTGATCTCCTGGTATTGGACTCTTATCTTTGTACCACTGATAGGTCCCGTGCTCCTCAGTAGACGGCACATCACATGTTAGAGTCACATTGTCATAGTATATTATATTCCCCCAGTTGGGTGTAAAGGTCACCACAGGTTTGATTGTCCCTCCTATAGAAGAAAAGAGATCACACAGAACACATAGAGAGCACAGTGTGCAGCAAAACACAGAGAGGTGATCACATCTCGGATGAGAAAAAACAATTCTAAATAAATGGGAATGTTTGTAGTCCTGGTCTCCTGGACCAGATTCTTAAAGCAGTTACATCAGCGTATCTCGAGATACGCCGCGTAACTTCTAAAATATTCTGTATTCAGAAAACAAGATACACCGGAATTACACTAAGATATGACTGATGTAATTCTTTTGCGCCGTTGTATCTTAGTTGCATATTTACGCTGGCCGCTAGGTGGCGCTTCCGTCGATTTTGAATATGCAAATTAACTAGATAAGCTGATTCACGAACGTACTTGTGCCCGGTCGTCCTATTTTACGTCGTTTGCATAAGCGTAAAGTTACCCCTGCTATATGAGGCGTAACATTGCGTAGGTGAAGCGTACACAATGTTAAGTATGGACGTCGGGACAGCGTTGAATTTTCCGTCGTTTATGTTGTTTGAATAAATTGTTCTCGAATAGGGCTTAGCGTAAATTACGTTCACGTCGAAACCAATGAGTATTTGTGGCGTAAATTTTGAGCATGCGCACTGGGATACGTCCACGCACAGCGCGGCACAATGCACCGTTCGTTATAAACTTCATTTACGTGGGGTCCTGGTTGATTACCATGCAACACGCCCACTCCAAACATAATTTGAATTACCCGAGCATACGCCGGCCCATTTACACTACACCGCCGTAACTTAGAACGCAAGTGCTTTGAGAATACTGCACTTCCGTCCAAAGTTTCGGTGGCGTAGTGTAAATACAATATGCTTCGCCCCGCTAGAGGATACGCCGAGGTACGAGAATCTGGCCCAAAGATTTACCAACAAGTTGGTAAATCTCTGTTTGCAACAATATAAACTACTACCCTTATCCTCCCTGGCGGTATGATTATGTCAGATTTTAGGTGCTGAAAGCGGTACCATTATTTTGCATGGAAATTTGCCGTTTTACATTGTAGGCCTGTAATTCTTAGGAATAACTCACTTAAATCTGTCCAAACAAGAGTCTAGTAGACATCCCACGTATAATAAAGTTTGAAACACAAAATCATAAATTATAATATAATAAATAACTATAAATAATAACAAATAATAATGTAATAATAATAAAAATTCTTCAATAATGCAATCAAATCAAATTAAATTTGCTCAGTTGCAGAATTGTCGCTGTCGTTACTTTCAGTGTTTTGATGATGAATTTCCCCACAAATCGCTATCGCTCAATTCTGCAAGTGATTCTAATTAATTATCGCTGTTTTCTAGCTGCTCTAAAACCATTTTTGACATAAAGGGACACTTTTTGGTTGCTATGGACAATCTCCAGTTTGCAGGCAGAAAAAACTTTATAATATAAAAGTGCATGCAGGACACTGGACAGACCACTAGGGACAAGGGGGGTGTGTATTTATTTTATACAGTACTGTAATCTATAAGATCACAGTATACTGTATGAAATGTTTTTTTAACTTTTTTTGAATTTGGCGCCGGACTCTGCCCCCGTGTCGTAAAGTCGCAGGGAATGGAGCTCGGCAGCACTCAGTGAATCGAGTGAGGAGACAGCTCACACACACAGCGGGGAGACATCGCAGGATCCAGGGATAAGGTAAGTAACTTGTGCCTGAATACTGCGAGGCGATCCCGAGTCTAACTCGGGGATACCGATAATGGTACTGAAATTTCACCCCAAGCCAGACTCGGGAATACCGCCAGGTGGGTTAAAGTGATTGTAAACAAGCACCCTGTGAAACAACCCATTCAGTTTAAAATAAAAATGAAATGCAAAACATTTGTGGATATATATATATATAAAAACACACATTATAAATACCTTCCCTTCTTTATAAGTGTCCCATTCCCTCTGTTCTCAGCTGCATAAGAGCTGGGGGGAGGAGAAGCAGCAGTACACTGATCTTCCCAGTTAAAGACTGTGTAGGTGAGTCATGTCAGGACAAGTCTGATCATTGGGGGAGAGCACACTGAGTTCCCAACATAGCTAGGAGAACTTAATTTTTTTTTTTTTTATAGTTTGTAATTTTCTCCTTCACTGATGTGCACTGATGAGGCTGCACTGATGGGCACTAACTTGCACTAATGAGGTGGGACTGATGAGGCGGCACTGATTGGCATTGGTGGTCACTGATAGGTTGTACTTTTTGGCACAACCTTTTTAAAGAGGCTTCACTGTGAGGTGGCACTAATGGGTGGTATTGATGGGCACTGAAAGGCACCGATAGAAAATGATAGGCGGCACGGATGAGCACTGATAGGTGGCACTGATGGACACTGGTAGGCGGCATTGATGGGCACTGATCAGCAGCACTGGTGGGCACTGTTGGGACTGCACTGATAATCAAGACACTGATAATCAGTGTAGATGTCCCTTACATAACCTGGTTATCGGCTCCCCTCTCCTCATGCTGTCAGCATGAGGAAAGGAGTGCCGATAACCGGCTTCTGTTTACATCATGATCATTTGTTATTGGACACAGCTGATCACGAGGTAAAGAGCCACTGATTGGCCCTTTACCTCAATCTGTGAAAAGCAGTGCAGGCACATGGCAAGAGCGACAACGGGAGGACATCATATGATGCCCTTCCAGAACTTGCCAGCTGCGCTGTAGCAATCATTCGGCTATAGTGCGGTCGGAAAGTGGTTAAATAAAGAAGCTGAAGTTAGAAGCAGATTGGCTACCATGCACAACTGCACCGGATTTGGAGTGCTCCAGTTTTCGGAAATCCCCCCACCGTGTTTCTTTTCTTTTATATAAGGTTCTGCTAGAAATTCTCTTCTGAATGAATGAGTGAATGAAAAACTTATATAGCGCGACACATGCAAACTAAATCGCCTCTGGGCGCTCGTTGTTCCAGTATCTCATAACCTCAAAAGAGCAGAGTTTTAATCCGTCTTCTGAAGGTTAGGTGGTTCTCCTCCAACCGAATGCTGGTTGGTAAAGCGTTCCATAGTCTGGGACCCTGCAAAGCAAACCTTCTTTCTCCTTTGGACTTGAATCTGGCCTTGGGTACTTTGACCAAATTTTGGTCGGTGGATCGCAGAACGCGAAATGGGATTCTATTTTATCGCAAAGATATTGCGGGGCTTTTCCATGGATGCATTTATGAGTCAGACAGAGAGCTTTAAAAGCAATTCTGTCCTTTACTGGCAACCAGTGAAGGGATCTCAGAGAAGGTGAGATTGATTCCCAGGGTTTTTTGACAATGTGATTTGACGATGCGACGCACATGCTCAGCTCAGTGTATATTCTTGGCATGTCTCAGTGGCGGGATGCAGTAACTTGTGTGCACATGAGCATTAACCCAAGTCAGCTTACCAAGTTAGCCAATTCTGAAGACAACCAGGTGTAGATGACAGCTGTGGCAATGGAGTGATAAGGGAGATTATGGAATTATAAACATTGCATCGATAAAGCAGTCCCTTGCACATTATGGTCAATTCCCACCCACCACAATGTGGATCCACTTTACATGGACACCAGCCAGGTTGTTAATTAGAGGGTTAAATGTCAGTTTACTGAAGAATTTTTAATCCATTACAGGTTTTTGGGATGACTTAAATGTTCTTAAAGAGGAACTAAACTCTCCTATCCTTTACAGTCGCCATCTTGGTCTCAGCTTGATCTGCAGTTACCAGCTATGCAGTTCTGATTCTGGTCATTTGATGGCTTGGCAGTTCAATTAAGAGCGGAAATAATCAGACTAGTAACTGTAAGAGTTATTCAAGCCTTGGGGAAACTGTATATTAATGTTTTTAGTTTCTGCTTTAAAGCTGTACGTGAAATTACAGAGCCACCACAGTTTCCTGGAAGGGTCTTCGTGACATTGTACTTCTGCAGTGCATGTTTGGCTGCACTTTCCTTTGCTTAGAGACAGCATCAGCACTGGAAAAATCTACTTTAACTTCAGTCAAAACTATTTTTTTTAAAGATTTGGCAATTATGTGTTTTCATCAATCTGCTTTGAACTGAAGAAGTTGCAGCCCCCGAAATACTTAAATGTGTTTATTGATAGAAAGGGGGTTCTCTTTTCTTGTCTTTGACCGGAGACAGATGCATTGGCTTTAAACACCAACAGACCGAAATGTGACCACACAAGCCACAGGAAGGAGTCTAAACATTGGAGTTAAAGCCCTCAGGTATTGACCCTGGCATTAACTAGCGTCACCACAGTTTTCTGACAACACTAAAAAGCCCAAATACAAAGACACGAGCCACTGGGTAAAATAATTAATTGTTAGCCTCTTTGATTAAATGGACATCATTAAGTTAATAGTAGTAAAATCATCCACAACTCGATTAGATAGAAATAGGGCTCAGGGTAAAATAAAAAAATAACTAAAAAGAAAAAATGTAAAAAAAAAAAAAAAACGTATCTATCAAAAAAATATATATATTTAAGGCTAGTTCTTCTGCCGGTCTACTCAGGTCATGTACTTTGCAAAGATCTCCCACAACTGTTCCCTTCTTCCCTCCATTTGGGTGACAGCAGTTCAATTAGAAGCTCTCTCACTAATTGTTTGGCACCATTACTCGTTCCTTTAGACTAGACACCTTCTTCAGGAAGTGATCAGACCCTCTACCCACCCCAAGCTGTATAAGTCAGGTGGAAATACAATTCTGGCATGAACTTTGCAAAGATCTTCCACAACTGTTCCCATTGTCCCTCCATTTGGGTGACAGGAGTTCGTTTAGAAGATCTCCAAAGGGCCAAGTGCAACCATCAAAAAACATCTCACATTCCTATCAAAACACTCAAAAAATATATTCCTAAAAATGTACTCAAATTTGAACTTTGGAGGTTTCAGGTCAATTTAAATTTGACCAAAATTCAAATCTCAGCACTGGGGGTCTTTCTAGCAAACATTTGTGTGATACATTTAAGTACATTTAATGACAATTCAATCTCGGTTGTGTGCAATTGTAGATAACCTGCACTGCTTTTTAATAGTCTTCTACCACTGCATTAATGCAAAGCAAGTAACAAAATTATAATCCATGATCCAAACCCCTTCTTTCTCAGACAACTTGTAGACCAAAATGGTAAAAAAAAAAAAAAAATGTAGTATTTATGTGTTTATGACATATTATTCAATGTCAGCTCTGTACTCACCAGATTCTCCCACGTTCAAAGCTAAAAAGCCAAATGACACTTTTTAGAAAATGTTATGTACAATACATGTCATTAAAGAATATCCAATGCATTTCAATATTTTTTAATCGTTTATTTTTAGGTTTGAAATGATACATTTTCTTTATAGCAAAAATGTTAGAATCACAATTTTCTTAGATCTCCAGAAGAAGATTGGAACTGACGCTCTCCCTTATGTGACAAGCTATGGTTTTGGAGAGGTCGGGTTAAGCAACCAGACTTAACGTTACCACTCCTCCAACATGTAGCCATCAATTGTCCTAAAATTCACCCCATAAGCCCCTGACACAATGATTGGACAAGTTCATTTACACATCAGATCCTTCTATGCATCCATCATAACCCTCTAACCAAGACAATCCTTGTATGCCTTATGTAACCTCCAGCTACCCCCCCCCCCAACACCACAACTTTTATCAACTCTTATTTTAATCAGCCACCAGACTGTTCCCATTCCTCCTTCTGAAGTTCCAGTCAACCAGCCATGAGAATTGAACTATGTATCCCCCAGATCCCCCTTTACTAAACTAGGCACCTTAATTTAATTCCCTGAGGAAGTGATCAGACCCCCTACCCACCCCGAGCTGTAAGGATCGGGTGGAGATACAATTATGAGATCTAATTGGATAGAGGATATAACTTAAGACAATAATTTAATCACAAGAGACAAGGGGTTCTCAGCAGTAGAACCAGGACATGTACCCCGGTACCCAAGCCTAGCATTGGCCCAACCTTGAACAAAAATGTTCTCCTTAGAGATGACATCCAGCTATCTTCTTAATTGAATCTTGCAAATAAAACAAATCTCTTCTGAAAATCACATTCCTAGTTCTGACTTATCTAGATTAATGTGAACCTTCCAGCCGATGTGACAAGGCCATGAACACAGCTTACACTCAATGATAATAACGGTACAAGTCAAGAAAAGTTCTGCTTAGATCTTCTAGGTCTTCTGAATCTCCTTTCTATAATGTGCAATCCACCATTACTGAGAATGTATACTTATTAACAACTGTAACATGATGTACAGGATTTCCCATGGAATGAGACAGCTCATACAGTGCCCATTGGATGGTGAATACGATGGAAGAAGAAGACGAAGAAGAAAAAGAAGAAGAACAAGATTGTGCATTGTCCACAACAGATGTAATTATAATGAGTGATCTTTACATCGAGCCTCTAAGGCCGCGTACACACGATGAGACATGTCCGCTCAAACATGTCCGTTGGACCGTTTGCAGCGGACATGTCTCATCGGATTTTGGTCCGATGGCGTGTACACACCATCGGACAAAAATCCCCTCCGGCTGTGGTTGCGGTGACGTGGCGGTGACGTTGACGCTGCCACGTCACCACTCCAGGAAGTAAAATACTTCCACGCATTTGATCATGTGTACGCGGCCTCAGAGTTTCATAGTAATGAGTTATTTTATGTTATACACAATCTCAAAAGAAAGACACTGATACTTTACATAGTTACATAGTTACATAGTTACATAGTTAGTCAGGTTGAAAAAAGACACAAGTCCATCCAGTTCAACCATAAAAAAATAAAAAAATAAAACAAAGTAAAACACAGTACATCCTCCCATACACCCAACTCCATACCCACAGTTGATCCAGAGGAAGGCAAAAAACCCCAGCAGAGCGATGATCCAATTTGCTACCGGAGGGGAAAAAATTCCTTCCTGATCCCCCGAAAGGCAATCGGATTTACCCCGGATCAACTTTACCTACAAAACTTAGTACTCAGTTATATTATGTGCATTTAGGAAAGAATCCAGGCCTCTCTTAAAGCAATCTACTGAGCTGGCCAGAACCACCTCTGGAGGGAGTCTGTTCCACATTTTCACAGCTCTTACTGTGAAGAAACCTTTCCGTATTTGGAGGTGAAATCTCTTTTCCTCCAGACGTAAAGAGTGCCCCCTTGTCCTCAGCGTTGACCTTAAAGTGAATAACTCAACACCAAGTTCACTATATGGACCTCTTATGTACTTGTACATGTTGATCATATCCCCCCTTATTCTCCTCTTCTCAAGAGTGAATAAATTCAGTTCCTCTAATCTTTCCTCATAGCTGAGCTCCTCCATGCCTCTTATCAGTTTGGTTGCCCTTCTCTGCACTTTCTCCAGTTCTCCGATATCCTTTTTGAGAACTGGTGCCCAAAACTGGACTGCATATTCCAGATGAGGTCTTACTAATGATTTGTACAGGGGCAAAATGATATCTCTATCTCTGGAGTCCATACCTCTCTTAATACAAGAAAGGACTTTGCTCGCTTTGGAAACCGCAGCTTGGCATTGCATGCCATTATTGAGCTTATTGATTCTCAAAATAAAATAATAGAATACTAAGAATTAAAAGAAGAATAAAAATCATTGTACTTACATAGAAACACAATGGCGAGAAAGACAGACATGGTAGCCGAGACCTGGAAGTTGTGACTGTCTCTCTGAGAAGAAGAAGTTATGAGCGTCTTCTCACTTACTGAATGTTATTTATGGACATTTCACCAGAATTAACACTTTTGTGAGAAAATAGAAGGAGAAATAATCTGTGATAGCCAATAAGATCTCAGTTGTGCCTTATCTGATATGATATTCTAGATAAAACTCATTTATGGTCGTGGCCCTCTGACTGAGAGTGATGTGGATCACATAAACACGCGACTTACAACATAAATAGACCTGAAGTGTGCCTTGGTGGTCTGGTCAGTATGCCAATAAAAGGGGGCATACCCAAAGTAAGTAATGGGTAGTTAATTGAAGAAGGATTTGCTGAGAAGTGCCCTGAAAAGGGGGAAGGGCGGGAGGGTGTCGAATACGATTGAATGCGCAGACTCACGGACATGGGGTGAGCTGGGAAGAGTCGGCCCAGTGACGTGTAGTACTGCACACTGAACCGACAAAGAGCATGTGTGAGTGGGCTGCTTAAATACCCTCCTGGCTCCTCCCATAAACTCAGGCCACCATACTGGCCTTCTTATATATCATCTTAGGATGGGTACTGCTGGTCTTGTACCCAGGTTTTTCTGGTCTAGCTGAATTACATGATGGTAATGACCTTGTTTGGAATCTCATGTTGCCATTATGGGAAGGTATGGCTTCCATTCCTATCTCACTGAATAGTAGACTCAGGTGACACCATCAGGCACTTCTCTGGGGTAGATGTACCAATAAGAATTGTAAACTCAAGTTACTCCCAAGGGGCAATCTAATGGTGATGATGTACCAATAGAAACCAAGTGATGATGTACCAAGGATAGAAACAGGTGCTGTTTTTGGGAATATGTACAATAAGAATTGTACATTTATGATACAACCTATAGGCAATTCTCTGGGGTAGATGTACCGATAAGAATTGTAAACTCAGGTTACACACAAGGGTCAATCTTTTGGTGATGATGTACCAATAAGAATGGAAGCATCTGCTGTTTTGGGGTAGATGTAGCAATAAGAGATGTCATTTTAGGGTACAGCCTATAGGCAATTCTATGGGGCAGATGCACTGATAAGAATTGTAAACTTAGATTACTGGGGTAGATGTACCAATAAGAATAGAAACAGAAATAGAAATCACTTCCACTGCTACTAAGTGAGGTGTATGAAGTACTAAGCTACCCGTCACTGCCAGAACCTCCATCACCAGCCACCGTCACCACTTCCTCTGCCAGCTGGCTGATTCTCCTTCTTCTTACACACGTCTTGCACAGTTAAAATGATTTTACTGTTCACTCTTTGGCTTGTTTACCCAGTCATGGATTTAACTCACTGGATACACCGTGACTTACTAGACATCACTTTACTGTACTTCTCCCCACCATAGGCAATGCTAGGTGGGTGCTGGGGGTGCAGACCGCATCCTGGAAATCTATACTGATGGGGGGTCTGCACTAAAGGTAGGGTGTCTGTACTAAAAGTTTTTTTTTTACACTGATGGGGGGTCTGTACTGAGAGAGGGGGTCTATACTAACGGAGGGTGGTCTGTACTTAGTATGTGGTCTATACTATCAGAAGGTGGTCTGTACTTAGTATGGGGTCTATACTAATGGAGGGTGGTCTGTACTTAGTGTGCGGTCTATAATAACGGAGGATGGCCTGTATTTAGTGTGGGGTCTATACTGAGAGTGGGTGTTTTTTTCCGCAACAGGTGACACCAACCCTAGTGACGCCACTGCTCCCCACCTCAAGTAAACAACACGAGGCAACTTCTTTGAACAAGAACTCAGTTTACTGGATTGATTTGCAGAATACAGTTGAGGTGGCACATTATTACATAATAATTCCTTTACATAAATGATTTCACTTTACCATACATTTGTCTATACATTGATTTGGCTGTGCTGTTTCCCTAGTGATGCTGCCCATACCTTAACCACTTAAGGACCCCCGCACGCACATTTATGGCCACAACATGGCTCGTACAGGCACAAGGGCGTAAATTTACGTCCTCGCCTTCGTGCGGTTCCGCGGCGTGCGTCGGTCCCCCTGGCTCTGGGAGCGATCGCAGATGAGCGGGCGGATGTCTGTGTTTTCCGCCCCCCCCCCACGATCGCTCCCAGCCAATGGGAGCGCTCCCCCTTCGTGTCAGTTCCTCCTCCTGTGTTTACACAGGAAGGAGGAAATGATGTCACCTCTCATCGCATCGGTGTTTCCCACCGCTGCTGATGAGAGAAGACATCCACAGTAAGTGTGCACCAACACAACACTGACACACACTCACATAGGCACATTAACCCCTTGTGATCGCCCCCCCCACCCCCCTGTCACAGTGTCACTGAATGCAGTGATCTAATCACTGCATTTAGTGTCAGTGTGACAGGCAGTGTAAAAGTCAATTAGTGTTAGGTCCAGGATAGCGCCCCCACCCCCCCTAATAAAGTTTTAACCCCTTGATCACTGCCCTAGTTAACCCTTTCACTCCCTATAGCCAGCATCACTAAGCGATCATTTTTCTGATCGCTGTATTAGTGTCGCTGTTCCCGCTAGGTAGCTATTTTTTTTATTGCGATTTTTTTTTTTTTTACTAAAGACATGTGGCTGAATTAATTTTGGCCTAAATGTTTTACTAAAATTTAGTTTATTTGATTTTTTTATAAGGCGATCAAATACCACCGAAAGAAACCTCTATTTGTGGGAACAAAAGGACGCAAATTTTGTTTGGGAGCCACGTCGCACGACTGCGCAATTGTTTGTTAAAGCGATGCAGCGCCGAATTGTAAAAACACCTTGGGTCATTTAGCAGCGTATGTGTTCGGGTCTTAAGTGGTTAAAATATGGAAAGTTGTAATATATAAAATCCATTCACTTGGTTGCCCAAAAACATGTCCCAAGTGTGATGCTCCCAGTAGAAAGGATTACATCAGGGGTCTCAAACTGGTGGCCCTCCAGCTGTTTCCGAACTACACTTTAGACAGAATAAAGGTGGATAAAGCACCTGGACCAGATGGCATCCACCCACGGATCCTAAAAGAATTGAGCTCTGAAATTTCAAAGTCACTGTATCTAATATTTAGGGACTCATTAATGACAGGAATAGTACCACTGGATTGGCGTAGAGCCAATGTGGTGCCCATATTTAAAAAGGGAACAAAGTCTTTACCAAGTAACTATAGACCTGTTAGTTTAACTTCTATAGTTGGAAAGATACTGGAACGTTTAATAAAAGACCACATGGATGAGTTCTTGCTGGAAACAAACTATTTAAGCAGCAGACAGCATGGATTCATGAAAGACAGAAGTTGTCACACAAACCTGATTTCCTTTTATGAAGAGGTAAGTAAAACCCTGGACAGAGGCGTAGCAGTGGACGTGGTATACATGGATTTTGCAAAAACGCTGGATACAGTTCCCCACACACAGCTCATGTGTAAGGTAAGGTCTACAGGATTAGATATATCAGTTTGTAAATGGATAGAAAACTGGCTGAAAGACAGGATTCAGAGAGTTGTGGTTAATGATTCTTACTCTGAATGGTCCAAGGTTATCAGTGGTGTACCCCAAGGTTCAGTGTTGGGTCCCTTACTTTTCAATATATTTATAAATGATATTGGGTCTGAGATCCAAAGTAACATTTCTGTTTTTGCAGATGACACCAAGCTATGCAGTGGAATAATGTCCTTGCAGGACGTCTCCAATTTACAAGCCGACCTCAATGCTCTGTCTAATTGGGCGACTAAGTGGCAGATGAGGTTTAATGTTGATAAATGTAAAGTTATGCACTTGGGGGCTAAGAATATGCATGCATCGTACATGCTAGGGGGAGTACAACTGAGGGGATCTGTAGTGGAGAAGGATCTGGGGGTTTTAGTTGATCATAAGCTCAATAATGGCATGCAATGCCAAGCTGCGGTTTCCAAAGCAAGCAAAGTCCTTTCTTGTATTAAGAGAGGTATGGACTCCAGAGATAGAGATATCATTGTGCCCCCCTGTACAAATCATTAGTAAGACCTCATCTGGAATATGCAGTCCAGTTTTGGGCACCAGTTCTCAAAAAGGATATCGGAGAACTGGAGAAAGTGCAGAGAAGGGCAACTAAACTGATAAGAGGCATAGAGGAGCTCAGCTATGAGGAAAGATTAGAGGAACTAAACTTATTCACTCTTGAGAAGAGGAGATTAGGGGGGATATGATCAACATGTACAAATATATAAGAGGTCCATATAGTGAACTTGAGTTATTCACTTTAAGGTCATCGCTGAGGACAAGGGGGCACTCTTTACGTCTGGAGGAAAAGAGATTTCACCTCCAAATACGGAAAGGTTTCTTCACAGTAAGGCCTTGTACACACGAGGGGATATTTCCGCTGAACATGGTCCGACGGACCATTTCAGCCGAAAAATCCCCTCGTCTGTAGGGGCAAACGGACGCTTTTTGCCGGATTCATCCGGCGGAAAAATTTCAAAGCATGCTTTGAAATATTTCCGCCGGATAGGTGCCCGTCAGATATGTCCGCTGGTTAGTACGGCAAACCAGCGGACATATCTGCCCGCACATGCGTCGTATCCTGTGAATGGATCCGACGCATGCGCGCGGAAGTGTTTACTCCCTGGTGCGGTCACGTGGCGGTCCGTCGGACCGTTCCCATCGGATTTATTACCTTGTGTGTACAAGGCCTTAAGAGCTGTGAAAATGTGGAACAGACTCCCTCCAGAGGTGGTTCTGGCCAGCTCAATAGATTGCTTTAAGATGGGCCTGGATTCTTTCCTAAATACACATAATATAACTGAGTACTAAGTTTTGTAGGTAAAGTTGATCCGGGGTAAATCCGATTGCGTCTCGGGGGATCAGGAAGGAATTTTTCCCCCTCCGGTAGCAAATTGGATCATGCTCTGCTGGTTTTTTTTTTGCCTTCCTCTGGATCAACTGTGGGTATGGAGTTGGGTGTATGGGATGTACTGTGTTTTATTTTGTTTGTTTATTTATTTTTTATGGTTGAACTGGATGGACTTGTGTCTTTTTTTAACCTGACTAACTATGTAACTATGTAACTATGTAACTATGTAACTATGTACACGTCCCATTATCCCTCTGCCTGTGGGAGTCATGCTTGTAACTGTCAGTCTTGCAATGCCTCATGGGATTTGTAGTTCTCTGCAACAGCTGGAGGGCCACCCGTTTGAGACCCCTGGTTTTCATAATACACAGATCCTCACTGTATGTCTCTGGTCTTCCACACCGGACTGCACCACAAGGTCGGCTCCCCTATATATATAGCCTCTGAAGAAGGGAGGTGCCACACACACAGGGGAAGACACGTCATACAATTACATTAACCCCTACATGCATCAGCCAGAAACTTAAAAAACATAACACAGTAACAAGCATAAGCACAAGCCTACAAGATTTTTACAAAAAGAGGTAAGAAGATTGGAGAAACATATGACAATTATCCTACAGGGTTATCTGCTGGCTAAAAATAAGAATATAAAATGTTAATATATAATAATTCTACTTTACCTGACCCTTATTTATAAAAAATAAAAAAGACAATGGGATTGATTTATTAAACTATAAAGTTCTAAATGTGGAGCAGCTTCCAGTTTTTTGACAAAGTTTTGATGAACAATCTGAAGTTGGAAGCTGATTGGCTCCCATGCACAACTGCACCAGAATTTGCATTTTCCAGTTTTAATAAATCAACCCCCAATACATACAAAACCCCCTTCATATCTTCTTTAGTTTTCAGAACTTAGAATAAACAACATGATCAGTAAGGTGTGACATTTGTGTTTTGGGTCTTTATTTCCTTCCTGTTATTCTCTCCTCCATGTGTGATTTCACTGACCACTTCTACTTCTTTCTTCACGGCTTACTGTATTACTCATTAGTTTAATCACTTATATTATTATTTAATTTTTTTCAGATTAATCAGATTTTTTTGTGAATATAAATTTATTTAAAAAAAAAAAGACGTTCCTTTGAATTCAGCCAAAACGTTTTCCATGTTCTCTTAGATGTTTCATTGAGGTCCTCAGATTCCCAAATGTTCTTCTTCCTCTTCTTCTCTACCACTTGTTGTGGAAGTAGGTGAAACATACGGCAGCAGATAATATAAATCCAGAGATCACCAGTCGTGTTATATTCTGTGCCGTGTAATCTGAGGAGAGAACCAGAGATGGAAGTCATGTGATTTTTAGATAAGATAAAAACCTTAGTTGTGAAATTTTGAACTAATCCAAATTCTTAGTGTATGTGAAGGATCTGGATTAGCTTCCTTCTCATTGGACAGAAGCAATGTTGTTGTTTAATTTTCCAGTAATACTGTATGTTCCAACATATTCCAATAATAGGAGGACAGGTGACACGGAAAGCAATGGAACTGAACTGGGAGATAAGTGTGTCACTCGCTCAGGAGGAGCGTAAATCACAAGACTGACCAAACTTATACATCCATTTGTTGGAAAACCATTAAAAAGATGTATTTCAACTTTATATTTAACTTTATGTTTTTACTATGAAGAGCTTTGTCAATAATGTCCAGTGTCTTCATGCTATGGACTTCTCTTTTATGACTCATTATTGACTCCGCCATGACATAAAGGGGAATTGAACTAAGGGGGGCGAGTACCATACACTGGGGGGGTGTCAGACCGGCACCCCCCCTTCCGTGATTGTATTACACCTGCGGTGGCAGCGCCGTGAGTTTAGGTAGTGGCACACTGGCACAGGCATGGAGAGGCGAGCTAGCTAAAGTGGCGAGGGGGTGTGCGGGGGTGCAGTGTGACACCGCTGCACCTACTATCCCCTCCTCTTGCAGCCACGGGCTGCCTCTTTGTGTAATCCTGGATATCACACAGGCACAGCCCCGAGTGACGCCGCCTCCCCTCCTCTCTGTTTATGTGTAAACAGGGGGAGGGGACCTGCTGTGCATGTGCCACCGTGCTGATCTGAGACACTGAAGGGGGCTGCACTGAATGGGGGTACACTGATCGAGGGGTCTACACTGAAGTGGGGGCTGCATTGAACGAGGGGGCTACACTGAATGAGGGGGGATACACTGAACGGGGGGCGACACTGAATGGGGGGCTACACTGAACAGGGGGGTCTGCATTGAAGGGGTGGATACACTGAAGGGGGGTCTGTGTAACATGCAGGGGGTCCAGAGCTGCAGGGTTCTGTTTAATGTAAAGGGGTCCAGTGATGCAGGGTGATGTGTAATGTAAAGGGGCCCAGAGGTGCAGGGTGCTGTGTAATGTAAAGGGGTCCAGAGGCGCAGGGTGTTTTGTAATGTAAAGGGGTGCAGGGTGCTGTGTAATTTAAAGGGGTCCAGAGATGCAGGATGCTGTGTAATGTAAAGTTAAATTAAAACAAATTATTTGTTACAATTTTTTTTCCTCTTTGTGCATGTTTAGGTGACCAGCGGGTTAGGGGTGAAGATGGGGGGGCGCCACAGGATTAGCTTGCACAGGGCGCCTGAACACCTAAGGCCGGACCTGGCCGAAGGTCGGGGGGACCCATCACCCGACTGGCTGAGAATTTACCTATTGCCTAAGTCACGCCATGATCTTCTTATCTCAGGTGATCTAATATTGATCTTGTTTGTATGTACCAGTTGTTTTTCAATCTGTATAGTCAGGCCTCGTACACACGACCAAGAAACTCATCGGAAAAGACACATTGTTTTCCTCGACAAGTTCATTGTTCGGCTTGTCGAGAAACTTGACAAGCTGTCTTTGCGTACACACTGTCAAGGCCAAATATCCTCTTTCTCAAACGCGGTGACTTCAACACATACAACGGCAGGGGAAGTTCAATTTCACTGGCACAACCTGTGAGGCTGCTTTTGCTAATCTCATGTTACTGCTTCTTAGGTAAAAGTTTGGTAAGAGACATTTTGCACTTTTCAGTCTGTTACAGCGTGACGAATGTGCTATTTTCATTACAAACGCTACTTTTACCGAAGGTGCGCAGGTTTCTAAGCATACACACCATCGTCGAAAACCAGCCCATCGAGGAACATGGTGAGGAAATTGAGACTCCCGTCGAGGAAAAAGAGAACTTGCTCTCTTTTTTCCTCGTCGAGTTCCTCGACAGTTTTCTCAATGAAAAGCATACACACGACCATTTTTCCTCGGTAAAAAAGCTCTGCCCCCAAGTTTCTTGATGGATTCTGTCGAGGAAACCAGTCGTGTGTACGCGGCCTTAAAGTGATTTTCAAAATTTTCTTTATACATGATGGGCCAGATTCAGAAAGAATTTACGTCAGCGTATCAAGAGATACCCTGCGTAAATACTAAGAATAGCCGGCGTATCTTTTTTTGCTATTTAGAAAAGAAGATACGTCGGCTTTCTTCTAAGATACGAGCAGCGTAAGTTCCTTACACTGTCATATCTTAGTTGCATATTTACGCTGGCTGCTAGGTGACGCTTACGGCGGTTTACGCATAAAATATGCCAATTAGCTATTTACGCAGATTCCCGAACGTACTTGCGGCGCCACGTCGAAGTTTACGTTGTTTGCGTTATAGCGGCGTAAGGTTACTCCTGCTATAGGAGGTGTAGCCAATGTTAAGTATGGACGTCGGGACATTGTCGAATTGTACGTCGGTTAATCCTTTGCGTAAATCGTTCGGGAATGGGGCTCGACGTTAGTTACGTTCACGTCGTTTACAAAAAAAACGTCAATTACGTGGGGTCATGATTCATTTACATGAATCACGCCCCCACTTCATAAATTTGAATTGCGCGGCCTTACGTCGCAACACATACGTTATGCCACCGTAAATAAGGGCGCAAGTTCTTTCTGAATACAGAACTTGCGCAAAAATTTATAGCAGCGTAACGTATCGGGGATACGTTAGAGGAGATTTGGTCTTGACAGTGTGTACGCAAAGACAGCTTGTCAAGCTACGTTACGGCAGCAAAAAGATCCGCGGATCTTTCTGAATCTGGCACAATGTCTTTTTCAAATGTATTTCCCTTGTATCTCAAAATAAAATTGAAATATGACATTTGGCCAGTATTGACGCATTTATGGCAGCGTTTTTACTATGTAGAGCATTTGCAACAAGTTCTCTGCACAGTTTCTTCACCTTATGGAGGTAACAAATAGGGATGAGCTTCGAGTTCGAGTAGAACTCATGTTGGATTCGAACATTGCCTGTTCGCTGAACAGCGAACTATTTGGGGTGTTCGCGGCAAGTTCGTGCAAACTTTAGAACCCTGTTAAAGTCTATGGGACTCAAATGTTTGAAATCTAAAGTGCTAATTTTAAAGGCTAATATGCAAGTTATTGTAATAAAAAGAGACCTGGATCCTGCCCCAGGGGACATGTATCAAGGCAAAAAAAAGTTTTAAAAACTGCATTTTTTTTGGCAGCAGTGATTTTAATAATTCCTTTAAGTGAAACAATAAAAGTGAAATATTCCTTTAAATTTCGTACCTGGGAGGGGGGGTGTATAGTATGCCTGTAAAGTAGCGCTTGTTTCCCATGCTTAGAACTGTCCCTGCACAAAGTGTCATTTCTGAAGGAAAAAAAGTAATTTAAAATCACTCGCGGCTATAATGAATTGTCGGCTCCCAGCAATACAGAGAAAAGTCATTCATAAAAAATAAAAATAAATTGTGTGGGGGTCCACAGCATTTTTTTTAAAATTTGGGGTGGAGTTCCCCTTAAAATCCATACCAGACCTGAAGGGTCTGGAATGGAGATTTGGGGGTAACCCCACATAATAATTTTTTTAATTTAAAGCAGGGTTCACCTTAATATCCATACCAGACCCGAAGGGCCTGGTAATTGAATTTGGGGGGACCCCCACGCATTCTTTTTTTATGAATGACTTTTCTCTGTATTGCTGGTATCCGACAATTCATTATAGCCACGAGTGATTTTAAATGACTTTTTTCCTTCAGAAATTAAATTTTGTGCAGGGACAGTTCTAAGCACAGGAAACAAGCGCTACTTTACAGGCATACTATACACCCCCCTAGGTACGAAATTTAAAGAAATATTTATATTTTACTGTTTCACTTTTAGCATTATTAAAATCACTGCTCCTGAAAAAACTACAGTTTTTTAAAACTTTTTTTGCATTGATAAATGTCCCCTGGGGCAGGACCTGGGTCCCCAAACACTTTTTAGGACAATAACTTGCATATTAGCCTTTAAAATTAGCACTTTAGATTTCAAACGTTCGAGTCCCATAGACTTTAACAGGGTTCTAAAGTTCACACAAACTTGTGGTCTGTTTGCAGGTTCTGGTGCGAACCGAACCCAGGGTTGTTCAGCTCATCCCTAGTAACTAAAATTCATATGTTTTAATATGAGCCAGAAATGTTACTGGTCTGGGATCAATGGTTAAATAAAATTGTTGGTTAACGAAGAAAGAAGATATAAATCCCCAACATCAGGGCCTTATTTGGACACAATGCTGCTGTAAGTCCATCTGATTGATGGAGAAGAAGAAGACCTTTATTGTCATGACATCTCTTTACCAAACCCCACCCCTTGTATTGTGATTATTTTAGTATGATATATTAGTGATGAGCAAATCTGCTGGGTTCAGTTCTCAAACAGTTCATAAATCTTGCTTGAAGTTCACAAACTTTGAAGCAAACACTATTAAAGTCAATGGATGGGACATGTGCATTTGTTTTCGTTAGAATGCATTTTCGTCCGAAAATCGGGTATTTTCGTTATCGTTTTAACGAACGAAAACAAAAGTGCAAGAAACAAAAACCAAAAGATCCGACATAAAAAATGCTTTATTTTCGTTTTCGTTTTAGATCCGACGATTTTCGATGCTTTGTCGAATTTCCGTCGTTCAATTTCACAAAGTCATCGAAAATCGTCGTTCTGAATACAGGGAATAGGTATATTCCCTGTATTCAGAACGACGATTTTCGATGCTTTGTCGAATTTCCGTTGTTTAATTCGACAAAGTCATCGAAAGTCGTCGTTTTCAGAACGAAAACTTTCCCGACGAAAACAAAATAAATCAAAACGATTTTCGGGAGTAACTAAATAAATGTATTTCCTGGACGAAAACGAAAAAACAAAACAAAATATTCCAGTCTGCACACGTCTAGTATTTTTAGCAAGCTTTTCTTAAAAAGAAGGAATAATAAATTGGGAGCTGCCATGGGGTCATGTACCAATGGCAAAAAGAAGTATAATAATAATATTTAATTTAAAAAAGCATCTCTGCCCACACAGAATAGTCAGTTCTCTCTAACGGCTCGAAACGTAAATAGACAATATGGCTGCCATTGTGAGCCCACTCTTTTATAGACAGAGGACCGAGTAATCTATTATTTTAAATAATTGGTTCTTATTGTTCCTTATTTTTGGGGGGTGAAGCTGCAAACGTTTTGACTTTCGCTGACTGAAGGTAGACACAGATCTCTAGAAAGTGCGAAAAGAGGGAGAGGAAAGGAGAAGAAGGGAAGGGAAGAATGACTAAGGGGAAGAGAAGAAGGGAAGGGAAGAATGATTAAGGGGTCGAAAATAATGGAAGGGAATTTATAGTAAGAGAAAAGTAATTTTGGAAGAGAAAAAACCCAAGGGAAAGAGAGAATGGAAGAATGACTTAGGGCTAGTGAATTAGGGAAGGGGAGAAATAAGGGAATGAAGACTAAAGGAAAGTAAATAAAGAAAATGGAAAGAGGCACTGGCCCACAACCACCACAATAGTAAGCACAGCCCTGTTTCATCCCTTAGCTAGGAACTCCGTTCTTCCCTGTGCGCTCTATTCATTTTTTTTTTTACTGTTCCTAAGTGAAAAAACTTTAAGGGAATTATGAGGCTTTTACATCAAAATGTATTTTCACATGCAAGAACCCCCCAAAGTATCCATTGTATATGCTCGTTTTAAACAAGCTACACTGGATTCTCTTCAGCACTGTCTTGGTGGGCCTGTGGATCTGTGGAGTCAGCAAGTTCTCAAACTATCTATACAGACTTGGTCTCAGGAGTAATGTTTTTAGTATAAAGAGATATTAGAGACAGAACATGTGCAGATAAGAGGCTTATTCAGTTCTTCAAGCTCACCATGTTTCTGCGTTATCTGTATATAGATCTCATCACTCATCTTCCTCACAGTGTCAGACGTCGTCCTCACTTCACATGTATAATTCCCCAAATCCTCCAGCTGAGATGACGACACTCTGTATGTATTGGATATACCAAATTCCTGCACAGTCCGTCCATCTCTGTAGAAGGCAAAGTGCAGCTCTGTGCCGCCTCTGAGAGGATCCAGTCCGGTGTCACATCTCACCGTCATCTCATCTACTTCTATTACCCTGGACGGGGTCACTTTTATTTCTGGAAGAGAGAAGAGCTCTGGAAGAGGAAAGGATGACAATTATTGGTCAGTTTGAATCCTCCTATTCCCTCAATATGTGACTGTCAGGCAATAAAGAAATGGGAAGTGTATATATGGATAATGTATGATTGGATCAAAGGCATTCATTTTGGGTTACATCCTCACCTTGTATCTGGATATGGAGCCCATCACTCATCTTCCTCACAGTGTCGGACGTCGTCCTCACTTCACAGGTATAATTCCCAGAATCCTCCAGCTGAGATGACGGCACTCCGTATGTATTGGGTATACTGAATTCCCGCACAGTCAGTCCATCTCTGTAGAAGGCAAAGTGCAGCTCTGTGCCTCCTCTGAGCGGATCCAGTCTGGTGTCACATCTCACCGTCATCTCATCTCCTTCTATTACCCTGGACGGGGTCACTTTTATTTCTGGAGGAGAGAACAGCTCTAGAAAAGGAAATCGTGACAATGATTGGTCAGTAAGATGTCAATGAATGGGTGAAAAAGAGTATAAATGTATAAAGGTGTGAATGGACATAACAAATGATGTGGTAATTTCATATGCTTGTTGGTGGAGGTGGGGAATTTCAGGCAATTTCACTCACTATTTATCCAAGTGTTTGTATGGAGATCTGCTTTCATGTGTGAGATATCGCCCCAACTGGGGTCAATGCCACTGAGACAAGTAGACCATACAGCCACCAATCCACCACTCCAACAGGACCTCCATCACTGGTCACCACCATCTCCTCTCCCAAACTGGCTGCTTCTCCTTCCTTGGCTGTTTAACACTGTCCATTTCCCAGAAGGTTACCACAAGCTGTTTCCTTCATTCCACATCCCCATACCCTGCAGGATTTCACTCATTTGTCATTCCCAATGATCACACGGTCCATTCACTAAACCAGCAACTCAGTTTACTGACATTACATCTTCTCTTTGTACAGACAGGTCCAGCAGTCACGTGGCAGTGCAAGAGGTTGATGAAGTACAGAGTTCCTCTATAACATATGGTGTGGAGTCTTTACGACTATGCTGAGGTGTCTCATATCTATGTCTTGTAATGGTTCCCATCTAATGGTCATTGTCCTATTCATGGTCCTGCCAAGGGGTGACCTTCTTCACTATAGCACTACATTTCTCTGTGTAGGTTCCTCCCTATTCCGAGACCAACTTTGAAGGAAGGCGCTACAAGTCCCAACCCCTACACATACAGTGCCTTGCAATAGTATTCACCCCTTTACCTATTTTGTTACATTACAGCCTTTAGTTCAATGTTTTTTTTTAAAATCTGGATTATATGTGATGGATCAGAACACAATAGTCTAAGTTGGTGAAATAAAATTAGAAAAACATACATAAAACAATTTTTTCAGAAATAAAAAACTGATAATTTGCATGTGCGTATGTATTCACCCCCTTTGTTATGAAGCCCATAAAAAGCTCTAGTGCCACCAATTACCTTCAGAAGTCACACAATTAGTGAAATGATGTCCACCTGTGTGCAATCTAAGTGTCACATGATCTGTCATTACATAAACACACCTTTTTGAAAGGCCCCAGAGGCTGCAACACCTAAGCAAGAGGCACCACTAACCAAACACGGCCATGAAGACCAAGGAACGCTCCAAACAAGTAAGGGACAATGTTGGTGAGAAGTACAAGTCAGGGTCGGGTTATAAAAAAAATATCCAAATCTTTGATGATGCTTAGGAGCGCCATCAAATCTATCATAACGAAATGGAAAGAACACGGCACAACAGCAAACCTGCCAAGAGACGGCCGCACACCAAAACTCACGGCCCGGGCAAGAAGGGCATTAATCAGAGAGGAGCACAGAGACCTAAGGTTACCCTGGAGGAGCTGCAGAGTTCCACAGCAGAGACAGGAGTATATGTACATATGACGACGATAAGCCGTACGCTCCATAGAGTTGGGCTTTATGGCAGAGTGGCCAGAAGAAAGACATTACTTTCATCAAAAAACAAAATGGATATAGATCCCAAAACAGTATGAATATCTAAAAGTATTCTACAATTAGTCATAACTAATGTTGACTTAATTTCATATCCTCACCATGTATCTGGATATAGATCTCATCACTCATCTTCCTCACAGTGTCAGACGTCGTCCTCACTTCACAGGTATAATTCCCAGAATCCTCCAGCTGAGATGACGGCACTCTGTATGTATCAGATACATCGAATTCCCGCACAGTCTGTCCATCTCTGTAGAAGGCAAAGTGCAGCTCTGTGCCGCCTCTGAGTGGATCCAGTCTGGTGTCACATCTCACCGTCATCTCACTTCCTTCTATTACCCTGGACGGGGTCACTTTTATTTCTGGAGGAGAGAAGAGCTCTGGAAGAGGAAAGGATGACAATGATTGGTCAGTATGAATCCTAATCCCTCAACATGTGACTGTCAGGGAATAAAGAAATAGGAAGTGTATATAAGGATAATGTATGATTGGACCAAAGGTATTCATTCAGGTTTACATCCTCACCATGTATCTGGATATAGATCCCATCACGTATCTTCTTCATAGAGCCAGATCTCCTCCCTATCATTTCACAGGTATATTTCCCAGAATCCTCCAGCTGAGCTGATTGCACTCTGTATGTATCAGATATGTATCTCCGCCGTCCATCTCTGTATGTATCAGATATGTATCCCCGCCGTCCATCTCTGTATGTATCAGATGTGAATCTCCGCCGTCCATCTCTGTATGTATCAGATATGTATCTCCGCCGTCCATCTCTGTATGTATCAGATATGAATTCCCGCACAGGCCGTCCATTTCTGTAGATGGCAAAGTGCAGCTCTGCTCTGGTTTCACATGTCACCGTCATTTCATCTCCTTCTTTTACCCTGGATGGGGTCACTTCTATTTGTACAGGAGAGAAGAGCTCTGGAAGAGGAAATTGTTATAAATCACAAATGAGGGAAATATATTAATTATAATCTAAATGTTGATAATCACACAATGCTCTGCAGTGTATGTAGAAAAATGTATATTAGTGACTAAGTAGAGCCATTGTATCCGCTACAGTAATACACAATAATAGAGAACCCCTGTATTCCCTCCAATTGGGTGACAGTAGTTCATTCACTCCGAAGGGCCAAGTGCAACCATCAAAACCATCTCACATTCACTTCAATGCATTAAAAAAATGAATTCCTAGAAATTTACTTAGATTGGAACTTTGAAAGTTTCAAATCAATTTAGGTTTGACCCAAATTCAAATCTCAGCTCTACGAGTCTTTCCAGCAAGCATTTGTGTGATACATTTAAAGTGGAGTTTCCATCCCAAAATGTAATTTTCATTATTGTGCTCATTAGACCTAAAAAAGAAAAAAAATGTTTTACTCATCTGGAAAGGCCTGTTGCTATGCGGTCCCACGAAATCTTCCCTTGGAATCACTTAGGATTCTGACATCATCTTCCTCTAATGCTCCTGGGAAATGTGTGTCATAATTTCCCAGGATGCAGTGCGCTGTCCAATTATCACTCCCCATCCAAGACTTCCAGGAAGTAAGTGCTTGTGGGCTTCGCAATGCCCACAAGCAAAATGTGTGGACATAGTTTTATATACTTTCTTTTTGAAGCGGCGGCAGATTGTAAAATAGTAAGTGACTGGATTTATATTATAAAAACGCAGGATAAAAGGACATACATTTAAAAAATGCTAATTGTGGTTGGAACCCTGCTTTGAGTAAATTTAATGACAATTTAATCTTGGCTGTGTGCAAATATAGATAACCCGCACTTTTACCACTGTCTTCTACCACTGCATCAATGAAAAGCTATTAACAAAATTACAATCAATTGTGACGGACCTCAAGTACCCCTGCTGGGCACATCCGCCAGACCTGTGTCTCCTGTCCTCCAAACGCACCCGCAGCCTGCAGATTCGCCATAACCAGCCCTTAACCCCTCAATCACGAGACAATCCACACATGTTGAGGGTTACACATCCAGAGCTTAACGGTTTATTAAAATCCAAACTATACAGTTTTACACACAGTAAGGGACACTCCCCTTTGCCTTGTCTGAGGGGAGGGGGACAAGGAACAATAAATGGGAACAGAACATTTGGACATTGAAACAGTGTACAGAAACCTAATGAGATTATGGTAAGCAGGCAGCCTAGCTTCTCAATACACACCCCCTGCAGAGAGACGTCTGCAGTCCACTCTCCATTGTCTGTGTCCAGCAACAAGAGGAGGGGGGGTGGGGGGTGTAGGGCTGTAACATTACATTACATCACAATAATGCCAGCTTCAGGTCTCCAGTATATTTCTGGCCCATAGTCTGTCGGTAGGAGGCACGCCCACAATCCTTTCCAAGACATACAGTGACAGTGGGTTCTGTCACATTTCTCCCCTTTTAAAAACAGACTAACCAGGTTCCTGACCCCCAACTGGTCTGGACCTGCGTTAGTCACAAACTTCCACCCCAGGCAAACAGGAAAAGTAAAAGTACGACTCTTGCGCTGGGGAGCAAAACCGCACAGACGGTCTCCCGGGAATAAAAACAGCCGCTGCAGAGTGGGAACAGTTGTTTGCACTCCTCTGATCCTGGGGGGGGTTGCAGATATTGGGGGAAGCTGAATAATCCTCTGCCCTGCTTCCAGCGCTTCAGCTGGTAGGGAACATAGGCTGGTAGGGCTATGCATTTGGGGAGGCAAAGGTACTTGCTTTTCTCGTGGTGTAGTTTCCAGCCGCTGAGAAGGTATCTTGCAGGGACTATCTCCTGGGTTCTTCATCTCTTGTTCTGATGCTGGGCAGAGACCATCATCGCTCTGTCCTGTAGCCAGCGCTTCTGCCGGGTAGACATATGAAAATGTTGGGTACAGCTGCTGGAGAGGGGGAAGGGTTTTCTCCCCTGCCGGTTCTGTGACCAGCCCTTGGGGTGACTTCTGACAGGGGCTGTCTCCCAAACCCTCCAAAAACATACTGAGGGCTGGGCAGGGACCATCAGAACTCTGCTCCATAGCCAACGCTTTTGCTGGGGAGAGAACCACTGGGGTAGTGTCCAATTGCTGTGGAGGGAGAATTGCTTCTTCTACTCCCAGTGGGAATATCTGCAGTTGGGGAAACAGCGCACGCAGGTCATCTCTCAGACTCTCCGGATCCAACTCTTTTTCTGATGCTAGGCAGATTATAGTGGCACTCTGCTCCATAGCCAACGCTTCTGCTGGGGGGATGAACATTGGGGTAGTGTCCAATTGCTGGGGAGGGAGAATTGCTTCCTCTACTCCAGGTGGGGATATCTGCAGTTGGGGAAACAGCTCACGCAGGTCATCTCTCGGACTCTCCGGAGCCAACTCTTTTTCTGATGCTGGACAGATGCCAGGGGCACTCTGCCCTGTAGCCAGCGCTTCTGCTGGGGCCCCAGATGAGATACTCTGGACTTGCTGCTGATCACCATTTTCCAGCCTTCCAGCGCCTGTCTCAACTCCACTTTCTGAGACCTTGATGCTATTAGCTTGTCTCACTGCCTGGGGGACCTCCGGTGCGTTCCGGCATTCTAGCGCTCGCAGTGCCCTCTGTATCATTGCCGCTTCTTCCATTGCGGTTAGGACAGGAAAATGTAGGGTCACCCCTGGCCCCATTTGCTCATCTTTGTGACTGTCTGCTATTTCTCCAGGACAGTCCCAGGTAACAGGAGCCATGCCAGGCTGCTCATCACCATCAAACAGCCGCTTGTATGCAATTTCGAGCTCAAATTCCTGCTCAACCAGGAACTCCAATTCCCCCAGGTCACATGCCTCTACAGGGAGGTCCAGCACCTCATCTCGGAAGTCCAAGATGTTTTCCCACCGCCACTCCTCATCGCTCCCAAAGTCTGGGTCTCCGTACATTTTTTGATGGAGCAGCCCCACGCCGCCATAGCCAACGCCTTCTGTTGGGCTGCCATCTGCTGTACTTGCCCAAAGTTGAGCCGCGAACCACCGGAGGGCTCTGTAGCTGGCGTCTAGCTTCATCTCCTCCTGGACCAATCTTCTGAGCTCCGTCTTCCAATCATCTCGCGGTCGTTCCCTCAGGAACACCTCTCGCGCACAGTACTGCGTCCAGTACATCTCTGAGGAGGAGGGAAGGATCTTCCCCTGCTGGCGCCTCTCGTAGCTTAGCGCCTCATGCCAGAGTTGCCGGCGGATCACATCCTCCCAGCCGAGCATGGTGCGCTCTGTCACTGGTCCCCGATGTTTCTTCCGCATGCCTTGCAGCCTCCTCCCGAACTCCGCTCTCATGCTGGCTGGTCCCCGTATCGCTCCTCGGCAGCTGCCCAGATCTTGAATCCTGGTGGTGGTTTGGATGTCCTGGACTGCAGGAGACATCCCACCGCTGCCACCACTGGGACGGACCTCAAGTACCCCTGCTGGGCACATCCGCCAGACCTGTGTCTCCTGTCCTCCAAACGCACCCGCAGCCTGCAGATTCGCCATAACCAGCCCTTAACCCCTCAATCACGAGACAATCCACACATGTTGAGGGTTACACATCCAGAGCTTAACGGTTTATTAAAATCCAAACTATACAGTTTTACACACAGTAAGGGACACTCCCCTTTGCCTTGTCTGAGGGGAGGGGGACAAGGAACAATAAATGGGAACAGAACATTTGGACATTGAAACAGTGTACAGAAACCTAATGAGATTATGGTAAGCAGGCAGCCTAGCTTCTCAATACACACCCCCTGCAGAGAGACGTCTGCAGTCCACTCTCCATTGTCTGTGTCCAGCAACAAGAGGAGGGGGGGTGGGGGGTGTAGGGCTGTAACATTACATTACATCACAATAATGCCAGCTTCAGGTCTCCAGTATATTTCTGGCCCATAGTCTGTCGGTAGGAGGCACGCCCACAATCCTTTCCAAGACATACAGTGACAGTGGGTTCTGTCACATCAATGATCCAAACCCCTTCTTTCTCAGACAACTTTTAGACCAAAATTGTAAAAAAATAAATACATTTTTTTTTGTAGTATTATGATATATTATTCAATGTCAGCTCTGTACTCACCAGATTCACCCACGTTCAAATCTGAAAAGCCAAAAGGCACTTTTTAGAAAATGTTATGTACAATACAGTAAAACATATCTAATGCATTCTAATAAGTTTCCCTTCCTTTCATTTTCAGTTAGAAATTATACATTTTCTTTATAACAAAAATGTTAGAATCACAATTTTCTCAGATGGAACTGACGCTCTCTCTTAGGTGACAAGCTGTGGTTAAGTTAAGCAACCAGACTTTACTTTACCACTCCTCCAACCATCAATTGTCCTGATATTCACCCCATCACCCCCCTTACACAACAATTGGACAAGTTAATTTACCCATCAGATCTTCCATGCATTCATAAAAATCACCTTACCGACACACTTCTATTACACCTTATGTAACCACCAGTCACTCTCACCACCACTTTTATGAACTTATTTTAATGCGCAATCAGACCGTCCCTATTCTTCCTTCTGCAGTTCCAGTCAACCAGCCATCAGACCTGAACTATGTATCCACCAGATCCCCCTTTACTAAACTAGACACCTTCATTTAACTCCCTCATGAAGTGATCAGACACTCTACCCACCTCGAGCTGTGCAAGTTGGGTGGAGATACAATTCTGGGATCTAATTGGATAAAGGATATAACTTAGGACAATATTTTAATCACATGAGACAAGAGGCACTCAGCAGTAGAACCAGGACATGTACCCCGGTACCCAACCCTAGCATTGCTTGGACCTTCAAATACATTTGTCTCCTTAGAGATGACATCCAGCTATCTTTTAATTGACTCTTGAATTTAAAACAAAGCTCTTCTGAAAATCACATTCCTGGTTTTGACTTATCTAGATTAATGTGAACCTTCCAGCCAATGTGACAAGACCATGAACACAGCTTACAATCAATGATAATAACAGTACAAGTCAAGAAATTCTCTGCTTAGATGTCTTCTGTATCTCCTTTCTATAATGTGCAATCCACCATCACTGAGAATGGAAACTAATTAACAACCGTAACATGATGTACAGGATTTCTCATGGTACGAGACAGCTCATACAGTGCCCATTGGATGGTAAATGCAATGGAAGAAAAAGAAGAAGAAGAAGAAGAAGACGAAGAAGAAGAAGGGTCATGATACTTTGTCCACAACCGATGCAAATTTATTGAGTGTGTTTTACATCGAGCCTCTAACAGGTTCATAGAAATTAGTTATTTTATGGTTCACACAATCTCAAAAGAAAGACACCGATACTTTGATACTCAGAATAAAATATTAGAATACCAAGTATAAAAAAAAAAAAAAAGAATAAAAAATATTCTACTTACATAGACACAGGATGGCGAGGAAGACAGACATGGTATCCGGGACTTGGAAGCTGTGACGGTCTTTCTGAGGAGAAGAACTTATGAGCCTCTTCTCACTTCCTGAATGTTATTTATGGACATTTCACCAGAATTGACACCAATGTTGTCTGAAAATAGAAAGAGGAATAAGATCTCAGTTCTGCCTAATCTGATATGATATTCTAGATACAACTCATATGACATTTTAGAGTGGGTACTGCTGGTCTTGTGCCCAGGTTTACTGGTCTAGCTGAATTACATTTTGGTAAAGACCTTGTTTGGAATCTTATGTTTTCATCATGGAAAGGTATGGCTTCCATTCCTATCTCACTGAATAGTAGATTCAGGTGACACCATCAGGCACTTCTCTGGGGTAGATGTACCAATAAGAATTGTAAGCTCAGGTTACACCCAAGGGGCAATCTATTGGTGATGATGTACCAATAAGAATCAAAATAGGTGCTCTTTTAGGGTAGATTTACCAATAAGAATTGTAAATTTAGGATACAACCAACCTATAGGCAATTCTATGGGGTAGATGTACTAATAAGAATTGTTAATGTGGATTACTGGGGTAGATGTACGGATAAGAAAAGAAACAGAAATAGAAATCACTTCCACTGCTACTAAGTGAGGTCTACTAAGCTACCCGTCACTGCCAGAACCTCCATCACCAGCCACCGTCACCACTTCCTCTGCCAGCTGGCTGATTCTCCTTCTTCTTACACTCGTCTTGCACAGTTAAAATGGATTTTACTCTTTGACTTGTTAACCCAGTCATAGATTCAACTCACTGGATACACCATGACTTACTATACATCACTTTAATGTCCTTCTCCCCACCTCAAGTAAACAACACAAGGCAACTTCTTCTTTGAACAAGAACTCAGTTTACTGGATTGATTTGCAGAATACAGTTGAGTTGGCACATTATTACATAATAATTCCTTCACATAAATGATTTCACTTTACACTACATTTGTCTGTACATTGATTTGGCTGGTCTGTTTCCCTAGTGGTGCTGCCCATACCTTAAAATCTGGAAAGTTGTAATATATAAAATCCATTCACTTGTGCCTCGTTTCCACTGAACGGAACGGTTCGGGTCGGTACAGTTTGGAGCGCTTAGAATGGTCCGGTCTATTCTGGTGAGCGTTTCCACTGCAAATCGGACCAATCAGTGAAATGTATTGTAGCTCTGCCCTAACCGAACCGTTCCATTTCCCATGGACCCACATCTGAAGCAGGACCCAGAATGGTGTGGTACGGTTCGGTTTTATGGCACACTTTCATAATGGAAACACCCAAAATAGCGTACCGTACCGAACCGTACTCACCGATCCGCTCAGTGGAAACGAGGCATTGGTTGCCCAAAAACTGGTTCCAAATGTGATGCTCCTGGTAGAACAGTTTACTTAATACACAGGTCCTCACTGTATGTCTCCGGTCTCCCACACCGGACGGCACCATGAGGTCGGCTCCCTCTCTATATATAGTGGCTGAAGAAGGGAGATGCCACACACATACAGGGGAAGACATATCATACAATTACATTAACCCCTACATGCATCAGCCAGAAAAAAAACATAATACAGTAACAGGCATAGCATAAGCACAAGCCTACAACATTTTTACAAAAAGAAGATTGGAGAAACATATAAAAAATGATCCTACAATGTTATCTGCTGGCTAAAAATAAGAATATAAAATGTTAATATATAATAATTCTACTCTACCTGACCCTTATTTAAAAAAAAAAAGACAATGGGGGTTGATTTACTAAAACTAGAAAGTTCAAAATCTGGAGCAGCTTCCAGTTTTTTAACAAAGTTTCATTGAACAATCTGAGGTTAGAAGCTGATTGGCTCAAATGAACAGCCGCACCAGATTTTGCACTCTCCAGTTTTAATAAATCAACCCCCAATATATACAAAACCCCCTTCATATCTTCTTTAGTTTTCAGAACTTAGAATAAACAACATGATCAGTAAAGTGTGACATTTGTGTTTTGGGTCTTTTCTCAGTTTTTATTTTAAGAAAAACACTTTATTTCCTTCCTGTTATTCTCTCCTCCATGTGTGATCTCAGTGACCACTTCTACTTCTTTCTCCACGGCTTGCTGTATTACTCATTAGTTTAATCACTTATATATATTTTTTTTTTTTCAGATTAATCAGATGAAGTTTTTTTGTGAATATCAGTTTATTTAAAATAAAAAAAAAGACGTTCCTTTGAATTCAGCTAACACTTTTCCCATGTTCACTTGATGTTTCATTGAGGTCCTCAGATTTCCAAAAGTTCTTCCTTCTCTTCTCTACCACTTGTTGTGGAAGTAGGTGAAACATACGGCAGCAGATAATACAAATCCAGAGATCACCAGTCGTATTATATTCTGTGTCATGTAATCTGAGGAGAGAACCAGAGATGGAAGTCATGTGATTTTTAGAGAAGATAAAAACGTTATTTGTGAAATTTTTTAACTATTACAAATTCTGAGTGTATATGAAGGATCTGGATTAGCTTCCTTCTCATTGGACAGAAGCAATGATATTTTTCCAGTAATATGTTCTAATTTATTCCAATAATAGGAGGACAGGTGACACAGGAAGTAATGAAGCTGAACTGGGAGATAAGTGTGTCACTTGCTTAAGAGGAGCGTAAATCAGAAGACTGGCTGACCAAACTTACACATCCATTTGTTGGGAAACCATTCAATAAATCTGTTTAAACTTGTATTTAACTTTATGTTTTTTACTATGAAGAGCTTTGTCATTAATTTCTCTGCCCAGTGTCTTCACGTTATGGACCTCTCTTTTATGACTCTTTATTGACTGAGCCATGACATAAAGGGAAATTGAATTGGGAGAGCTTCAATTAGGTTTCCATGTGGAGTTAGTTCCCCAATTAGGGTTAGTCCATGTAGATGGAGTTCTTGTGGGAGTGCTAATTCTACCGCATGCAGGTTTTTTTAATACCATGTAGCATTAGTGCCCCAATTAGGGTTCCAATTAGTGTTTCTTTGGGACTCTGGCCATTGATATTTGGCCAGTCCCACTGACCATTAACAGGTTAATTTATGGTATTGTCAGGACCTGGGCTTGAACCTGGGACCTCGTCTGTGTCCGGCATTGTCTCCTACCACTGAGCTATCGGGGATGCTGGACAGTTTCCGGCCTGATCCGCTGGATAAACCTATATGATCCATCAGACTACTCTGCTTGATGTCTTGATTGCAGCTGAACCTTTAACCCCTTGCTCCTCCCATGAACTTCCTATAAAAGCCTTGTCTTATCACTTCCTCTTTGCCAGGTTATTGTGCCTTCCCTGCCAGTGCCTTGCTGTTGTTGTTCCTGCTTCCATTTGTACCACCCGTGTTTGACCCTCGGCCTGCTCCTGGACTACTCAACTGCCTGATCCCAATCTGCAACTACCCGTGTTTGACTCTCGGACTGTTCTTTGACTACTGTTCTGCTGGATCCCAACCTGCAGCCACTCATGATTGATCCCTTGGCTTGTTTACTGACCTCGCTGCTGTTGCATCCTTGTCTGCTTATCCGCTACTGTACCCCTTCTTGCTCACACCCTGGTGGGGCAAACCCGAGGACCGTGACCTGGTACTAGCTCACAGCTAAATCCATCTCCACCATCAGGAACTCTGGTGAACACCATCTAGTACTCAGGGGAGCCTGTGTCATCTGCCAGAAGTGACTGCCTGTATGCCTGTCCTGCCACTGCTGTAGCAATTGGCCTTCAAGCCCAACGCCTGATCCTGACAGGTATGCTTTCGGTTTGATGCTCCTTTCTTTCTCTCCCCCTGTCTCTTTTCTTTCCTCCAGCTTTTCTCCCCTCCTTTATGCTCTTCCCCTCCAATTCTAGCCCCCGTAAGTTACGAAAGTTTGAAGAAGAAAACGACAGGTTGCCTTATCTTATTCCTGCATTGAGAAGTTTATTACGGGTAACATGAACCATGGCGATTTTCCTACCCTCCTAGGTAGAATTCGTCAGAGGTCGGGAGCTGAAAACTCCTATTCTGGTACAGAAAGTTCCTGTCATGGACATGCAATAATGTCTGGCAGCTTACCATCTCCTCCATGTGTCCATTAGAGGCATGACTCTTATTCTAGCTGCCTTTTATCATCTCTCCTCCCTGTATGGCCCCACCCCAGGCCATCCCAGGAAGTCTATATAAACTAGTGCACTGCAGGTCTGCTTTGCTGTTCAACTTTGTTTGTTAGCTTGTGTTCCTGTCTGCCGTGTGCTACATTTACCTTTCTGTGTACCAAATTTGTCTCGTCTCTGACTATTCCTGTTTGCCTGTGACTCTGACCTTTGGCCTTTCCTTTGGTTACCCTTGTCTGCCTGTTGCCCTGACCTCAGCTTACCCATCACTATCCCTTGAGTCCTCAGTGGCTGCTTCCCCTCTCTCCCTACGGAGCGTGACCTGCGGGAACTCCAGGGGCCGTGACCTGGGTTCAATTGCAGCGAAGGGCATCCTCAACACTAGAGGCTCTGGTGGACACCTGCTGGACCTTAGATTCCGCACCATGGGGAATCTTGGTGCTCACTTTTCCAGTCCATCTGCAGCAGTCGGCTATTAAGTTCACTACCTTGCGGTGCACCCCTGTCTCCAATGGGGTGCATTTGTCACCTGGCCACAGGTGACCTGACAGTTCCTATATGGGATACCGGAGGGCAGGGGGACTCATCTTCTGACTGGCTGAGAATTTTCCTATTGCCTAAGTCACGCCATGGTCTTCTTATCTCAGGTGATCTAATATTGTTTATATGTACCATTTTTTTTTCCATCTGTATAGTTACAGTGATTTTCTAAATTTTCTTTATACATGATGTCGTTTTCAAATGTATTTCCTTTGTATTTCAAAATAAAACAAATTGAAATATGATATTTGGCCAGTATTGACGCATTTATGGCAGCGTGTTTTACTATGTAGAGCTTTTGTAATAGGTTCTCTGCCCGATGTTTTCACCTTATGGAGGTTACAAAAAATCATGTTTTTTAATTAGAGCCTGAACTGTTACTGAGCTGGGATCAATGGTTAAATAAAATTGTTGGTTAACGGAGAAAGAAGATACGAATCCCCAACATCAGGGCCTTATTTGGACACAATGCAGCTGTAAGTCCATCTGATTGATGGAGAAGAAGAAGGCCTTTATTGTCATGACATCCCTTTACCAAACCCCACCCCTTGTATTGTGATTATTTTATTATGAACTAATAAGTGATGAGCAAATCTGCTGAGTTTAGTTCTCAAACTGTTCATAAATTTTACTCGAAGTTCACAAACTTTGAAGCAAACACTATTAAAGTCAATGAATGGGAGGAAAATCTTGTTATTCTGGGATTTTTAGCAAGCTTTTCTTAAAGCGGGGGTTCACCCTAAAAAACATCTATGTGCCATCCCATCCAGCATACTTGCGTCAGCTACAGTATGCTGTATTTTTTTTTTTTCGCTGTACTTACCGTTTAATCGTTAATTTTCTTTTCTTCCTCCCGCGGGGAATAGGCGTTCCTGTGAAGAGGGCTACATGATTGACGTGCGGCTATGGCGCGTCACGCCTTCCAAAAATAGCCAGACTAGGACTCGGCTCTTCGCGGCGCTATACGGCGCCCCCGAGCACAGACTAGGAGCTGACTGCGCAGGCGCCGTATATAGCCGAGTCCTATTTCGGCTATTTTCGGAAGGCGTGACACGCCATAGCCGCACGTCAATCATGTAGTCCTCTTCATAGGAACGCCTATTCCCCGCGGGAGAAAGAAAATAAAATTAACGATTAAACGGTAAGTACAGCGAAAAAAACAGCATACTGTAGCTGACGCAAGTATGCTGGATGGGATGGCACATAGATGTTTTTTAGGGTGAACCCCCGCTTTAAGAAAAGCTTGCTAAAAATCCCAGAATAACAAGATTTGCCTCCCATCCATTGACTTTAATAGTGTTTGCTTCAAAGTTTGTAACTTCAAGCAAGATTTATGAACTGTTTGAGAACTGAACCCAGCAGATTTGCTCATCACTAATTAGTTCATACTAAAATAATAAAATAGGAACGCCTATTCCCTGCGGGAGGATGAAAAAAAAAAAACGATTAAAAGGTAAGTACAGCGAAAAAAAAAAAAAAAACAGCATACTGTAGCTGACGCAAGTATGCTGGATGGAATGATATATAATTGTTTTATGGTGAACCTCCGCTTTAAACGGATGGTATAAGAAATCGGGCACTGCCATGGGGTCATGTACCAATGGCAAAAAGAAGTATAATAATATTTAATTTTAAAAAGTATCTCTGCCCACACAGGATTGTCAGTTCTCTCTAACGGCTCCAAACATAAATAGACAATATGGCTGCCATTGTGAGTCCACTCTTTTATAGACAGAGGATCGAGTAATCTATCATTTTAAATACTTGTTTTTTATTGTTCTTTATTTTTTTTTTGCAAACTTTTTGACTTCTGATTCATAAACTTTGCAAATCCTACGGCTTTGCCACACACACGGTGAACTCGTGCCACATTCCTGGATACAATGCTAAAACGTGCTAATAAGGACAGCGTGGGGGTCTGCTTTATATTCCCAATTGATTTTCAGCTTTAGATTCCACCAATCAAAAGAGAGAAGAGAGAATCTTTGTGTTCCCGAACTTGTGAAGAGTCTTCTGACTTCTCTCAACTTCCCCTCACCCCCCTCTCTACAACAGTTCTCTGACTGAAGGTAGACACCGATCTCTAGAGATAGATAGAAGAGGGAGAGGAAAGGTGAATAAGGGAAGGGAAGAAAGACTAAGGGAAAGAGAATAAGGGAAGGGAAGAAAGACTAAGGGAAAGAGAATAAGGGAAGGGGAGAATGACTAAGGGAAAGAGAATAAGGGAAGAATGACTAAGAGAAAGAGAATAAGGGAAGGAAATAGTGACTAAGGGAAAGAGAATACAGGAAGGGAATAAAGACTAAGGGAAAGAGAATAAGGGAAGGATAACTAAGATGAAAAGAATAAGGAAAGGGAAGAATGACTAAGGGAATGAGAATAAGGGAAGGGAATTACGACCCAGGAAAAGAGAATAAGGGAAGGGAATAAAGACCAAGGAAAAGAGAATAAGGGAAAGGAAATAAAGACTAAGGGAAAGAAAATAAGGGAAGGGAGTAAAGACTACGGGAAAGAGAATAAGGGAAGGGAATAAAGACTAATGCCGCGTACACACGATCACTTTTTGTGATGTAAAAAACGTTGTTTGATCTCATGAAACAAAAAGACGTTTTTCAAACTTCATTTTAAAAAACGATGTTGCATACACACCATCGTTTTCTGAAAATGCTCTTGCAAAGCGCTGTTATGTAAGACATTTTCAACGGCACTCTGTTCCATTGAAGCTCCCGTCTCATAACTTGCTTCTGGGCATGGGCGGGTTTAAAAACGTCGTTTTAAATGTCGTTTTGCCCACACACGATCATTTTTTGTGAAACAAAAGACGACATTCTGAAAAACGACATAAAAAAATTCAAGCATGTTCGAATTTTTTTTTGTCGCTTTTTTGAAGACATAAAACGACGTTTTCCCCACACACGATCATTTTAAATGTTTCATCACAAAAAACGACCGTGTGTACGCGGCATAAGGGAAAGAGAATAAGGGAAGGGAATAAAAACTAGTGGAAAGAGAATAAGGAAAGAGAATAAAGACTAAGATAAAGAAAATAAGGGAAGGGAATAAAGACTAAGGGAAAGAGAATAAGGGAAGGGAAGAATGACTAAGGGAAAGAGAATAAGGGAAGGGAATAAAGACTAAGGGAAAGAGAATAAGGGAAGGGAATAAAGACTAAGGGAAAGAGAATAAGGGAAGCGAATAAAGACTATTGGAAAGAAAATAAGGGAAGGGAAGAATGACTAAGGGAAAGAGAATAAGGGAAGGAAATAAAGACTAAGGGAAAGAGAATAAGGGAAGAATAACTAAGATGAAAAGAATAAGGAAAGGGAAGAATGACTAAGGGAAAGAGAATAAGGGAAGGGAATTACGACCCAGGAAAAGAGAATAAGGGAAGGGAATAAAGACCAAGGAAAAGAGAATAAGGGAAAGGAAATAAAGACTAAGGGAAAGAAAATAAGGGAAGGGAATAAAGACTACGGGAAAGAGAATAAGGGAAGGGAATAAAGACTAATGCCGCGTACACACGATCACTTTTTGTGATGTAAAAAACTTTTTATCTCATGAAACAAAACAACGTTTTTCAAACTTCATTTTAAAAAACGATGTTGCATACACATCATCGTTTTCTGAAAATGCTCTTGCAAAGCGAGGTTATGTAAGACACTTTCGACGGCACTCTGTTCCATTGAAGCTCCCGTCTCATAACTTGCTTCTGGGCATGCGCGGGTTTAAAACCTTGTTTTGCCCACACACGATCATTTTTTGTGAAACAAAAGACGACATTCTGAAAAACAACATAAAAAATTCAGGCATGTTCGAATTTTTTTTGGTCGTTTTTTTGAAGACATAAAACAACGTTTTGCCCACACACGATCATTTTAGAGTTGAAAATATTTTTTTTTTTTCTTTTCAATTGTTTTTTTATTGGTAATTCAAGAAAAGTAAAGCAATTACAACAACATTTGAGAAAGGTCATTACAATCAATGCCTTGTTGCATGCAATAAACAATAGAAACATTTCAAAAGTGAGTATTACATACAAAGATTAATACAGTGCTCTCCCTTACAAGCGCTCATACTGTAGACGGGATTGCGCATCCTACTACACTGTGTGGATACTGCACCCCCATGAAAGAGAAGAATTGAAGGGAAGAGCATACGAATTTGTTCAGTATACAATTATTGTTATAAGTTGTCTTTACTGAGAGCATCTAATAGCGAGAAGAAGATATTAAAGGAAAATAAGAAGAGAAGAAGGAAGGAAAAGAAGAAAAAGGGTGCAAACAGAGAAAAAAAATAAAAAGGTATAAAATAAGCCAAACATCTTCACAGATCTGTACCTGAGACGGCAGTCCAGTGTAGTTATCAGACTTTTCCCCTGGATGCCCAGGGAGCCCATTGTTCATCAAATTTGGAAATTGAAAGAGCCTGCATAGCAAAATGTCTCTCATAAGAATATTGTTCTTGAACCCTTCTAATAACTTCTTTAATGCTGGGCACTAAGGTGGACTTCCATTTTGATGTAGTTGCCAACCTAGCAGCAACGAGGACATGACTCACTATATTACGGAATTGTTTAGGGATAGTGGTTAAGCCAAGGGAGAGAAGGGCCATCTGGGGAGACTGTCTCACAGAGAGACCCGTAATAGAGGATATTAATTGAAACACTTCACACCAAAAGTTGCTCAGGCACTTACAGTCCCAGAGAGTGTGAAGTATATTGCCCCGATCCCCGCACTTCCTCCAACAGTTGCTCGATTCCGTGGGGAAGATCATGGACATCCTGACTAGGGTAAGATATGTTCTATGCAATATTTTTAGCATCGAATCCCAGTGGTTAGTGCAATGAGAATAAGCGTAACAGGCTTTAATGGCTGTTTTCCACTCAGACGGAGTGTGCACAGAGTTCAAGTCCCTTTCCCAGTTAATCATACTTGCAGTCTTGGTGAAATTTGGGTAATTTTGCAGGGATTTATATAGCCACGACAGGCCTTTAGGTTGGTCATATTTGGATGACAAGTATCGCCACACCCCGTTGTGTAACTTATAGTGGGCCTGTGGGTTTTTAGTATGGAAATGTTGTATCTGGATTTTAGAATAGGGATGAGAAGTGGGGCTCTCCCTTAATATATCCCTGTGAGTACTAAGACCGTGTTTGACCCATTGTTGAATATTGATGTCTGGAATCAAATATTCATAAATCCTGAGATTAGACACTTCTTGTCTTAACAAGTCCTCCGAAGGAGATGTCGAATGGAGTTTTCTCCATGCTGAGAGTGTCGCTTCAATGGAAGGGACTTTGGGGCAAGCAAGAGTTAAATCCGTGAGGTTGGCCAGTAACAAGGAGGGAAGATCTCTCTGTGAAACCATAGTCTTTTCTATGTGGACCCAAAGCTTGGAGGTGTGGGGGTCGAACCAGGCCTTCGCTTGGTCTAAGATTGCCGCCCTGTAGTAATTGCGAATGTGTGGGAATCCAGCCCCCCCATTTGATCTATGTTTTAGTGCTATTACATAAGGGATCTTAGACATCCTACGGTTCCAAATGAACTGCCTGAACAATTTATCTATCAGATTAAAGAAAGACTCTGGCAGACATATAGGGATAGTTCTGAAGTGGTATATTAATTTGGGTAACACGACCATTTTTAGTGCAGCTATCCTGCCTAGCCAGGAAAGTTCATAAGATCCTATGTGTTGTAGATCATTCTTGATTATTTCAACCAGGGGGGGGAAATTTGCTGCATACGTAGATGTGGTGGGGAAGGGCACCTTCACACCTAAATACGAAATAGACTTTGACATCCATTGAAATTGGTACTGTTTTTTCAAGGTGGAAAGTAGAGGTTGGGACAGGTTAATAGGCAGTATACAGGATTTCATAACATTTAACTTATAATAGGAAACCTCACTGTATTTTTGTAAAACAGAGAAAACCTTAGCCAAGGAGGAAGCCGGATTGGTAATTGTCAAGATAACATCGTCGGCAAACAGTCCGATTTTATGGACACGATCGTTGAAAATATTTTTATTGGTATTTAGATAATACAAAACATTAAAAAAAATAAGACGATTAACAAGAGGCGGTACAGTCTACCCACATCTAGAAGTATAATCGGGGGGGGGGGGAGTCAGCCTGACGGCTATCGCCCACAGCAGAACTCTCCCCCACAACACATATCAAAATGAGCCTTCACAACCGTAACTGCAAACTAAAAGCATGTGCAAACGTTAGGGGCTCTTCCTCTTGGTAGAACTGTAACAGTAACCAGTAATATAGAACTAATAACACAATAAAAGAAAAACCAGAAGAAAAGGAAAGGTAAGGACAGACAGAGCTGAAGACAAAGTGAAATAAGAAAGAAATACATCGAGAAGATGAGGGGACAGGGGGTGAAAACAGGGAGATGCGGGGAGAAAGAAGAGGAGGGAGAGGAGGGAAGGATGGAGGGGAGAGAAGGGGAGACAGGTCAGGGTGGAGGAGAGGGGGGACGTGGGAAAAGGGGGGCATGGGCCGCTGACAAAACAGGTGGGGAAAGGTAAAATAGAGTAGGCGTGGGGGGAGAGACCCAGGAGCAGAAGGAAATGTGGTGGTGACGATCAAGTCGAAGGGGACAACATGCTAGTCAGGGTATCAGAGGAAGAGAAATCGAGCCAGATGAGCCACAACTGTCTGTACTTATCATAGGTATCATTGTCAAGAGCCAGCATTTCCTCCATTCTCATAGTATCATTCATAATCGAAACCCAGTGAGATAGTGGGGGAGTAGAGGTTGACTTCCAGTAGGAAGGTATAGGCTGCCTCGCTGAGGACATAAAAAAAAGTGGAGGAGACTCCGATTCTGCGATGTTATCGAGCCAGGAAGTACAGAAAGGAGGGCAATCTTAGAGGAGGGGACCAGCGATTCACAATAACTCTTATTATAACAGTCAAATACCTGGGTCCAGAAGGGGCGGATCCTCTCACATTCCCACCAGACATGCAGATAGGTCCCAGCAGCTGAAGAGCACCGCCAACAGGACGCTGGAGTGGACGGAAATATTTTGTGTAGCGTAGAGGGAACCCTGTACCATCTTGAGAGAATCTTGAAGTTTTTTTCTTGAGAGTAACAGGAAATTGTGGACTTATGAGTGAAATGGAATGAAGTCTGCCATTCACGATCTGTGACATCCTCACCCAAATCTGCCGACCACGCCCTGGTGTAAGAGGGTAGCTCGGTATGTGTGAGTGCCTGAAGGAGACTATATATGACTGACAAAAGGTGTCTAGGTGTCTCTGAGAGTGAACACAGTCGTTTAAATTCAGTGCAGGGTCGGTGTATCTGGGAGGAGGAGTGTAGGTGCCTAGTGAATGTAGAGAGGTGGATGGCAGTTAGCCAATCGTGTGATCCCGCCGGTATCACAGACGACCCCCGCTGCGGGTGTACAAAGGAGTGCGCCTGTGGCCATGCAGCCCATTTGAAGGGACCTAAAGACTGGGCCCCGAGACCCTGAGGAAAGGAAGGATTATCAAACATAGAGGTCAATGGAGAAGGATAAGAGGACAGTAGGGAGCGTAACCCCCTGTTATACCAGATCCTGAGAGATGCCAGAGTTAGTGGGGAGGGAGGGGGCATGCGCATAAACTTGCCAGCACCTTAGCAAACAATTTTAGATCGACATTGAGTAGGGAAATAGCCCGGTAGCTACTGCATTGAGAGGGGTCTTTGCCCGGCTTGGGTATAACGGAGATGTTAGCAGCCAACAGAGCCTTGGGTGGAGGGAGGGAATCATCCATGGCATTGAACGCCTTAGCCATCAAAGGTGCCAACAGGGAAGCAAATGTTTTGTAGAAGCGAGGGGTGTAGCCATCTGGGCCGGGGCACTTGCCTACTTTCAAGCCCTTGATGGCGCTGAGAAACTCAAATGAGCTTAAGGGATTATCCAGTTCAGCCACATCAGAGGCGGAAATGGTAGGGAGAGCCGTCTCAACGATATAATCCCGTATATCGCCACCAGGAGGTGCAGAGCGCTCGGTCGAGACAGTGGGCATGAGATTATAGAGTCTAGAATAGTATTCCCGTTAGGCGGATGAAATACCCGTTGTATTAAACGATTTGGTATGATCAGGGCGGGAAATATAGGGAATGGTGCAACGTGGAGATCTAGGGTGTAGGACCCGTGCTAGCTGTTTACCGCATTTATTGGACAATGAGTAGTGAATATTGCGTGCCCTATCCCGAGCTATCAGCGAATGTGAGTCGAGAAGCTGGAGAAGGTTTCGGCGGGCATTCGAGAGTCGAACAAAGACCGAAGGGTCCAGATCTCGTTTATGCTGTGGTTCAAGCTCTGCTATAGTGCAGGAGTCTCCAAACTACGGCCCTCCAGGTGTTCAGGAACTACAAATCCCATCATGCCTAGTCATGTCTATGAATGTCAGAGTTTTACAATGCCTCATGGGAAGTGTAGTTCCACAGCAGCTGGAGGGCCATAGTTTGGAGATCCCTGCTATAGTGGAAAGGAGACGGCGTATGTCACTCGATCGCATCTTTTTGAGACGAGAGCCATGTTTAATGAGAACCCCCCTAATGAAACATTTCAGAGCCTCCCACTGAGTAGGAGGCGAGGTGGTATCAGATAGATCATGGGTCTTCAAACTACGGCCCTCCAGTTGTTCAGGAACTACAATTCCCATAATGCCTAGTCATGTCTGTGAATGTCAGTGTGTTACAATGCCTCATGGGATGTGTAGTTCTACAACATCTGGAGGGCCGTAGTTTGAGGATCCCTGAGATAGATGATCAGAGATAAAGTGTAGGATGGTGGTAGAGACATCTGCAACACACTCGGGGTCTCGCAACAAATTATCATTCAACCTCCAGTGTGAACCCTTCTGAGATGTTGGGGGACGTGCAAGGGTCAAGTAGACGGGTGCGTGGTCGGACCAAAGTAGCTGACCCATGGAAGCCTGAGTGGGAGTATCCAACAAAGATTGAGAGATTAGAAAGTGGTCTAGCCTGCTATATGAGTTATGTGCCGCTGAGTAGTGGCTATAGTCCCTTTCCGTGGGATGCTGGACACGCCAAACATCCACCAGAAGGGAGGAATGAAGGAGAGTTTTGATGCGCGTCAGTGTAGAGTGCGGTATGGAGGACTTACCCGAGGACGTGTCGGCAGATGGGGACATGACAATATTAAAATCTCCACCAATGATGTAGCAGGGACCCCCGAAGGAAGACAGACTGGTGAGAACCGATGAGAGGAACCGAGCCTGACCTGTATTAGGTACATAAATGTTGGCCACTGTAAAGAGAAAATTGTTAAATTTCAGCTTGAGAAAAATGAAGCGACCATTAACATCAATAAGGGTGTCTAGAACCTCCGGAGTAAAAGTCTTATGAAACGCTACGGATACTCCCTTCGATTTAGCCCTGTGATTGGTACTGTGGAACCACCTCGTGTAATGCTTATTACGCAGGGTTGGGACAGAATCAGACCGAAAGTGGGTTTCCTGCAAGAGTAAGATATTAGAACGTGTTTTGTGGAAATGGTAGAGAATCTGGCTCCGTTTCTCTGGCGTGTTGAACCCCCTACATTTAAAGGATGCCAAGGTTAAAGGGCAAACAGAAGCCATGACGGAAGTAGGGGAGGGATGAAGGGAAGGAGAAAAGGGGTACAGGAGATAAGATCATGTCTTGTCAGCAACCCACACAGAAAGAGGAACAGCCAGAACAGAGTCAGAGAGGGGGGAAAGGGAGGAGGGGGGGGAGGGGGAAGAAAAAGGGGGGTATAGACAAAGACAGAAAATGTAAGAAGAAACACAGCACAAAGGGGTCCAGAGAATAAGTAGGGGTAAAATCTGAGCATGGCCACCATCCCTAACACCCTTATCACAGGATAGATAGAGTAAAAAATACACAAAAATAGAGGGTGGGGAGGGCAGCCCGTGCAACCGATCAACGGAAGAGGGAGAAAAAAGTAAAAAATAGAAGAAAAGAAAAAAAAGAGCAATAACAAAAAAGGCCACTAGGTGGCTCTAAAAAGCTGCGAGGGTAGAGGAAAAAAACCTCACAGTAAGGCATATAGCCAAAAGTTGGGCAGTATCCATGGTGACACTGCAAAACAAACAAAAAAAAAGGGCTAAAGGCTAAAACCCCGGGGGGGGGGGGCACAGAGGGGGCCACGAAAAAAAAAAAAACGACCTGAGACAAAACCTAAATATTACCTGTAGGACACTTCTAAAAAAAAAAAAAAAAAAACAATGACATGGGAACAGAGCATACAGGATCAAACATATGTAGGGTGAAACTGGGCAGACAGGTATAGTGTACAAATGTAACTCTGGTACGAGACACAAAAAAGAGAGGGAAAAATAAAAGAGCAATGATGAAGCTACAAAAGAACAGGTGAGCTGTCTGAGGTTACGTAAAAGACACTCCGGAACATTCTGCTGGCAACTCTTGAGCTGGAATACAGAGACTGAGCGACCTGAGGAAAAAGAACCGTATGGTTAATCAAAGCAAAAACAACGTAGCAGGCCAGGGCCCATTGGAAGGGGAACCCAAAACATGAAGAGTCACTGGGAAAGATGGCAGTCTATTGGTTCCGGGAAAGGTAAAAACAACAGGAAAAAATATATAGTAACCCAGACAGCATGATGATCAGGGAAGCAATCCTGACACGGGGGATGAACAGGCCGCAAAGAGGCAATATATGAAAAAAAAAAAAAAAAACGGGAGAACAGAATTGGGATTGCGGCAGCAGTAACCCCGTGTCCTGCCAGGGGAGAGCCCCTGGGAAGGCAAGTTAAGTGTGGTGTGCGAGACAAATGAAACCAGTTCAATCCTCTGAGTCCCGGCGATGCTGAGATTTAGGAGTGCGTCGATGGCCTTGAGTTTGCCACGGGGAGGCGAAGGGCAAGCCAGGAGTAGATGGTGTGAATGGCCAGTCCGGGAGGGCCACCTGTGGAAGCTCTAACGTGCTGAGGAAGTTAGGCAGGTCTCCCAGGGTGCGAAAGATGGCGGTCTTGCCCGCGTGGTGCACTCGTAGGTGGAACGGGAATCTCCACTGATATTTCATCTGTTTGGATTGCAATAGCAGAGTGAGCGGTTTCAGGGCTTTCCTCATCGCCAAGGTCTGGCGGGATAGGTCGGGAAGGAGCATCACGGGGATGTCATTGAACAGTATAGTTCAATGACATCCCCGCTGCTGTGAGCTAGCAGCCCTCATAATGGATATTTGACCTTGTAAAAGTGGACTCGGCATAGTGTGTCACGGACAAAGGAGGGGTCCTGGGTCCTGGGACCCGAGGTCCTGTGAACCCGGTCCAGTTCTATAGGGTCATCTTTAGGGCATTGCAGTAGTTGGTTAAAGATGGCAGTCACAGCGGCAGGCAGGGCCTTGGCGTCCACAGATTCTGGAATTCCGCGAATGCGTATGTTATTGCGACGATTACGGTTCTCGATGTCGTCTTGCTGATATGCCAACTGCTGCAACATGACAGTATGGGAGTTCAGGATTTTGTCATGTGTCTGCACTGCATGGCTGAGGCCATCAGTGGTGGCATCCAAGTCCTCAAAACGTGCACCCACATCCTTTTTAAGATCAGAAATCTCTTTCTTGTATGCTTTTTCGATCCTATTGACACAGTGCTCAAAATCAGCTTTGGTTGGCAGGGATCTGAGGTAACTGTGCAGGGAGCGGAATTGAGCTTCCATGTCCCAGCCTTCCCCTGAGCCCAGGGAGGCATTAGAGCAGCTCCTGGTGAGCACAAAATCGGATTCCCCAGGGAGCGAGAGGGTGCCATGTGTGCTCATCTGTGACTGTAGGGATGATTCAGATCGCTCTGGGGACGGAGGAGCCTGCGCCATCTTGGCTTCAGAACGGCGCTGTGATGCAGCTCGAGATCGGGCAAAAAAGTCCTCCAGATCGCCTCCTTTTCTATCCCCACCAGTACCTTTCTGTGTCCGGGACCTGTCTTTACCCATGTGCTCAATCTGAAGCGTTTTTAAGTCGGATGGCGGCGGTGATTATGTCCGTGAAGCTGGGGGTTCCGGGAGCCAGGAGAGCACGCCCTACGGTTCCATGCGCCGGGCCCCCCCGGGGGTAGAGCCCTCAGATGGCATCGTCATCTCATAGCGTTACATGGAGAGCAATATTGCGACAGGATTAATGCATGCAAAGTAATTTTAGTAAAGGAAGCAGTTCAGTGTGGGGGAGACGCATCAATAAAGATAAAAAGGATGACTGCAGGGTGATGGTATGCAATGCAGGCCTCCAGGCAGGAAAGAAATAAAATAAAAAAAAGCAGAGAATTGGGTGCCTGGAGGGACAGTGCTGTGGATGGGAATCCCAAGATGGCCGCTGACCTCCGTGACTAGGCCGAAGCCGCGGTGTTTCCTATGCTGGAGACCCGTGGATGGGCGCGGCACTGACCGGGACCTTTTCTGATCTCCCCCGGGCCAGGGAACAGGCCTCTGCGACTGTATAAGGCCACAATACGGCCGCCCGAGGAAGGATATGAGGAAGGGAGCCAGGGAAGGTGCCGTACCTGGAGCGGGGAGCCTCGTGGGCTTCAAGCCGGCGTCTGGATGAGGATGAAGAGCCGAGTGATAAGGGACCTCCCGCGGCCTCTCCCGAGTGACGATCCGCTCCGGCCGACGCTCCACTACCCCCCTCTCAGGGGATGATCCCCTTTGCCGCTGACAATCGAGAGCCCGGGTATGGAGGATGTAGGGGATCTCGCAGGCCCAAAATGGCGGCGGGTCGCGGCTTTGCTGGGACAGCTACGGTCCTCGTGGAGACGTCCAAACTGTCGGATTTTGGTCCGAGTCAGCGCAGGAGATGCCCAGGTACATCTAGGGCAGGTTTATGTAACTCCAGGGCCCCGTTCCCGTGAGGATGGCTGGGGATTGTAGCCAGAGAGACGGAGCTCAGCAGAAAAACATCCGTCTTACAGCACAGTCAGACACGCCCCCCCCCACACACACGATCATTTTAAACGTTGTTTTGTTTCATCACAAAAAACGACCGTGTGTACGCGGCATAAGGGAAAGAGAATAAGGGAAGGGAATAAAAACTAGTGGAAAGAGAATAAGGAAAGAGAATAAAGACTAAGATAAAGAAAATAAGGGAAGGGAATAAAGACTAAGGGAAATAGAATAAGGGAAGGGAAGAATGACTAAGGGAAAAAGAATAAGGGAAGAGAATAAAGACTAAGAGAAAGAGAATAAGGGAAGGGAATAAAGACTAAGGGAAAGAGAATAAGGGAAGCGAATAAAGACTATTGGAAAGAAAATAAGGGAAGGGAAGAATGACTAAGGGAAAGAGAATAAGGGAAGGGAATAAAGACTAAGATAAAGAGAATACGGGAAGGGAATAAAGACTAAGGGAAAGAGAATAAGGGAAGGGAAGAATGACTAAGGGAAAAAGAATAAGGGAAGGGAGTAAAGACTAAGGGAAAGAGAATAAGGGAAGCGAATAAAGACTAAGGAAAAGAGAATAAGAGAAGCAAATAAAGACTATTGGAAAGAAAATAAGGAAAGGGAATGAGTACTAATGGAAATTGAATAAGGGAAGGAAGACTAAGGGAAAGTAATTAAGGGAAGGAAAAAAAAATAAAGGAAAGATAATAATGTATCACAATGTGTAAATGTTAAATCTTGGTTCTGCTCATCTTATCCTGCCACCCTAGCCACTGGCCCACAAGTACCATTATAGTAAGCACAGCCTTTTTCAGCTCTTAGCTAGGATCTTCCTTCTTCCCTGTGTACTGTATTTGTTTTTTTACTGTTCCTAAGTGAAGGAACTTGTAAGGAAATAGGGAGGTTTTTAGTTCAAAATGTATTTTCAAATGCAAGAAACCCCCCCCAAAACATCCATTGTATATGCCAGTCTGAAACAAACTACAACAGACTCTCTTCAGCATTGTCTTGGTGGGACTAACACTGCCTGTGGATCTTCTAAAGTCAGCAAGTTGTCAAACTATCTACTGTATACAGACTGTGTCTCAGGAGATATTTATTTTGGATAAAGATATATTAGAACATGTACAGATCAGAGGCTTATTCAGTTCTTCAAACTCACCGTGTATCTGCGGTATCTGAACCCATCACTCATCGTCCTCACATTCTGAGAGCTCTGGAAAAGGAGATCATGACAATGATTGGTCAGTAAGATATCAATGAAGGGATGGAAAACTAAAAAGAGTATAACTGTATAAAGGTGTGAATGAACATAACTAATGATGAGGTCATTTCATATGCTTGTTGGTGGTGGTGGGTAATGACATGCAGTGCCAGGACAAGGCCATCCAGTGCCCAGGGGAAAGGTGCTAAAATGCGCCCCCCCTTCCACTAGGGCAGTGGTTCTCAACCATCTAGTGCCGTGAACCCTTGATAAAATTTCCCAAGTTGTGGGGACCCCTAACAGTAAAATTATGTTTGTAGCGTGGGTTGTCAGCACCCAAGGCAAGACAAGTAATTTGCACCCCTAACCCACGGATACTTAGCGCTCCCTCAGTCCCTTCCACTCGTACAGTATTAAAACCCCTTATGGTACTGTGTTTCCACAGAAGTGAAATCAGGAGATAGGGTCTCCTCCAGCCTCTTCCACTTCACATTCCTCACCAGCCAGCTGACATCTAGTCTTTGCCCCCCAGCCATGCCGTGAACTGAATGGGTGGCTGCTAAGCGTGGGCCACCGCAAGCTCCAGGGACATCCTTGCTGGGTATCCATGAAAAGACTGGGAGAGTGGTGCAGGATTCAGGAACAGCCCAGTATTTGGTGACCCCTGAAAAATTCGACCACCAGGTTGAGAACCACTGCCCTAGGGTTAGGATCTGGGTGCCCACACCTGCAATAAATCATAGCACCCTGGGCAGCCATATCTCCTGCCCACACCTTGTCCCGGCCCTGATGACATGAAATCAATTTTCACTCACTATTTAGTCCAGTGTTTACATGGAGATCTGCTTTCATGTGTGAGGCAACCCCCCCAAGTGGCCTGAGGTCTAAGTACTTCACCAGGCCCCACACGGGAGGGATAGCGTCTTTCCACCAGCCAGTGACACCGGTCCCGACACTGACTACAAAGATTTTATGAGGGAAATCACATTATACATTGATATTCCTCCACCAGATCTTCAAAACATGTTACACCTTAGAGATGTGCAAGATGGAAAAATGTATTTTGACTGGCTGCTTCTCCTTCCTTGGCTGCTAAACACTCTCTATTTCCCAGGAGGTTACTCCAAGATGTTTCCTTCATTCCACATTCCCATATACTGCTGGATTCCACTCACTTGTCATTCCCAATGATCATACCGGTCCATTCATTAAACCAGCAACTCAGTTTACTGACATTACACCATCCCTTTGTACAGACAGGTCCAGCAGTTACATGGCAGTGCAAGGGGGTGATGAAGTACAGAGTTCCTGTATAACATATGGTGTGGAGTCTTTAGGACTATGCTGAGGTGTCTCATACCTTTGTCTTGTAATGGTTCCCATCTAATGGTGATTGTCCTATTCATTGGTCTGCCAAGGGGTGACCTGCTTCAGTATAGCACTACATTGCTCTGTGTAGGTCCCTCTCTATTCCAAGACCAACTTTGAAGGAAGGCCCTACAAGTCCCAAACCTACACATAATTACCCGGGGTACAAGAACTGCAACAGGCCAAACTGACACCCCACATCAAGCACCCCCACAATTCCAGTAGCGTATTATACATACAGTGCATCAATTGGCACCCGCCTACATGCCCACCATGTATGTGGATATTGGGCCCAAAACAGTATGAATGTCTAATATTAATCTACAATTGGATATAAGTAATGTTGACTTCATTTCATATCCTCACCTTGTATCTGGATATGGAGCCCATCACTCATCTTCCTCACAGTATCAGATCTCGTCTTCACTTCACAGGTATAATTCCCAGAATCCTCCAGCTGAGATGACGGCACTCTGTATGTATTGGATATTTCAAATTCCCGCACAGTCCGTCCATCTCTGTAGAAGGCAAAGTGCAGCTCTGTGCCGCCTCTGAGGGGATCTAGTCTGGTGTCACATCTCACTGTCATCTCATCTCCTTCTATTACCCTGGACGGGGTCACTTTTATTTCTGGAGGAGAGAAGAGCTCTGGAAGAAGAAAGGATGACAATTATTGGTCAGTATGAGTCCTATTCATTGAACATGTGACTGTCAGGGGATAAAGAAATGAAAAAGTATATACAGTAAGGATAATTTATGATTTGACCAAAGTCCTCCATGTAGGGTTATATGCTCACCATGTATCTGGATATGGAGCCCATCACTCATCTTCCTCACAGTGTCAGACGTCGTCCTCACTTCACAGGTATAATTCCCAGAATCCTCCAGCTGAGATGACTGCACTCTGTATGTATTGGATATACTGAATCCCCGCACAGTCCGTCCATCTCTGTAGAAGGCAAAGTGCAGCTCTGTGCCACCTCTGAGTGGATCCAGTCTGGTGTCACATCTCACCGTCATCTCATCTCCTTCTATTACCCTTGACGGGGTCACTTTTATTTCTGGAGGAGAGAAGAGCTCTGGAAGAGGAAAATGATAAATAATGTGAATATATTATTTATTCTCTAAATGACGACAATCACACAATGCTTTGCGGTGGACATGGAACAATTTACATTGGGTGGGGGTGAGGGGTTCATTAAAACTGGGGAGTACAGAATCTGGTGCAGCGATACATAGAAACCAATCAGCTTCCATTTTCTACTGTCAAAGGTTAATTGAAGAAGCTGAATCTAGAAGCTGATTGGCTCCCATCCATAGCGGCACCAGATTTTTTACTCTCCAGTTTAAGTAAATCAACCCCATTGGTCTTTAGCTAAGTTGACCTGTTGTATCCGGTACAGTAATACACGTTAATAGAGAACCCGGTAAAATCAGCTTTGTCACAAGTAATTTATTCTACTAGTATATATATCTGGATGGTGAGCGGTAAACAGAGACACTGGCTTTTCCCTGTTAAAAGAAAAACAGAGACACTGGAGGAGACCAACACAATCCTACAGACTTCAACCGGTCACTCTCCTGAGTGATAACTGGGTTTAGATCTTCAGTGCTGCAACAAAGTCCCCCTCTATAGAGTATTAAAGTGGTTGTAGACCCTTCCATATACCCAGTGAAGTGAATGGCCTCAGGCGATACACAGAGATTAAACAAATCCTTCTATATAAGTTGTACCTGTTTATTTGCGCTCTTCTCTTCTCTACATCCATTCAAAGGGCTAGATTCTGGAAAGAAATAAGACGGCTTATCTCCAGATAAGCCGTCTTATTTTGTACGTCTGAGCCCTCCTATCTATGTGCCTGATTCATAGAATCAGTTACGCATAGTTTTCCTTTAGATTCAACTGGCATAAGTCTCTTACCCTGTTGAATCTTATTTTCATATTTTAGGCTGGACGCTAGGTGGCGTTCCCATCTAAAATATGCAAATGATTCTATATGCCGTTCCCGAACGTACGCCCGGCCGGCGCTATTTTTTTACATTGTTTGCGTTAGCGTAGGTCCGTCGTAATGTTAATCCTGCTGTATGAGGCGCAGGCAATGTTAAGTATGGATGGCGTGCAGGCGTTTTTTCCCCGTCATTTACGTCGTTTGCGAATAGGGCTTTGCGTAAGTGTTGTTCACGTTGTTTACATGTCGTAATGACGTTGTGATTTGGAGCATGTGCACATTGGGATAAATTCACTGCCGGCGCATGCGCAGTGCGTTCGTTATTTAAATAATACACGCCCCCTACCCACCGAATTTGAATTTGGCCGGGTCATTTGCGCTACGCCGCCTCAACTTTACAGGCAAGTGCTTTGAGAATAAAGCACTTGCCTGAAAAAGTTGCGGCGGCAAGTTCCGTATACGCAAAGGACTTGCGTCCTAAGTTACGGCGGCGTATTGTAAATGGCCCGGCGTAAGCCCGGGTAATTCAAATGTGGAACATGTGGGCGTGATTTATCGATTCATCGTGACCCCACGTAAATTATGTTTTTTTTTAACGGCGCATGCGCCGTCTGTGGAGGTATCCCAGTGCGCATGTGCGAAATCACGTCGCAAATAGTCAATGCTTTCGACGTGAACGTAACTTAAGCAAAACCCTATTCGCAAAGGTTTTACACAAACGACGGAAACAACGGAAATTTGTCCCGATGTCCATACTTAAAAATGCGTACGCCTCTATACAGCAGGGGTAACTTTACGCCGGAAAACGACTTACACAAACGACGTAAAAAAAACAGCGCCGAGCGCAAGTACGTTCCTGGATCGGCGTATCTACCTCATTTGCATATTCTACGCGGAAATTCTACGGAAGCGCCCCTAGCGGCCAGTGTAAATATGCAACTTAGATACTACGGCGTAAGAGACTTACGTCAGTCGTATCTAAGAAAAATTCCGGCGTATCTTGTTTTGTGGATACAAAACAAAGATACGCCGGCGCAGATTTAAAAATATGGCGGCGTATCTGGAGATACGCCGCTGTATACTTTTGTGGATCTGGCCCTTAGACTTTATCAGGTTTTAAGGCCAAACTAAAGGAGAAAGACGCAGAGCCCCCTGTAGGTCACAGACATAATTGCACCATGCAACTTCTAGGATGAACATGTAGGGATGAGAGTTTTTTCTTCATAGAAATTAGGACAGTTTGAAGTGAATGATGAAGGTGATGATTAAGGTTGTTCTTTATTTAACCACTTGCCCACTACCGAGGTATCCACCTTTGCAGTGGGCAGTCCTGTACACGATAACGGCTGTCTCTGCGGCGGATTCGCCGCGAGATCGCCGTTATCGGTGGCGGGAGAGGCCCCCCCGTCCCGCCGCTCTCCCGTGCCCTCCGCCGCTTACCGGAGCCTTCGGTAGCGGCAGTAGCAGCGGAGGCGACCGGGTCTGTTCGGCTCCTCAGCTGGGATACGAGTGAGGGAAAAATCGCCCCCACCCGTCCCCCATAGCTCTGCTGGGCGGAAGTGACGTCAAAACGTCAGTCCCGCCCAGCGTCTTAAAGAAACATTTTTTTTTCTGACATTTGAAAAATTACATTTTTTTTTCTTTTTTTGCATTTAAGTCTAAATATGAGATCTGAGGCCTTTTTGACCCCAGATCTCATATTTAAGAGGACCTGTCATGCTTTTTTCTATTACAAGGGATGTTTACATTCTTTGTAATAGGAATAAAAGTAATCATTTTTTTTTTTATTTCAGTGTAAAAAATTATAAACTAAATTAAAATAAATAAGAAAACAAAAATAAATTTTGTAAACGCCCCATCCCGACAAGCTCGCGCACAGAAGCGAACGCATACGCGAGTAGCGCCCGCACAAGTGAGGTACAAGTGAGGTATCGCTGGGATCGTTAGAGCGAGAGCAATAATTCTAGCCCTATACCTCCTCTGTATCTAAAAAAATGCAACCTGTAGAATTTTTTAAACGTCGCCTATCGAGATTTTTAAGGGTAAAAGTTTGACGCCATGCCACGAGCGGGCGCAATTTTTAAGTGTGACATGTTGGGTATGATTTTACTCGGCGTAACATTATCTTTCACAATATATAAAAAAATTGGGCCAAATTTATTGTTGTCTTATTTTTTAATTCAAAAAAGTGATTTTTTTTCCAAAAATAGTGCGCTTGTAAGAGCGCTGCGCAAATACGGTGTGACAAAAAGTATTGCAATGACTGCCATTTTATTCTCTAGGGTGTTAGAAAAAAAATATATAATGTTTGGGGGTTTTAAGTAATTTTCTAGCAAAAAAAAAACAGTTTTAGTCTCGTAAACACCGAATCTGAAAAACAGGCTCGGTGGTCAAGTGGTTTAAAAAAAGGGGGGGGGGGTTTGAGAAAAAAAACAGCTATACATGGCTCACGAGAGTTAGAGAAGCACCTGTAATATTTTATTACAAAATTGTTTTAAATAAAAATGCTTATGCCGCATTCACACGACCGTTATTCATGTCATGGAAAAAAAATGGAAAATTGTATCAAATACTTACCGTAATTTTCCTTTCCTGATGCCAAGACATGGCAGCATACCTATGATATAGCCCCGCCCCTATATCCGCCCACAGGACACGTGATAACTCTCTATAAAACTCTGACTGAGAGCTAGCTCCCCCATTCTCCGTATAAAGTACAAAAGATCAGAGGGAGGGTTCGTATGCTGCCATGTCTTGGCATCAGGAAAGGAAAATTACGGTAAGTATTTGATACAATTTTCCATTTTCCTGACGCCAGACATGGCAGCATACCTATGATACATGAAGAGCTTTCTAGAGGGAGGGTTTAGTGCTGTAACTTAAAAAAGACAAAGAAGCTTGGATAAACTTCCTCCCAAACTCTACCGTAGTAAGAGCTGCTAGATCCACCCTGTGGTGTATTAAGAACATATAATGTGATGACCAGCTAGCCTCTTTGCAGACTGTCTACAGAGACAACCCTGCCTGTGCTATCCAAGAAGATGACATCACCCTGGTTGAGCGATGAGCTCTAACCATCTCTGGAGGATCCTTACCGCCTCCACATGCCCAGTGAGTAATTTCACGATTCAGGCCGAGATGGTTCGGGCCGAAGCCACTTACTCTTTAAATCTTAAACATTCTGAATGTAGAAGTAGCCTGAGATGGACATTCCAAAGTCCTCAAAGCCTAACTTGAGCAGATCGGCATCTGATTGCACTGGGAAAGCTGGAAGCACCCATTCACTGAAAAGACAAAACATGGAAGTCATGCTTTGGAACATAAAGACTTCAGCCCAACCCTGTCTCGGAAGAACATGGAATGAGGCTCTGTCGCCCCAAATTTTGGAGTCGACGCACTCTCCCCCGAAATCAAGGCTAATAAAAGGCCGATTTTAAAGGAGATCTCCCATGAAGAGCAGTCTTCTGTCAAGAGTACAATGAGGGTTTGCTAGAAAATTGAGGACTACTGCCAGGTTCCATTAAAGGAAACCTATTTCTCTTGGGAAGGCATAGTCCAAGTACCTCTCATGAAGTGATCCATCAGCAGGTTTGCTGCCCACTTTTTTTTTTTTTTTTTTGGGGAAAAAGCCAAGTTCCACCTCTCCCAGGAGGGACTGGCTGTGCATGTCGCCTTGTCGCTGTATATGGGACTGCTGCCATGTGGTCCAGACAGAGTAGGACTGGCAGACCCTATGTGTGTGGCAGTAAAGTGTTCAATGTCAATGCTGGTAGGAGTTCCAGAATATGGAAACTAGGCCCCGAGTGGGAAATTCCCACCTGCCCTGAATCCTGAGATGCTCGCAGGTGGTGTCCCACCCTGCTGTGCTGGTATCTGTAGCAATAATGATCCATGGCTACAGCCCTAATAGACTAAGCCATTTAGCAGTTTATCTTTTTTTAATCACCAGAACTCTGGTGCCTCTGGCTAGACAAAATGCTTCCATTGCGTCAGGAAGCCTTGTTGGAAAACTGAGTTTCCAGTGAGCCCAGAGGATCCTCGGAATACAAAAGCCATTGTCCCGAGAGGACTCATGCACTGGGATGCTGACATCACTGGTGCAGCCAACGCCTGTTGGAACATCCCCCTGACTTTAGGAAGTTTGAGGTGGCAAAGAAACTGAGGCTGCCTGAGTACTAAACCAGGCCCCTAGGTAGAGCATATTCCGCATAGGCGCCAACTAGTTTTGGCAATGCTTGCCCCCCGACTCAAAATGGTTGGTATGACTGAAGGACCAGGACATGCTGATAGGTATACTGCAGGTCCACTGAAATCCTCCAGTAACCTTGTTGAATGACCTGGATTTATGGTATGGAGAGACTCCATCTTGAGTCTATCTGTATAGATTGATTCAGCCTCTTGAAGTAGTTCTGGAGGCTGCCGATTAAATAACCAATAACGGCCTTGCCATTGGAAAGGATTAAGCACAAAATGAATGTGTGAAAAGCGTCTATGTGACCTTGTGTTGGTGTTTTTGGGGTCATCACTTTAGACAATAAAAGGAATATTGAAATTCCTGGATGCGCAGACATTTCTTCTCTTACATGGCCTGAAACCGCCATTCTTCGGTAGTGGTCTTACCGGAACTGGGTCACGTTGAGCCACTTGGCTCCAACTGCCTCCTGGGCAGGCCTGGCATTAAAAGGGCTTCTGAGTATCTTAAGGAGCCGCATGGGTCTTCTGACGCCCTTGGATGGGCGACAGCCTCCAAAATCGCAGTACCTGTTTGGTGTTCCTTTGAATGGTTGCCCCCTCTGGCTCTTCGATCCTGGGGCAGAAGATCTGATCTTCCTCCTATAAGCCTGGAGAAGATAGTTTCCAGTATTTTGACAAAACAGAGCCTTCCCATCAGAAGGCAGCTTACAGCAATTCAGCTTTGAGGATGAGCCAGCCGCCCAGGATTTTGCCCCAGTGCACCTTTGGCTGCGACTGAGCCAAGGATGGCTCTGGATGACCATCGAATGATGTCTTTAGCTGCCTCACCTGTAGAGTCCGCTGAAAGCTATCTCGTCAAGAGCCTTGATGACTCTTCTCTTTGGCAGCTAGGTTAAATCGCATACTCCAAGTTCTGCGCCCACATACTCACATAGCACTTGCTATGGATGTTAAAGCAATGCGTCTCACAAGGATCTTGTGAAAGGAGAAAGGGCCTTCCATCGGAAGTGTCACATTCTTTGGTCAGTCTGGCGACTGCCGCATCCACCGTTGGAGGGTAGATAAAGGAGTCGCATCCTTCCCCATTAGTGGAAACAACTTTTGCAACCTATTGGTTGAGGAGGATTTTCTCTCTCCCTTTCTCATTCCTCTCTGAAAACAGGCTTCCTATTTCTGTCATAAGAGAAAAGGTAGCTTACCTGCTTCTTTAGATTCCTCCTATGGAACCCAAAGGCTTGCTCACACTTGCAGCATGATCTGCCATTGCCCTAAAAGGCAATCTGTGCTTAGGTCACCTTTCAGAGGTACTTGAATTTGTCACTTAGAGTAAACCAATGTATATGCAATGCGATTTTCAAAGAGCGATTTGTACACAATGTTGCAAATCGCATGGGTGCGGCCCCTGCTCCTATTTGAGGGCGACCAACTTTGCACAATGTTTTGAAAGGTGCGTTCTCCAATGTGACTTATCACAGCATAATCGCATGGCATTTGGGGTGCATTGAAAGAATAACGGTACCTAATGCATATTGTACAGTGATTGTCACACAATTTTATATCCGATTGTACGGTGTGTAATAACAGGCTTTCTCCTTCTTCGGAGGAGGTTCCGGATCCACCCATTACAGTGCAGCTTTACTGCCATAACAAATGAGGATATTAGCATAAAACAAAGCCTCAACCTTCAGGATCTTCTGTTGAGGAGGAAGCAATATCATCTCCCTCTGCCTGCCAGGTTGGCTATAATACTGGTTTTGGGGAACTAGCCTGCTTAATCTGCTGGGCTGGAGTCACCCCCGAAGTGCCTGGTACCCCTCCAGATAGAGAGGGTTGAATGGCTTGGTTTAGACCTGGTGTAGTGCCCATACTGTCCATCCACTTCTGTCCTTGGCTGCCTGAGATGACTGGAAAATTCAGCCAGGGGGTTAGGGACTATTTTGCTGAGCAAGGTGACACCTGCTGACTCCCAAACTCCTCTCTGGCAAGCTGCCTGAAGCAGTCACTGCAAAGTAGCATTCCAGGCATAGGGTCATCTCCACATGACCAACACTCACCTTTCGGGCGCTGAGCCCTCAGAGGAGAAGCTGTGTGCATTCTCTTAAGCGTACATTTGCACCCTTTGTACTGGGGTCTGCCAGGACTGGAGGAGACATCTTCCGCCCTGAAAATCCTGATGATCCAGAGAGGGTCTCTGGACCTCCTTGAGCGGGTGTGAGCGGCCGGGGTTGCAACAGATAAGAAGGCACGCTCATCAGGGCTCAATGCACTCTTTTCTCCCGCGTCTTCTTACTTACCAAAAGTTGTCCCTCTACCTGATAGTGGGGGTGGTCTTTGTTATGTGGCAGTAGGCTCATGCTGATGGGAGTTACTGAAAGGTGCATGGGGGACTGCATGACCACAGAAATAAGGGAAGTGAAAGAGAAAAATATATACATATATCTCAGCATTTTTTTTATTTTTTTACAAATAGTAAAAATAATCTGGCAGAACCCCCACCCCCCTAGTAAAACATTGCTCCTTACTCCTCTCTCCCCCCATATATCCCTATTACTAGGATAGATAAGACTTACCTCAGAAGGAGATGCTTAAAAGCAAAGGCATTCATTAGCTGTTTAACTGCTCCCTGCAATTGAATCACCTGAGACTCAGTCCTCTCTTACCTCTACTCTGATACAATTAGGAAGGCCAACACCCATCCACACAAAAGGACACCTTAAGCTGGCTACACACCATACAATCTTCTGCAGATTTCTACCCTTCAGATTTATCAAAACCACACAACATTAGGCCAAACCCTAAAGCCTCAACCTGTATGCAATCAGGCAGGCACCACATGGTCCTGGCAATTCTAAAGGAAAACAGACAACAAAAGTTGCAGTGTGTATGGGGCCTTTAACCACTTCAGGCCCGCGCTACCGTCGGATGACGGCAACAGCGCGGGCCTGAATGTCCAACATGCCGTCATTTGACGGCATGTCATTCTGGCATTCCCAGCGCGCGCTGTAGAGCGCGCTGCGGGGAAGCCCTGTGTTGTCCGTGTCCCTTGGACACGGCCAATCACAGATCGCGGCGAACGGCCAATCAGAGTGGCCGTTTGCGATGCGATCTGTGGGCCAATGAGAGATGATCTCTCATAGATCATCTCTCATTGCCGTGTTACACAGAGACAGCGTCCTGTCTCTGGAGAGGAGGAGCCCGATCTGTGTTCCTTCTTACATAGGGACACAGATCGGTCACCCCCCCTCCCCCCACAGTTAGAACACACCTAGAATACATATTTAACCCCTTCCTCACCCCCTAGTGTTAACCCCTTCAATGCCCGTCACATTTATACTGTAATTAGTGCATATTTATAGCACTGAACGCAGTATAAATGTGAATGGCGCCAAAAATGTGTCAAAAGTGTCCGATGTGTCCGCCATAACGTCACAGTACCAATAAAAATCGCAGATCGCCGCCATTTCTAGTAAAAAAAAAATAATAAAAAATAATAATTCTCTCCCCTATTTTGTAAGCGCTATAACTTTTGCGCAAACCAGTCGCTTATTGCGATTTTTTTTTTTTTTTTTACCAAAAATATGTAGAAGAATACGTATCGCCCTAAACTGAGAAAAAAAAAATGTGTTTTTTTTTTTAATTGGGATATTTATTATAGCAACAAGTAAAAAATATTGTATTTTTCTTCAAAATTGACGCTCTTTTTTGTTTATAGCGCAAAAAATAAAAATCGCACAGGCGATCAAATACCACCAAAAGAAAGCTCTACTTGTGGTGAAAAAAGGACGTAAATTTTGTTTGGGAGCCACGTCGCACGACCGCGCAATTGTCAGTTAAAGCGACGCCGTGCCGCAAGCTGAAATTTTACCTGGGCAGGAGGGGGGTGTAAGTGCCCAGTATGCAAGTGGTTAAAGACATGAGAACAAGAAGGAAAACTGACAGACCTGGAAAAGGGCTTCCATAGGAAAGAAGTCATCATGCAGTCCCAGCTTGCTCAAATCAGACTCCATCGCCGGCAATGCCAAAGGAGGACTGTCGTCTCTGATTAGAGAACACCTCAACCCCAGAAGACCACCAGAAGGGATTCCCCACCTTGTTGGTGCATTTAGCGTGCCTAAGATGCGGGACCTCGAACTGGGAGAGGCTGAACCCAGCCGGAACTTCGACAATAGTCGGGAGGTAAGGGCGTATCCTGAATGAAACTGTCTGTAGGCTGATATTAAGGACAAAAAAGGAGAATGGGGGAGCTAGCTCTCAGTCAGAGTTTTATACAGAGTTATCACGTGTCCTGTGGGCGGATATAGGGGCGGGGCTATATCATAGGTATGCTGCCATGTCTGGCGTCAGGAAACAACGTTTCGACGTGTTTCCTCTCAAACCTGCCTTGCCTACACACGAGCGTGATAAGAAAGGCATGAGCAAATCGCGGTGATGCACAACACGTACGACGGCACTATAAAGGGGAAGTTCCATTCGAATGGCGCCACCCTTTGGGCTTGATTATGCTCATTTCCCGTTGAATAACTTGCTTCTGAGCATGCACGTTTTTTCCCCCCTCGTTAAAGCGTACACACGACCATTTTTCACGATGAGAAAAACGACGATGTGAAAAACGACGAGAAAAAATAGAGCAGTTTCTAAATTTTTAACGGACATTTTTCTCGTCGAGAAAAAATGCTCTGGAGCCCACACACGACCGTTTTTCACGACCAATTTAAAAAAATTGAATTTTTCTCATCATGAAAAACGGTCGTGTGTACGCGGCATTAGAAGAATCGTATCTCTATTGCCGCGTACACATGATCGGATTTTTGATGGAATAAAATCCGAGAGAATCTTCCATCGGGATTCCGATGAAACTGACTTTCATCAGTCTTACATACACACCATCAGACTAAATTCTGACCGTCCAAAGCGCGGTGACGTAAAACCCCTCAGACGGGCTGAGAAGTTCAATGCTTCTGAGCATGCGTCGACTTGATTCTGAGCATGCATGGATTTTTCTCCAATGGAATTCCACGCAGACGATCGGAATTTCCTATCGTTTTTTTTTTTTTTCATTGGAAAAGTGTAAAACATGTTCTATTTTTTTTTTTTTTTACATCGATAGAAAAAAGTCCGATGGGGCCCACACACGATCGTTTTTTCCGATGAAAAAAAGTTCATTGGACTGGTACACGGCATTAGTCTCTAGGTGCACTTTGAGTACAGTAAAGAAATATGAATGATCTGGAAAAATGCGCTCCCCTTTCGATCATCCACCGCTGCGCACAAAGAGATGTATTGTCCAAAGACCTAGCTGCTGTTTAGATAATGTGTAAATGTGAAAATATGAACAAAGGAAAAAATCACCATAAATATGTGAATATATAAAGTGTTAGGCCGTGTACACACGGCAGGGAACCTCGACGGGCAGAACACATCGTTCCGCCCGTCGAGGTTCCCTGCCGGCCGTCGAAATCGGCGACCCGCCCGTCGGGAACGGCAACCAGCCATTCATCCAGGCGGGCCGTCGAGCAAATAGAGAGCGTGCTCTCTATTTCTGCTCGACGGGCTTCCCGACGGGCGGGGCGAGCCAGAAGCGTACACACGGCCGAGGTCCTCGCTGGAATGCAGCTTCCAGCGAGGTTCTCGCTGGTTTCCAGCGAGAACCTCGGTCGTGTGTACGCCGCCTATCAGTCCATAAACAGCGCTGTGAGAATAGTGAAATTCTCCTAAGGTGTCATAGAGAATCACAGTGCATGACAAAATATAAATATCTATATGACTAGATAAGTGCATAAAATCAAGCCGTGAATACAATAATATGTGTTTGACAAAAAGTCCATAAAAAGTCATCTAAATTCTTCAGGGATCTTCCACCACACCAAGGTGAACAGTGCTTCCACCACCCGTCAAAATGGTCACTCACCAGAACTAATTGCCTCAGCACTTGCGTACTTGGGCAGTTCAGCTTAAAATCATCAAAGGGAATCCTCAGAAGATCATGTGATATCCTGTAAAGTGCTCCAAAAAACGTAAAAAGAAAAAAAAAAGGAAATATACCATAGTGTGATACCGTAAAAGTCGTTTTAATAGCACACCAAAGCAAATCCAAAAGTTAAACTCACAAACAAGGCTCAAACACTGAGTAGTGAATAATAGTGTTGAGCAGAATATGCCATATTCGATTTCGCGATATATCACGAATATATAGTCGAATATTCGTGATATATTCGCTAAATACGAATATTCGTGATATATTTTGGAAATGAAATCATTGCGAATTTTCCCTATCGCGAATGCGAATTGCGAATTGCGAATGCGAATGCGAATATTCGAGAAAAGCGGAATGGAGCACTCTGATTGGCTCAGAATATTCGTGATATATTACAATATAAAATAATTGCGAATATTCGAGAAATGCGGAATGGAGCACTCTGATTGGCTCAGAATATTCGTGATATATTACAATATAAAATAATTGCGAATATTCAAGAAATGCGGAAGGAGCACTCTGATTGGCTCAGAATATTCGTGATATATTACAATATAAAATAATTGCGAATATTCGAGAAATGCGGAAGGGGCACTCTGATTGGCTCAGAATATTTGTGATATATTACAATATAAAATAATTGCGAAATTTCGAGAAATGCGGAATGGAGCACTCTGATTGGCTCAGAATATTCGTGATATATTACAATATAAAATAATTGCGAAATTTCGAGAAATGCGGAATGGAGCACTCTGATTGGCTCAGAATATTCGTGATATATTACAATATAAAATAATCGCGCGATATCGCTATTGCCGAATAATCGCATTGCGATTTTTCGGCAATATAAAATGAGCGCTGCAGCTACTCGGCCCAAGGTCTCTAATCATACCAGCAATGCTTTTACACGTCGATGGGGATCTCTAGGATGTGATCTGTTCTAAAAAAAAATTAAAAAATACGAATATTCGAAATAGCGAATATTCGCCGCGATATTCGCGAATACTCGAATATGCAATATTCGTAGCGAATATTCACTATGCGAATATTCGTGAGCAACACTAGTGAATAACAGCAGTCAACGTCATCCTAAAAACATATTTTAATAGTTAGCACTTGGCCACGGCGGACCCACGATCAAACAGACACGATCTCACCACTTAGCAGGCCTGTGGTCGCATCGGCTGACGATTGGCTCTCCTGGTTGATGAATCGCTCCAAACACAGCACAGCAAGCGTGATAGTAACTCAATCACTGACTATGTAGCCACGCCCCGACATGTTTCATCACTACTGATTTACTCAGTGTGGTGGAAGATCCCTGAAGAATTTAGATCACTTTTTATGGACTTTTTGTCAAACACATATTATTGTATTCACGGCTTGATTTTATGCACTTATCTAGTCATATAGATATTTATATGTTGTCATGCACTGTGATTCTCTATGACACCGTAGGAGAATTTCACTATTCTCTACACTTTATATATTCACATATTTATGGTGATTTTTTCCTTTGTTCATATTTTCGCACTTTGAGTAGACCAAAAATAAAAAAAATACAGTACCATCTATCAACGGCATAGATTTTCTGATAAATGAAGCCATGTAATTATCACATCAGTGCTGACATTGTTTGGTTTTGAATAAATAAATAATAAAGGAGGGGGTATTTGGGGGAGAGGGTTTGTGCTAGGAGGGGGTATTTGGGGGATAGGGTTTGTGCTAGGAGGGGGTATTTGGGGGAGAGGGTTTGTGCTAGAAGTGGGTATTTGGGGGAGAGGGTTTGTGCTAGGAGAGGGTGTTTGGGGGAGAGGGTTTGTGCTAGGAGGGGGTATTTGGGGGAGAGGGTTTGTGCTAGGAGGGGGTATTTGGGGGAGAGGGTTTGTGCTAGAAGGGGGTGTTTGGGGGATAGGATTTGTGCTAGGAGGGGGTATTTGGGGGAGAGAGTTTGTGCTAGGATGGGGTGTTTGGGGGATAGGATTTGCGCTAGGAGGGGGTATTTGGGGGAGAGGGTTTGTGCTAGGAGGGGGTATTTGGGGGAGAGGGTTTGTGCTAGGAGGGGGTATTTGGGGGAGAGGGTTTGTGCTAGAAGTGGGTATTTGGGGGAGAGGGTTTGTGCTAGGAGGGGGTATTTGGGGGAGAGGGTTTGTGCTAGGAGGGGGTATTTGGGGCAGAGGGTTTGTGCTAGGAGGGGGTATTTGGGGGAGAGGGTTTGTGCTAGGAGGGGGTATTTGGGGGAGAGGGTTTGTGCTAGAAGTGGGTATTTGGGGGAGAGGGTTTGTGCTAGGAGGGGGTGTTTGGGGGATAGGATTTGTGCTAGGAGGGGGTATTTGGGGGAGAGGGTTTGTGCTAGGAGGGGGTATTTGGGGGAGAGGGTTTGTGCTAGAAGTGGGTATTTGGGGGAGAGGGTTTGTGCTAGGAGGGGGTGTTTGGGCGATAGGATTTGTGCTAGGAGGGGGTATTTGGGGGAGAGGGTTTGTGCTAGGAGGGGGTATTTGGGGGAGAGGGTTTGTGCTAGGAGGGGGTATTTGGGGGAGAGGGTTTGTGCTAGAAGTGGGTATTTGGGGGAGAGGGTTTGTGCTAGGAGGGGGTGTTTGGGGGATAGGATTTGTGCTAGGAGGGGGTATTTGGGGGAGAGGGTTTGTGCTAGGAGGGGGTATTTGGGGGAGAGGGTTTGTGCTAGGAGGGGGTATTTGGGGGAGAGGGTTTGTGCTTGGAGGAGGGATTGGGGATTTCAGGAATAAAAACAATAAACACGCCCCGTGGTTTACTAACGTTTTAAGTCTCTTCTTTTTAAGTCACTTCAAAGATCATATTTTTTATAGAAGTTCTCCTTCCTCTGGATCCACCAATTTCTCTAAGGATAAAGATTTATATAGGACATTAATGTACCTTTCACAGAGATAAAGGAGACATTTGAGAGCTCTATCACATTTGACTCATCATAACGTTGTAATTGTTGAGTACATTTGTAGAGTCCAGACTGACTCCTCCTTATATTAGGAATATGGAATGTGGAGTCAGATTCTGAGGATTTTATCTCCTGATCATCCTTGTAGAATTTTGTGTTTATTGCATAATAAGATATCCAATGATGACATCTCAGAGTCAGGGGGTCTCCTTCATAGATGGCAGATGGGGGTCTCTGCAGGATGAGATCATCTGAAATGTAATAAAATGATACTTTATGTTGTTCTATTCACACCCAACACTCTGTAATGATGGAGATGAGATGAGATCACTCACCATATGTAACATTTAGGAAGACGGGATCACTGATATCACCACCGATGGTCTGACACTGGTAATCTCCTCTGTCCCGAATCACTGAAGATCCAAAGATATGAAGTCTCTGTTGCTCTCCTGGTATTGGACTCTTATCTTTGTACCAGTGATAGGTCCGGGGCTCTTCTGGTACAGTAGACGGCACATCACATGTTAGAGTCACATCGTCTTCGTATAATATATCCCTCCATATGGGTGTGAAGGTCACCACAGGTTTGATGGCCCCTCCTATAGAAGAAAAGAGATCACACAGAACACATAGAGAGCACAGTGTGCAGCACAACACAGAGAGGTGATCACATCTTGTATGAGAAAAATACATTCTCTATAGAAATTGGAATGTTTATAGTCCTCCTGGGCACAGAGATTTTCCCACATCTTGGTAAATATTTATTTTCAACAATGAAACCCACTCTCCTTACAGTGATATTAAAGGCAGTTTTGTTTTTTTAAATAATAAACCTGTCATACTTACCTGCTCTGTGTAATGGTTTTGCACAGAGAAGCCCCGATCCTCCTCTTCTCAGGTCCCTCTTAGGCACCCCTCCCCCTGCTGAATGCCCCCAGAGCAAGCAGCTTCCTATGGGGTCATGTGAGCAGGTTCCCTCCCAAGCCAATGCTCTGTGTCCATTCACACACGTAATACAGCTATACCCCACCCCTGATCTCTCCTCATTGGCTCATTGGCTATGACGGACAGTTACAGGAGCCAATGGCTCAGCCAATGAGGAGGAAGAGACCTGAAAGAGCAGCTGATCTCATGTACATCACTGAATCAGGTTAGGGTTCAGGTAAGTATTGGAGGTCTGGGGGGTTCTGCTGCACACTGAATATTTATAACTTGATACATAGAAGACATGAAGGTAATTAACCACTTAAACACTTCCATGAAACAAGAAAAAGAAAAAGCCGCGCCAAATTAATCGAACTAAATAAACAATTGACATACATAAACATTAATAAAGTTGATATGTGATGACCAAAATTAAAGTTCATTAAGGTTCATAAATAATTCTCATTGAGAACGTCCTATAGTGACGAAACGCGTATGGGAGGCGACACAGTGACGTCACCACATTGAGGAGGACGCCTCCCATACGCGTTTCGTCACTATAGGACGTTCTCAATGAGAATTATTTATGAACCTTAATGAACTTTAATTTTGGTCATCACATATCAACTTTATTAATGTTTATGTATGTCAATTGTTTATTTAGTTAGATTAATTTGGCGCGGCTTTTTCTTTTTCTTGTCTCATATTGTGTATCACACGCCAGCTGCTGCCTGCCATTTCAGGGGGAGGGGGGCAACAGCGCTGTTTTTTTTGTTCTTTTTTTTTTTTTTAACCACTTCCATACCGGGGGGCACTTACGCACCTTCCCGCCAAGACCACTTTTCAGCTTTCAGCACTGTCGCAATTTGAATGACAATTGCGCGGTCATGCTACACTGTACTCCAAAAAAATTGGCATCTTTTTTACCCACAAATAGAGCTTTCTTTTGTTATTTGATCACCTCTGCCTTTATTTTGTTTTATTTTTTGCGCAACAACTAAAAAAAGAGCGACATTTTTGAAAAAAAAATTTTTTTTTTTTACTGTTAATTTTTTTGTGAATAAGTACGTTTTCTTCTTCAATTATGGGCACTGATATGGCGGCACTGGTGGGCACCGATAGGCAGCACTGGTGGGCACCGATAGGCAACACTGGTGGGTACTGATAGGCAGCACTGATGGGCACTGATAGGCGGTGCTGGTATGCGGCACTGATGGGCACTCATAGGCGGCACTGATAGGCACTCATAGGCAGCACTGATGGGCACTCATAGGTGGCACTGATGGACACACATAGGCGCACTGGGCACTCATGGGCAGCACTGATGGGCACTCATGGGCGGAACTGATGGGCACTGGGCATAGATGGGCACTAAGAGGTGGCAATGATGGACACTGGTTGGCACTGGTGGATACTGGGTGGCACTGATGGATACTGGGTGGCACTGATGGCATTGCTAAGTGAGTGCCCATATTGCCAGTCAGTGCCCATTGTGGGCACTGATTGGCATCAATTGCATTTTTAAAAAAAATGTTTTTTTTTGTGTTTTTTTTCCTATTTGTGCTCTATTGAGCACTCCCTGGTGGTCCACTGTGGATCCGAGGGGGGGCTGCACTGATAAACAATCAGCGCGAACCCCCCCCTGTCAGGAGAGCGGCTGATCTGCTCTCCTCTACTCACATCTATCAGACGCGAGTGAGGAAGAGCCGGTCAGCGGCTCTTCCTGTTTACATCGCGATCAGCCGTAATTGGACACGGCTGATCACGTGGTAAAATGTCTCAGTGAGAGACACTTTACCTCGATCGGTGTAGCGGGGTGTCAGACTGACACCTTGCAACAACGATCGTCGCGATGCGCGCCCTCGGGGGCGCGCAGCGGCTCAAAATCCTGAGGACGTTATATGACGTCCAGTCAGGATTTAGCAACCACTTTGCCGACGTCAATTTGTCATTGGCGGGCGGCAAGTGGTTAACACCCGCCCACCGTCAAATGACGGCGAGCGGAATGCTCTATTGTTTTGACAGGACATCATATGACGTCCTGTCATTTAAAGCCGCTAGGGGGCACGCAGGGCTCCACGTCCTGTCAGGGAGAGAGGAGACCGATCTGTGTCCTTGTACATAGGGACACAATCGGTCACCTCTCCCAGTCACCCCCCCTCCCCCTACAGTTAGAACACTACTTAGGACACACATTTAACCCCTTCCCCGCCCCCTAATGGTTAACCCCTTCCCTGCCAGTCACATTTATACAGTAATCGATGCATATTTAAAGCACTGACCACTCTATAAATGTAAATGGTCCCAAAATAGTGTCCAAAATGACCGATGTGTCCGCCATAATGTCGTAATCCCGAAAAAAAATCGCAGATCGCCGCCATTCCTAGTAAAAAATAAATAAAAAATAAATCATAATTATGTTCCCTTTTTTGTAGGCAATATAACTTTTGCGCAAGCCAGTCACTATACGGTTATTGCGATTTTTTCTTTTTTTTCTTTAGCCAAAAATATGTAGAAGAATACGTATCGGCCTAAACTGAGATAATTTTTTTTTTTTTTTTGGGGATGTTTATTATAGCAAAAAGCAATAAATATATATATATATATTTTAAATGTACGCTCTTTTTTTGTTTATGGCGCAAAAAATAAAAACCGCACGGGCAATCAAATACAACCAAAAGAAAGCTCTATTTGTGGGGAAAAAATGACACCAATTTTGTTTGGGAGCCGCGATGCACGACCGCTCAATTGTCAGTTAAAGCGACGCAGTGCCGGAAGCTAAAATGTTGTCTGGGGAGGAAGGGGGTGTAGGTGCACAGTAGGCAAGTGGTTAAACTCAAAGGGTTACAAAGGGTTAACTTTCCCTGCCTGAGACATTTTTTCACACATGTATAATTAAATCATTTTAGGGCTGACATTTTTTTAAACCCCCAAAACATGATATATGTTTTGGGGGTTCCACCTCACCCAGATTTGACCTCACCTCCTAACCCTAATAACGGATTAGGAGGTGACGTCACATCCGGTTGAGGTGGAACCCATGGCAAGTCTCTGGAGAGGATGGTGGAGCGGTTTCTTTACACACACATAGAGGCAGATTGAGCCGATTGAGCCGGTTGAGCTGACCTTGGATGCATACAGGCCGATCCAGCTGATACCGGTCTGGGCACTTTTTTATTTAAGCGCATTAATCACTTGCCACCAAATCACGTACCTGAATGTCATTTAGCTTCAAGTGGTTGTGCCTGCAGCTGCATCACCCCGGTACCGTTTTTTAGAGCTGAAGTTCGGCTTTCTTATAGTAACAACTGATGCGGCTTGTTATTACAAGCAACGAAAGGCCTTCCCTCCACCACGTTCCTCTGCTTGCCCAGCCTCTCCCGTCCCACCGGGAGACCCAAGCGACCAGCTGGCATGCCCACCGGTTGCCCAGAGACCCAAATAACTCCAGAATTGTTTTTGATCGGGTCTCGGATATGGTAACCTGGAAGTGACGTCATGACATCACTTCCGGTTTTTAAAAATCAAAATTATTCAAAAACATTGATCTTGGCGTTTTGAATACTTTTAAGTGCAGAGGAGAAGTTTTGGGGTCTTATAGACCCCCGATCCCTCCATAAACAGTACCTGTCACTGCCATTATTGTCACTAGTAGGGGTGCAACGGATTGTCACCGATCTGTGATCTGAACGGGTCACCCTGTTCGCATTGGCACACCACACGATCCGCAGAGCACTCCGGAGCCTCGGCCGTAGGAAAGTCCCCGGCTTCGGCCTAGCTCCGGAGCGGCGGCCATCTTGCTCCACCCCGTGAGCTTGTCATAGCCTAGGGTGACCAGACATCCCCAGTTTCAGGGGACAGTCCCCTGATTGAGGACACTGTCCCCAGACCAAGCCTGTCCCCGATTTTGTCCCCAGATTGGATTTAATAGGGGGCTGGGGCAATTTCAAAGACAGTCAGTGCAGAATTAAAATAAAAAAAATTGAATTACACCCCCCGATCCACCGTGCCTTCTAGCATAGGGGGGTTGTATTTTCTCCATTATCTGTGCCCCTTTCTGATGATCATGTGCTGGTCGGAGCGGAGGGAATATTTCTTCCGTTTCGGATGTATGTCCATTCAGCTTCGCTCGCATGTTTTTCTGCCTTGGCTCAAATCCAACCACTTATCTCCTTGCCTTCCCTGGCGGAGTGATCTTCCTCCGCTCCCCATCCAGTAGTAGCCGGGGCCTGGAGAGTAAAGACTTGAGAGGCTGTGAGGTGGGCGGCGACGGGCAGAGAGTCGCTGATTGTCACCATTACTAGTAAAGAAAAAATATGTCCCCGGATTTTATTTTAAAAATCTGGTCACCTTATCATAGCCCAGAGCACAGCATGACATGCCTCCCCGCCTCAGCGCGCTCACTACAGACCCAGGACTGCCTGCATCATCTGTGAGGTCTGCACCTGCAGGTAGGAGCTACACCATTACCCAGGGAGCATGGCTGTCTGTACACCAGAGGAGGGGGTGACACCAGAGCGGAGGGGGGTGACACCAGAGTAATGATAGTGAATGTGATTGGGGGCAAGTGGACATCTTTTATTACAGCCAACAGAGTTTTAGATTCAGTTATTTTCATCACAAAACGGAGCTTATACGCTTAAATACAGTATTTGTAAATCTGATGGACTGTTTAAATGTTAAATTTAATGTGAAAATCAGAGGTGTTCTGTCACATTAGCAATAAACATTCCATCGGATTTCCAAACACTGGGCCAGATTCTCATATCTGGTGGTGTAAGCTATTTACACTACGCCGCCGCAACTTACAGGACCAAGTGCCGTATTCTCCAAGCACTTGCTCCGTAATTTGCTGCGGCGTAGTGTAAATGGACCGGCGTATCCCCGCGTAATACAAATGGGGCGGCTTGTATTTAAATTAGGCGCGCCCCCGCGCCGAAGGAACTACGCATGCGCCGGCCATAAACGTAGCCAAATGCGCATGCTCCATAGTACGCCGCAAATACATTGGTTTTGACTTCAAAGTAATTAACGCACAGCCCTATTTGCGACGAGTTACGTAAACGACGTAAACAATGGAAAAACACAACGCTGTCCCGACGTCCATACCTAACATGGTGTACGCCTGACCTACACAAGGTTACCCCTCATATAGCAGGGGTAAACTTACTCTTACGCAAACACCATAAACTACGACGACGGCGCGCAAATACATTCGGGAAATCGACGGGAACGCCACCTAGCGGCCAGCGTAAAATTGCAGTTTAGATCCGACGGTGTAAGTGACTTAAGCAAGTCGGATCTAAGCAAAATCTAAGCGTAACTGATTCTAAGAATCAGACGCATAGATACCCAGCAGGAAAAACAGAGATACGACGGCGTATCTGGAGATACGCCATCGTATCTTATATGAGAATCTGGCCCACTGTATTTAAGCACATAAGCTTCGTTTTGTGTTGAAAATAACTGTGAAATCTAAAACTCCGGTGGGTGTAACAAGAGCCGAAAATGATCCGATCCGTGACTCCTGATCCGAGGATCGATCCGATCCGTGAGTTTTTTGATCCGTTGCACCCCTAGTCACTAGGGATGTTTACATTCATTGTGACATCAATAAAAGTGATAAAAAATTATAATTTAAAGGGACAGTGTAAAAAAAAATATGTCACATCCCTTCACGCTCACGCGCAGAAGCGAACGCATACGTAAGTCGCAAACGTAAATGTAAACAGTGTTCAAACCACACGTGTGAGGTATCGTTGTGATCGGTGACGCGAGAGCAATAGCTCTAGCACAAGACCTCCTTTGTAACTATAATCTGGTAACCATTAACTTTTTTTAAATGTCGTCTATGGGGATTTTTAGGTACCCTAGTTTGTCGCCATTCCACAAGTGTGCACAATTTTAAAGCGTGACATGTCTATTTACTCCGTGTAACATCATCTTTCACATTATAATTGAATTCATTGAATTTCATTTTTCCCCAAAAAATTGTGTTTTGAAAGACCACTGTGCAAATACTTAATTTGCCACACAGTTGCCCAATTAAACAGTGGAGAGAAAATCACGAGGAACATGGACTAGTGACACCACAGTTTGTTGGCAGTTCCAACGGGCCCAAATACAAAGACACAATCCACAGGGAAATGTCTTGATAAAAGAAAGGAAACAAAATTGTGTCCATCAAAACAATAAAACGTTATAAGGCTAGTTCTTCCACTAGTCTAAGCCGGCCTTAGATTTTATTAAATTTAAACTTTGAAAATTTCAGCTGAATTTAAGTTCAACCCAAATAAAATCTCAGCACTATGGGCTTTTCCAACAAGAATTTCTGTGTTACATTCAAACAATAGTTTAATTCCAATTGTGTGCAAATGTTGGCGAACCCGCGCTGATTTTGAAAAGCCTTCTAGAAAAATGGTCATCAATGACCCAAACCTCTTCACATAGATTACGCAGAAACCTTTAGACCAGTGGTTCTCAACCTGGGGGTCAGGACCCCCTCGGGGGTCGAATGACCATTTGCCATGGGTCACCAAATCCTGGGCTGTTCCTGAAGCCCGCACTGCTCTCTCAGCCTTTTCACGGCTGCCCAACAAGGCTATCCCTGGAGCCTGTTGCCGCCTAGTTGTTCTTTTCCTGAAGCCCGCAGCTGCCAATTCATTTAACGGCATGGCTAGGAGGCAGAGACTAGAGGTCAGATGACTGGTGAGAAATGTGAAGTAGGAGGGGCTGGAGGAGATCTCCTGATTTTGGCATAGGTTTCACTGCTACGAGACACGACAAAGCTGGAGACACAGTGAGTGACACTACCTGTGATTATACAGTAGTTGCCATTATAAGTCCCAACTACAGTTCTCAGATCAGCAGACGATATTGATCAAGAACATCTAGGTTGGCCGATCAGAACTTTCCCCAGCATTGCCACTCTTTCCAACTCACGCCACCAGCACTATCACTCATCCCAACTCCCCCCAGCACTGCCACTCATCCCAACTCCCCCCAGCACTGCCACTCATCCCAACTCCCCCCAGCACTGCCACTCATCCCAACTCCCCACAGCACTGCCACTCATCCCAACTCCCTGCCAGCGCTGCCACTCATCCCAACTCCCTGCCAGCGCTGCCACTCATCCCAAATCCCTGCCAGCGCTGCCACTCATCCCAACTCCCCCCATCCCTGCCACTCATCCCAACTCCCCACAGCACTGCCACTCATTCCAACTCCCTGCCAGCGCTGCCACTCATCCCAACTCCCTGCCAGCGCTGCCACTCATCCCAACTCCCTACCACCGCTGCCACTCATCCCAACTCCCTGCCAGTGCTGCCACTCATCCCAACTCCCCCCAGCACTGCCACTCATCCCAACTCCCCCCAGCACTGCCACTCATCCCAACTCCCCACAGCACTGCCACTCATCCCAACTCCCTGCCAGCGCTGCCACTCATCCCAACTCCCTGCCAGCGCTGCCACTCATCCCAACTCCCTGCCAGCGCTGCCACTCATCCCAACTCCCCCCAGCACTGCCACTTATCCCAACTCCCTGCCAGCGCTGCCACTCATGCCAACTCCCCCCAGCACTGCCACTCATCCCAACTCCCCCCAGCACTGCCACTCATCCCAACTCCCCCCAGCACTGCCACTCACCCCAACTCCCTGCCAGCGTTGCCACTCATCCCAATCCCCCACACAAAGGAGTGAGAAAAGGAATAAAAATGGAGAATACATGGAAGGGAGAGGAAAAGAGAGGGTGGAACAAAGAAAAAGGAGAGAAAGAATAAGAGAACAAAAGAGATGGCTAGAGAGAGGGATGGGGAAAAAATAATAATAATTAGAACAGCGAGAGATAAAAGGGAAAGAAAGGAGAACAACGAGAAAAATTGGTACATCCTAAAATGTACCATAAGGGGTTTTAATACTGTACAAGTGGAAGGGACTCAGGAATTGCTAAATTTCCATGGGTTAGGGACGAAAATTATTTGTCTTACCTTGGGTGCTGACAACCCATGCTACAAAAATAATTTTACTGTTAGGGGCCCCACAACTTGGGAAATTTTATCAAGGGGTCATGGCTCTAGAAAGGTTGAGAACCACTGCTTTAGACTCACATGGATATTTTTTATAATATTAGTGTTATTTATCATATCGGTTTTAGCTTTGTACTTACCAGATTTTCCAATGTTCAAAGCTGCAAATATAAAATGCATGTGTTTCAATCATTTTGGTTTCTTCCATTATCCATGGAAAATTATACATACATTTCCTTATAAGAAAATTGCTGGATTCCAATTTTCTCAAGTCACTAGACATGTGCATTTGTTTTTCGTACGGATTTCAGATATTTTCGTTATCGTTTTAACAAACAAAAACAAACGCGCAAAAATCTGAAATCCAGAAGATCCGACATTAAAAAATGCTTTATTTTCATTTTTGTTGCTACAACAGTTCGACATAAATAGGAGATTCGACATTATGGTGACAATAGTGATCTGTGTCTATCGAACCTGAGGTCGAATGTGCCTAACCTTAAATGGGCACAATAATGAAAAAAAAAATTTGGGATGGAAACTTCCCTTTAACTCTATTAGTCCGAGATTATTCTACATAGAGAGGAAATATTCTACACTATAGAGACCGTTTTGGGGTAGACCATTTTACAAGAACGACGAAGATTCAACGAAGCAGCAAAAAACATACAAATGTTGAATCTGTATCTAAACTGCAGCTAAACTAAACTGCAGCTAAACTGTACGACGCCGCGATCGTGCATTTCCAGTCAAATGCTCTGCCCATGGGCTATAGAAGAATTCAAATGTTGGTTGATTAGTAATAATAATTAATAAATATAATTATTACTAGTGTCATACAACATTAGAATTCTTCTATAGCGTGTAGGCAGAACATTCGAGCGGAAATATGATAAGTATGATCGCGGCGTCGTACAGTTTAGATGCTCCGTCTAATCTTCTTAGAACATTCCACAGACACCATAAGCCTTCAATGACAGATTCATTAATTAACCTTAATTAATTCGGATTTTCGGACGAATGCATTTTTTAACAAAACAAAATGAATAAAAACAAATTTCGGAAGTAACTGAATAAATGTATTTTTCGGACGAAAACAAGATTCCGAAAAACTTTCAGTGTGCACATGTCTACAAGTCACCAGAAGAAGACTGGAACTGTCACTCTTTCTTATTAAGGTGACAAGTAAACCAAAGCTGTGGGTTGGAGAGGTCAGGTTAAGCATTCAGACCTTATATTGCTATTCCACATTAGTGTAGACACCAACAGGTCCTTATGTTTAGCTCATATGCCCCCCTATACAGTGATTGGACATTTGGATTGGATTGGTTCATTTAGTCTTAAAATCCTTCAATGCATCCATCATAACCCTCTTACTAAGACTCTTCTGTTATGCCTTATGTATGGTGGATACATAAGGCATAACAGAGTAGTCTTAGTAAGAGAGTCAACCTACTACTATCACATCTATGAAGCTCTTTTATTCATCAACTTCCCCTTTCCCCCTTATATAGTTCATATAAAACAGCCATCAGACTTTGAACTGTATCCACCAGATCCCCTTCTACTAAATCAGGCATGGAGGGATCAGATCCCCACCTCTCACAAGCTATATAAGTTGAGGGTATAAAAGGCTGGTATCTACTGGGAAAGGGGGGTTATAATTAGGGCTGTGCAAATTAACTTTTAATTAATCGATTAATCTTAAATTTTTTTGATCGGTCAAAATCTTTTTGATCGATTAAAATTCTTTTGATTGGTACTCTCTTCTCCGCTGGCTTCTGGGCCTTCAGGGAGATCTGTCGGAGATCCGGTAGCGTCACGGACACCGGCGGGGCTTGCCGTGTTCATCTGAAGGGTTCATTTGCTGTGCCCGTGGGCGGACTGACCATTGAGGAACCCGGGCACTGCCCGAGGGCCCCATGCCACTAGGGGGCCCCATCAGGGTTGCCAGGCTCATAAAAACCTGTGTTTTTTTTACTTCTGTCCCTGATATGTCCAAAACCTACATGCTTTTGATGTGAAAATCCCGAGATTTTAGCTGCCCCGCCTCTGTACTGCCACCTGGCTTGGCGGCCATTTGTAATCCCGGGGCCCTATAATCTTCTATTGCCCGGGGGCCCCATGAGTTGTCAGTCCGCCCCTGGCTGTGCCTTCATATCTGCATGCCGGCGGGACCTTACTATCTGCCACACGCTGTTACACTTCCCTCTATCACTTCCCTCTATCAACCTGGGATTCTACAGCCATCCACTGGGAGTTGTGATAGTTCCCTTCATGGGACATCTACATGCCGATGGACTGATGTTAACCCCTCCTCATCTGGATTCAGCAGTGGTATCGGTGTACACATTTTTATACCAGTATCATACTTAGCTACATGTTTTTATGACTGCTTTTGCTACCGTTTGGTATTACTCGCACCATTTTTACAGTTTATGTAGCTACATCGATTTTTATCTCCAGTGCAATATTTATTTGGTTACCTACTTGAAGACTATAAAAGTTTTATTGCAATTCCCATCAAGCGCTGCCTTTGTGTGTTTTTTGTATCCTGCTATCCATTTTTCCAGTGGTTGGGAGCTGCACTGGGATCAGCTAAAAGAAGCTGGATCTGTATGTGCGTTATAATTAATCAAAATTAGTCGATTAATCGATTAAAAATAAAAACGATTAATCGAACACAAAAATGTTGATCAGTAACAGCCCTAGTTATAATTGAATACAATGTTTTAATGACATGAGACAAGGGGCACGTGGCAGTAGGACACATAACATAACACTATGTATGTAAACTCCAGCATTACCCTGACCTTTAATTACATTTTTCTCCTTAGAGATCATTATCATTTGCCTTCATCGTTGACTTTAGCAATTAAAACAAAGCTCTTCTAAAAATCACATTTGTGGTTCTGACCACGAACAGAGCTTACAAAAAATAGATACTGTATAAAGCAGCACTAGTTAACGGATGCAAATATAATGAGGGTATCTTATGTATCTTATGAAGAACCTCCAACAGGCTCATGGCAATGAGATGTTTTGTGCATTCCACATGATCTCAAGGGAAGGACACTCCATTGGTATTCAGATAACAAAAAAGATAAAAGACGTTTTACTTACTCAGAAACATGATGGTGAGGAAGACAGACATGGTAGCCCGGACTTGGACGTTGTGACTGTCTTTCTGAGAAGCAGAAGTTATGACCGTCTTCTCCTTTCCTGAGTGTTTTTTATGCACATTGCACACGACTTAAAACCAATGCTGTCAGAATGATGAATGTAGAATAACAAGTGATAGCCAATCAGATCTCATGTCTGCCTTATCTGATATGATAGTTTACACAAAACTCATATTACATTTTAAGATGGACACTTCTGGCCTTGGAACAGGTATTGGTGGTCTAACTGGATAATATGATATTAAGAACCTTGTTTGAATGGGGTATGGCAGAGCAGCAGATGTAGCTGGATGCTCCCTTGCTCCTCTCCGCCAAGAATCCAACACATTATTCTGTGAGCATTCATCACTCCTGCCCCCACACTCCATTGGAGGCACCGGAGGCGTCACACAGCTCTGGGCTATCTAGCGGGAGGTTCTGTTCCAGTGGTGAAAATGGCCAAATGGCTGAAGGATTTCCGACCTGTGGGCCTCGTGGACCAAGATGGTGCCTGTGTACAGCAGACCCCTAAGGTGAAATACAAAGAGGATGTACAATGGCTCTTCTGACAAAAGATACATTGGCTCCTTCTATAGCACCCGGGGACTCATCTGATGGTCTCTCTGAGGCAGATCATACAGTCCCCCTTGAGGATGGCAATAGATCCGGGCTTGATTGGGCCATATTGACTTTTTTTGCTATGCCATCAGAACCCTCTAATGCAATAGAGGATCCTGAACCAACTCTCTGTGATATCTTTTCAGTGGTTACCCCCTGTAATGTCTCAATTGCTGCTCTTACTGATGAAATGAAGGGGGTAAAGATGGAACTTACTTCTATTTGGCAGGATATGCAAAAATTAAGAGAGAGAACATCAGCTTTGGAGGGGTGAGTTTCATGGAGGATGAACTGCCACCCCTACAGAGAGATCTCAGCTATAATACTCATCTTACACCCCAACATGCAGCCTGCCTGGATGACCTGGAGAACAGGCTATGGGGAAACAATATGAGGACCATGTGTATACTGGAAAAGGCTGAGGGGAAAAAACGTGTGGCTTTTATTGAGAAATGGTTGTTCTCTGTGTTTGGTATTTACACATTCTCTCCTATGTTCTCTGCGGAATGGGCATATATCTTTAACTATATTCCACCGTTAGGCACAGAAGGAAGCCACCATACTTTAATTTGCAAGGCCTTGCACACTATGACCAACAGGCTCAGTTTCTAGGAGTGTTCTGTGTCGCCGAGGGCTCCAACATGGAAACTCTACCACTATGTGAGCTGTGTGAAGTACTAAGCTACCCATCACTGCCAGACCTTTTCAACTGCCACTGCCACCACTTTCTCTGCCAGTTGGCTGCTTTTCATTCTGGTTACAATCTTCTTACACCATTAAAATTATTTTAGCGTTCATAATTTTACTTCTTAACCCAGAGTGTTAACTCACTGTTCCCTTTTCTTTTGAATATACCATGACTACACTTCTCTGTAATGCCCTTATCGCCACCTCACGGAAATGACACAAGGCAACTTCTTCTTTGAACAAGAACTCAGTTTACCGAACTGATTTGCAGAATACAGTTGAGATAGCACATTATTACAGAAAACTCCTTTATATAAACGGCTATACTAACTTATACTTGCAACTGATTATACAGTACAATAGACATGCGTTTTTGTTCGAAAAATGTATTTATTTAGTTACTTCCAAAATTTGTTTTTAATTATTTTGTTCCGTTAAAAAATACATTTGTTTGAAAATCAGAATGAATTAAGGTTGAATCTGTCAGTTGAAGGCTTATGGTGTCTGTCGAATGTTCTAAGAAGATTTGACGAAGCATCTAAACTGTACAACGCCGCGATCGTACATTTCCGGTTGAATGTTCCGCCCACAAGCTATAGTAGAATTCTAATGTTGTATGACACTAGTAATAATTATAGTTATAAATTATTATTACTAGTCAACCAACATTAGAATTCTTCTATAGCCTATGGGCGGAGCATTTGACCAGAAATGTACGCTTGTGGCGATCGTATGTTTTTAGCAGCTTCGTCGAATCTTCATGTCTCTATAATGTAGAATCTTTTCTCACTTCATGTCGAATCTTCATGTCTCTAAAATGTAGAATCTTTTCTCTCTATGTCGAATAATTTTGGACTAATAAGCCGCGTACACACGATCGGTTCAAACCGATGAAAACGGACTGAGGTTCGGTTTCCATCGGTCCAAACCGATTGTGTGTAGGCCCCATCGGTCCGTTATACTTCGGTCAAAAAACAGAGGGCTTGCTTTAAAATTGAACCGATGGACGGCTAACCGATAGGTCAAAACCGATCGTTAGTACGCACGACCATCGGCTAAAAACCCGTGCATGCTCAGAATCAAGGCGACGCATGCTTGGAAGCATTGAACTTCATTTTTTTCAGCACGTCATTGTGTTTTACGTCACCGATCGCTATTGTCACCGTCATGTGGAATCTTCTATCCATATTGAACTGTCACAACAAAACGAAAATAAACCATTTTTTATATTGGATATTTCTTATTTCGGATTCTGCATGTTCTTTATCGTTCAATAAAAAGAATGCAAAAATCCCAGAAATTTGGACGAAAATGCATTCGGACGAAAAAACGAATGCACATGTCTACAGCACATTACATTTGGCTGCGCATTGACCTGGCCGTACTTTTTCCCTATTGGTGCTGCCTGTACCTTATAGTTTGGAAACTTCTCATACACACAGTTGCTCATATGCTGTTCCCATTAAAGGGTGACGCTGCCAGTAGAATGGTTTATGTGGTACTTAGGTCTTCAGTGTACTGCTCCCACACCGAACTGCACCACGAGGCCTGTTCCCCGTATATCTAACCTCTGAAGAAGGGAGGTGCCACACACATACAGGGGAAGACGTGTCACACAATTACATTAACCCCTACATGCATTAGCTAGAAATTTTAATAAATATAACACAGTAAAGATATAACATAATATAGTCTAGGCATCAGCCTACAAGCTTTTTACAAAATTGGTAAGAAAATTGGAGAAACATAAAAAGAAATGCCTACAATGTTATCTGCTGTCTAAAAATTTGAATACAACATATTAATATATAATAAATCTTTACCTTGACCCTTATTAAAAAAGACAATATATACAAAAAAAACCTTCATACTTTCTTTAGTTTTCAGAGCTTTTGAATAAACAACATAATCAGAAGACATTCGTGACATTTGTGTTTTGGATCTTATCTCCGTTTTTCAAGAAAAACACTTTATTTCCTTTCTAGTAAACTCCCCTTAATCTGTGATCTCAGTGACCACTTCTGCTTTCTCCACTGCCCACTATATCCAGTGTGTAAGCTCACCAATTTATTATTTTATATATATTTAGATTAATATCAAGTTATTTGGGGATATAAATGTATTTAAAGGTGCTGAATTTCCTTTGAATTCAACCAAGACCTTTTCCATGTTCACTTAGATGTTTCATTGAGGTCCTCAGATTCCTAGAAGTTCTTCTTCTTCTCTACCACTTGTTGTGGAAGTAGGTGAAACATACGGCAGCAGTTAATACAATTCCAGAGATCACCAGTCGTATTATATTGTGCATCGTGTAACCTGAGGAGAGAACCAGAGATGAAAGTTATTTGACTTTTAGAACGTATTGTGTGATTTTGAACTATTACAAATTCTAATGCCTCGTACACACGACCGGTTTTCAAGATGAGAAAACTGCCATTTTTTAGCTTGGTCAGAAAAACCGGTCGTGTGTATGCTCCATAGCAGTTTTCCAGACGAGAATTCTGCCCGCAAAAAGATTCGAACCTGCTCTATTTTTTCCCGTCAGTCTTTTTCTTGTTGCAAAAAACGCTTGTGTGAATGGTTTTCCGAGGAGAAAAATAGTTCATGCTCAGAAACAAGATATGAGACAGGAGCACTCATTCTGGTAAAACTAGCATTCGTAATGGAGATAGCACATTCGTCACGCTGTAACGAACTGAAAAGCACAAAGACTGAAAAGCGCGAATCGTCTCTCACCAAACTTGTACTAACACGAGGATCAGCAAAAGAAGCGCAAAGGGTTGCATCGTTTGAATGAAGAGTCCCCTTTACAGTGCCGACGTATGTGTTGGACGTCACCGCACTTTGGTCGAGCATTTTTTTTGACTGAACTTGTGTATGCAAGGCAGGAATCACCTCAGGAAAACTGTTGGGTTTTGGCATTGTAACGGAATGACCCGTGACAGACTGAGATTCTCCTATGTCTAGGGTCACCTTATGTCCACTAGGGCCATAGGGTGACAAAGAAATTATATCATGTATTGCAGAAGATGGGACATTAATAATAATTCACATGGCAGGATACTGAGATATTAAGGTGTTCCTACTAGACATCTGCTTTTAAAACAATAAGTGACCCGGCTTGTGAAAGACATTGTATAAAGGCTATTGAAATGTCTTGAGGTGTTGGCTATTCACTGTGAAAGACATATTCTGTTAAAAAGTGTTGATTGCATCGGCTCCTGGAAGACTCTTTTCATTGAAAGCCCTGTGTTTACACTTAAGATTGTGTATTGTGCTACAAAGTAGCAGCCTCTATTCATTGTGTGATAGTATTTGGTTTTGATGTCATTATCTACAGGAATGTCATTCTCTCTGAGTTGAGTCTATTGATGATGCGGTGCCGACATGTCTAGCTACGATTAGATAATTAGCCTCAGTGTGTGAATAGGGGGGTGGGCACTGCATTGTCCTGTGATTACCTGTACTGTATAAAAAAGTTGAGAAGAGACCATTAAAGTGTTCATATCTTTGGAAGCAAGTACAGAGCAGTAGTCTCGTCTTGATTATGGGACTTGATATGGATCGTGTATGTAGTATTGTCGGAGTGTGTTGGATAAGCTTGTCGTGGTTGGGTGGAAGGTCGTAAACGGTGCTGACCATTACAGGCATGTCAGGAAAACTGGTCGTGTGTACAGGGAATGAGCATATATGAAAGGTCTGGATCAGCTTCCATCTCATTGGACAGAAGCTGTTGTTGTTTTATGTTCTAATAGTCCTCCTGTAGGAGGAGAGGTGACATAGAAAGTAACAAAACTGAACTGGTAAGCCCTGTACACACGATGGGTTTGTCTGATGAAAACGGACCGGTGGACCATTTTCTTCGGGCAAACCGATCGTGTGTGGGCCCCATCGGTGAAAAAAAAATAGAACATGTTTTAAATTTTTCCTACGGATACTGTAAAAAAACGATAGAAAAAAAACATCGTCTGTGTGGAACTCCGTTGGAGAAAAATCCACGCATGCTCAAAATCAAGTCGACGCATGCTCGGAAGCATTGAACTTCATTTTTCTCAGCACGTCTTAGTGTTTTACATCACCGCGTTGGACAAGGTCGGATTTTTGACTGATGGTGTGTAGGCAAGACTGATGAAAGTCATCTTCATCGGATATCCTACGAAGAAAATCCATCGGATTAGATTCCATCAGATATCCGATCGTGTGTACAGGGCTTCAGTTACAAGATGGTCTGACCAAAATTACAAATCCATTAAACATATGTATTTCTAATTTGTATTTAACTTTTTAAGACCTTTTTCCTCCAAAAAAATATCTCTTCAGTGTCTTCACATGATGGAGGTAAAAAAATGCAATACAATTTTTTTTTATTAGACCCTAAAATGTTACTTAGCTAGAATCAATTGTAAATATAATTGTTAGTTAAAGAAGAGAGAAGATTTGAATCCCCAACATCAGGACCTTATTTGGACACCAGTCTGCCTAAGGTCCATCATGCTTAAAGTGAAACAATTAAAATGAAATATTCCTTTAAATATCATGCTGGGGGGGTCCCCTTAGTCTGCCTGTAAAGTAGCCCATCTTTCCCATGTTTATAACAGTACCACCGCAGCAAAATTACATTTCCAAAGGAAATAATGTCATTTAAAACTGTCATTTAAAACTGCTTGCGGCTGCAATATATTGTCAGATCGCAGTGATATAGATTTAAATCATTGAAAAAAAACAAAATTTAAAAAGGAATTGCGCGGGGTCCCCCCAAAATCCATACCAGGCCCTTCAGGTCTGGTATGGATATTGAGGGAAACCCTGCTCCAAAATGTAAAAAAAAAAGGCATGGGGTCCTCCCAAAATCCATACCAAGCCCTTTAGGTCTGGTATGGATATTAAGGGGAACCCTGCTCCAAAATGTAAAAAACAAAATGTCATGGGGTCCCCCCCCAAAAAATTCATACCGATCCCTTAAGGTCTGGTATGGATATTAAGGGGAACCCTGTGCCAAAATGTAAAAAAAAAATGGCATGGGGTCCCCCCCAAAAATCCATACCAGGTCTTTCAGGTTTGGTATGGATTTTAATTTCAATATGTCTTTATTGAAGGTTTTTGTGAGAACAATAATAGAAAGATAAATTCAACAATTGCTGTTATGCAATAAGGCACATGCGAAGTAACAGAATTATACGGACCGATAAGCGCCATGTGGGAGGTACTGTCCCCAACCCCGACACCTCAACTGGGATTAAACTGTGCCTACTGGGGAGGAGACAACACAACCCACTCAAACAATGCAAAAGCACTGTATTTGAACTAAAGTGCAAAAAAAGCAAAAAACAGAAGACGGTTAAGATCCAGCAGGCTATCATAATAGTGAGGGTCCAAATACTTTTAGGTCTGACCATAAATAAACAACAACCGAGAAAGGATTAAAAATAAAGGAATAAAAGAGGATAGTAACTGTAAACAACCATTAAGAGAATATGTCCGTTATTCAACCATTATAGGGTGAGTTACAGCAGTGGAATTATCGCTTTAAGTACATTGTAATATTGCGTATTGCTTAAAGATGAGTTCCACCCTAAAAATTTACTTTTGTTTAATCCCCTCCCCCTTACATGCCACATTTGGCATGTCATTTTTTTTGGGGGGGGAGTGTGGGCTTCAGTAGGAGTGGGACTTCCTGTCCCACTTCCGCCGAGGGGCTGGTTAGGCGATTAAGCCTTAATCGCCTACACCAGCCCCTTTCTGTAGGCGATCACATGGGACACATGACAGGTCCCATGCGATCGCCTCTCAAATCAGCATGCGCAGTGGGTGCCCGGCCGCGAAGCCGAAGGCTGTCACGGCTGGGTGCCCACAGTCGGGATGGAGACGCCGGCTGGGGAGGGGGGAGAGGAGCGGAGCCCCGGTCGGCGCGTCACTGGAACGCAGGAGCATGTAAGTGAGTGTTTATTAAAAGCCAGCAGCTACACTTTTTGTAGTGGCTGACTGTTAATAAACACAATTTTAGACTGGAACACCCCTTTAACCGCTTCAATACTAGGCTTTTATACCACCTCCATACCAGGCCTATTCTGACACTTCTCTCCTACATGTAATAATCATCATTCTTTTGCTAGAAAATTACACAGTACCCCCAAACATTATATATGTTTTTTTAGCAGACACCCTAGGGAATAAAATGACGGTCATTCCAAAGTTTTATCTTGCACGGTATTTACGCAATTATTTTTCAAACGCCTTTTTTTTGTAAAAAAAATTGTTTAATGAATTAAAAAAATAACAAAACACTAAAGTTAGCCCAATTTTTTTGTATTATGTGAAAGATTATGTTACACCGAGTAAATAGAGACCCAACATGTCACGCTTTAATTATGCGCACACTCATGGAATGGCGCCAAACTTCGGTACTTAAAAATCTCCATAGGCAACGCTTTATTTATTTTTTACAGGTTACAGTTTAGATTTACAGAGGAGATCTAGTGCTAGATTAGTTGCTGGCACTCTAACGCACGCGGCGATACCTCACATGTGTGGTTTAAACGGCGTTTACATATGTCGGCGGGACTTGCGTGTGCGTTCGCTTCTGCACGCGAGCTATCGGGGACAGGGGCGTTTTAATTTTTTTTTTATCTTTTATTATTTTTTTTTTACTTATATTTTATATATTTTTACACTTTTTTTCATTTTTTTTTTTCCACTTTTATTCCTATTACAAGGAATGTAAACATCCCTTGTAATAGGAAATGTGTGTGACAGGTCCTCTTTATGGAGAGATGTGGGGTCAATAAGACCTCACATCTCACCTCCAGGCTGGAAACCATGAGATCGGTGAAAAGAAATTCACCGATCTCATGAATGGTGACTTACAGCCGCAATTGCGGCTTTGTTTACATACGGGGACCAGGGCGTGACGTCATCAGATCGCGCCCGGGTCCTCCGACGGTCATAGAGATGACTGGTGACCATCTGGTCACCAGTCATCTCTATGCTTCCTGCCGCCGCCGACGATTCGTTCTCCGGGCCCCCGAAGGTACAGGTAAGCCCGGAGAAGCACCGGATGGCGGCGGGAGGGGGGGGATGTCCCCTCCCGCGGCCTGTAAGAACAATCAAGCGGCGGAACCGCCGCTATGATCGTTCTTACATTGTGCAGAATCGCCGGCTGAAGAAGAGGATATCTGGATGATGCCTCTGGCTGCAGGCATCATCCAGATATTCGCCTGCAATACCCAGGCCGTCAATTGACGGCCACTTAGGATGGTAAATCCCATCCCAGGCCGTCAATTGTATATGGCTGGGTATTGAAGTGGTTAAGTATCTTTTCCAGACACCCCGAAGACTATGTTTTATGGGTACCAAGCCTTCCATGGACTCCATATTTCAATGATCATTTTGTGATTACCTAAACTGCAAGTGAATTGTATCTCCTAAGCACTATGGGCCAGATTCACGTACCCGGGCGTATCTTTCTGCGGGCGTAGCGTATCTCAGATACGCTACACCGCCATAAATTAGAGAAGCAAGTGCTCTATTCATTAAGCACTTGCTCAGTAAGTTGCGGTGGCGTAGCATAATTCAAAGTAGGAAGGAGGTGGGCTGCATCTATTTAAATTAAGCATGACCCCATGCTAATGAATGGCCGGTCGAACTGGGCATGCGTGCGCATGCTCAGAATCACGTCGCATAAACTCCCTAAGATACATCGGCTTAAATGCCTATGACGTAAACGTAACTTCCGCCAAGCCCTATTCACGTAGTACTACGTAAACGCTGTACGCGACGTAAAATTCGACAGCGTCGTTCCCTGGCCCATACCTTTGCATTAGCTGCGCCTGCTATAGCAGGGGTAACTTTACGCCTGACGTAAGCCTTACGCAAACCGCGTGTATGAAGCGGCCGGGCGCATCTACGTTCGTGAATCGGCGTATCTTACTCATTTGCATATTTATAATGGGAACGCCGAATGCTTCCAGCATAACTATGTGCCCATGATACGCTGGCGTAGCCAAGTTACGTCGGACGACTGAAGACATGTTTTTCGGCGTATCTCGCTTTGTCAATCGGCGCAAAGATGCGCCGGCGCACATTTAAAATTACGGTGGCGTACCTGGAGATACGCCAGCGTATTTCTTTGCTGAATCTGGCCCATAGTGTACATTTATATTACCAATGTAATAATTTACAGGGGGTCCCCGACTTACGAACATCCGAGTTGCGAACAACTCCTACTTACGAACGGGGCCCGACTGACGTCATGCGTCTTGCTGGAGTGAGCCGTTCCTCCGTTCCTGGCCTGGCTGCGAGGTTAAGGGGCCCCCCTCGTCATCCTGCCTGACCATCCACAGGCCTGGTAGGGTCCGGTGGCCTGCCAGGCGGCTAAATCTGCCCGTCGTGGCCATGGCCACAGCCTTGTCCGGCCTAGTGCGGCCTAGTAATGCTTCCAGATCCCCGGTCTTTCCTGCGCCACTGCCCTGCGGAGGTGCACTGCGGCCGCCCTGTCTGAACTCGGATCGCAGACACTGTTGCTATCACCATCCATTATTTTCCCTGCTGTGCCATCAGGTGAGCTGCCAGGCAATACTATATATGCCTATGTCTCCAAAATCACTTGTAAAATGTGTGCTGCTGCCATCCGTCCTCCCCTCTCCCCCCTCCACATACCTCTCTCTCCTGGCTCTGTCTTCGGGACTTCGCCCTCCCCCCACCACCGAGTCTGTCTCCTGTCCCTGCCGCCGATGTACACAGTGAGAGGGGTGAGCTGCGCTCTTCCCATCTCAGCTGTGACAGGAGTTCTAGCACAGTGCTAGGACTCCTGTTTTGGAGGTGACAGGGTCAATAAACAGAACCTGTCAACTCCAATTGCTATCACACAGGGAATTTTTTCTCCTGTGTAATACCAATAAAGTTAAGTGGATTTTTTTTATAAAAAAATAAAAAAAATAATAAGACATAATTATTTTAATTATTGAAATAAAAAAGTAATTAAAAAGTAAAGAATAAGAAAAATAATATAAAAAATAAGAAAATTATACAAAAATAAAATACAAATGAATAAAAATAAAAATAGTGATAAAGTAAAAACAAAAAATATTTAAACTCTGTATCCTCATTAGATGGATTTAATCTCACTTCTGTCTCTGAGGCCGCGACCGGTTTCCTCGGCAGAATTCAGCAAGAAACTCGATGGGAGACGTATTCTGCCGAGGAAACCGGTCGTGTGTACATTTTTTGTCGAGAAACCCGGCGAAAAAAAAGAGAGCATGTTCTCTATTTTCAATGGGAAAATTTGGCTCCACAAGTTTTTTGACTGCCGAACAAGGAACTCGTGTTTGTGTTTGTGTTTGTTATGTGTTTCGCCCGACGAGTTTCTCGGTCATGTATACGCGGCCCGAGACTGGATTTGTGCTTAAAAAGGGTACTGTTCCGACTTACAAAGAAACTCGACTTAAGAACAAACCTACAGTCCCTATCTTGTTCAAAAACCGGGGACCCCCTGTACTGAGTTGTGGTGTGTTCCTGTATACCCTACATCTCTATAGAGTTAGATATATCAGCCCTTAGCTAGGAACTTCCTTCTTCTCTGTGTGCCTTGTTAGTTTCTCTTTCTGGAGAATTAGGAGGCTTTTTGATCAAAATGTCTTTTCACCCAAAAACATTCTTTGTATATGTAAACCTGGAATAAGCTACCATCGATTCCACTTCTGCATCATTTTGGTGAGTTAACACTGCCTGTGGACCTTCTCAATTCAGCAAGTTGCCAAAGTATCTCTACAGACTGGATCTCAGGAGGAATGTCTTTTGCATAAAGGGATATTTGAGACAGAACATGTAAAGATCAGAGGCTTATTAACCTCTTCAAGCTCACCGTGTATCTGTGTTATCTGGATATGGAGCCCATCACTCATCTTCCTCACAGTGTCAGATGCCGTCCTCACTTCACAGGTATATTTCCCAGAATCCTCCAGCTGAGATGACGGCACTCTGTATGTATCAGATACATTGTATTTCCGCACAGTCTGTCCATCTCTGTAGAAGGCAAAGTGCAGCTCTGTGCCGCCTCTGAGAGGATCCAGTCTGGTGTCACATCTCACCGTCATCTCATCTCCTTCTATTACCCTGGACGGGGTCACTTTTATTTCTGGAGGAGAGAAGAGCTCTGGAGGAGGAAATTAATGACAATTGCAAATATGCTAGAGCTAGGATGTTACACGCTAGTTGTAATCCATATTGCATTTATTTATAAATCACCAACACAACACTTTACAGAGTACATAGACATTGTCAGGAGGTCCTACCCTAGTAGTGCTTAGGCCTCTTCCACATGAGGCAGACTTCATCGCTACGGAGTCCACCAGCTCCCGCCAGCTCAGCGGGGCATGTCTCAGCTAACATCCGACGCTCCATAGGATTGCATGGAGCGGCCGTTCAGGTCCGCCGTCAAAATTGACAGGCGGTCCTGAACGGTCCGACCATGTGAAAGGGTCCTTATACTATAGTGTATTGTCACATAGAAATACGAGGGCAAGTTTTGGTTTAGAAACCAGGGAAACTTCCAGTATATTTTGGAACCATTTCGATGGTTTTAAGAAACTATTAGATAAGCACCTGAACGACCACATAATACAGGGATATACAATGTAACACTGACATATAATCACACACATAGGTTGGACTGGATGGACTTGTGTCTTTTTTTAACCTCACCTACTACTACTACTACTACTAAGACAGACTAAACAGTGATGCCTCGTACACATGACCATTTTTTTCATCGGAATAAACTCCAACGGGTTTTTCCGACAGAATTCCACTCAAGCTGCCTTGCATACACACGGTCACACTAAAATCCGACTGTCAAGAACGTGGTGACGTACAAAACACTACAACGAGCCGAGAAAAATTAAGTTCAATGCTTCCGAGCATGCGTCGACTTGATTCTGAGCATTTATTGTTTTTAGTCCGTCGGAATTTAATCCAGACGAACGGAATTTCCGATAGAAATGTTCTCTTAAAGGGTGGCGACAACCGGCACTGTGACGTCAGCTGACAGCAGGCTTCAGCCCGCTCTCTGCCAAAAATGAATCACAGGAGTGCAAAACGAACTGCAGTCCTGTGATACACAGGAGAAGTAGAGCCAAACAAGCTTTCTTCATACTTCTACTTTAATGCCGCGTACACACGCTCGGAATTTCTGACAGAAAAAGTCCAATTGGTCATACACATGGTCGGAATATCCGATGAAAAAATTCCATCTGACTTTTTCCATCGGAAATTCCGAGCGTGTGTACGCCTGCATTAAAGTAGAAGTATGAAGAAAGCTTGTTTGGCTCTACTTCTCCTGTGTATCACAGGACTGCAGTTCATTTTCCACTCCTGTAATACATTTTCATCAGAGAGCGGGCTGAAGCCTGCTGTCAGCTGACGTCACAGTCCCGGTCCCGGCTGGGGAAAGGTCGTGACCATATGGTCAGAATCCACACAGATACCTGGCCCAAAATCCCATTCAGTCTCTCAGCAAGCCGCTGAGGGCTTGAGCCAGCCGTTCTTGCCCCTCCACAGCCCAGTGCTCCAGTGAGCGCAGTGGGGCAGAGCAGAGCTCTGAGAATTGACCCTGAACTTTTGGCTGGAGCTTCCCAAACCCTGTGTGTTTTCCTTGGTAAAGACACGGAAAAAGCCGTTGACCGGATAAACTGGCAATTTATGTTTATGGTTATGAGGCACATGGGGTTTGGCAATAAGATGTTACAATGGATCGCAAGTAATTATACCCACCCAACGGCACAGGTTAAAGTGAATGGAATATTGTCGCCACCCTTTAAGTTGTCAAACGGGACAAGACAGGGATGCCCCCTATCCCCTCATTTATTTGCGATATCCGTGGAACCTTTATTAAGCAGGATTCGATTGAATCCAGATATTAAAGAAGTATCTTTTGGAGGTGCAGAATATAAGATCTCGGCCTATGCAGATGACGTGGTGTATTCTCTGTCGAACCTGATGGAATCCCTCCTTAACCACTTAAGACCCGGACCAAAATGCAGGTAAAGGACCTTGCCCCTTTTTGCGATTCGGCACTGCGTCGCTTAAACTGACAATTGCGCGGTCGTGCGACGTGGCTCCCAAACAAAATTGGCGTCCTTTTTTCCCCACAAATAGAGCTTTCTTTTGGTGGTATTTGATCACCTATGCGGTTTTAATTTTTTGCGCTATAAACAAAAATAGAGCGACAATTTTAAAAAAAATGCAATATTTTTTACTTTTTGCTATAATAAATATCCCCCAAAAATATATAAAAAAACATTTTTTTTCCTCAGTTTAGGCCGATAAGTATTCTTCTACCTATTTTTGGTAAAAAAAATCGCAATAAGCGTTTATCGGTTGGTTTTCGCAAAATTTATAGCGTTTACAAAATAAGGGATAGTTTTATTGCATTTTTATTAATTATTTTTTTCGTGACTGCGACAATATGGCGGACACTTCGGACAATTTTGACACATTTTTGGGACAATTGTCATTTTCACAGCAAAAAATGCATTTAAATTTGCATTGTTTACTGTGGAAATGACAGTTGCAGTTTGGGAGTTAACCACAGGTGGCGCTGTAGGGGATGTGTGCCTATGTGTTGTGTTTACAACTGTAGGGGGGTGTGGCTGTAGGTGTGACGTCATCGATCGCGTCCCCCTATTACAGGGATGACGCGATCGATGCTGCCGCCACAGAGAAGCACGGGGAAGCCGTGTGTACACACGGCTCTCCCCGTTCTTCCGCTCCAGGGACGGATCGCCGCACTGCAGCGGCGATCGGGACCGCGAATCCCGCGGTCCCGGTCCTGGAACTTCGGACCGGGTCGCGGGCGCGCGCCCGCGACCCACGGCTGGGTACTAAAATCAACGTATATATACGTTGATGTGCCCAGCCGTGCCATTCTGCCGACGTAAATGTGCAGTAGGCGGTCCTTAAGTGGTTAATTTGTTACATGAACTGCAGTTATATGGAGGCGTATCAAATTTTAAGATAAATTATGATAAGTCTGAAGCAATGGGAGTGGCGATCCCGGAGGAGGATCTACGGTTTCTGAAAACTAAGCACGGATTTAAATGGTCTGATACGTCACTTACATACCTGGGTACCTCCATCCCGGCGGACCAGACACAGGTTTTTAAACTCAATTACATGCCATTATTGATGAAAACACGGGTCCTCCTGGATGGATAGCAGAAGGGGTTCCACTCGTGGTTCGGACGATTCAACATCAATAAAATGAATATACTGCCGAAATTTCTGTATCTCTTCCAAACACTCCCTATTGCAATACCAAAATCCTTCTTTAAGCAGACGCAAACTCTTTTTAACAAGTTCATATGGGCTAACAAAAGTCCAAGAATTAAGAGTCGCATACTATCTTTATTAAAACGAGATGGAGGCGTGTCTGCTCCAGACATCCACAGATACTAACAAGTGGCTATTTTGATCCGCCTGATAGACTGGAGTGGGGAGAAATTATGGCCGGGCTTGGAGCAAGCCCAGTGTAGCAGTATGCTCCATCTGGCAGCGTGGTGCTACAGAGAGCTCCCGATAACTACTAAAAAGAATCCACTGATAGGCCCTACTCTGCAAGTGGCCTATAGGCTATTTGCGAAGGGGAGACTGTCCACTTTGGATTCACCACTTTACCCAATCCTGTGGAACCCACAGTTCGCACCAGGGTTGGTGAAGGGGCCTTTCAGTGGATTAATAGGACAGGGCCTGGTACAAGCATCCCATTTTTTGAAAGAAGGCTCATGGCATACTATGCAGGAGATGTTAACGGGTGGGATCCCCTATCAATTGAATATTTGGAGGGCACTACAACTCTGGCACTTCTTGGACACTTTGAAACCCCAAACTAAATATGAGCGCAAATTAACAAGGTTTGAGGCGTACTGTAGTGGGAGTGGAGTGCTTTGGCATCCCCTCTCAAGAATTAGCGAATTATTGAACGCCCCGGCGGAGGATTTCCAAACCCCTTTTTTCAATAAGTGGGAGGCGGAGTTGGGAAGACCCTTTACAGAAGAACAAAAGAATAAAATACTCCGGAATATATTTGAATCATCAGTCTGTGTGAAGACACAGGAGATGAATTACAAGATACTATCTCAGTGGTATCGTACCCCGGTTGTAGGTTTGAGGTACGGACTTTGGGTTTTTCCCGATCCCGGACCCGAACCCGAATAATTGGTAAAAGTTTGGGTCCGGGTTCGGAGTTCGGAAAAAAAATGTGCGGAGGTCCCCGCAAATTCAATAACCAGACCCTTTAGGTCTGGTATGGATATTAAGGGGAACCCCGTCGTCAATTAAAGAAAAAAATGGCGTGGAGTTCCCCCTAAAATCCACACCAGACCCCTTATCCGCGCACGTTGACCTGGCCAGCCGCAGAAAAGAGGGGGGGACAGAGTGCAGCCCCCCCTTCTCCTGAACGGCACCAGGCCACATGCCCTCAACATTGGGAGGGTGCTTTGGGGTGCCCCCCAAAGCACCTTGTCCTCATGTTAATGGGTAAAAGGGTCCCTTTCCCACAACCCTTGCCCGGTGGTTGTGGGGGTATGCGGGCAGGGGGCTTATCAGAATCTGGAAGACCCCTTTAACAAAGGGGACCCCCAGATCCTGCCCCCCCCCCTGTGTGAAATGGTAATGGGGTACACTGTACCCCTACCATTTCACGAAAGAAGTGTAAATAGTTGTCTGAAAAAAACACACACACACCGTAGAACAAAATATTTTATTCATTAAACCAAATAAAAATCCAGCGGTGAAAATCCATGTTCGATGCTGCTCCCTGCTCCAACGTTGTCTTTTATCCAGCGACGGGTGTTCTCTCCAGCGACAGGTGCTCGGTCCAGCGATGAGAAGATCCATCCATTCAGAGCACAGCTCCGCGAATGACGCGCCCGAGCTTGACGTTTCTATTATAGGGGAGGCGGGCCATGCGTCACGTGACCCCGTCCCCCTCTGACGCACACTGTGCTACGTCACTGGGATAGCCCTATTCCTTAGTAAGGATTGGGGTATCCCAGTGACATAGCAGAGTGTGCGTCAGAGGGGGATGAGGTCACGTGACGTGTGGCCCGCCTCCCCTATAAAAGAAACGTCAAGCTCCACCGCTTCATTGGCAGAGCTGTGCTCTGAATAAATGGATCTTCTCATCGCTGGACCGATCACCCGTTGCTGGAGAGGACACCCATCGCTGGAGACATCACCCGTCACTGGAGAGAACACCCGTCGCTGGATATAAGACAACGTTGGAGCAGGGAGCAGCATCGATCGTGGATTTTCACCGCTGGATTTTTATTTGGTTTAATGAATAAAATATTTTGTTCTACGATGTGTGTGTTTTTTTTCAAACAACTATTTACACTTCTTTCGTGAAATGGTAGAGGTACCATTTCACACAGGGGGGGCAGTATCTGGGGGTCCCCTTTGTTAAAGAGGTCTTCCAGATTCTGATAAGCCCCCTGCCCGCATACCCCCACAACCACCGGGCAAAGGTTGTGGGGAAGAGACCCTTGTTCCCATCAACATGGGGACAAAGTGCTTTGGGGGGCACCCCAAAGCACCCTCCCAATGTTGAGGGCATGTGGCCTGGTGCGGTTCAGGAGGGGGGGGGCGCACTCTGTCCCCCTTCTTTTCTGCGGCCGGCCAGGTCAACGTGCTCGGATAAGGGGTCTGGTGTGGATTTTAGGGGGAAATCCACACCATTTTTTTCTTAAATTTGGGGGGAAATCCCATTAAATTCCACACCAGACCTGAAGGGTCTGGTTATGGATATTTGGGCTAAACCCCACGTCATTTTTTTTTTAATTGACGGCGGGGTTCCCCTTAATATCCATACCACACCTAAAGGGTCTGGTTATTGAATTTGCGGGGACCTCCGTGCATTTTTTTTTTCTAAAAGTCCATGTCACATTGACTTCAATGGGGTTCAGAGTTTGGGTTCGGGTTCGGGTTCCCGAACCCGAACTTTTTTTTTAAAGTTCGGGTTTGTACCCGAACCCGAACATCCAGGTGTCCGCTTAACTCTATTAAAGAGGTGTTTTCCACACACCTCGGACAGATGTTGGAGGTGCGGTAAGAAAGAAGGAACTATACTACATATTCTGTGGTCCTGCCCGAAGATTTTAAGTTTCTGGATAAAGGTTCAGAAATTCAGTAAAGAAGAATTACCAGATGAGTGTCCATACTACTTATTACAGGATTCGGAGCTATCGGTAAAGTGCTATAGGAAATCCATGGTCTGCCACCTTTTAAACCCAGCCCGTGCCTGTATCCCAGGGATGTGGAAACAGACACAACCGCCTACGGTAAAGATGTGGCTTAATCGAGTGGAAGATATGAACAGAATGGAGGACCTGGTTTGGACCTCCAGACAGAAACGTAAGGTGTATCTTGATACGTGGGCCGAATGGAACGTGTTCATATACTCAGAAGAAGGGAAGGCTTTGATAGATGCGTAATAATGGAGGGACCTGGCTCTACAGATGGTGAGGAGGGGGAGAGGACGGATTTAGGAAAGGGGGGGTTTCTTTATTTTTTTTTATTTTTTTGGGGGTTTTCTTTTGATTTTTGTTTGTTTTGTTTGGTAGGGTGGGATTGGCCAGGAACGACATAGCTGAGAGTGACACAACAAGGAGCGGCCCAACTGCCCCACCCCCTAGGGGACACCGGATCCCCTGGAGGAGGGGGGGTTCAATGGCTTGATGGAGTGAAGGAAGGGTACCCACAGATTTAAAGGTTACCAGAGGAGGGGATGCTGGAGGGTGTGATAGAGAGAGAAGTGACATGATGCGTTCTGAATATATATATTTTCTTTTGTTTTTTTCCTTTGTTTTAATGATGTGATTTTGTGCCATGTAGGTATTTTGTAGATTTCATTGTTATATGATGTAACGACTTCATGGCTAGAGGAATGGCCCTTCGCATGTCACTTTGCATGTTTGAAAACAATAAAGGAAAATTGAAAGGATCGCAGGGGTCAGATGAGGCATCTGCCTAGGTAACTATGATTTCTAAAAAAAAACTTCTATTTTAAGACTGTCACAAACACAGGGTCAGTATGAAAAACTCTGAGCGCTGAAAGTCCAAACCCAGGACCACGGGTGCTGACACAGCATTTCTCAGAGAGACATTTCAAATTACAATCTGTGGTATGTAAAACATAATATACTTTATGGTCAAATGTTTGTTGACTTCTGGTCATCATATCTACTTATATATCCAAAAGTATGGTGACTCCAAATGATTAACCCTTCCCTGCCACCACCTCCCACCTTTGAAGAGGTTCTAAATTCTGAGAGGCGGAGACGGGCATTCCGGTCATGTGACCGCTGTGATTGGCAGATAGACTGTAGTCAGCCGAAACATATTTTCCCTAAGGTATTGTACGCTTTCAAATGTTTTTGTGGTTTTGCCTATGTATTAGTTCAGAATATTCCTTGGCATGTTTGTTTGCCTCATCTTGTTATGACTGTGCTAGGTCTCAACGCGTTTCGTGAGAGGAGTCTCGCTTCTTCAGGCAAAGCACAGATAGATGCGGATGATGGAAGACTCCTGGCCTACAAGCTGGAATGAATGAGTCTTTGAAAATCAAAAAGTGTATAAATGAGTATATAAACAGAATGGTATGATACCCTATACATAAATAAGGTATTGAACTATCCGTAAGAATGAATAGATGAATGCATACACTGCCAACCATGCCACAAAGCTGATCTCACCCCCGAGAGCTGTGGAAGGGTAGGCGAAATGGAACCAGTAATGCCGCGTACACACGATCGGTTTGTCTGATGAAAATGGTCTGATGGACCGTTTACATCAGACCAAACCGATCGTGTGTGTCATGGCCAAACTCGGCCACCAGGTGGCAGCAGCGGGCCGTCGGCGCGCACGGGCGCGCGTGCTCGCGCGGCAACGGCGCGTGGGCGCGCGCATTCGCGGTGACGCGCGCGGGCACGTGTGGACGCCATCTTGGCGCCCAGGAGGGGCTGTTTAGGTGTGCTGATCCCTTGGCCTCTTGCTGCTGGATCTACAGCGCGTCCCTGGAAACCGATCTGATACCTGTACCTGTTGACCTTCCATTCCTGAAACCGGCTTGCCTTCCGACTACTCTGATCTCCGCCTGCCCTGACCTACGGCCTGTCTAACCACGCTTCTGCTTTTCCCACCTGCCTGTCTGCCGCCCACCAGTTACTGACCCCCGGCTTGTTCACGATCCAGCCCTGCTCAACTCCTGCACCAAGATCCGCTCGCTCACATTGTTCCGGCTGGTCTGATCCTGCTATAGACTTGGTACTACGGTACACCTCCCTCTGTGCTGGCCTGATCCTGCTATAAGACTTGGTACTACGGAACACCTCCCTCTGTGCTGGCCTGATCCTGCTATAAGACTTGGTACTACGGTACACCTCCCTCTGTGCTGGCCTGATCTTGCTATAAGACTTGGTACTACGGAACACCTTCCTCTGTGCTGAACTCTGACCAGTGGTATCATCCTCAGCTCTGTTGATCCCGCCCAGGTGTACAGCGGATCCCTACTCTACCGGCACCAGCGATCCTGCCAGGCGCTTGTGCGACTCTGCACTTTCGGGCTCCCTGTATCCTCTATCGGGGCCTCCGGAGTGGGAGGAGCACGAGCAGCCGTTCCCTGCACATCAGGTTCCACCACCAGGTGCGTGACAGTATCCAGCAGCCATGTCTGAGCCTGTGCAGGGAACGGATCCTATGGCAGAACTCTGCCGACATCTGGATGGCCTAACCCAAGCTGTCAGGACTTTGCAGGAAGGTTATACCAGATTGGAGAACCGGGTCCAGGCTCTGTCCGCTCCGTCCACCTCCTCTGCTGGAACCTCTGCCTCTCCATCTGTAATTGTGCTGCCACCTGAGCCCAAGGTCCCCACGCCCGAGAGGTTTTCTGGAGATCGGAGCAAATTCAGAGCATTTAGGAACGCTTGTGAGCTCTATTTCGCTCTGCAGCCAAGGACTTTCTCATTAGAGACTACCAAAGTGGGCTTCGTTATCTCCCTTCTGTCCGGCGAACCACAAACCTGGGCCCACCGTCTGCTGGAGCAGAAGGATGAGTCCATTAACCACCTGGACACCTTCCTCCAGGCCATGTCTTTACTTTACGAGGACCCGCACCAGGCCGCTACTGCTGAAGCCGCCCTGCATGCTCTCCAACAAGGTCACAGACCCGCAGAGGACTATGTGTCCGAGTTCCGGAGATGGAGTGCCGACACGCAGTGGAACGATGCGGCTTTATGTTACCAATTCCGCTTAGGACTTTCAGAGCCACTTAGGGATGAACTTGCACGCGTAGGGGTCCCAGCAACCTTGGAGGCCCTTATCAATCTGACCATACAAGTTGACAGGCGACTAAGAGAGCGCAAGGCTGAACGAGCCGCCAGTACGCCCCGTCCGACCTGGATGATGCCTCGGGTACCCGCCTTCTCTAACGCGACACCCCCGATCCTGACCATGCCACCGGTGGACGCTCCAGAACCAATGCAATTGGGCCTGCTCCACCCCTCACTGACCCCGGAGGAGCGACAACGTCGTCGCATCCACAACCTTTGCCTCTACTGTGGAGAACCCGGACACTACGTGAGGACTTGTCCAGCAAAGCTCAGTAAGTGCTGCCCTCTATCTACCGTTCATACAGCTGTTGTTCCTCATAACTCTTCTCACCTGGCTATCCCCATTCTATTTCAGCTCCCAGGAGGGAATATCCGGGCCAACGCCATAATTGACTCCGGAGCCTGCAGCTGTTTTATGGACTCCTCCTTCGCCACACAACACCGCATTCCTCTGCGACCCCGGGCCAGGGGGTTATCCGTTTACCTTGCAGATGGGTCAGCACTAAGATCCGGACCAGTTGTGCAGGAGACTCTACCCTTAGCCACAACCATCTCTGGTAACCACCGGGAATTCCTTTGTCTGGATGTCATCCAATCCCCCCTGTTCCCTATAATCCTGGGCATGCCCTGGTTTCGGGCCCATAACCCCCAAATAGACTGGTCCACTGGAGAGGTCAGCTTCCGTTCCTCCTACTGCCAGCAACATTGTCTGCAGGAACCCCAGCATCCTTCTTCCCTGCTCTGTATGGATGCTGACGCTGAAACCCGCCAAATTGTCCCAGAAGCATACCATGACTTCCTGGACGTCTTCAGTAAGAAAGGGGCCGAGGTCCTTCCCCCGCACCCCCCCCTAATTCCTCGATCGAGCTCCTTCCCGGAGCCGAGATCCCCTTTGGTAGGATCTTTCCTCTGACAGAACTAGAATTGGAAACCTTGAAGACCTACATTGATGAAAATCTGGAGAAGGGGTTCATCCGCCCCTCCACGTCGCCAGCAGGGGCAGGGATTTTCTTCGTTGAAAAGAAGGATCGTTCCCTCCGCCCATGCGTGGACTATCGGGCACTCAATAAGGTGACAATCAAGAATCGGTACCCTCTCCCCCTTGTACCCGAACTGTTTCAAAGACTGGGAACTGCGGTCATCTTCACTATGTTGGACCTCCGTGGGGCTTACAACTTGGTACGCATCCGGGACGGCGACGAGTGGAAAACAGCTTTCCGGACTCGCTTTGGCCACTTTGAATATCTTGTAATGCCCTTTGGCCTGTGCAATGCCCCCGCTACGTTTCAGCACTTTGTAAACGACATCTTTAAGGACTTCCTCGATCTTTTTGTTATTGTTTATCTTGACGACATTCTCGTCTTCTCTCCGTCCCTGGACAAGCACCGTGAACATGTTAAGTCTGTACTCAGCCGACTCCGTATACATGGACTGTATGCTAAACCCGAAAAATGTGAGTTTGAGCAGGAAAGCATACAATTTCTGGGACTGATAATCTCTGTAAGGGGTATCGAGATGGACCCCCAGAAAGTTGCAGCGATCCTCGACTGGCCGGCGCCCGCAGATAAAAAGGGCGTTCAGCGCTTCGTCGGATTCGCTAATTTCTACGGGAAATTTATCAAGGGATTTTCTAACATAATTGCTCCTATAACCAACCTGACGAAGCAAACCACTCGCTTCCACTGGTCACCCGAAGCGCAAGAAGCTTTTGACGCCCTTAAGAGGCTATTCACATCCGCATCAGTTCTCAGACACCCTGATGCAAGGCTACCGTACATCCTGGAGGTCGACGCATCAGAAACAGCGGTCGGAGCGGTACTTTCCCAAAGACAGGGGCCCAAGGCCCTTCTGCACCCGGTCGCCTTCTTCTCCCGTAAGTTGTCAGAGGCAGAGAGGAGCTACGACGTAGGGGACCGGGAACTGCTGGCAATAAAGGCCGCACTGGAGGAGTGGCGATACCTTCTGGAGGGCGCAGCACATCCAATTCTAATCTACACTGACCATAAGAACCTGGAGTATCTGAAAGTTGCCAAAAGACTAAAACCTCATCAGGCCAGGTGGGCGCTCTTCTTTACCCGATTCTCATTCCACATAACATACAGGCCCGTGTCAAAAAATACTAAATCTGATGCCCTCTCAAGGATGTTCAGCGATTCGGAAGTTACTACCCCTCCGGACACTATCCTGTCTCCAGGGAACTTCTTGCTGCTACAGGGTGACCTCCTTTCCCAAATCAGACAAGCCTCTGCAGGTGTCTCCACTTCAACCGGCATGGACCTTCAACTCAAGGACGGTCTTTTGTGGCATAAAGATAACATTTTTGTACCGGAAAACCTACGGGTCAGTGTGCTAAACGCCTGTCACGACCATGAATTGGCTGGCCATTTCGGAGTACTCAAGACCTCCGAATTGTTGCAGCGGACATTCTGGTGGCCCCAACTCTTGAAGGACTGTAGGTGCTATGTGGAATCCTGCACCACATGCATCCGGAATAAGGGGAGCAAGTCCAGAACTTAGGGCCTCTTAAAGCCCCTGCCTGTACCAGAAAAACCATGGAGGATGATCTCTGTTGATTTCATTGTGGAACTCCCTCCCTCCGAAGGCTTTTCAACCATCTTCGTGATCGTGGACAGATTGTCCAAGATGGCACACTTTGTGCCCATGAAGGGTACACCATCTGCCCCCGAGACGGCCAAAGTGTTCATTAAAGAAGTTGTGAGGCTCCACGGCATACCTGCGAACATTGTATCGGATCGGGGGGTACAATTTACATCCAAGTTCTGGAGAGCACTCTGCGGGGCCCTTAAGATCGATCTGTCATTCTCATCTGCCTACCATCCACAATCAAACGGTCAGACTGAACGTACTAACCAAACCCTTGAACAATATCTGCGCTGCTTCTCATCTTTTTCACAGGAGGACTGGGTGTCTCTGTTACCATTAGCTGAATTCGCATACAATAACTCAATTCATTCCGCTACTAAGCAGTCCCCGTTTTATGCAAACTATGGCTACCATCTGTTGTTTCTGTCCAATTGCATTCCAGAGTGTCCAGTACCCGCTGCCCAGGAGACCTTGGACTTCTTCAGCACCAATAATAAACTGTTACAAGAGACCATGGCTCAAACACAGGTACACAACAAGGAGGTATTTGATAGGCACAGGAGGGGAGAGCTCAACTTGGAACCCGGAGACCAGGTGTGGCTATCAACTCTTAACCTAAAACTGGCCTGTCCCTCGAAGAAACTGGGCCCTAGATTCGTGGGGCCCTTCCCAATAAAAAGGAAAATCAACAGTGTGGCCTACGAACTTCAGTTTTTCATGTGGCCCTCCTGAAACCTAATGTTCCTAATCCCTTTCCTGGGCGAAGCACCGACCCTCCTGAACCAATCCTGGTCGACGGCGAGGAGGAATTTGAAGTAGAGTCCATCCTGGATTGCAGGAAAAGGCGGAATCAGGTCCAGTTTCTGGTGAAGTGGAAGGGGTATGGCCCAGAAGAAAACTCATGGGAGCCTGAAAACAACATCCATGCGGAAAGATTGATCCAATCCTTTAAGGACTCTCACCCCCTGAAACTTGCTCAGTTGGGCATCCGGAGGCTGCCCATTGGAGGGGGGCAATGTCATGGCCAAACTCGGCCACCAGGTGGTAGCAGCGGGCCGTCGGCGCGCACGGGCGCACGCATTCGCGGCAACGGCGCACGTGCACGTGCGGCAACGGCGCGCGCATTTGCGGTGACGCGCGCGGGCACGTGTGGACGCCATCTTGGCGTCCAGGAGGGGCTATTTAGGTGTGCTGATCCCTTGGCCTCTTGCTGCTGGATCTACAGCGCGTCCCTGGAAACCGATCTGATACCTGTACCTGTTGACCTTCCGTTCCTGAAACCGGCTTGCCTTCCGACTACTCTGATCTCCGCCTGCCCTGACCTACGGCCTGTCTGACCACGCTTCTGCTTGTCCCGCCTGCCTGTCTGCCGCCCGCCAGTTACTGACCCCCGGCTTGTTCACGATCCAGCCCTGCTCAACTCCTGCACCAAGATCCGCTCGCTCCATTGTTCTGGCTGGTCTGAACCTGCTATAGACTTGGTACTACGGTACACCTCCCTCTGTGCTGGCCTGATCCTGCTATAAGACTTGGTACTACGGAACATCTCCCGCTGTGCTGGCCTGATCCTGCTATAAGACTTGGTACTACGGTACACCTTCCTCTGTGCTGGCCTGATCTTGCTATAAGACTTGGTACTACGGAACACCTTCCTCTGTGCTGAACTCTGACCAGTGGTATCATCCTCAGCTCTGTTGATCCCGCCCAGGTGTACAGCGGATCCCTACTCTACCGGCATCAGCGATCCTGCCAGGCGCTTGTGCGACTCTGCACTTTCGGGCTCACTGTATCCTCTAGTCGGAGGAGCACGAGCAGCCGTTCCCTGCACATCAGGCTCCACCACCAGGTGCGTGACAGTGTGTGGGCCCCATCGGTTATTTATCCATCGGTTAAAAAAATTGGAACTTGTTTTAAAATTATCTGATGGATACCTAACCGATAGAAAAAAAAAACAATCGTCTTTAGGCACGCCCATCTTTTAAAAATCCATGCATGCTCAGAATCAAGTTGACGCATGCTTGGAAGCATTGAACTTCATTTTTCTCAGCATGTCGTTGTGTAGGTCACCGCGTTCTGACACAATCGTTTTTTTAACCGATGGTGTGTAGGCACGACTGACCATCAGTCAGATTAATCGGATAACCGATGGAAAAATCCATCAGACCGTTTTCATCGGATTGACCGATCGTGTGTACAGGGCATGAGAAACTGCAAAACCCGGAACCGAAGCGGAAGACGTATGTCCCAAACTGCGAAGGCCCAAACCCTGTGAGGGAGACACACAAACACAACAGTTGAGACCTAGCACAGTCATCTTAGACTACTGACAGTCATCTGCATGACACAATCAGATCTCATGGAAAGGTCTATCACAAAAATGGAATATTGATTTATATGTTGACATTTAATATGTTATTAATTTTCTGCGTTAATTGTTGTTTTTAAATGTTTGTTAAATTAATCATTTATACTTTTTACTTGAGGTGTGCTTTTTAAAAGTCCCAAGGGCATTTTTGTTTTTTGTTGTGTGCGGGCTCACGTGTAGTAATTGCAATTTGTAGTGTCATGTCCATGTATTTCTTCACTTAGCTTGTCCCTATCCGTTAAAGAGGTATCTTCTTGTGTCAGTTCACACAGCATCCAATCCATGCCTCACCATTTCCCCCATGTTGTATAACACATGTGGGAGTGCTAATCAGATGGAAGACTGCATGGTGATCCCCCTGTTATTTGCTCTACTTGTTTGTGTCCGTGTCAGATCTAATTGTTGTCTGACTCTCACCTGCAGAGCACTAGACTGTGAGACCCAGGAATTGCGGGATATCTAGTTTGTTCACAGGAAGTGTCAGTTCTCAGATGACAGACAGAGATCATGATTTGACCTGTGCAATGCCATGCCTCATATTTGAACCTAACCACTTTATTACTGGATACGTAAACCCCTCTTCTTTGCCGGACCAATTTTCAGCTTTTAGTGCTCTCACACTTTGAATGACAATTACTCAGTCATGCAACACTGTACCCAAATCATTTGTCCTTTTTTTAACACAAATAGAGCTTTCTCTTTTGAAAATATTGTTTTTTCTTTGTTTCTGTAATACAATTTTGCAAAGTATAAATTGTTCTTCATACGCTTTGGCCACAATTTATACTGCTACATACTGTATCTTTGGTAAAAAATAACCCAAATTAGTGTATATTATTTGGTCTTTGTGAAAGTTTTAGAGTCTACGGGCCAGATTCAGGTAGAGTTAGGCTGGAGTATCTGTGATACTCCAGCCTAACTGTTACTTTAAGCCGGCGTTTCTGTTTTCTGTAACCAGAAAACAAGAAACGCAGGGGTTGGAGTTCCGATGCGATCGGCGCAATTGAATTTCGCCATCGCATCGCAACTTTAATTTAAAAATGGCGCCGGGGGTGTTCCCGCTGATTTACGACGAAAAAATATGTTAATCAGCGGGAATCGGCAATTCACGATCGTATTCGGGCGCGACGCAGTGACTTTCCGACGTTTCCGTAAGCGATGCGCGGCGTAAAGATAAAGCAGCCCCCTAGTGGAGTATTCTATGTTAAGTATAGCCCTCGTCATCGCGTCGGAAAAAAAAATAATCGCGTCGCTTGCGTAAAACGTTCATGAATGGGGATGTGACGTCATTGACGTTCACTGACAGAATTTGGAGCATGCGCACTGGGATGCATTGACACTCGACGCATGCGCAGTACGTTCGCCGCGGGATCGCGCATAGTTTAAATAATACACGCCCCGTACCCGCCCAATTTGAATTCCGCCGGCTCATTTGAGATGCGCTGCCGCAACTTTAGGAGCAAGTGCTTCATGAATAACAGCACTTGCTCCTAAAATTTCGGCAGAGTAACGTAAATGAGAAGTGTTACTCCAGAGCAAAGATGCTCCCATCTACCTGAATCTGGCCCTACAAGCTATGGTGCAAATCATAAAAAATGTATCACATCTGATGTACTGAAGGCCTATCTCACTTCTTGAGACCCTAACAAGTCAGGAAAAATACAAATATCCCCAAATGACCCCGTTTTGGAAAGTAGACATTCCAAGGTATTTAGTAAGAGGCATTGTGAGTTTTTCGAAGTTGTCATTTTTTCCCACAATTCTTTGCAAAATCAAGATTTTTTTTATTTTATTTTTTCACAAAATTGTCATTGTAATAGGTTGTTTCTCTCACAAGATATTTCCAACACATGGCATGTGCATACCACAAATGACACCCCAAAATACATTCTGCTACTCCTCCTGAGTATTGTGATACCACATGTGTGGGACTTTTTCTAAGCCTAGCCACATACAGAGGCCCAACATGCAGGGAGCACCGTCAGGGATTCTAGGAGCACACATTACACATCTAACTTGTTGACTTCCTATTAAGCCGCGTACACACGGCAGAGAACCTCGACGGGCAGAACACATTGTTCCGCCCGTCGAGGTTCTCTGCCGGCCGTCGAAATCGGCGACCCGCCCGCCGGGAATGGCAACCAGCCATTCATCCAGGCGGGCCGTCGAGCAAAAAGAGAGCGTGCTCTCTTTTCGCTCGACGGGATTCCCGACGGGCGGGGCGAGCCAGGAGCGTACACACGGCCGAGGTTCTCGCTGGTTTCCAGCGAGAACCTTGGTCGTGTGTACGCCGCCTTACACTTTTGAAGGCTCTGGAGCACCAGGACAATGGAAATGCCCACAAAGTGACCCCATTTTGGAAGATTAACACATGTATAATCCAGAGGATAATATTTTCCTCCTCTGAGTCTGTCAATTTTGCACTACTTAGGACTGGCTCGTAATTTACATCAGACTCAAAATCTGAATTTGTAGAGGAATCTGAAGTAGAGAGCTCCTCGTAGCTCTCGTCGGTTTCATTAAGAATTTGATACACCTCCTTGATGAAAAAGGATTTTTTGGACAATATTATTGGTGGTGATGAGACTGCACAGGAGTGTGCTAAGCCTGAACTGATGGGCACTGATGAGGTGGCACTGATAAGTCTTCACAAATATGTGCTAAGAAGCCTGCACTGTTGGCATTGGGGATGCAGCACTGATGAGCATAGATGTGGACTAATGAGGCAGCACTGATACGCACTTATGGGCACTGATTGATGGCACAGATTTGCACTGATGAGGCAGCACCGATGGGCACTGACCGTTGGCACAGATGGGCACTGATGATGTGGCACAGATGTGCACTGATGATGCGGGACAGATGGGCACTGATGAGGTGGCACAGATGTGCACTGAAGAGGTGGCACAGATGTGCACTAATTGATTGCACAGATCTGCACTGATGAGGCGGCACAGGTGGGCACTGATTGATGGCACAGATAGGCACTGATGAGGCAGCACAGATGTGCACTGATGAGGTGGCACAGATGAGCACTGACCGATGGCACAGATGGGCACTAACCAATGGCACAAATGGGGACTGATTGATTGCACAGATGTGCACTGATGAGGTGGCACAGATATGCACTGATGACTGATTGATGGCACAGATGGGCACTGAAGACTGATTGATGGCACAGATGGGCTTTGATGTGAACTGATGGTTGATGGCACAAACTGATGGCACAGATGGGCTTTGATGTGAACTGATGGTTGATGGCACAAACTGATGGTACAGATGGACACTGACCCTGATTGGCACTGTGATACTGTGACACTGTTTGGCAATAATTGAGGACTGTTTGGGCACTGTATGTGATGGTGAATAGATGAAATCACTCACAATCTCTGAAGCTGCAGCACTGATTACTCTGTGTGAGGAGTATGAATTGTCAATGAGAGATGATCTCCTATGTTTACATTTGAGATCATCTCTCATAGGACACGCCGATAGCGTGGTAAATGACAGCTGTGATTGGCCATTAACCGCGATCTGTGATTGGCTGTGTCCAAGGGACACGGACATTATAGATTTTCCCCCACTGCACGCTCGCGAGGGCACGTGGGAAGCGAGGAAAGGGGAGGACATCTATTGACACCCTCTCGGGAATGTAGGTCCGCGCTGTAGCTGTCATTCGGCTATAGAGCGGACGGGAAGGGGTTAAACAGACACTTCCGACACAGGAATTTGAAGATTTTCTCTACTATAGGCTGTGTGTACAGATCAACAAATCACAGCAAGACACTACAGGATCCACACACATCTTATTCAGATAAAAAACACAAGGGCCCAGATTCACAGAGTGTTGGGCGCACACTATGCCGCTGTAGCCCAAATGCCGTACGCCACGCCAACGTAGCAAGGAGAGGCAAGCATTGCATTCAGCAAGCCAGTGCTCTCAACGCTGCGCCAGCGTGGCGTAGGTTTCGAGGGCGCAAGCCAGCGTAGGTGGAAGTGGGCGTGACCCCATTCAAATGATGGTCCGAGCATGGTGCAGGATTTTACGCCCGGCGTAACGCGAACTGTGCATGCGCCGTGACGTTGCCGTGACGTGGACGCATGCACAGCACCCTTATATGCCTGCTCACAACAACGCCGGCACAACTGCGCTACGTCGGATCACCTCTACGCTGTGAACTTAACGTACACCCAGCCAGACACACGTCCAACGCACAATACGCCGGCGTGTGTTCCCTGGTTCAGACTTGTGCATGTGCATTCACCCGTTCGTGAATCGCCATATTTCCCTCATTTGCATGTTTGAATGCCTAATTAATGGGAGCAGCAACATGTGTCCAGCCCATATGTGCGCCCGCGCTACGCCAGCGTGTGCAAGCAACGCCGGCGTAGGGTGGCCAGTTTTTAGGTGTATGTTGGTTTGTGGGTCTGGCGCACAGATACGCCGGCGCACATTTGCACTTATGTTGGCGTAATGTGCTATACGTCGGCATAAGTGCTTTGTGATTCTGGGCCATTGTGCGGGTAAGAACGTTTATAACACATTTAGGGGGCGTGTCCTAGCAACGAGTGGGGGAGGACGCAGTTTGAAGAAGCTCCGCACTCACGGGCCTTATCCTCTGCCATCTGCGGCTACACTTTGTCCCCAAACGCAGCTACAATACTTGCCGGACTGCGGGGGACCCCCTGAAGGGACTCATACCTGTGGGTTGGTGGTTGTCCACCCGCACACCCCGCGGTGTGTCTCGCGGCCGGCTTCACCAACGAGCACATCGCCGCCATCTTGGGGCCTACGGAGCCTCCGGATGCACCGCGCTTGAGTCTCGCGGCGGCGGGCGGAGGTCCGGGTCAGTCCGACATCGGAATACCCAGACGGATCGGAGGTGACACGCAGTCCGGAGCAAGGGCCCCAGGCAGGACGGGGATCCGGGAGCTGTGACCGCACTGCCTGACACCCTGAGGCCTGCATATCCTCGGATCCGGACACGCTCGTGAGACCGGGGAGCAGTGCGGCACCTGCGGACGGCCCTCCGGAGCCGACGGACCGGCAGGGAGGAGGCTCACTCGCCAGAGGAAACATCCTAGGCCGGACGGCGACAAGACAAAAAGGTGAGCGGTGCCTTCTTGCTACACATCAGGCCTAACTGCTCTCCCCTCACCCTATAACCACCAGGCAGAGAGTTAGTACCCCCCTCAGGCCTAAAGGAAAGTGTTTGGGCCTCCTGGGGCAGTACATCCTCGCAGACTTACCCCTCTAGCTGGTGCCCTATATTACCCCAGCTGCTAAGTGAAGCAGCAAGCAGTGAGGCCCTCTCTGCCCCCACACAGACAATTATTTATTGTTATACTGGATCAGGACTGAGAAGCACACTCGCTTCATTTTTGGCGCTGCAATTTTGTGACTTTGGGAGAGTGGCTTGGTGCACAGCGCAGCTGGCAATGGTGTGAGTGCATACTGGGGTGCTGAGAGACCTGGGACCTGAAAAGAAACCGCATGTTAACTGAATATGTCCACACAATTAAGGAGGGGGACACACAGTCACATCCTACGTTCTTTGGTAACTCCTAAAAGAAAAACCTCACCAGCAAACCTCAGTAAATACAGATATAGTGGTGGGGGAGAAATACCAAGATGGCGACAACACACAGACTCAATATGGAAGATGACATTGAAGATGATGAGGTATCGCTACCCCCATCAGAGGGCTCAATGGCGGGTAACACTGATAAGGACAGACCTTTGACCTATGCTACTATGACGGACATTGCAGCTGACATCAAGCAATCATTCGCATCTGCCATTACTGACATCAAAACAGAACTGTTAAAGCTCTCTGAACAAATGGCCGTGACGGAACGTGCAGGCAAAAGGAGGGATAGAGCTTTGATCAGATTAGACGACATTACCGCCTCACACTCCCAGCATCTGATTGACATAAATAGACACTTGGAAGATTTGGATAATCGAGGAAGGAGACACAATATAAGAGTTAGAGGTGTACCAGAGTCCGTTCTCACTGACCAAATCAGACCAACACTAACCTCCATCTTTAACAACTTGCTTGAACGACCCGATCAATCTCCCATAGAATTTGATAGAGCTCATAGGGCCCTCAGACCAAGGGCTCCTGAAGACGGCCCTCCCAGAGACATCATCTGCTGCCTGCCTAACTATGGCTTGAAGGAGGAGGTTCTACAAAAAGCGAGAGTTATTGATCAAATACGGTTCAACGATGCCTCTATTTAATTATTCCAAGATTTGTCCCCCATTACACTAAAGAACAGACGGGCACTGAAACCCCTTCTGGCAGTTCTGACAGAGAAAGGCATCAATTACAGATGGAAGTTCCCCTTTGCACTACAGGCCTCCTTCATGGGTAAGCAACACTTGCTTAGAATCCCGGAGGATTTGAACAAATTTTGTGAAAATCTACAAATAGCGCCAGTGGAACTCCCAGACTGGTATGCAGAATTCTTGCTCCCTCCTGAAATCAACAATCCTCAATTTGGTCAGGGTCCTTCACTCAACCGCTCGCCCTACCATCAAGGGACAAAGCACAGAAATCCCGCCAGGAGCAATTTTGATTAGCCCTCATCCTCCAGGGGCGCCAGAAGCCCAAGGCTTAAATGATCAATTGTGTCGTATGCACCATAAATTACCTCACCTTCTTCCCCCCTCATTCATTCACTGCCCCCCCCCCCCCTTTTTTTTTTTTTCTTTTTTTTTTCTGGCTCACGCCGACACCGGTTTATGGTCTCGACAATAGTCTCTTGCTGACTTATGTGGCACGGATTCCCATCCGGGAGTTTCTGACTGAGGTCTCCAGCTTGTAAACTTTATATCACATCCTGGTCGATTTGTATTACCCTGCCCTCTGGAAAGGGGACAAGGGGGAAGAGACTTGTTTACAACCACTAGAGTTGAGTCTTCCCCAGTCAGCATACCTCAGGAGAAATGGTGTTGTTTTTTTGTTTTTTTTACACTCTCCAGACAAGGTGGGAACAATTGAGACAATTGTAAGGTTGACTTTTCTGAAATTTGTCGTGATGTACTAACACTTTCCTTTACAGTTAATCAACCTAAATTACGAACTCTGTTCTACGTTTTCACAAGGTCAACAAACAATTAAATATGACTCCTTAAAATCCTGATCGAATCTCATCCTGTAAGAAATTATACTGCTTAATGTCTCCCTCACTTGCTCCACCCCGAGGTATTGTGTTTTTTTTTCTTTCTTTTCCCGCTCATTACAGGGGTCCACTCTAGCCGGAGATGGAGAATATCCGAGATAGACGGTCCTTTCCGCATCTGATCTTCTAACGCTCCGGACGCCATGACCTCATGGTACCTGTAGTATATTATGGCAGACAGCTTTAAACACACATTTTGGGCCTGTGAAGGTCAGATAATAGTTAAATGGTTGGACCCTGGAAATGTAACAATAATTACCTTGGGCGCCAAGTAACAATCTAGACCACAGCTTTACTCACCCAAATCAGAGGAACCCCTGTTAACAAACAAGCATCAACCGACATTATTTGACATTCACATCCTAAAGCTTTCCTATCACTATAGATGGCTAATTACGACTGGATGTTTTAATATTCTCAATAGAGAATCTTGTCACCCCCCCCCCTTTTTTTTTTTTCCCCCCTCCCACTTGTCCCGAGTGAGGTGGTTTGATACCCAAATCGCACATGCTGTGGGGTTCAGAGTTTTATTTGGTGCAGACACTTGCTATCTCTACTTTTCTGTGACTTATATGGTAAAATTATTATTTTTTTTCTCCATCTACGATTACTGTTATTTCAAGTTTGATGGTTTAAGATTATTCTATACTGTTCTTGCTTACGAATTCCCTGGGTTTCTCAGTTACATCTCAGTTTTATCTGAGACAGATCTCTACACGTGCTACACTTGTTACACCTCAATTTGGGCAGCGACCACTTCGCTGCAGGAGCTGCGCTGTAGCGCCTCCCACTTACCCCCAAGAGTTGAAGTTAGGGCCTTGTTTTACAGGCTAACTATCTGCTCACCACCTTCTAGGTGAGATTTGAGCAACCACTCAACCACTACCCCCCCTCCCGTACTTCCTACATTTTCATCCTCCCCTTCTCCCCCCTTTCCCCCTCCCTATTTCACTCATTACAAAGCTTCGGAACAAACTATACTTCGGTACTCTTTTGAATAAAACTTGCTAGGATTCTATTTTTTCACGAAAAATTTAATTAGGCCGCAACATGGCATACGCCTTTTTAGGGAAATCCCCTACCCTGATTTCCCATAACATTAATGGCCTCAACACTCCTGAAAAGAGGTCTAAACTACTAAGAGAACTTAAAAAAGCCCGGCCGTCAATAGTGTTCCTGCAAGAGACACACTTCAAAAGCATTATAGACATGTGCACAGAAAAAATTTTCGTTTTTTTTTGTTCCGTTTCGTATGGTCCCGTCTGTTCGTTACCGTTCGTTTTTCGCAAGACGCCCGTTTTCCCGTTCGTTCCCGTTCGTTTGTCGTACGACGTGATTTTTTCGTATTACGATCGTTTCGTATTTCCGTTACCGTTTTATTTTCGTACATGCGGGATGATTCGTTATTCTGTTTAATTCATGTTCGTTTCTTGTTAGACAATAATTATCGTGAATTTTCATCAATTTGCATTCTGTGTATCTTGAATGCTTTTCTTTTGTTAGTGTCAGTTGTATGTTCATTGTTCAATGACATCTATAACAAAAGAATTTCATTATGTATATTGAATGAATTCCCTTTTCTGTTATAGGTGTCATATCAACATACGAAAATAACAAAAGAAACATGTTCAAATGCAAATCTTTTGTTTATGTTTTTTTTAATGGCCAGAGAGTTAGGCTGGCCATACATGATACAATTTTCTGTGCAATTTTCTTTAGATTTACCTTCAACTATGTAGTGCAAGGGCCTGCCTGATTGCATATAATTGAAAGTGTTGTTTAGTTTGACCTCATATATGTTTTTTGGTAAATCTAAAAGAAAATTGTACAAGAAAATTGAACATGTATGGCCAGCCTCAGTGACTGAAAGCAGCTTCTCTTTTGTGCAGAGTAGTGAGTACACTTGTACAGTAAAGCCTAATAAACTTTTCTGTGGATTTTCATCTGAAGGGAGATCAGTTGGCCAGACTTTTGAACCCAAAAATGGTTTTCTGATGCAGTTTAAAAACGAACGAATTTTCTGAGAACGATCGGAAAACGATCGTTTTTATGTTTGTTGTTAAAATAGTCTGACCAAGTGTATGGGGCTGTGTAATACTATTGTTAAGCCCCATACACTTGGTCAGACTATTTTAACAACAAACATAAAAACGATCGTTTTCCGATCGTTCTCAGAAAATTCGTTCATTTTTAAACTGCATCAGAAAACCATTTTTGGGTTCAGAAGTCTGGCCAACTGATGTCCCTTCAGATGAAAATCCACAGAAAAGTTTATTAGGCTTTACTGTACAAGTGTACTCACTACTCTGCACAAAAGAGAAGCTGCTTTCAGTCACTGAGGCTGGCCATACATGTTCAATTTTCTTGTACAATTTTCTTTTAGATTTACCAAAAAACATATATGAGGTCAAACTAAACAACACTTTCAATTATATGCAATCAGGCAGGCCCTTGCACTACATAGTTGAAGGTAAATCTAAAGAAAATTGCACAGAAAATTGTATCATGTATGGCCAGCCTAACTCTCTGGCCATTAAAAAACCCATAAACAAAAGATTTGCATTTGAACCTGTTTCTTTTGTTATTTTCGTATGTTGATATGACACCTATAACAAAAAAATTGCCTTCAGTATTTTGAAAACACAGAAAAAAGAAAAAGGAATTCATTCAATATACATAATGAAATTCTTTTGTTATAGATGTCATTGAACAATGAACATACAACTGAAAACGAACACAAAACGAATTCAAACAAAATACACAATGCAAACCTCTTGATACAGATTTAATTTTCGTTATTTTGCCATTTTCGTTTTGTCGTTTTTTCCCGTCGGATCGTTCGTAATTGCGGTCGTTCGTTATGCGGCTAATCCGTTATCCCGTCGTTTTCGTATTTTGGTGCTTTAATATTTTCGTATGTACACATTATCCCGCGGGTACGAAAATGAACATTTTCGTACGAAAATTACATTCGTACGAACGGGAATGCACATATCTAAAAAGCAAACATGTCCCCAAATTCTCAGACAACATATTTACTAAAATGTACCATGCCACTAACCCCTTAGCCAAAACAAAGGGTGTCTCGGTTTTAATCAATAAAGATTCCCCCTTTGTAGTCAAACAGCAACTTGCTGACCCTGAAGGTCGTTACCTTTTCCTCAAAGGCGAGTGGGCAGGCTCCCCTATAACTCTGGCTAATGTGTACTTCCCGAATAGCGCTCACATCACATTTTGCCGCTGGCTAGTAGACGAACTGAAATGGTTTAGAGAAGGCTGTGTAGTTCTGGGAGGAGACTTTAACATACCCCTTTCCCCCCTCAAGGACACATCTACTGGCCACACTGCCGTATCATACAGGATCCTTAAACGCATCAAAACACTCCTGAGTTCCTTCTCCCTAATAGACACTTGGAGGGCCATCCACACCACCGAGAGGGACTACACCTTCTTCTCCCCCCCACACAAACACTACTCACGGATTGACCTTATTTTTATCACGCAAAGGGATTTATGCAATTTACAAACGGCCGAGATCGGCATTATCTCCCTATCAGATCATGCTCCCACAGCTATTTCCTTGAAATTTGATCCTCCCAAGCAATCTTCTTTTAATTGGAGACTCAATGCAGCACTCCTGACTGACCAAACGGTAAAAGACGAAATTTATGACACAATTAACAATTACTTTAAAACCAATGTCGACGCAGATACCAACCCCTTAAACAATTGGGAGGCCCACAAGAGTGTGATAAGGGAAGAATTTATGAAATGGGGAGCTAGGAAGAAAAAAGAGAGGGAGAAAGAAATCGTTCGTCTGACCTCACAAATAGCCAAACTGGAGTCACTACACAAACAATCCCTCTCATTACAGGTAGAAGAAGAACTAACACGCTACAGGAATTCCCTTAAATTTACACTCGATCTTAAAGCTAGAAAGGCACTCTTCCTCAAAAAAGGCATCTATTTTGAACACGGGGATAAGAGCGGGAAACTGCTAGCCAGAGCGCTCAAAGACACATGTACAGCAGGACACATCCATGCTTTACGGGGCAAAGATGGTATTCCCAGACACAACCCCACAGACATAGCAGATCTCTTTCATGAGTTCTACGCCAAATTATACAATCTACCTGAACAGCATAAACCTACACACCTGTCATCTACAAAGCGAGAAACGATCTTTGAATTTCTACATGAGAGCAAAATTCCTACACTCCCTCAGGCAGATGCGATTAAACTAGTAGAACCCATATCCACCACCGAAGTTCTAGATGCTATCAGGGATCTCAAGACTGGGAAAAGTCCTGGGCCGGATGGCTTCACCTCTCAATACTACAAAACATACACACCTCTTCTTGTAAAACCACTCCTATCTGCATTTAATTTCTTAGCCAAAAACACACACAACTCTGATTCGTTTCTCATGGCACATATTGCAGTAATACCCAAACCGGAAAAAGACAACACAGATTGCTCAAACTATAGGCCCATTTCCCTATTAAATACCGACCTAAAACTCTTAGCCAAAATATTAGCCAATAGATTAAAACCCCTGTTATCGAAAATTATCGGCCCAGAACAAGTAGGTTTTATGCCAGGTAGGGAAGCTTGTGATAATATAACTAAAGCATTAAATTTAATACATTTCTCCCGTACCTCCAAAGCATCAGGCATCCTGCTCTCTACTGACGCCGAGAAGGCCTTCGATAGGGTCTCCTGGGAATACATGATGGCCACTTGTTCCCATGTTGGATTAAATGGGAATATGCTATCCTGGATCTCAGCTCTCTATCGAAACCCCCAGGCTAAAATCAAGGTTAACAACACCTTTTCTGACCCTATTAAAATCCAGAATGGTACGCGCCAAGGTTGCCCTCTCTCTCCCCTGCTTTTCATTATCTCTCTGGAACCACTGATTAGGAAAATAAATCTTTGCCCCGACATTAGAGGATTCTCGGTTGGAAAGAGAGAATACAAAGTAGCGGCATACGCAGACGACCTTTTGTTCTTCCTTTCACAACCTTACCTGTCAATTCCTAACCTTAAAAAACTTTTTGAAACTTTTGGCTTTATCTCCAATTTTAAAATCAACCAATCGAAATCTGAAGCTCTAAACATTAACCTCCCACCAAACCAATTAAAACTAATGAAGGACAATTATAGTTACAGATGGGAACAAAACAAGTTGAAATATCTAGGAATATACCTGACTGATAACCTAGATTCGCTCTACCACCATAACTATAAAGCTCTACTTGCAAACCTGATGGATGATCTACGAAAGTGGTCCTCCAAGACCTTCTCTTGGTTCGGCAGAGCATCAATCTTGAAGATGATAGTCCTACCAAGACTGCTTTATCTTTTCAATGCCCTTCCCATTTAAATCCCTGAGGCCTTTTTTAACAGTCTGCTTAAAGCACAAAGACGGTTTCTGTGGGCAGATAAAAAACCCAGAATTAAATTTGATTTATTGACTTTACCCAAGAGCAGAGGAGGAATTGGATTGCCTGATTTCAAGAAATATTACCAAGCCTCCCACATTACAAGAATAATCGATTGGCACTGTCATGGCCAGAGTAAGGACTGGATCCAACTTGAACAAGATTTAACACCAACCAACCTACTTTTTTATCCTTGGTCAACACACTCCAAAGTAGATAAAAAGCTGACACATCCTTTAGTGGCCAATACCCTTAACACTTGGCATAAGATCACGGGCAAACATGACCTCTCCTCAATACCTGGCCCCTTAACTCCAATTACCAATAACCCAGACTTTGTCCCAGGACTACACCTGAAGTTTGCCCGACCCTACACGGCCTCTCAATGTCTGATTAATTCGAAGGTCAAACCTTTTGATGATCTGCAAGCGGACTGGGGGGGAGCGTTTCCTGGCTTCTGGTTTTACTTACAATTGAAGGACTTCTTGATTAATAGCAAATATAGGTCATCATACTGCCTCCCAATGTCTCCCATTGAGATTCTCTGCTTCAAGGGGGCGCCGGTAGCAAATACCACTTCCCTGGCCTATTCCTGGTTAAACCAGACTCAGCACCCGGATGATTTAAAACATAAAGGTAAATGGGAAAGTGATTTAAATGCTACGTTCTCGATTAAACAATGGGAAAAGGCATGTATTATGACTCACAAATGCTCCTTGAGTGCAAAATATCAGGAGATTTCCTACAAAATTCTCACACAGTGGTACATCACACCCCAGAGGGCCAGGAGATGGTCCCCCACATCCTCAGACCTATGCTGGCGTTGCGGCAATGACATTGGCACATTCCTTCATATATGGTGGGAGTGTCCACAAATACTTAGATACTGGGACAAGGTCAGGAAATGGATAGTAGTCATCACAGAAACCAAATTAGAGCTCAACGCAGCGGCCTGCCTGATCAACGTCAACACCCTCCCCATAAGCAGATACAAGAAGTCTCTCACTAGACATCTTTTATTAGCAGCTAAAACACTCATTCCTCTCCATTGGAAGTCCAGATATGTCCCCAAACTCACAGAATGGTTAGATAGAGTACACCACATATACAAAATGGAAGAAATAGTGGCCATGAAGAGAGAAAACAGCGCAAGTTTTATTGAGACCTGGCGAGCATGGGTTTATTTCTTATACTCTCCAGAATACCAGTCACTTAACACATAATTCTTCAATTACTGAACACAGTGTCCTGGGTGAACAGACAGTATTATCTCCTCTCATTCAACACCTGTTTCATACTATTCCTTCTCATACAATGTTACCCAAATGATATAAGGGTGGATCTTAGTTTATTTATTTATTTTCTCCTTTTATCGTGCTCCTTTAAGAAGCTTCGACCCCCCCCCTTTTCCCCCCTCCTAACCTATCCCACCCCTTCACCCTATTTCCCTTCCCCACCCCAACCCCCTTCTAGGACAATTTTAAAGTATAAGTACTTTATCTGTTCAAGCTTTGTTTGTGCAAATTCCTATGTTACACTTGCATAACTTGTTACTGTAATAAGCTTCAATAAAACCTTTGATTGTGAAAAAAAAAACACATTTAATCCACCCTTATGCACATGACCGTTTTTCATGCCATGGAAAAAAAACAATGTTTTTCTTGACGTCATTCCTCTCAAGCCTGCCTTGCACGATCGTGATAAAAAATGCTCGAACAAAGAGCGGTGACGTACAACATGTATGACGGCACTATAAATGGGAAGTTCAATTTGAATGGCGCCACCCTTTGGGCTTGATAATGCAAATTTTTCTTCTCATAACTTGTTTCTGAGCATGCGCGTTTTTTCCCCCCGACGTTAAAGCCCACACATGACCATTTTTCACGACAAGAAAAACTAAAGCCCCGTACACACGTACGAGAACCTCGACGGGCGGAACACATCGTTCCGCCCGTTGAGGTTCTCGCCCGGCCGTCTAAATCGGGACCCGCCCGTCGGGAATGGCAACTAGCCATTCATCCCGACGGGCCGTCGAGCAAATAGAGAGCCTGCTCTCTATTCGCTCAACGGGATTCCCGACGGGCGGGGCGAGCCAGGGGCGTACACACGCCCGAGGTTCTCGCTGGAATGCAGCTCCCAGCGAGGTTCTCGCTGGTTTCTAGCGAGAACCTCGGTCGTGTGTACGCCGCCTAAGACGTGAAAAACGTCGAGAAAAAATAGAGCGGGTTCTAAATTTTTAATGCCCATTTTTCTCGTTGAGAAAAATGCTTTGGAGCCCACACACAATCGTTTTTCACGAATTGCATTTTTCTCCTCATGAGAAAATGGTCGTGTGTGCGCGGCATTAGACTCCAGAAGGGTGTCGTTAATGTCACTAATCCTGTGACAACATATACTGGAAACTGGGAAAGCTGAAAGTGTTTTCTGCCAATGCTTGAAGATCTCATTGACTTCATTCACGTTTACATCCTCACCTTGTATCTGGATATAGATCCCATCACTCATCTTCCTCACAGTGTCAGACGTCGTCCTCACTTCACAGGTATATTTCCCAGAATCCTCCAGCTGAGATGACCGCACTCTGTATGTATTGGATATTCCGAATCCCCGCACAGTCTGTCCATCTCTGTAGAAGGCAAAGTGCAGCTCTGTGCCACCTCTGAGAGGATCCAGTCTGGTGTCACATCTCACCGTCATCTCATCTCCTTCTATTACCCCGGATGGGGTCACTTTTATTTCTGGAGTAAAAAATTCTGCAAGCGGAAAGGATGACAATTATTGGTCAGTAAGAGGTCAATGAAGGGATAAAAAATTAAAAAGAGTATAAATGTATAAAGGTGTGGATGGACATAACTAAGGATAAGATGATTTCATATGCTTGTTGGTGGAGGTGGGGAATTACATGCAATCAATTCTCAATATCTATTTAGCCAAGTGTTTGTATGAAGATCTGCTTTCATGTGTGAGACAGCGCCCCAAGTGGCCGGAGGTCTAAGTACTACACCAGACCCCACACCGGAGGGATAAAGTTTTTCCACCAGCCAGTGACACCGGTCCCAACACCGACTACAAAGATTATTTGAGGGAAATCACGTTATACATTGATTTTCTTTCACCAGATCTTTAACACGTTACATTTTTACAATAGCCATCAGTGCAAAACTTCGTTCTTCAAATCTAGTCCTCTCCCAAAATGGGAGGAAGATCTACAGAATACTTGTACACCAGCACCATGGCTCCAGGCTTTTACATTTACACATGGTATTTCCCACTGTACTAACCACTAAGAACTCCCAAAAAATAATTTCTCTGTGTTAACTTACACCCTACTGGGTAGTCCAATTTTACCCCTCCCAATCGCCTCTACGTTGGTGCAACTGTGGTCATGTAACCACTATCATATTCTCTGGTCTTGCAAGAGTCTCACAAGCTTCTGGAACCAAAAGTTTAGTCTAATCTCCTCTGTTACATGTATCCGAACTCAACATAAGCCGGATTTGATCATTCTAAATTTAGAAATTGAAAACTTTCCACCTCATTTTCGCTTAATAGTCGCCCACATACTGTTAGTATCCAGAAGTAAAATAATCAAATACTGGAAGAAAGACTTCACCCCTAATCTGTTCGAAGTGGTGACTTCTATCAACCTTACCTATGAATATGAAAAAACATTTGTGCTGCGAGCTAGTTAGATAGATAAGTTTGATCGTCCATGGAAACCATGGTCCTCCTGGGTCAAATACCTAATACTGACTTCATTTCACATCCTCACCATGTATCTGGATATGGAGCCCATCACTCATCTTCCTCACAGTGTCAGATCTCGTCCTCACTTCACAGGTATAATTCCCAGAATCCTCCAGCTGAGATGACGGCACTCTGTATGTATTGGATATTCCAAATTCCCGCACAGTCCGTCCATCTCTGTAGAAGGCAAAGTGCAGCTCTGTGCCGCCTCTGAGCGGATGCAGTCTGGTGTCACATCTCACCGTCATCTCATCTCCTACTATTACCCCAGACGGGGTCACTTTTATTTCTGGAGGGGAAAAGAGCTCTGGAAGAGAAAATTCTTAGAAATGACAATTGATGGGATTTTTTTAATTGCTCTCTAAATGTTGACATCCACACAATGCTGTGCAGTGGATGTAGAACAATTTCCATCCATGTTTGGCTAAGTGGATCTATTGTATTCCTTACAATAATACACAATAATTGAGATCCCGGTGTGGCCGCTTTGTCACAAGTCATTTATTCTACCTGTATATTAGTATTGTGAATGGTCAACCACTGGAGGAAACCAACACAAGCACACAGACTTCTAATGCCTAGTACATACGTACAGGATTCCCGGCAGTAAAAAGTCGGGAATCCCGAGGGGAAAATGGAGAACCTGCTTGGTAAGTTTTTCCCCCTACACACGAGAGGTTTTCCCAACAGGAAAACTGCGATGGAGCTTTTGGTCGGGAATCCCGGCCGTGTGTATGCTCCATTGCAGTTTTTCACTGCTGGGAAATCCCGGCGGGAAAAAAGAGAGCTGGTTCTCTTTTTTTTCCAGCAGTTTTCCTGTCGGGTAAACAATGGAGCATACACAAGGCCGGGTTTCCCAGCCAAAAGCCCTCATGGCAGTTTTCCCGACAGGAAAACAGGTTGTGTGTACGAGGCATTACAGTTTTTTTTAGAGCACGTGATTAGAGCCGGAGCTTCAAAAAAGGTTGGGCTTGGGATGCAGAGCACTGCGTTCCAGGCTCAGCCAGTTATGTGACAAACGCGAATGATATTCGCTATTGATGAGTGAGTGAGTGAAAAACGTATATAGCGCAACACATGCGAACTGAATCGCCTCGTGGCGATCTTTCTCCCGAGCCAATCAGGAACTGGGTCCTAGACACATCACCTGATTGGCTGACAGGACATGCGATCCTATTGGAAACCTAGGAGGAGGAGACGCACAACAGAAGATGCTGTAATGCAGAAGAAGAGGAGCCGCGATGGAAGCCACCGCCCGCCACCCATTGCCCATAAGAGCGCTGCCTGCCCGCAACCGAGATGGGGTAAGTGTGGGGGCTGGATGACCGACCGACCACCCACGAGTTTGCCACCCCCATCCCCAAAAAACATACCAGCTACCACTGGGCAAGGCCTGAGAGGGAACTGGGCTCCAGGTGCTGCAAGGCTTATTATATGATTGTAATGTATATTTTAACTATGTTAATTAATTTTATGTTTCCCTCTTTGTAAATATATTGCCCTTCGGTTTCACGTTGCATGCCTGCCCATGGTGCCCCCCTCCCCCCCTAGCAGCGGACGTGTGCTTCCCCTGGCGGGGATGAGCCTCTGCTCATCCCCGCTTGCTCGTCCAGGCTCGGGGCTCCCCGCCCTTTGGCCTGGCTCGGCCGCACATGCGCAGTATTGCGGTCTCCGCATCTGCGCAGTGTGGGGAAGCTGACCTGGTGACGTCAGACGCCGCCGTTCCGACGGCGTCAAGACGTGTCCCGGTTGGGGATGCTCATTTAATGGGCTCCGGCCCGTTGGATGAGCCAGCGCGGATCTCACACAGGCTGGCTTCTGTGAGTGACCTAGCTAGGCTGCTGTCGACGGCACAGCGGGGATCCATACGGGAGCTACATCCGTCCATGCACTACCGTGCATTGCCACGTCCATGGATACCTCCATGAGTGACAGTTTACTGGCCACGCACCAGTTACACTGGACGCTGCCCCCTACTTGGCCCCGCTCATATGCCTGCACCAGCTCCTTGCCCTGTCCTCAGCCAGCCCATTTGTTTCCCACCCACCATCGGAACCTACCCTTTGCCACCACCGTGGCTTTGGCCCCCCATGCATCCTTGGATACTATCGGTGTGGTGAGTCCTCCTTCCTGACCACTTCCTAGGCCTAACCTGTTCACATCCCCTTTCTTTTTCCCTTCCCCCGGCTTTTCTTCACTCTTTCTCCCCCCTACCCATCCCCCTTCTTTCTACCCCTGTTCTTTTTCCTTCCCTTCCCCCCCCCTCCTTTTTCCTTTTCCTCCCCCCCCTTCCCCTACTTGGCTGTACTCCCACCTAGTTCTCTCCCTCCTCCTGTCTCTCCCCCTTCCCCATTCCCTCCCTTCCTCTTCCTACCCTTCCACTCCCCCCCCCTTCTCTCCCCCTCCTCTTCTCCCTCCCTTCTTCTTTCCATCCTCTTTCTCTCTCTTTCTCTCTCTCTCTCTCTCTCTCTCTCTCTCCTCCCCTTATCCCCCCTGCTTCTACCTTCCTACATTCCCACTCCCCCTCCCTCTTTAACCACCCCCACCACAACCACTATCCATGTCCTGGGCCTCCTCCTCCAACTTAATGTATGCTAATTTTTCAGAGATCCACACACCATCCCCCACGTTCGCTGCAGGGGGATCACCTATTGGGCAGACCTGGCTCCGCGCCTGCTTCGTTACACTTTGGGTAAAACTTCTATGTTTATTCAATTTTTAACTAACTGCTGAACTGTATTTCCTGTAGTCTATATTATGTTTTCATTGCATTATTGTCCTCCAGATTGGTTCTCCTGAAGAAGCGGACATCCCGCGAAACTAGTAGAGAATCGACCAATCTTCTGATGTACACTATTGTTTTTAATGCAACATTTTTACCTAATAAATTCAATTCTTTTTATTTATCTCATTGTTTACCCTGACCTATTTTGTACCGAAATAGTCCACACCACAACTGGGTGGGTATGTGTTGGGTCTAGCTTCAGTACCTATTCCCTCATTCACAAACCCCCCCCCCCCTCCTTTTCTCAACAATACTTGGATGATGGTACTTTATTACCTATTTAATTAGTCCTAAGTGAGGCCATACTCACACTTTTTCAAGGCTGGTAATAGGTTTATTTGATGGAGCATTAGGGCTTGGCAGTCTACTACATCACCCTGAAAGCGCCCGATTGCATCTGATCTCGGAGGCTAAGCAGGGTCAGGCCTGGTTGGTACCTGGATGGGAGACCACCTGGGAACACCAGGTGCTGTAGGCTAAAAGTCTACTATCAATGTAACCAGTTGGTCACTAACTCATATATTCCAGTTTGATTTCCTGTTTCTTGGCTTTAAAGTGATATTAAACCCTAAAGTTTTTATACTTTCACCAGTGGATTTTATCTCTTACTGAGTATACAGCTTCTTCATCTTTCATACCTTGCCTATGCTCCAATTTTTAGTTGGTGCCATGACCACTGCCCCAGGATTTCTGTCTAAAGTCCCGTACACACGGTCCAAATTCCCGACAGATAAAAGTTTGTTGGGAGCTTTTGGTCGGGAATTACGACCGTGTGTATGCTCCATCTGACTTTTTCTGTCGGGAATTCCGACAGAAATAGATTGAATGAATGAATGAAAAACGTATATAGCGCGGCACATGCGAACTAAATCGCCTCTGGGCGCTTGTTGTTCCTGTCTCTTTTGGTATCAAAAGAGATGAGTCTTGATCTTTCTCCTGAATGCAGAGTGGTTCTCCTCCAACCGAATACTGGTTGGTAAAGCGTTCCATAGTCTGGGACCTTGGACCGCAAATCTTCTTTCTCCTTTGGACTTGTAGTTGGCTTTCGGTATCTGGAGCAGATTTTGATTAGTGGATCGCAGAACACGATTGGGATTGTGAGCTTTTATTTTTTCCCATAAATACTGGGGAGCATTCCCATAGATACATCTATGCGTTAGACAGAGCGCTTTAAAAGTGATTCTGTCTTTTACTGGTAACCAATGAAGGGATCTCAGTGAAGGTGAGATTGATTCCCAAGGTTTTTTCCCAGTCACAAGTCTAGCAGCCGTATTCTGAACGACTTGTAGACGAGAGATTTGGTACTTGGGGAGTCAGAGGTAAAGAGCATTTGGTTCTCAATCGGGCGTTTTCCCATTGGAAATTCTGACCATGTGTACGGGGCATTAGAGTGGTTCCTTTCTCTTGCAGCATCCTATGGAGCCACCCTTGCATTCATGGACTAGTAGAGTTGTGTCTCCCTACACTGTGTGCATTAATAGAAACACACAGCCTCTTAGCCTAGGATGAAAAGCACTCCTCTTCTCCTCCATCCTACTCCTCCCCCACCCTATTTATTTATGCCCCCCTCTCTCCTTCTCCAAACAGACTGCCTCGAAAATGCTCTGCCCACTGTAATTCTTTTCTGTGAAGACCATAAGATCAGGAAATTGGAAATGAGAGAGCAGGAGCCAGATTCTGGGTTCAGGCTTTGTGTCTGAATGGACAGACAGAGCGAGTGATTGGTTGTATGATAGTTATCTGCAGAGGGTCTCATGACTCTCCTAAGCAGAGAGAACAAGGCTGTTTAACACCTGCCTGAAGAGGGTCTCATGACTCTTCAAAGCAGAGAGTGATTGGCTGTATGCCATTTGTCTGCAAAGGGTCCTTGATAGGGTTGAGCGAACCCGAACTGTAAAGTTCGGGGTCGGTACGGTCTTTGGGTTTTTCCCGAACCCAAATAATTGGTGAAAGATCGGGTCCGGGTTCGGAGTTCGGGGGAAAAAAAAATGCGCGGGGGTCCCTCCAAATTCAACAACCAGACCCTTTAGGTCTGGTATAGATATTAAGGGGAACCCCGCCGTCAATTAAAAAAAAATGATGTGGGGTTCTCCCCAAATATCCATAACCAGGCCCTTCAGGTCTGGTGTGGACTTTAAGGGAAACTCCACCCCAAATTTTTTAAAAAATGGCGTGGAGTTCCCCCTAAAATCCACACCAGACCCTTATCCGAGCACGTTGACCTAGCCGGCCGCAGAAAAGAGGGGGGGACAGAGTGCGGCCCCCCCTCTCCTGAACCACACCAGGCCACATGCCCTCAACATTGGGAGGGTGCTTTGGGGTGCCCCACAAGGGTCTCATCCCCACAACCCTTGCCCGGTGGTTGTGGGGGTATGCAGGCAGGGGGCTTATCAGAATCTGGAAGACTCCTTTAACAAAGGGGACCCCCAGATCCTGCCCCCCCCTGTGTGAAATGGTAATGGGGTACACTGTATCCCTACCATTTCACAAAGGAAGTGTAAATAGTAGTTTTCAGAAAAAAAAACACACACACACCGTAGAACAAATTACTTTATTAATTAAACCAAATAAAAATCCAGCGGTGAAAATAGACGATCGATGCTGCTCCCTGATCCAACGTTGTCTTCTATCCAGTGCCGGGTGATCGGTCCAGCGACGACCGGTTGGTCCAGCGATGAGAAGATCCATCCATTCAGAGCACAGCTCCACGAATGACGCGGCGGAGCTTGACATTTCTTTTATAGGGAAGGCGGGCCACTCGTCACGTGACCCCGTCCCCCTCTGATGCACACTGTGCTACGTCAATGGGACAGCCCAGACATGCCCCTTGCGTCAGAGGGGGACGGGGTCACGTGACGCGTGGCCTGCCTCCCCTATAAAAGAAACGTCAAGCTCCGGCGCGTCATTGGCGGAGCTGTGCTCTGAATAGATGGATCTTCTTATCGCTGGACCAACCGGCCGTCGCTGGACCGATCACCCGGCGCTGGATACAAGACGTTGGAGCAGGGAGCAGCATCGATCGTCTATTTTCACCGCTGGATTTTTATTTGGTTTAATTAATAAAGTAATTTGTTCTACAGTGTGTGTGGTTTTTTTTTCTGAAAACTACTATTTACACTTCCTTCGTGAAATGGTAGGGGTACGGTGTACCCCATTACCATTTTACACAGGGGGTGGCCAGGATCTGGGGGTCCCCTTTGTTAAAGGGGTCTTCCAGATTCTGATAAGCCCCCTGCCCGCATACCCCCACAACCACCGGGCAAGGGTTGTGGGGATGAGACCCTTGTCCCCATCAACATGGGGACAAGGTACTTTGGGGGGCACACCAAAGCACCCTCCCAATGTTGAGGGCATGTGGCCTGGTGCGGTTCAGGAGAGGGCGGGGGCACACTCTGTCCCCCCCTCTTTTCTGTGGCCGGCCAGGTCAACGTGCTTGGAAAAGGGGTCTGGTGTGGATTTTAGGGGGAACTCCACACCATGTTTTTTTTAGATTTGGGGTGGAGTTCCCCTTAAAGTCCACACCAGACCTGAAGAGTCTGGTTATGGATATTTGGGGGGAACCCCACGTCATTTTTTTTTTTAATTGACGGCGGGGTTCCCCTTAATATCGATACCAGACCTAAAGGAAAGGGTCTGGTTATTAAATTTGGGGGAACCCCTAAGCATTTTTTTTTTTTTACTAAAAGTCCGTGTCCCATTGACTTCAATGGTTCCCACCCAAATTTTTTTTTATAAAGTTCGGGTTCGGGTCCGAACCTGAACATCCAGGTGTCCGCTCAACTCTAGTCCTTGACTCATCTAATCAGAGAGTGGATAGCTGCTCTTCTCTACAGAGGGTCTTGTGACTCTTGAATGAGGATCCGGGCTGCTCTGTGCAAAACCAACTGCACAGAGCAGGAAATTATGACATGTTTGTTAATTATCCTTTTTTTCACTTTAAGGTCAATTTCAACGACAGATCATATTTTTGTGGGAATTCTCCTTCCTCTGGATCAACCAAAGTTTCTAAAGATACCGTTTTAAATAGAATTTTAATTTACCTTTCACTGAGATAAAGGAGACATCTGAGTGTTGTTGCACAGTTGATCTACCAGAACGTTGTATTTGTTTAGTACATTTGTAGAGTCCAGACTGACTCCTCCTTATATTAGGAATATGGAATGTGGAGTCAGATTCTGAGGATTTTATCTCCTGATCATCCTTGTAGAATTTTGTGTTTATTTCATTATATAATCTCCAATGATGACATCTCAGAGTCAGGGGGTCTCCTTCATAGATGGCAGATGGGGGTCTCTGCAGGATGAGATAACCTGAAATGTAATAAAATGATACTTTATGTTGTTCTATTCACACCATAGGCGTGTGCACCCCAAATCTCAAACACACATGCGCATATATATATATAAGTGTGAAGAGGACAGAGAGGGACGCAAAGGACACTGGGGACAGACAGAGAGGGATGCTGTGGACAGAGTGTGATGAGGACAGAGGGCGATGCAGTATGGACAGACAGGGGACACAGTGGTGGAGAGGGACACACACACAGAGGGACACTGGGGCGGGGGGGTGACAAAGGGGGACATACTGGTGGGGGGGACACAGTGGTGTGGGGACACATGGGGACACACTGGTGGTGAGACACTGTGGTGGGGGGACACTGGGAGACACTGTGGTGGGGGGGGACAATGGTGGAGGGGACACAGTGGGACACTGTGCTGGGGGATACTGTGGTGGAGGGACACTGTGGTGTGGGGACACTGTAATGGGGGGGGGGGACCAGGGAAACACTGTGGTGAGGGACACTGTGGTGGGGGGACACTGGGGACACTGTGGGGGGGCAGAGGGACACTGTGGTGGGGGGACACAGGAGGACACTATGGTTGGAGGGACACTGCGGTGGGGGGCATTGTGGTGGAGGGACACAGTGAAACACTGTGGTGTGGGGACACTGTGATGGGGAGGATAAAGTGAAACACTGTGGTGGGGGGACACTGTGGGGTGGGGACACTGTGGTGGGGGGGACACAGTGAAACACTGTGGTGGGGGGACACTGTGGTGGGGGGACACTGTGGTGGGGGCAGAGGGACACTGTGGTGGGGGGACACTGTGGTGGGGGGGAAACAGGGGGACACTATGGTTGGAGGGACACTGCGGTGGGGGGGAAACTTTGGTGGGGGACACTGTGGTGGGGGGACACAGGGGGACACTGCGGTGGGGGAACACTGTGGTGGGGGGACACTGTGGTGGGGGAAACAGGGGGATACTGTAGTGTGGGAACACTGTGGTGGGGGGGACACAGGGCATCACTGTGGTGGGAGGGACACTGCGGTGGGGGGGGAAACTGTGGTGGAGGGACACTGCGGTGGGGGGGACACTGTGGTGGGGGAACACTGTGGTGGGGAAAACAAGGGGATACTGTGGTGTGGGAACACTGTGGTGGGGGGGACACAGGACGACACTGTGGTGGGAGGGACACTGCAGTGGGGGGACAGGGGAACCCATTTGGTAGGGGGACACTGTTGTGGGAGGACAGGGGGAAACTGTGGTGGGGGACACTGTGGTGGGGGGACAGTGGGACACTGTGGTGGGGGGACACACAGGGGGGACACCCTGGAGGGAAAAAACTGTGGTGGGGGGGACACAGTGAAACACTGTGGTGGGGGGACACTGTGGTGGAGGGACACTGTGGTGGGGGACAGTGGGACACTGTGGTGGGGGACACTGTGGTGGGGGACACTGTGGTGGGGGGACACAGGGGGACACTGTGGTGGGGGGACACTGTGGTCGGGGGACACTGTGGTGGGGGGACAGTGGGACACTGTGGTGGGGGGACACATAGGGGGACACACTGGTGGGGGGGACACTGTGGTGGGGGACACATGGGGACACACTGGTGGTGGGACACTGTGGTGGGGGGACACAGGGGGACACTGTGGTGGGGGGACAGGGGGACACTGTGGTGGGGGGACAGGGGGGCACTGTGGTGGGGGGACACTGGTGGAGGGGACACAGTGGGACACTGTGGTGGGGGGACACTGTGGTGGGGGGACACTGGGCTACACTGTGGGGGGGGCAGGGGGACACTGTGGTGGGGGGACACAGGGGGGCACTGTGGTGGGGGGACATGGGGACACTGTGGTGGGGGGACACAGGGGGACAATGTGGTGGTGGGACACTGTGGTGGGGGGACAGTGGGACACTGTGGTGCGGGGACACACAGGGGACACACTGGTGGGGGGACACTGTGCTGGGGGGACACAGGGGGACACTGTGGTGGGGGGGGGACAGGGGGGCACTGTGGTGGGGGGACACTGGTGGAGGGGACACAGTTGGACACTGTTGTGGGGGACACTGTGGTGGGGGACACACAGTGAAACACTGTGGTGGGGGACACAGTGAAACACTGTGGTGGAGGGGCACTGTGGTGGGGGACACTGTGGTGGGGGGACACTGGGGGACACTGTGGGGGGGCAGGGGGACACTGTGGTGGGGGGACACAGGGGGGCACTGTGGTGGGGGGACAGGGGGACACTGTAGTGGGGGGACACAGGGTGACCCTATGGTGGGGGGACACTGTGGTGGGGACACTGGGGACACACTTGTGGGGGGACACTGTGGTGGGGGACACACTGGTGGTGGGGGGACACAGGGGGACACTGTGGTGGGGTGACACAGGGGGACACTGTGGTGGGGGGACACTGGTGGAGGGGACACAGTGGGACACTGTGGTGGGGGAACACTGCGTTGGGGGAAACTGTGGTGGGGGGATACAGTGAAATACAGTGGTGGAGGGGCACTGTGGTGGGGGGACACTGTGGTGGAGGGACACTGTGGGGGGACACTTTGGTGGTGGGACACAGGGGGACACTGTGGTGGGGGGACAGGGGGACACTGTGGTGGGGGGACTCACTGGGGACACACTGGTGGGGGGACACTGTGGTGGGGGACACACTGGTGGTGGGGGGACACAGGGGGACACTGTGGTGGGGTGACACAGGGGGACACTGTGGTGGGGGGACAGGGGGACATTGTGGTGGGGGGACACTGTGGTAGGGGGACAGGGGGACACTGTGGTGGGGGGGACACAGGGTGACCCTATGGTGGGGGGACACTGTGGTGGGGGGAACGCTGTGGTGGGGGGAACAGGGGGACACTGTGGTGGGAAAAACACAGGGGCACACTGTGGTGGGGGGACACTGTGGTGGAGGGACACTGTGGTGGGGGGGACACAGTGAAACACTGTGGTGGAGGGGCACTGTGGTGGAGGGACACTGGGGGACACTGTGGGGGGACATTGTGGTGGGGGGAGACAGGGGGACACTGCGGTGGGGAACAGGGGGACACTGTGGTTGGGGGACACAGGGTGATCCTATGGTGGGGGACAATGTGGTGGGAGGGACACTGTGGTGGGGGGACACTGTGATGGGGGGAACAGTGTGGTGGGGGGACACAGGGGGACACTGTGGTGGGGAAACACTGCAGTGTGGGGACAGGGGGACAATGTGGTGGGGGGGACATTGGGACACAGGGGACACGGTGGTGGGGGGATACAGGGGGACATTGTGGTGGGGAGACACTGTGGTGGGAGGACAGGGGGACACTATGGTGGGGGGACAGTGGGACACTGTGGTGGGGGGACAGTGTGGTGGGAGGACAGGGGGACACTATGGTGGGGGGACAGTGGGACACTGTGCTGGGGGGAAACAGGGGGACACTGTTGTGGGGGGACATAGGGGGACACTGTGGTGGGGACACAATGTGGTGGGGGGACACAGGGGAACACTGTGGTGGGGGAACACTGCAGTGTGGAGACAGGGGGACAATGTGGTGGGGGGGACATTGGGACACAGGGGACACGGTGGTGGGGGGATACAGGGGGACATTGTGGTGGGGAGACACTGTGGTGGGAGGACAGGGGGACACTATGGTGGGGGGACAGTGGGACACTGTGGTGGGGGGACAGTGTGGTGGGAGGACAGGGGGACACTATGGTGGGGGGACAGTGGGACACTGTGCTGGGGGGAAACAGGGGGACACTGTTGTGGGGGGACATAGGGGGACACTGTGGTGGGGACACAATGTGGTGGGGGGACACAGGGGAACACTGTGGTGGGGGGACACTGTGGTGGGAGGACAGGGGGACACTGTGGTGGGGGGACACAGGGGGACACTGTAGTGGGAGGACAGGAAGACACTGTGGTGGGAGGACAGGGGGACACTGTGGTAGGGGGACACAGGGGGACACTGTGGTAGGGGGACACTGTGGTGGGGGGACACTGTGGTGGAAGGACAGGGGGACATTGTGGTAGGGGGACACTGTGGTGGGAGGACAGGGGGACACTGTGGTGGGGGGACACTGTGGTGGGAGGACAGGGGGACACTGTGGTGGGGGAACACAGGGGGACACTGTGGTAGGGGGACACAGGGGGACACTGTGGTAGGGGGACACAGGGGGACACTGTGGTGGGGGGACACTGTGGTGGAAGGACAGGGGGACATTGTGGTAGGGGGACACTGTGGTGGGAGGACAGGGGGACACTGTGGTGGGAGGACAGGGGGACAGTGTGGTGGGGGGACACAGGGGGACACTGTGGTAGGGGGACACTGTGGTAGGGGGACACAGGGGGACACTGTGGTGGAAGGACAGGGGGACATTGTGGTAGGGGGACACTGTGGTGGGGGGACACTGTGGTGGGAGGACAGGGGGACACTGTGGTGGGAGGGACCATGTGAATATTATGGGACCTCCTGCATCTGTACTGGCTCCCCCCTCCCATGGTGTCTCTAAATAGACAGACTCACCCATCCCTAAAATTGAGACTCCGCCCTCCTCTCTTCTCATCCGTCCCAGTAATTGTGCTGTGCTGGCCGCTGCCTTGGGGTTCCCGTCATCATCCTCTCCTCGTTTCTTCACAGACCTCCGGGCAGTGTTGATGTTGTGCGGAGGAGGGTAGGTGGAGTGTTAGGCTCCGCCTCCTTCAGTTAATGTGCACCCGATCTAGCCAGTAATCAGCCGTCTTATGGTGGCGACAGTCGCTCCCCTCCCCCTGAATTTATGTGGGAGGCACCGCAGTTGGGGGACGGCTTTTTTTGCAAACACAAGCCAACACAGGATAGGGGCTGGGCTGCTCCATGTATGGTGTTTGATAGCTAATAGAAAGGGAGCGGCCCATCTAGCCCCCCCCCCCCATCCCATTGGCTTGTGTCTGATAGGCTAGCTGTTCGGTCCCGCCAACTCCCAACATCAGTGCCGAGTTTTGACAGCTCGTCTCTGCAAGCAGTGCATGCCTAGCTGACTGCTCAATGGGAAGATGTCTCACAGGCAGCGCGCTATACAGTCTCTTGCAGCATTTTACAGCAGATGTCTGGACACACATTAGGGTGTGCCCAGGCACATCCGGCACACCCCATGTGCATGCCTATGATTCACACCCAACAATCTGTAATGATGGAGATGAGAGGAGATCACTCACCATCTGTAACATTTAGGAAGACGGGATCACTGATATCATCACCGATGGTCTCACACTGGTAATCTCCTCTGTGCTCCTCTACTAAAGACATGAAGATATGACGTCTCTGTTGATCTCCTGGTATTGGACTCTTATCTTTGTACCAGTGATAGGTCCCGGGCTCCTCAGTAGACGGCACATCACATGTTAGAGTCACAGAGTCATATTGCAGTACATTCCCCCAGTTGGGTGTGAAGGTCACCACAGGTTTGATGGCCCCTCCTATAGAAGAAAAGAGATCACACAGAACACAATGGGCCAGATTCAGGTATAATTGCATAATTTTGTGTTGGCGTAGCGTATGCTGTTTACACTACGCCGCCGCAACTTTTACGGGCAAGTGCTGTATTCACAAAGCACTTGCCTGTAAAGTTGCGGCGGCGTAGCGTAAATGGCCCGTCTTAAGTCAAATTGGGCGGGTAGGGGGCGTGTATTATTTAAATACGCCGAACGTACTGCGCATGCGCCGGCCCTGAATTTATCCCAGTGCGCATGCTCCAAATCACGACGTCAATACGCAATGTAAATGACGTGACCGTCACTTATGCAAAAAAAAAAAACGCTGGCACGCCGTCCATACTTAACATTGGCAGGGGTAACATTACTACGGACCTACGCTAACGCAAACGGCGTAAAAAAATTGCTCCGGCCGAGCGTACGTTCGGGAATCGGCGTATAGGCTCATTTGCATATTTTAGACGGGAACGCCACCTAGCGTCCAGCCTAAATTTGAAAATAAGATACAACGGCGTAAGAGACTTACGCAAGTCGGATCTAATGGAAATCTATGTGTTACTGATTCTATGAATCAGTGGCATAGATAGGGGGGCTCAGACGCAGAGATAAGACGGCGTATCTCTTTCCTGAATCTGGCCCCATAGAGAGCACAGTGTGCAGCAAAACACAGAGAGGTGATAACATCTTGGATGGGTGTAGTGGCGCCCCCGTGGGGTCGGTGCGTGTTTCGGCATCCACACATCACCCTGCTTAGTCAGACATCCATTTTAAGCACACTTTCTCCAGACAATAAACAGTCTCCTGCTCATAGGTGTGCGCACAGGGTGTGCCGAGTGTGCCCAGGCACACCCTAATCACCCTGTGCAGCACAGTTTCTCCCTACTGCCCAGGCCCCCCCCTCCATCCTTATGCACCACTACCGGCTTCCCTCCTTTCCTCTCCTGTCGGGTGTTGCTGCGGGGATGTTTTAGGATGAGTGAGGGAAGGGGCTGGTAAACATGTATTTATCAGCCCCTTCCCTTTCTGAATGAACACGGTGAGAGATCATGGGGAATGAATGAAGGATGGATAGCCGCACTCCAAGAACTGTTGAGGTTGTCTTTATTAAACGAACAGCAAATACATCGAAGGGTTACAGCAATAGAAACAAGGGAACAGCCGACGCGTTTCGCACTGGATTAGTGCTTATTCATGGTGAGAGATCGGTAGTGTTTGTTTGAGCTTTAGATTGCACACACCTATGCTTCTGTTTGTTTTTGTTGTTTTTATTAGGGGATTAAACTTGGATGGGAAAAAGGGACATGGGAGGCCCAAAGGATAAATCTTTCTTAGTGGAAATAAAGGTAGTTGAATCCAAAGGGCCAGATTCTCGAAGAAGTTACGTCGGCGTATCTCAAGATATGCCGCGTAACTTCTAGGATGCGACGGCGTATCTTTTTTTGTACACTTCGGGCCAGATTCACGTAGAATCCGCGGCGGCGTAGCGTATGCCATTTACACTACGCCGCCGCAACTTACTGGAGCAGGTGCTGTATTCTCCAAGCACTTGCTCCGTAATTTGCGGCGGCGTAGTGTAAAGGGGCCGGCGTAAGGCCGCGTAATTCAAAGGGGGCGGCTTGTATTTAAATTAAGCGCGCCCCCGCGCCGATCGAACTGCGCATGCGCCGGCCGTAAAAATAGCCCAGTGTGCATGCTCCAGCTCACGTCGGAAAACGTCAATGAAGCCGGCGTGAGCGTCATTTACGCAAAGCCCTATTCGCGAACGACTTAGGAAAACGACAGAAACAACGGAAAAAGACGACGCTGTTCCGAGGCCATACTGAACATGGCATACGACGGACCTTCGAAAACTTACCCCTCTATGGGCCAGATTCAGGTAGATGAGATTATCTTTCCTCTGGAGTAACGCTTCTCATTTACGTTACTCTGAAGACCCTTTCAGCGCAAGTCCTGTAATTCACATAGCAGTTGCGCGTAAACTTGCGCCAGAGTAACGATAATGCGCTGGCGTAACCCGACGCAAGTGGAAGTGGGTGTGATCATATGTAAATGATGGGCGGAGCCCAGCGCAGAGGCTTACGTTCAGCGCATCAACCACGGAGCATGCGCAGTGAGTGAGGCTCCACTCGCCCCCTTTGTGCGCATGCTCACAACTTCCGTCGGCACCACTGCACGGGAAACGTCAGCGCAATGCCTTCCGTTGGGCGTTTAAATGCGCCCGTAGAAGCGCCATTCCGGCACTAAAGTATATCCTGCTCCCCCTCCCCGCAGTGATGTTACTTTTGTTCTGAGATGGCTGCTCCCGTTCCCCGCAAACACACAGGAGAAAGCTGAACTTTAATGGCCAGGAGCTGTCAGCCGTCATCTCGGCTATGGAGACCTATGATGTCTTCCTCCATGGCTGTAAAATTTGACAGACAAGCATGGACAGAGGTGTTGTCCTGCAAGTTGGGGTGCTCAGCTAGCTCTTATCGTCGGTAACGCTGCTGTAGCTGCTCTCCTGCTGACCTGTGGCCATCTGGAGTAAAGATAAAGCAGCCTTTTGTAGAAATAACTTTGCGCCGGACGGACGAGATACGCGCGGCGCATGTAGCCAGCGTATGGTGCTAATCCGTTCGTGAATTGGTAAAAATCCCTCATTTGCATATTTGCAGGGGAAATCAATGGGCGCGACTGATGCGCCCAGCGAAAATAAGCGCTGACGATACTCTGGCGTCGGAACGTTCCGCCGGTCGCAAATGACCCGTTATTGGGCGCATCTAGTTTGGTGGGTACGGGCACATAGAAAAGACGGCGCATCATCACAGTTACGCGGCGCATATCCAAATACTCCAGCGCAAGTGTTCGTGAATCTGGCCCATTGACGGTAAGTTTACTCTTACAGAAACGACGTAAACGACGACGAGGCAGCGCAAAAACGTTCGGGAATCGGCGTATCAGGCTCATTTGCATAGTCAAATGAGAAATCGATGTAAACGCCACCCAGCGGCCGGCGTAACATTACATTTAAGATCCAACTGTGTAAGTGAGTTACGCCAGTCGGATCCTAGCGTAAATCCGGCGTATCGTGTTTTCTGGATAGATACGCCGGCGGGAAATTTGAATTAAGACGCTGGGCTAGATTCTCGAAGAATCTGCGGCGGCGTAGAGTAAGGCATTTATACTATGCCACCGCAACTTACTAGAGCAAGTGTTGTATTCTCAAAGCACGGCGGCGTAGTGTAAATGGCCCGGCGTTTCCCCGCGTAAATCGAAGGGGGCGGCTTGTATTTAAATGAAGCGCGCCCCCGCGCCGAATGTACTGCGCATGCGCCGGCCATAGTATGACGGTGTTTTCGTCGTGAACGTAATCAACGTAAATCCCCATTCACGGACGAGTTAAGCAAACGACGTAAAAACTTTTGAATTTGCCGCTGTCACGGCGTCCATACTTAACATAGGATGCACCATCTTCGACCTGCTTTATCTCTACGCCGGAAAAACCTTACGGAAATGACGTAAACGACGACGGGGCGGCGTAAAAACGTTCGGGAATCGGCGTATTAGGGTCATTTGCATAGGCAAATGAGAAAACAACGTAAAGGCCACCTAGCGGCCGGCATTGTCATTACATCTAAGATCCGACGGTGTAATTCTTTTACATCTGTCGGAACTTTGGTGTATCTGGGGTAGATTCACATAGATCAGCGGATCTTTTGAGGCAAGTGCTGTATTCAGAAAGCACTTGCCTCGTAAGTTGCCCTGGCGGATCGTAAATCCCCCGGCGGAATGCAAATTCCGCGGCTAGGGGGAGTTTACTATTTAAATCACGCGCGTCCCTGCGCCGATCGTACTGCGCATGCGCCGCCGGCTAAATTTCCCAGCGTGCATTGCCTCAAATTACGTCGCAAGGACGTCATTGTTTTCGATGTTAACGCTATTAACGTATGGCCGTATTCCCGAACGACTTACGTGAATGACGTAAAAAATTCAAAACTTGACGCGGGAACGACGGCCATACTTAACATAGGATCCGCCGCACTTACCCCGCATATGGCAGGGGTAACGATCCGCCGGAAAAAGCCGAACGCAAACGTCGTAAACATTTTTTTTTCGTTTACAAATCTCCTCATTTGCATATTCGTCGCGTATAATAACAGAAGCGCCACCTAGCGGACGGCGGGAGATTGAAGCCTAAGATCCGACAGTGTAACTCACTTACACCAGTCGGCTCTAAGGGAGATCTATGCAGAACCTGATTCGAGGAATCAGCCGCATAGATCCGAGCGTCGGATCTCACAGATACGACAGTGTATCAGTAGATACACCGTCGTATCTCTATGTGAATCTACCCCTGTATGCGTAAGTGATTCTAAGAATCACAGGCATAGATACCCATTGAAAAAAACAGAGATACGATGGTGTATCTGAAGCCGCGTACACACGGCAGAGAACCTCGACGGGCAGAACACATCGTTCCGCCCGTCGAGGTTCTCTGCCGGCCGTCAGATTCGGCGACCTGCCCGTCGGGAATGGCAACCAGCCATTCATCCCGACGGGCCATCGAGCAAATAGAGAACATGCTCTCTATTTCTGCTCGACGGCATTCCCGACGGGATGCTCGCCGAGAGTGTACACACGCCCGAGGTTCTCGGCAGAATGCGGCTCCCAGCGAGGTTCTCGCTGGTTTCTGCCGAGAACCTCGGCCGTGTGTACGCCGCCTGAGATACACCGTCGTATCGCAGCTGAGAATCTGGCCCTCTGTATCTGTAGATACACCGGTGTAAATCTTTTGAGAATCTGGCCCTCAGAGTACAAATGTGAAGGATGGCTGCAGGCTGGCCTGAGTTTGTAGGAGGAGTCTGTTTTTTTTTAAGCCCGCCCTCCTCCTCCTTACTCCCACGGCTGGACGTTTTCGGTTTACCACCCTCCCGCCCCTTTTTATTTTGCTTTCCTTTTATCATCTCTTGCTTGGGTATGCCCCCTTTTAGGCGTACTGACCACGTGACCTTTGGCACACTCCAGGTCTTGCTCATATCTTACTTTCCACGTTCTTTACTCATATCTCACATTGAGACTCCAAGTACAAACAGAATTATAATCAATAATCCAAACCTATTTTGAATTTTTTTGCAAAAAACTTACTTTAGGATAAACATTATTTTATATAGTATTGTTGTATTTATGGTAAAGTGTCCAGTATCAGCTCTGTACTCACCAGAGTTTCCCACATTCAAAGCTGAAAAGCCAAAATGCACATTTTAGAAAAAATGATGTACATTACATGTCATTAAAACATATCTAATGTATTTCAATCATGTTTCTTCCTTTCATTTTCAGTTGGAAATCATACATTTTCTTTATACCACCTCCATACCGGGCCTATTCTGACACTTCTCTCCTACATGTAATAATCATCATTCTTTTGCTAGAAAATTACGCAGTACCCCCAAACATTATAAATATTTTTTTAGCAGACACCCTAGGGATTAAAACGACGGTCATTGCAACGTTTTATCTCAGGCCCCGTACACACGGCCGAGGTTCTCGCTAGAAACCAGCGAGAACCTCGCTGAGAGCTGCATTCGAGCGAGAACCTCGGCCGCGTGTACGCTCTCGGCGAGCATCCCGTCGGGAATGCCGTCGAGCCGAAATAGAGAGCATGTTCTCTATTTGCTCGATGGCCCGTCGGGATGAATGGCTGGTTGCCATTCCCGACGGGCGGGTCGCAGATTCTGACGGCCGGCAGAGAACCTCGACGGGCGGAACGATGTGTTCTGCCCGTCGAGGTTCTCTGTCGTGTGTACGGGGCTTCACAGGGTATTTACGCAATCATTTTTTACTTCAATCATTATTATGTGAAAGATTATGTTACACCAAGTAAATAGATACCCAACATGTCACCCTTTAATAATGCGCACACTCATGGAATGGCGCCAAATTTCGGTACTTAAAAATATCCATGGGCAACGCTTTATTTATTTTTTACAGGTTACCAGTTTCGATTTACAGAGGAGTTCTAGTGCTAGATTAGTTGCTGGCACTCTAACGCATGCGGCGATACCTCACTTATGTGGTTTAAACAGCGTTTACATATGTCGGCGGGACTTCGCCGACATGTGCGTTCGCTTCTGCACGCGAGCTATCGGGGACAGGGGCGTTTTAATTTTTTTTTTATCTATTATTTATTTTTTTGACTTATTTTTTAGTTATTTTTACACTTTTTTTTCAATTTAATTTTTTTTTCCACTTTTATTCCTATTACAAGGAATGTAAACATCCCTTGTAATAGGAAATGTGTGTGACAGGTCCTCTTTAAGGAGAGATGCAGGGTCAATAAGACCTCACATCTCTCCTCCAGGCTGGAAACCATGAGATCGGTGAAAAAAAAATCCGATCTCATGAATGGTTGCTTACAGCCGCAATCGCGGCTTTGTTTACTTACGGGGACCCGGGCGTGACGTCATCACATCGCGCCTGGGTCCTTCGACGGTCATAGAGATGACTGGTGACCATCTGGTCACCAGTCATCTCTATGCTTCCTGCCGATGCCGGACGAGAGCAGGAAGCACGGGAGAGCCCGGAGAAGCACCGGATGGCGGCGGGAGGGGGGGATGTCCCCTCCCGCCGCCTGTAAGAACGATCAAGTGGCGGAACTGCCGCTTTGATCGTTCTTATGTTGTGCAGAATCGCCGGCTGAAGAAGAGGATATCTGGATGATGCCTCTGGCTGCAGGCATCATTAAGATATCCACCCGCAAATCCCAGGCCGTCAATTGACGGCCACTTAGGATGGGAGATCCCATCTCTGGCCGTCAATTGTCAATGGCCGGGTATTGAAGTGGTTATAACAAGGATGTTAGGATCCCAATTTTCTCATATCACCAGAAGAATATCAGATTTGTCATCTCTCTTAGATGACAAACTGTGTTTTAGAGATGTTGGCATTGGTGTCCCCTCCATAGGGCAAGGGGGAGGCAATTGCCCCCCCCCCCCCCGGAATCATAAGAGAAGGCACTTTACTTGCCCCCTGTGTTGCAATGGCTGCCGCGGCCGCCACCTCGGCAGTTTCTAAGTCTGCTGCTGGCCTGGGGCTGCTCTCAGTCTGTTCCGACTTATTCACCGCGATACATACAGACACATCCGTCCCTCCCTCCTCACCCCCGGCCAAAGCATCGGATTGCCGCTCGGGCCTCTGCTTAACATACCGGCTGTTCTGTTCCATGATTGGCTGCCTCAGCCTGCCTGCCTGTGTAAATGTATGTTGCACTTGCTATGCCGATCCGTGCGGCGCCAGCTCCTAGCACAGGTAAGTGGCGTTCAGTGGCCGAGACAAGAGAGAATACACTGCCAGTGACTGCCCTGGGCCTATGATCGATCGCTAAAGAACCACAGGTAACAGCAGCAGTGCCACATACACTGTTACACACGCATATATCTTTTTCCAGCAATAGCTCAGCTCAGCTGTCCAACTTTACAAGCAGCAAATTGCAATATATAATATTCTCCTCCTAACTGGCACAGTGTCCCTGAGTCAAAAAGGGACCGAGTATGGATGACCTTAAAATGAAAAAAAGTTCAACAGACACCCATGGATGTTGGGTAGAGCAACCAGACCTTATGTTGCCACTCCACCATTGGGTAGGCATCAGTTTCCCGTTTTATTCACCCCATGAGCCCCCTTACACAGTGGGCAATACCTATCAGAACCTTCCATGAATCCATAATAACCCCCTTAAGAAGACACTTCTATTATGTTTTACATAGTGTGAGGGATTAGCTCGGTATCGGGTGTGTGTGACCCCCTGGATGGGTTCACTACACGCTAAACTGTACAGAAAGGCAGTTGAGGATGGTTAAAAACAAAGGACATTTTTCCATATTGCTGGAAACAAGTGCAAGCATCAAAACAGCATAAACAAAACATAACATAAAATAAACCGTTGCCACTTGGGGCATTTACCTTCACCACATCGGAACCTATCTATGGAGTCTGGAACAGCCTACTGCTGGGCAGAAACTGCTGGTCAGACAGCAGAAAAACAATAGTCTTTTTGATTTTTATCACACAGAAAAATCAACAACCACCTCACCTCTTCAGAAGTCTTTTTCACCTCACTGCTCTCCTTGACTCAAAAAGCCTCAGGATGCAGCAATCAGTAGTCATCTTCTGGATGACTTATAGAGGCCTAATTGCCTCATTCTGAACAGCTGAAGTTTTCCAACCCCCTAAACCTTTCTGGCTATTTCTGCAGCCGATGCATAATAGTAATTGGTGAATTGTCTAAACAAGGCAGAAATGTATCTCTCGTCTGTGAAAACACACACAGATTTACCTGACTTCCTGTCACAATAGCCATCAGCCAACCCACCACCACCTACTTTTTGAAGCTTATTTCAATCGGCAGCCAGACTTTCCTTCTCACCATTATGCAATTCCAGTCAATCAGCTACCAGAACTGAATTATGAATCCACCGGATCCCTCTTTACAAGCCCAAACAACCAGACCCCCCCCCCCAACCCTTCATGAGCTGTATAAGTCTGGTGGTGGAAATACTGGGATTCTGGTGTGTATTGGGGAAGTGGATATAACTTCAAACAATATTTTAATGTCACAAGACAACAGACCCAGGACACGTACTCCGGCACCCAACCCTAGCATTGCCCCAGACTTACTATGTTTTCCTCCTTACAGCTGACAACAATCTTCCACAATCATTTACTTTGGCAATTAAAACAAAGCTCTTCTCAAAATCAGATTTGTATCTCTGACTTATCTAGGGAACCTTCCAGCCTGTGTGAAAAGACCACGGATAGAGCTTACAATTATTACTTATAAAGCAGCACTGGTTAAAAATATGCTCTGCCCAGATACCTTCTGTAGCTCATTTCTGTAATGTGCAATTCACCATCACTGAGAGTGGATAATACTAAACAATTGTAACATAATGTATTTCTCATAGAACAAGACAGATCATACATTCCTCTTTAGATGGTGAACACAAATTAAGAAGAAGAACGGCTATTATACTTTGTCCTCAACAGATGTAAATACAGTATTATGAGTGTATGAGTTGCTTTTTGTGTTTTTCACGCAATCTCAAAGAAAAGACACTCAGCTGAATAAAATAATATAATACTCAAAATGAAAAAAAAAAGATCTTTCTACTTACATAGGAACACGATGATGAGAAAGACAGACATGGTAGACGGCAGCCTCGAAGTTGTGACCGTCCTTCTAAGAAGCAGAACCATCTTCGCACTTCCTGAACTTTATTTATAGACATTTCACAAGAGTTAAAAACCATGTCGTGCGAATGTAGAAAGAGGAATAATCTGTGATAGCCAATCAGATCTCAGGCCTTTTTTTTTGGATTGACTGGTTTTCATGCGTATGAATTTCTTTAGTGGAGTGCCTTGACTACTTTACCTATTTCCTCTTGTTGTGCTGCAAATTCCTGTGGTGGTCCTCTGACATCTGGATGCCTCTACAAGGGATGGCATACCCAACCTGGCTCTCTCGAATACCGGTATTAATCTACTACCGAATCAATGTCCAGAAGGATTTGGATGCTGTCTTGTTAGAGGATAGGGATGAGCCGGACACCCCTGGGTTCGGTTCGCACCAGAACCTGCGAACAGACCAAAAGTTTCTGTGAACTTTAGAACCCTGTTAAAGTCTATGGGACTCGAACGTTTGAAATCTAAAGTGCTAATTTTAAAGGCTAATATGCAAGTTATTGTCCTAAAAAGTGTTTGGGGACCCGGGTCCTGCCCCAGGGGAGTGTTTGGGGACCCGGGTCCTGTCCCAGGGGAGTGTTTGAGGAGCCGGGTCCTGCCCCAGGGGACATGTATCAATGCAAAAAAAAGTTTTAAAATGGCCGTTTTTTCAGGAGCAGTGATTTTAATAATGCTTAAAGTGAAACAATACAATTGAAATATTCCTTTAAATTTCCTACCTGGTGGGGGGGGGGTGTATAGTATGCCTGTAAAGTAGCGCTTGTTTCCTGTGCTTAGAACTGTCCCTGCACAAAATTTAATTTCTGAAGGAAAAAAGTCATTTAAAATCACTCACCTTCGGGTCTAGTATGGATATTAAGGGGAACCCTGCGTCAAATAAAAAAAATGATGTGGGGTTCCCCCTAAATATCCATTCCAGACCCTTCAGGTCTGGTATGGATTTTAGGGAAACTCCACCCCAAATTTAAATTTTAAATTACTTTTTTTTCTTTGGGTGGCCAAAATGTTATTATATGTGTTAATATGTCCTCTTTACCTACAGGCCCCACAACATTTGCACGTCTCCTTTTGGAGCTCGGCCTTATAGATATGTGGTGAGTGTGACATCCCAAAACAAAAATTTATTTTGGTTATTTAATTTTGCATCACACAGGGGGCTTTCAAGGATACATTTAGGTCTGGGCAATGATGCGCTGCTAACGTTCCTGACCTCCTCACAATACAAAGCTAGACGTACAGCACACTGGTGCGATTCGGGAACCCTGCAAATCCACTGCGGGTTCCCACATCACACCCGACTCACACGGCACGTCACACTGCCATATGTGAACTGCTGGGGAGTGTCATACAATGGTAATGACACCCCCATTTCAGCTCGCATATCGCACTGCAAACTGACAGTTAGGACATGAATCGGATCGCATGGGTGTGAACACCTATGCGATTCTGGTGTGGACCAAAAAAAGGGTCCAGTGCGTGTGTGGTCCAAATGAGATGCGATTTCAGCCATACAGTTTGTATGGCTGAAATCGCATCGCACAGACATCGCATGTGATCTGAACAGCAATGCGGTGCAAATCACTTCCGATCTCTCATAGCGCACTAATGTGAACACGCGATCATTTTTCAGCATGAAAAAAACTTTGTTTTTCAGCATGTAGAAAAAATGAAGTTTTTCCAACTTCATCCTTAAAAATGACGTTGCCCACACACCATCGTTTAAAAAAATGCTCTAGCAAAGCGCAGTGACGTACAACACATACGACGGCAGTTCCATTCGCCTTTTGGGCTGCTTTAGCTGATTCTGTGTTAGTAAAAGACGATGGCCCGGATTCACGACGGACTCTAAAGATACGCCATCGTAAGTACAAATGCACTATTTAGAAAATGTTATGTACACTACATGTCATTAAAGAATATCTAATGCATTTCAATAATTTTTCTTCCTTTCATTTTGAGTTATAAATTATACATTTTCTTTATAACAAAAATGTTAGAATCACAATTTTCTTAGATCTCCAGAAGAAGATTGGAACTGACGCTCTCCCTTATGTGACAAGCTATGGTTTGGAGAGGTCGGGATAAGCAACCAGACTTAACGTTACCACTCCTCCAACATGTAGCCATCAATTGTCCTAAAATTCACCCCATAAGCCCCTGACACAATGATTGGACAAGTTCATTTACACATCAGATCCTTCTATGCATCCATCATAACCCTCTAACCAAGACAATCCTTGTATGCCTTATGTAACCTCCAGCTACCCCCCCCCCAACACCACAACTTTTATCAACTCTTATTTTAATCAGCCACCAGACTGTTCTCATTCCTCCTTCTGCAGTTCCAGTCAACCAGCCATGAGAACTGAACTATGTATCCACCAGATCCCCCTTTACTAAACTAGACACCTTCATTTAACTCCCTCATGAAGTGATCAGATCCTCTACCCACCCCGAGCTGTATAAGTCGGGTGGAGATACAATTCTGGGATCGAATTGGATAAAGGATATAACTTAGGAATTTTTTAATCACATGAGACAAGAGGCACTCAGCAGTAGAACCAGGACATGTACCCCGGTACCCAACCCTAGCATTGCCCCAACCTTTAACAACATTTTTCTCCTTAGAGATGACATCCAGCTATCTTCATCATTGACACTTCCAATTAAAACAAAGCTCTTCTGAAAATCAAATTACTGGTTCTGACTTATCTAGAATAATGTGAACCTTCCAGCCTCTGTGACAAGACCATGAATACAATCAATGATAATAACAGTACAAGTCAAGAAATGTTCTGCTTAGATGTCTTCTGTATCTCCTTTCTATAATGTGCAATCCACCATCACTGAGAATGGAAACTAACTAGCTCATACAGTGTCCATTGGATGGTAAATACAATAAAATAAGAATAAGAAGAACATGAAGAAGAAGAAGAAGAAGAAGAGTCATACTTTATCCACAACAAATGCAAATATAATGAGTGTTCTTTACATTGAGCCTCTAAGAGGTTCATAGTAATGAGTTGTTTTATGTTGCACACAATCTCAAAAGAAAGACAGCGATACTTAGAATAAAATAATAGAATACTAAGTATTAAAAAAAAGAAAAACAAATTCTACTTACATAGAATCATGATGGCGAGAAAGACGGACATGGTAGCCGAGATCGGAATGTTGTGACTGTCTTTCTGAGAAGCAGAAGTTTTTTTTTTTATCATTCAAATTTAAGTTTATTTTCAAAACAAAAAATTATAAAATATACAGCTATGCGCCAAATAACACAGTAAATATTACAGCTGGACATACATTTGAGAATAAACAGGTACATTCAGTGTTTATCGTTTCCAACATTTTTAACCCCAGAGGGTAGTACTTATTGAACTGCAAAGAGAAATGAGAACTATCAAGATAAATCAGAACCCCATAGGTAATATAGTTTGTCCGAAATCACCTCCCTAATCCCCCGAGATCTCATATATCCTATGGTCTGATCCAGAATATTAAAGCAATGAGGGATGTAGTAGACCAATCTTTCATAGACCCCAAGAAGGTGGGTATCCAGGACAATCTCTGCCTCTCCGACACCCCTCTTGGGATCACTCTGTATCCTAGAGGTGGACCTGTCCCCTCCACCCAACCTCCCCAAAAGCAACTTGATCTAACATTTGTCTAAAGAACCAAGACAACATCCTACCCAGGGTTAACTATAATAGAAAAACCCGATATATAATGAGTATTTCCGAACCCATTATCCCCAAAGTGAGAATATCACATTATGAGAAGTAATGTACTATGTTTAGTCTTCTCGAATCTAAAATTAAGAGAAAAAAAGAAAAGAAAAGGAGAGAAAAAAAAGGGGAAAAGGGGAGGAAGAGAAGGGGGGGGGGAGATAGAGATGAGAAGAGTAAAGAGTTCAGAGGAAAGAGTAAGCCCACCTGCCAAGATTATGCATCAGTCCGGAGCAACAGCCACTACTGTATCCCCGGAGTATAGGGGATTCCCATGTACTTAAGCCACGGTTCCCAAGTTTCAGTAAACAAAATAGTTTTATCTAACATTAAACTAATTCTCTTTTCCTGCTCCATGATCCATGTGACTTTTCTCTTCATGTGTAGAATAGAGACCGACTGTTTCTTCCATGCGGCTGCAATAGTAATTCTGGCGCCTGTCAGGATAAATAGAATCAGTTTTCTGGTAACCTTCGAGATTTGTGGGATTAGACCATTCAATAGAGCGATTGCTGGAGACTGATGCACATTACACCCTGTTACTCGTCTGACAATGTGAAACACCTTATTCCAATAACCCCGAATCTTTGGACATTCCCACCAAGTGTGAAACATGGACCCTATTCCCTGGCAACCTCTAAAGCATAAGGGTGAGTATGAAGGATACATCGAGGCCAATTTAAGAGGGACCATGTACCATCTAGTAAAGATTTTCGCATTGGCTTCCGCCAGAGATACACTTAGCAAACCCTTGATAGATCTAGCAAAATTTCCATACCAATCCTCTAAGTCCCATTCATCTCCAAGTTCTCTTTCCCAAGCGAGCATGTGGGGTAATTTTGTATCATTTGTCGCGAGAGATTTATAAATAACTGAGATATTACCCCGTCTCGCCGAGGCTTGGTCGCATCTATGTTCAAATGGAGATAGGGAGCCAGAAATTAGATTATCAGACCAAAGATTTTGGGCGTAATCATGTAATAGAGAGAATCTCAATCTCTCGGAGGAGGGGAGATCAAAATTATCAACAAAAAATTGTTTGGGTAAAGGGCCCAATCTTGAGAAGAGCTGTCCAATGCGGTACACCCCCTTGTCATGCCACCATTTGAAGGAGTCGACGTCGACTCTAGATGCAAAGATCGGATCCAGGAAAACCTCCGCTAAGGGTTGACCTTTCGAGACCAGAGAAGGATTTTTCCTAAGTGAATCCCAAATTACTAAAGCTTGAGAAAGGGTTGGGGACATAATAGCGGGTCTGTGTTTGGGGGTACACCACATCAAATTTTCTATAGTAAACGCAGAAGATGCTTGTTCTTCTATATTAATCCAATCAGGACGGTCCTTTTTAAGATATACTTCAGATAGTTGGGCCAACCTAGCAGACTGGTAGTACCACCACAAATTCGGGACTCCTAAACCCCCCTGTTCAGTTAGATTGAAGAGGCTTCGAGAAGGAACACGCGGACCCTTCTTGTTCCAAACGAATCTGGTGATTTTGCCCTGAAATGATTTTAGGTGACTTTTAATTATTGGGATGGGCAATGAGCGGAAGAGATATAAAAGTCTGGGGAGCAGAGTCATCTTAACCGAATTAATCCTACCAATCCATCCTATTTTCTGGGAACCCCATTCATTTAAATCTTTCTCGAGTTTTTTAAACGTAGGAGGATAGTTGGCAGAATAGAGATTCTCAAACTTCGAAGTCAGGTTGATTCCTAAATATTTGATAGATGAAATTTCCCATTTGAATTCATATTTGTTTTTTAACATTAAAACTGTGGGTTCAGGGAGTGACACATTAAGCGCTCTGGATTTAGCCCAATTTACTTTGAGGCCCGACACTCTAGCGAAGTCAGTCAATAGGTAAATAATTTCAGGAAGAGAGGATGGAGGTGAGGTTATGAAAAGTAATAGATCATCTGCAAATAATGCACATTTATGTTCCTTTTGAGAGCATTTAATTCCCTTGATATCCGGGTCATCACGAATAGCTATAGCCAAAGATTCGATCATGACTGCGAATAGCATAGGAGACAAGGGGCATCCTTGTCGTGTGCCCCTCCGGATCTTAATAGGTTCTGAGAATAGGCCCTGTACACGGAGTTTAGCTTCCGGACATGAATAGAGCGCAGATAAGATTCCCATGAATTTAGAGCCGAAACCCCATCGCTTCAGTACCCTAAACATATATGGCCAGTACACTGAGTCGAAGGCTTTCTGGAGATCTAGGGAAAGGAGCATCCCTTCTTGTCCACGATCCCCGGTCCACCCAGATTGTAGAATGGAAATCAGATCAACTGCCCTTCTTATCTGGTCCGGTCCCTGCCTCCCTGAAATGAATCCTACCTGATCCCCATTAATATATTGGTTCATGAAGGGGGACATTCTATTGGCCATAATTTTGGTTAATATTTTGAGGTCGTTATTAATAAGAGATATTGGCCTCTAATTTTCAACTAGACTAAGGTCTTTATCAGGTTTCGGGATCACTAAGATATAAGCCATATTAAGTTGTTTATTAATAGAAATACCATCTGTCAAGGAATTATAAAAGCGAGTTAAGTAGGGCGAAAGGATAACTGAGAATGTTTTATAATATGGGGAGGAAAAACTATCGGGTCCCGGTGCCTTATCCGTCTTTAGATTTTGAATTACTGATAGAACTTCCTCAGTTGATATGGGAGCCTCCAATATCTCCATATGTTCCTTTTTCAAAGTAGGAAGACTTATTTTATCCAAGAATTTCTCTATTTTATCTGAAGTAGATTTATCGTCAAAAGCGTAAAGTCTAGAATAGAAATCATGGAAGGTTTCCATCATCCGCTGAGGATTTAAAGTAAGGGATCCATCTGCTTGTCTAATCTTGGGGAGCGTCTTCGATTTAAATCTAGGTGACAATTTATTTGCTAACATCGGCCCTATTTTATCCTTTAATTGGTAAAATCTGGCACCTGTCCATTTCATATCTTCTCCTGCCCGTGCTGTTAGTGCTAAGTTCAGGGCCGATCTAGCGGCATCAAGTGAAGAGGTGGGAAATCCAGAAGGATCTGACTTATGTTTTCTGCGCAAGTCTAGATATTTCTCTTCTAGCTCTCTCACCTCCACCCTCTTTTGTTTTTTAAGTCTGGACGCAATTTGTATTATTTTGCCTCTAACTGTTACCTTGTGGGCCGCCCATAGAGTTTCCGGGGAAACTTCTTGTGTATCATTAAATTCAAAATATTCCTTTATAGCTTGTTCAATTTCCGTCACAAGGGCTGGATTTTTTAAAATAGATTGATTAAGAGTCAAATGAGACACTCTATGGGCTGTATTCTCCCGTCTTAGAGATACCAGAACCATAGAATGGTCCGACCATAGAACATCTGCAATAGTTGACTCAACAGCTGCCGGGACATGATGATTCGAAATCAATATGTGGTCTATTCGTGAATAAGATAGGTGGGGATTAGAGAAATGTGTATAGTCTTTAGCGTTTGGGTTCAATTCTCTCCAAATATCAATCAACCTAGATTGGTGTAGCATACGTGCCACTTGAGTACTAGCTTTAGTCGGCCTAATTATTTTAGTCTTATTTGGTTTAGATTTATCCAAACCCGAATCAAAGGCCAAGTTGGAGTCCCCCCCCCATAACTATGATACCCTCCATAAAAGGTCGGAGAGTATCTAGCATCTGTGAAAAAAAATTCTGTTGTCCCCTATTTGGTGCATAGTATGAGACAAAAGTGTACATTTTTTCATCTAGGGTTCCTTTAGCCAAAATAAATCTTCCTTCCGAGTCCCTGTATTCCTTAATCAAAGTGAATTTACAAAATTTAGAAAATAAGATAGCCACCCCTTTGGTCTTATTTTCCGCCTTAGATAAATAGAACACTGGAAAGTGAGCATGTAAAAAAGAGGGGGTGTACCGCCTTGGGAAGTGTGTCTCTTGTAGTAAAACAACATCCACATGCATAGACTTATAGACTTGAAAAGCCTTTCGTCTCTTAATAGGAGAGTTCAGCCCCTGAGTGTTGTGTGTTACAACACGAAGGGGTGTGGAAGAGTTATTTGGTCCAGCCATGGAACCTAAACCTTACATCCTCCAGAATGTATACCATGTAATGAGTCTGTAACCTAGAAAACCCATATCCTGACAGGTAGGCCGACAGAGAGGAGAATACAGAGTGGAAAGACAGGGAGAAAGAGGGAGAAATCAAAAGGAAAGAATAAAACAGTAAACAATAAAGCAAAATGTGGCATAACATAAGGTCAAACCATGACCCGAAATGGGGGGAGGGACTAATCTCCCTTCCCCCATTTAAAGAAGAAATTCCAAAGTGGTCCAGTGTTGAGGGACCAAACACCTGCTTCCCAGGACGACAAAAAGTCTGTCTGGAAAGTGAGTAGAGGCTCAATGCCTCACCACCACCCATTACCAACAGTCTATATGTTATCCTATACAACGTGTTTTTAGGAAGAAATTGATCTCGTACAGTTTATGCATTAAGACATGTGCTGTAATGAGGTTTCCCAGAGGAGGAGCGATGAAGAGGTAAGAGAAAAAGGGGGGGGGGAACCCACATAATATGCATACACCTATATATATTATCCTATATATACATATAAGCTCACAAGGGAGGGAGAGAAGAGAGAAGAAGAAAAAAAAAAAAATAATTGAGAAATGTTCTCCTCCCCCCTCCTCCCCCCCCCCTCTGTAGTTTCCAATATTAATCTCATTGGGGAAGAAAAAACAGCAAAACAAAAAAAAAAAACCTTCTTTGTAATTTCAAATATTATATGTATACCCCTATATATATTCTCATATAAACGCATACAATCTCATTGGGGAAAAATAAATAAAAACATTTCTTTGTAATTTCACATATTATATGCATACCCCTATATATATTCTCATATATACACATATAATCTCATTGGGGGAAAAAAAAGGGGGGGCCCCCCCTTTCTTTGTAATTTCAAATATTATATGCATACCCCTATATATATTCTCATATAAACGCATATAATCTCATTGGGGAAAAATAAATAAAAACATTTCTTTGTAATTTCACATATCATATGCATATCCCTATATATATTCTTATATATACACATATAGTCTCATTGGTGGAGAAAAAAAAAAAAAAAAGGGGGGGGGAGTCTTCCCCTCCCCCTTCCCTCTCCTCCCCCCCCTCAAATCCCCAATTGGTGTCTCCTCCGGGAAAGTTCAACTGGAATTAATGATCCAAGTCAGGTTGCTGAGTTTTTCCCAACTTTCCTGTGTTTGACTCTATTCCATTCGCCCGAAGTAGGGCTATTAGGTGTCTGTCTTTTAGCTGAGAGAGGCTGTGGAGGTGTAGTATCCATGTCTGGTGCGGTTGCGATAATTCTTAGGTCTAATAGTAATCTTTCCCCCTCCTGAAAGTTGCGTACAGCATAATATCTACCATTATAGGTGAATTTTAGAGCAAAGGGAAAGGCCCAATTATACTTGACTTCCTTCTTCATTAGGGCCGACAATAATGGTTTCATTGCTCTCCTCTTCTGAATAGTGTGGGGGGAAATGTCAGAAAATATTTGGATCTTTGCTCCTTGGTACTGCAAATGTTCTTGTTGACGGGACTTTTGCATTATTTCCTCTTTGGTGGAATAATAATGTGGTTTGACTACCACGTCTCTAGGTAAACCGTCCTTGCGTAACGGGCCTAAGGATCTGTGCGCTCTGTCTAATTCCAACTTATGTGCAGGAATGGATGGAATCAAATCTCTAATGATATCTTGTATAGCAGAGTGAACATTAACTATGGATTCAGGTATCCCCCTTACCCTAAAATTATCTCTCCGAGATCTGTTTTCCAAATCATCTATCCTATCTTGAGCAGCTTCTAGTTGTTCTTGCATGAATTGTAGATGGTCAGTATTCTGATCAATCCTTGAAACATTAGCGTCCAATTTATGTTCAATAGATTCTATCCTGTTACCAATACTTTGGAAGTCTGCTCTGATATCTCTAGTGATCCTCTCAGCAGTCTGTGTCAGACCCTTGTCTAACATTTCAGCTATTCTGTTAAACAGATCAGTTACATTGAAAGAAACATCAAGAGCCCGTTCAACATTCACCTGCTCATGCCCAGGAGGAGGTTGTGAGGAGATTGCAGTAGAAATTACATGACCAGTCAACTCAGTGACTGTTCTTTCTTTCAGTACAGAGGAATATAGAGCAGGAGTTGGATTAGATCCCAGAGGATGAGTTATAGAGGTGACAGGCATTTGAGGTGAAATTTGTCTGTCAGACATGGATGCCTCTGTAATGCTCAGCATGTGTGTCTGAGGTATGGCAGACATTTTGTGGAGATTTTTCACAGTGGAAAAGTCTTTGTTGTTAGTTCTGACTTGTTTGTGTTGTTTTCCCTTCATAAACTGGAACAACAATATTTACCAACACCCACAGGCGTCGTTATAATATCAGGAGCAGGGCTTATGGAGCTTTTGGAATCAAATGACCTTAAAGGGGTTCTAAAGGTACAAGTTTTTTTACCTTCATGCATCCTATGCATGAAGGTAAAAAAACATCTAGCAGCACCGGCCCCCCCCGAGCCCCCGTTGTACTTACCTGACCGTTCGAATCTCCCGGGCGCGTCCACGTCGTCCTCTTCGGTTCCCAGCCTGGCCGTTGATTGGCTAGGCTGGGCGGATTGATAGCAGTGCAGCCATTGGCTAGCGCTGCTGTCAATCAGGGTGGATGACGCGGCGCGCTGGGGGGCGGAGCCGAGTGATACAGTCGGCGGCTATGGCCGCCGCTGTATCACGGGAGCGCGCTCGCAAAAGCTTTCCTCCATGCGAGCGCCCTCGCATGAAGAAGGAAAGCTTTTGCGAGGAGGAGCCCAGACAGCCGCCGAGGGACACCAGAAGACAGGTTTCCGGGCCACTCTGTGCAAAACGAACTGCACAGTGGAGGTAAGTATCACATGTTTGTTATTTTTTTTTTTTTAAATCCCTGCCTTTAGTGACCCTTTAAGCCAGGATATGTATTTTGCAGTGGACATTTGCCTTGCTAGACCCCAATAGAAAAAATAGGGAGAAACCGTATGAATTGAATATCCATATTGTGTACTGTTTGCTGCTGTCTTAAATGCGGCTGAGAAGGATCAATATATTCTGCTGTGGTTGATAGACAATCGGTGGCGAGTGAGGCACCCTCCTCAGGCCTCCATCATGGGAGCGCCTCACATATTAACAACAAGGGGCCTCAAAAATGGCGGCAATACCTTGGTGTAGAGATCCGTTCTCGTCTCCAGTAACCACTCCGAGAAGCAGAAGTTATGAGCGTCTTCTCACTTCCTGAGTGTTAGTTACGGACATTTCACCAGACTTAACACAATGTTGTGAGAATGTAGAAAGAGGAATAATCTGTGATAGCCAATCAGATCTCAGTTCTGCCTTATCTGATATGATATGCTAAACAAAACTCATATGACATTTTAGGGTGGGTACTGCTGGTCTTGTGCCCAGGTTTATTGTTCTAGTTGGATTACATGATGGTAAAGACCTTGCTTGGAATCTTATGTTGCCATTATGGGAAGGTATGACTTACATTGCTATCTCACTGAATTGTAGACTCAGGCCTTGTACACACGAGGGAATAAATCCGCTGAAACTGGTCCGACGGACCATTTCATCCGAAAAATCCGGTCGTCTGTATGGGCAAACGGACCGTTTTGGCCGGATTTTTCCAGCGGAAAAATTTCAAAGCATGCTTTGAACACATGTCCGTTGGATATGTCCGCTCGTTAGTACACAAAAGCCTCGGACCAAAAACCTGCGCATGCTCAGTCAAAACGATGGGACGGGAGCACTCGTTCAGGTAAAACTCGCGTTTGTTTGGGACCTGGCACATTCGTCACCTAAACTAGTTATATAGTGTTCCGTTTATATCGTTTTTTTGTTCTTTCTTGCTCTTGCTAGAAGAAAGCCGTTGTCTTGCTAATGCAATTTTGTCCAGATGTCACATACTGCTAGCTTGCATTTTCATTAGTGTTTTTTCTATTTGACACAGTTTGCTAGCCAGATGTCCCCACATTTGTTTCTGTTCTCCACATTTTTAGTATGTCTATTTGGACTTCATGTTGAGCGTATCATTTTTTTTTATTATTTTCATTTTATTTTTTACAGTTGGATTTAATGGTTTTTGAATCTTTCAAAAATATTTTTTTTTCTTGTTTCACCATGTTTTTTTTTTAATTAAAATTTCCCTTTTTTTTCCGCAACTTATGTAATTTAGTTGTTTTGTCCTTTATTTTTTACTTTATTTTGGGGTATTTATATATATTTTTTTACATTTTATGCTTCTTTTTGGGTTTACCAAGTTCTAACAGAAAAGGTCCCCCCCCCCAAGGAGTTTGTGTCCTTTGCAAATGACACATTTTCTTTTACAAATGTCTGATGCTTACTCACTACAGTATTAAACACAATAGACAAGGTTTGAAAGTAAATCCAAAAGCCATTTATTTCCGGCCAAAAAAAAAATTAGAAATCACCAGAACGGCAGCACTTGATGAGATTGCAACATACATGCATACTTGGGAATTACAACATGATTAAGGAAAAATTTAGTAACCTCAGGAGTCAATAACAAAAATCAGGATCAGCAGCACATGAACAAAGGAACCCAAGCTGTGCTACTACAACGAGCTCAGTTTTTTGGACAATCAACTGGATGGCAGGGAATCATCTTCTCGACTTCTTTGCAGACTTCCTTCCAGTGAAACTTCCACGGGTCCGTCCACGGACCCTTGCAGGTGGGGGTGATGTGGCAGCAGGAGGAGGATGAGGATGATGGGGAGCAGGCCAAGCCGGGTCCCACAGCACAGTGTCCCTGGTCAGCTCGTCCCTTTTCATCCTGGCCAGGACCTGATTAATAATGTCCTTGGCCAGGCTTTTTTGCTCCTCCCCCCCTTGGTTCAGCTCATTGGCCACAAATGCGCTATAGCATTCCGTTGGGTTGAGGGGGGCCCTCATGATTTCTGCAGCCTCCCGGATGACCTGAAGGCTTTCATCGTGCACCTCCCTCCTGCGCCTCCTTGCAGCTGGTGGCCTCATCTGGAGGGGAGGAACTTGGCTGATGGTGCTTAGCCTGGGTCTGGGGACCTGCTGCACCTCACTTGGGCCGGCCTCCTCCTGGCTGCCACTCCCCCCTGCCGCCTGGCTGACATGGGCCTCAGGAGCTGCCACCTCCTGGCTGGTCTCTTCTTCCTGTGGATAAAAAAGGCAACATGTTTTAGTTTTTTGCACAATCAATCACACACATTTTCTTTCTCTAGACTGTTTTAGTTAGTATTTTTTTAAATTAAACAGACTGTCCTTCTGACCCCTGCATTTGGCATCCCTGTTTGTTTTTGGGTTACAAGATCAACTCACTAATTCAAAATAAATAGCAGCACCAAAATATTTTTTAAAATACTAGACCTCACTGAAGATGGCCAGATCTGGCTCCATGTCAGCAAGCCCCGCTTCACATTCTGCAGGGCTCCTGGGATCCGGGGAAGTTCCGCTGGGAGGAAGGCTGCAAGGTAGTGTAGAATCCGAAGGCCTGCCATCCAGTTCATCATTCAAAAAACTGAGCTCTTTGTAGTACCAGAGCTTGGGTTCCTTTGTCTTAGCTGCTGCTGATCCTGATTTTGGATATTTCCGTTTTTTACATACATTCCTGTAGCTTCTCCTGAGGTTACTAAATTTTTCCTTAACCATGTCGCCTGTGCAACTTGGCACCCAAGTGTGCAGGTATGTAGCAATCTCATCAAGTGCTGCCTCTCTCTTTCCAGTGTCCAAATAATGTGTGTGTCTGGTGTCCCAAAGAAGGGGCATATCCCGATATCGGGTTATTAGTTCCATTGTTGCCTCCTTCCCTTTCAGCAAATCCATTTTTTTTTCAGCTCCTAGATGTAGCTTCAATAGTAATGTCTAGAATAGAAAATGACAATCAAACACAAAGCACAACTTTAAAAAGGCTCAGCTTTGACATTCTTAAAATATGTGCGCATTCATTCATTTTAGAGCATCAACATTATACAAACACAGGGCCAGATTCAGGTAGATGAGAGTATCTTTCCTCTGGAGTAACGCTTCTCATTTACGTTACTCTGAAGACCCTTTCAGCGCAAGTCCTGTAATTCACATAGCAGTTGCGCGTAAACTTGCGCCAGAGTAACGATAATGCGCTGGCGTAACCCGACGCAAGTGGAACTGGGTGTGATCATATGTAAATGATGGGCGGAGCCCAGCGCAGAGGCTTACGTTCAGCGCATCATCCACGGAGCATGCGCAGTGAGTGCGGCTCCACTCGCCCCCCTTGTGCGCATGCTCACAACTTCCGTCGGCACCACTTCCTGGGAAACGTCAGCGCAATGCGTTCCGCTGGGCGCTTAAAAGCGCTGGCGGAAACGCCATTCCGGCGCAAAAGTAGTTCCATTTCCCCCCACCCCAGGGAAGATACTTTTGCCCTGTAATGGCTGCTCCCGCTACCCCCAAAGAGAGGAGGAACCTAAATTATAATGCCCAGGAGGTCACTGTGATAATCTCGGCTATGGAGACATTTAATGATTTCCTCCATGGGAAAAAAAGCAGGAAGACCAGCCGGGAAAGGAAGCAGGGCATCCTGGACACCATAGCTGCCAGGGTCAATGTGCTGGGGTACTCCACCCGGAGTGCTTCAGACATTCAAAAAAAAATCAATGACCTGCGGCGCAAGGTGAGGGGCAAGGTGTCCACCATTAGGAGCCATGAGAGGGGCACAGGTGGTGGTCCCCCATGTCCTGTCACCCTGACCGCGGAGGAGGAGGTGGTCGCCCGCTGCCTGGACAGGGAGCAGTTGGAGGGGGTCCCTGGCTATGACTCCGTAGAGGAAGGCTCCAGGACAGGTAAGTGATTTTTACCCCCTTTTTGGTGTGTTGCATGTGGGGGGGGGGGGGTGGGTACATGTGCCAAGTGTGTGGGACCACCAACATGTGTCTGCTTTGTGTCATCCACAGATGACGGTGCTGGGCCATCATCTCGTGCCGGCCAGTCCACCCCAACCCCCCAACGGGATGCTGCTGACGAGGCCCTGGGTGCTGGAGACACCGAGGTGGAGGAGGAGAGTGCCCACACCACTTCAGCAGAGGTGGTTGTGGAGGAGCCTGTCCCTGAACAGGAGTTCATTTTAATGTTGGAGGAGTCCTCCTCCTCTGCAGGGCCCTCTGTGATCCCCTCCCCCATCCTAGGTAGCCCCTCAAGGGCGACTCCATCCCCACGGGGACAACCTTCCTCTGCCCCCAGGAAGGCCACCCGGAAGACCAGGGGGGTGTGTGATTTGGTCGAGGACCAGGTGCTGTTGGACCACGCCAAGCAGACCCAGCAGATGGGGGAGATTGCTGGCCACCTGGACCGGGTCGCTGACAGCCTGGGCTCCATGCCCAGTGGTGTTCAGAACATTGTTACCAGCCTGGGGGAGGTGCAGGCTGATGTCCGGCACCTGACAGCAGCTGTACATGCCAACACTGCTGCCATTCGGGAAGAGGGGAGGCAGCGGCAGCGTGACCAGCGGCACAATATCACCCGCCAGTTGAGGATGCAGGCCCAGACGAACCTCTATCTGAGCAGGATTGCAGTGGCCTTGGAGGGCATGCAGCCAACAGCTGGCCGGAGTGGCCCATCCGGGGAACAGCCTCCTCAAGATGCCCCCACACCCCCACCACCACCCACTCCCTCCAGGCAGATGAGGAGCCCGAGAGTGCCCCCAAGGAGGAGCCCCCGTCATCCTAGATGAGGGTTATTTTTGATTTGGTTTATATTTGTGCTTTTTTTTGTACTCAGGTTATGAGTTTTTTGTTATTTTTATACTCAGGTTATGAGTTTATATTTTATTTTCATGCTCAGGTGATGAGATTTTTTATTTCTTTTGTACTGCACACGGTCAGGAGTGCAGGGGACAGTGTGAATGGTGTGTGAATGTGAGGGGGTGGCACTCCTGAAAGTAAGGGGTGTCACCCTCGGCCGTGGTGGTGAAGTTAACCCCACGGCTGAATGAATGACGTGTGAAAGGTGTGTGAATGGACAGTAACATCATTGGGGCCTTGACGCTGGCGTTACTGCTCCCAACTCCTACATGCTGGACTTGGGCTAATCCAATGCGATGTGGATGTGGTGTGTGTGATCTAGGGACATCAGTGGTGTACACGCGTGCATTGTCTGTGTTATTAATGTTTTGGTTTAGTGTCCAAAGATGCCTACGGCGAGGACCCTCCTGACTGCTCTTCCATCAGCAGACTGGGTGTCCTCTGCCAGGTGGGGACTGTGTGGGTCGGGGGTCAGGTCATCACGTATGTCAATCTGCAGGCCTTTTCTCATGGCAAAGTTGTGCAGAATACAACATGCAGCGATGATCTGACACACAAAGGTAGGGGAATACAATAGGGTTCCCCCGGACTTATCCAGGCATCGGAAACGGGACTTCAGGAGCCCGAATGTTTGCTCCACCACTGCACGGGTTTTGATGTGTGCTTCATTGTATTTTCTCTCTCCTCTGGTTTGGGGGTTCCGGAAAGGAGTCATTAGATGGGGTCCCAGTGCATATGCAGAGTCACCTGTAAGGTAAAAGACAGGAGAATGTTAGTCATGCATGTGCGACTTCTGTTGTGCATCACGGGAGGGGATAGTCATGCCTGCCACCCATGTCACTCACCAACCAGCCAGCTGTCCCCATACATGTTCTGTTCGAATTCTGTAGGGATGGGGCTTTGACGGTATATGAAGCTGTCATGGCTGGACCCGGGGTGTTTGGCACGGACGTGCCATATGAGGCGCTGGGCATCAGCTATCACCTGTACGTTGATGGAATGCCAATGCTTCCGATTGCGGTATATGTGCTCTGTGGCACTGGGGGGCTGTAGTGCCACATGTGTGCAATCAATGGCCCCGATGGTGCGTGGGAATCTGGCAATGTTGTAGAAATCTGTCATTGCCTTCAGCCGCAGCTCCTCAGTGGTGGGTCTGATGAACTGGTTGGACATGCGTCTGAGGATTGCAGGGACAACCTGGTGCACACATCTGCTTATGGAGGATTGTGACATCCCAGCCACCACTCCACTTGTACGCTGGAATGATCCACTGGCAAGGAAATGAAGTGTTGCCAGGACCTTCACCAGTGGCTGCACTGCTTGTGAGCGGTGTGTCTTGCTGGTGATGTCCTCCTGCAGGGTTGTGGTTAGTTCAAGTATTACATCAGGGCTGAATCTGAAGAGGCGATACACGGCTCATGTGTAAGGTAAGGTCTACAGGATTAGATATATCAGTTTGTAAATGGATAGAAAACTGGCTGAAAGACAGAATTCAGAGAGTTGTGGTTAATGATTCTTACTCTGAATGGTCCAAGGTTATCAGCGGTGTACCCCAAGGTTCAGTGTTGGGTCCCTTACTTTTCAATATATTTATAAATGATATTGGGTCTGAGATCAAAAGTAACATTTCTGTTTTTGCAGATGACACCAAGCTATGCAGTGGAATAACGTCCTTGCAGGATGTCTCCAATTTACAAGCCGACCTCAATGCTCTGTCTAATTGGGCGACTAAGTGGCAGATGAGGTTTAATGTTGATAAATGTAAAGTTATGCACTTGGGGGCTAAGAATATTCATGCATCATACATGCTAGGGGGAGTACAACTGGGGGGATCTGTAGTGGAGAAGGATCTGGGGGTTTTAGTTGATCATAAGCTCAATAATGGACTCCAGAGATAGAGATATCATTTTGCCCCTGTACAAATCATTAGTAAGACCTCATCTGGAATATGCAGTCCAGTTTTGGGCACCAGTTCTCAAAAAGGATATCGGAGAACTGGAGAAAGTGCAGAGAAGGGCAACCAAACTGATAAGAGGCATGGAGGAGCTCAGCTATGAGGAAAGATTAGAGGAACTGAATTTATTCACTCTTGAGAAGAGGAGAATAAGGGGGGATATGATCAACATGTACAAATACATAAGAGGTCCATATAGTGAACTTGGTGTTGAGTTATTCACTTTAAGGTCAACACTGAGGACAAGGGGGCACTCTTTACGTCTGGAGGAAAATAGATTTCACCTCCAAATACGGAAAGGTTTCTTCACAGTAAGAGCTGTGAAAATGTGGAACAGACTCCCTCCAGAGGTGGTTCTGGCCAGCTCAGTAGATTGCTTTAAGAGAGGCCTGGATTCTTTCCTAAATGCACATAATATAACTGAGTACTAAGTTTTGTAGGTAAAGTTGATCCGGGGTAAATCCGATTGCCTTTTGGGGGATCAGGAAGGAATTTTTTCCCCTCCGGTAGCAAATTGGATCATCGCTCTGCTGGGGTTTTTTGCCTTCCTCTGGATTAACTGTGGGTATGGAGTTGGGTGTATGGGAGGATGTACTGTGTTTTACTTTGTTTTATTTTATTTTATTTTATTTTTTTATGGTTGAACTGGATGGACTTGTGTCTTTTTTCAACCTAACTAACTATGTAACTATGTAACTATGTAACCTCCTCATCACCCATGCCAAAGAGGTTCATACGAGTGCGGTATATCCTCTCACGTGCCCGCCTCCTCCGTAGCGAGGGACCCAGTACTAGTCTTAGGACCACGAGTGCCCCTGGCATGTTGGCACACAGAGGTGTTGTCCTTGCAAGTGTTGTTGTTCAGCTTGCTAGTTTCGTCGGTAACGCTGCTGTAGCTGCTCTCCTGCTGACCTGTGACCGTCTGGAGTAAAGATAAAGCAGCCTTTTGTAGAAATAACTTTGCGCCGGACGGACCAGATACGCGCGGCGCATGTAGCCAGCGTATGGTGCTAATCCGATCGTGAATTGGGAAAAATACCTCATTTGCATATTTGCATGGGAAATCAATGGGCGCGACTGATGCGCCCAGCGAAAATAAGCGCTGACGATACTCTGGCGTCGGAACGTTCCGCCGGTCGCAAATGACCCGTTATTGGGCGCATCTAGTTTGGTGGGTACGGGCACATAGAAACGACGGCGCATCATCACAGTTACGCGGCGCATATCGAAATACTCCAGCGCAAGTGTTCCTGAATCTGGCCCACAGTGTCTTCTGCTGCTACATAGCTGGCCAGCTCTGCCGCATTGTTGTACCCCCCAAAAAGTTGTCATTCAGAGCCCATTTTGCAAGTTGTAGCATGTAGTTAAGAACACATCCATGAATATGAATGCTAGCAATCATCTCAAGGCACTAGTTCATGTGTAGCTATCATGGCCCTCAGCATTGATGGCAGAAAACACTACCTACTTATTTCTGTCCAACCAACACACAACAATACTTGCATGATCTGACTGCATACTCTAAAATCCAAATAAAGAGGATAGAGCATTCTCTACATATATCTTGATGAAGTGATGTGTACAAGCACTTGGCTCTCCAAATTTTATGGTGGGCCCCAAAATACATAAATAACAGTAGCACAAAAAGGGTGCAAACAACATTGAAAAGCCCCATCCTCCATGGCTGTTCAAATTATAGGCATCTGATCCGATGTTTTCATTTACCTTTGTCTCTCTCTCTCCTCCTTTCCGCTCGAGTAATCTCCGCGTAACCTACGTAATCACGTCGTTTTCATTATATCCCCACGCAATCAAGAAACGCCGCCCTCGTCTCCGCCCATGACGTACCAATTCCTGTTTACCACGCCCAGAGGGCAGCACAGTGGTGCAGTGAGTAGCACTTTCGCCTGGCAGCAAAAGGGTCGCTGGTTCGAATCCCGACCACGACACCATCTGCCTGGAGTTTGCATGTTCTCCCTGTGTCTGCGTGGGTTTCCTCCGGGTACTCCGGTTTCCTCCAACACTCCAAGACATGCGGGTAGGTAAATTGGATCTCGTCCAAATTGGCCCAGTATACATGTATATATGTGTGTATGACTGTGTGTCCCTAGCGTGTCAAGATCCTACGGGGTAAAAATGACCGCACCAGCCAAGCAGACACTGGCTGGAAAAAGCGCCCAGAGGCGATTCAGTTCGTATGCGTTGCGCTATACAAGTCATCCTCAAGAGCCCCCCTCTCTATCCTCTCTAACCTCCGCCCGAAAATTTGCGCCGTTCCGGGGCTCTTTTTGAGAGCACCGCGCCAGGCCGCTCTGAATCGCGGGGCCGCGGTCTAGGAAAGACCGCGGCTTCACTTGCGGCCTAACGGCGCGCCGCTCCCCACGCCTCTGTGGTCCTCACCCAGCCTCCAGGGATCCCCCCTTACCCCAGAAAGACAGAAGGACAGTTACCCTGCCCTGCCTTACACCCACTCAGTTAAAGCAGCACCCTGTCAGTCCTCATCCCACCGCCTGTGCAGACAGCCATCCCAGCAACAGGGTCACCCTCTTAGCCCCAGCCCCCCTCCCCCCCCTGTCCTTCAACATACAGAAGCTTGATCCAGGGGTCACCCGATCGCCTCTTACAGGGGTCAGGAAGGAATTTTTTCCCTACCGGAGCATATTGGCCGAGCTCCGCCAGGGTTTTTTGCCTTCCTCTGGACCAAGCCGGGAGAGAGGAGTTTAGCCAATACCTCTCCCCACTGCCCTAAAATCCACCCCCCCCCCCTGGTGTATTGGCGATTATGGCATGTAGGCAATATTCTGCCGAAACCATTTGGAGTTTGAGGCAATGCGCCGCAATACTGCCAGCCATCACCAAAAAAGCCCTAAGAAATGAGCGACTATTGAGAATCGATCATAGATCGACGGTCAGACATTTCAGTCATTTACCCCAGCTCAAGCACATATCATGTGCTCTGATCAATACTAGATCGGCAGTAAAACACCGACTAGAAATCCACGACTTCATTCAACAAAGGGATCTAGATTGTCTTTTTATTACAGAGAGCTGGCTCACAGCCGACTGTAACACCATTCTAGGAGAACTGGTGCCAGAAAACTATTGTATTATTACAGAAAACAGAATAGGGCAAAGAGGAGGCGGCCTGGCGGTGATCTATAAGACTCATCTTACGATCACCAAACCAGTCCGCCAAAACCCTCTTCCATTCATGGAAACCCTTACTCTACAACTTCAAGCAAATTCAAAGGAGACCGTCCACATTCTGCTCTGCTATAGGCCGCCCGGCCCAAAATCGCAGCTGCTATCATCTTGGACGGATTTCTTCTCCACTTATACCCTCAACAGCAAACAACTTTTGCTGCTAGGGGATTTCAATCTCTGGGCAAACTCCTCACAAGACCCCATTGCAGACGCCTGTATTGACCACCTGGAAGGATTAGGATTGCAGCAACTAGTATGTGGGCCCACACATGCTTCAGGTCACACACTTGATCTTATTTTCAGACAAGCTCTGGAAATAAAGATTTGGGAAAATGAAAAATTGCCATGGACAGACCACCATGCAATTATATTCAGTATTACCACCATCCCCCCTACAACAAAAACATCAAGTCCAGTGACAACACACTGGACTAGATGTCAGAAGAAGCTCCACTCGGAACTCTTCAAAACGGCTTTAAGGAAAAAGATAGAAACAACTCAGCCGCATCAAACGGCCGTTGAAACATTGGAAGCCATAAACTCGGCTATGCTACAGTCAGCCGACTTGGTAGCGCCAAAACGAAGAACCCGCATCCGGAAAAACAACCGCAGCTGGTTTAATAACCAGCTGTCGTTACTGAAGCAAGAACGCAGAAGGGCAGAATCTGCCTGGAAAAGATGTTCTTCAGAGCTAAACCTATCCATCTACAAGGCGACTACAAGAAAATACCACAAAGGAATTTTCCAAGCCAAGAAAAATTATTTTTCGGAGGCTATCAACGGTGCCCTAAACCGCCCCCGCGAACTCTTCAAGATGGTCACCCAGACCATGAAGCCAGGATGCATTGAAGCCCCCAGTTCAGACACACAAGAATTTTGCAATGAACTATCGGATTACTTCATTAATAAAATCGAGGTAATCCGCGAAAGCATTCAGCAAAACAATTCTCCCCCCAGCCCCCCCCGCAGCCTCTCACACAGCACCCATAGAAATTCTCCGATATCAGGTAAGTTCACCCTGGAACCCATCTCCATCGAGACCACCAAGAATGTCATTTGTACTCTGCGCAATGGCACAGCGCCAAATGACATTATCCCCACAAAACTGCTGAAGGAATGCACCTACATCCTGGCTCCTCCCATCACGCAGCTTATCAACCAGTCTTTCTTGGAGGGCATAGTGCCCTCACAGTTGAAAGAGGGTATAATCCAACCCATCCTGAAGAAACCCTCCCTGGACCCCAAGGACCCACTCCACCGCCGTCCCATAACAAGCCTCAACGTACTCTCTAAGATAATGGAGAAAGTAGTGGTACAACAGCTGCAACTGCATCTAGATACCTACAAGCTACTTGACCCATTGCAATCAGGCTTCCGTCCCGGACATGGGACGGAAACAGCATTGCTGAAAGTATGGGACGATGTTCTCAAGGCCGCAGACGAAGGAGAATCTTGTCTCCTGGTTCTGTTGGACCTAAGTGCAGCTTTCGACACTGTAGACCACAAACTGTTACTGACTCGGCTTGCTGAAGTAGCCAGAGTCGCAGAAAGCGATTTATCTTGGTTCTCCTCTTTTTTGGAAAACCGATCGCAAACAGTGAAGTTAGGACCTTTTACGTCGGAAAAACGCACAGTAACATGCGGAGTCCCTCAAGGATCGCCTCTGTCACCAGTGCTGTTTAACATATATCTTCGTCCTCTTTTTGAGATTATCAGCAGCCAAAAACTGCTCTACCACTCATATGCAGATGATACGCAACTGTATTTCCGTATCTGCAACAGACAGGATCACCACCTCAATCTAGAGACATGTCTCTCTTTGATAGAGGACTGGATGACAAAGAGTTACCTTAAACTCAATGGAGCAAAAACAGAACTTCTTCTGTTTCACGCCAAGCGCAGGAATCAACTTTCAACAGCGTGGACCCCCCCGCCTATTTTGGGCAGAATCATCACCCCTAGCGCCAAAGTCAAAAGCCTAGGGGTCATTTTTGACTCCTTTATGACAATGGACGCTCAAATAGGGTCAGTAGTCAGCGGATCTTACCATCTACTGCGCCTACTACGCAGACTCACTCCGTTCATCCCTAAAGAAGATTTAGCGGTCGTGGTGGGAGCAATTGTAAACTCCAGGCTGGATTATGCAAATGCCCTTTACCTCGGCCTCCCCAAGTACCAAATCGCTCGTCTGCAAGTCGTTCAGAATACGGCCGCCAGACTTGTGACTGGGAAAAAACCGTGGGAATCCATCTCACCTTCTCTGAGAGCCCTTCATTGGCTGCCAGTTAAAGACAGAATTGCTTTTAAAGCTCTCTGTCTTACGCATAGATGTGTCTATGGGAATGCCCCCCTTTATTTATGCGAAATAATAAAAGCGCATAATCCCAATCGCGTTTTGCGATCCACGAATCAGAACCTGCTCCAGGTTCCGAAAGCCAACTTCAAGTCCAAAGGAGAAAGAAGATTCGCGATCCAAGGTCCCAGACTATGGAACGCTTTACCAACCACCATTCGGTTGGAGGAGAACCACCTAGCATTTAGGAAAAAGGTCAAGACTTTTCTCTTTTGATATCAAAGGAGACAGGAACAACAAGCGCCCAGAGGCGATTCAGTTCGCATTTGCCGCGCTATACAAGTTTTCATTCATTCATTCATTCATTCATTCATTCATATGCAACGTGGATTGGAAAATATGGCGATGTCACACGAGCGCACATTAGGCTCTGATCGGGATCAGGAAGGGACAGAGGCCGGAACGTCCAGATCCAGGCCAAAACGTTACAAGGCCACAAACATGTCTCTACAAGAGATGGTGGAGTTGGTGTCCATCCTGCGACGGAAGGACTATGATGGTGAGCATGGCCCATACAGCACCCCTAACCGGAGGAAGTCCAAAATTATGGATAAGGCAGCGAGGAAACTTTATGAGATGTTTGGGGTCACCAGGTCCAAAGAGCAGCTCCGGAAACGCTGGTCCGACTTAAAACTGCGCGAGCCAGAGCAGTATCGCAAAATAAAGAAAATCATTGAAAAAAGTAAGTACTTTAAAATGTCTTTGGAGTGCCTATTTTTGGATAAAATGTTTTGCCATGTCTATTTCGCCATCTGCCTCGTTGGCCTCCTTGTATTTTTGAAACCCTGCATTGTAAATGTAGTAATGTTTGTCTAATATAAATCTGACGACTTGCCACGATCGTAGTCAACATCGTTCCATCACATAGTTTATCCTCAATCCGCGGGTCCAGGAACATCACACCTGGACGTGGCTATTTGGCGAAAAACATCGTTTCTAGAAACAATGTGGAAAATATGATGTGTTTGTGCAAACTAAGTTGATTTCAAAAGGCAAACAGGATTCATTAATTCACACAGTGATGAGATAACCTAATAGGCATCTGTTTTGACATCTGTAATTTTGAGAACCTGTCTCTCCCCATAAAATAGTAATTTTGACTTTTGGAGAAGGGACTCCAAAAACTACTTATTCAGGAGGCCAGCCATGTGTGTCACTTCACCAAAAAGCCTCATTATATCACAGCTAGGGAGAAGTCATCTCCCAAAAAAAAAAACATGGTTTTTGCTGTAATAAGGCCAAAACTAGAATTGGAACGCCACTTCTAAGCAATGTTTGCAAATTGGTCCCTCAAAAAATATCTGTTTGCTGATGATTTTCCTTATTTTTTGTTGTTTTTAGGGGACAGAAGAGGACAACGCTATGAGGAGTCAGGGAGGCCCACACTGTCTCTCAAACGGCCCGAAAAAATTGTTGAGCAGGAGGATGATGAAGAAGGAGAGGAGGAAGGGAGAGAGGAGGAAGGGAGAGAGGAGGAAGGGAGAGAGGAGGAAGGCGGATTGGTGGAGGAAGGCGGATTGGTGGAGGAAGGCAGAATGGTGGAGGAAGGCGGATTGGTGGAGGAAGGCGGTTTGGTGGAATTTGGCGGATTGGTGGAGGAAGGCGGTTTGGTGGAATTTGGCGGATTGGTGGAGGAAGGCGGATTAGTGGAGGAAGAAGAAGTTGAAGAAGAAGGAGAAGTTGTAGAAGATGTTGAACTTGTCAGTACAACAGGTCAGTGACACCCCAGCTTTGCAGGGAAAAAGAGATGTAGATAGGCCTGCACCTTACTTACTTACAATGTTGTGTTTTTCCTTTGGCATTTTTAGGGGATGAAGATGGGATTAGCACATCTGTCGCTCCTATTTTTTCTCGTGCAAGTGCACAAATCCTAATACAGCAGATAATGGAGTGCAGCACCGATCTGGCCAATATGAGGGAAAGGATGGTGGTGATGGACCAAAACTTCAAAAACATGCTCGATATTTTGGGACGTATATAGAAGACTATCCCCCCCAGCTGGCCCCCATGCCCCCCCCTGCCCCCCCTATTTTGCAATATTATGCAATATGCAGCAGGCCAAAATAACAGAGTTAAATTTATTTTCCGCCAGATGTATCGCTGTCTGGAACAGGCGGAACTGGCTGGCGAGTATCCCAAAGGCATTCTCGACTACCCTCCGGGCCCTGGCCAGCCGGAAATTGAAGACCCTCCTCTCCGGGGTGAGGGTCCTCTGGGGAAAAGGCCGCATGAGGTGAGGTCCAAGCCCAAAAGCCTCGTCCGCTAAAAAAACAAACGGAAGTCCTTCCACATTGTCTTCATCTGGTGGCAGTTCAAGACCACCAGTTTGTAAACGCCTGTAAAATTCGGTCCGCGCGAACACTCCCCCATCAGACAGCCGGCCATTCTTCCCCACGTCCACATACAAAAATTCGTAGTCTGCCGACACCACCGCCATCAACACGATACTATGAAAACCTTTGTAGTTATAATAGTACGAGCCCGAAAGAGGTGGCGGCACTATGCGGACGTGCTTCCCATCAATTGCCCCTCCGCAGTTTGGAAAATCACAACGCTGGGCAAAGTGGGCAGCCACAGTCTGCCATTCCTGCGGCGTGTAGGGAAACTGTGGGGACAAAAGCAAAAAAATAATTAGCACTTTGGCACAGAAACAACATTGCAAACACTAGTAAAAAAACAACATTCTGCAACATCACGGTATTAACATTTCTAAAAATTTGTGTATAGAGAGTATTTAGGGCAACAAATCTAGAGCCAATTATTATCAGACTCCACATCCCGCTGATAGGGCAATACATTTTTTTAGGGGGAGGGAGTTGAACTACAATGGAGCAGGACACCAAAAAAAAAAAAGGTGTTTTTGTCCCTAGGAGATGATGCTGGACAGGTTAGTAGTGTTGAAGGTAAAAATATGCAGGTAGGCCAAACCACATTAACCTGGAAAGCTTAACAACATGCATGGGGAGAAAAGGGAACATTAGGCACACAGCATATTACAATCATGGCGACTAGGAAAACCAACACAAAAAGGTGAGAAAAATATGCAAACATTATTAAAGACACAGATTGTGATGTTAAAGGAGGAAACTTACCTTAATAAACTCCTCCTGCATGACTTGTATGATGGCAGAACACGTCTCCGGTATGATGATCCCAAGCGCCTGGGGAGAGATGCCTGTTGAGAACTAGAGGTCCTGCAGGCTCCTCCCAGTCTCCAGGTACCCCAACGTGGCAAAAAGGCTCTGCTCAGCCGGAATGGCTTGGCGCATCACAGTGTCCTGCCTCGTGATATAGGGGGACAGGAGATCCAGCAGACGGTGGAAAACGGGGTCCGTCATACGGAGAAAGTTCCTGAAGTCATCAGGATTATTCTCCCGGATCTCCCTAAGCAGAGACATATGAGAGAATCGATTACGCTGCCGCAACCAATTCTTGGCCCAGGAACTCCTCCTCCTACTGTTCCTGTCCAAATCACTGGAATGCACACAGACTCCAGAACAAAACCCATAAACAGCACGAACTCGTGAAAAGTTGCGCTGCTGCTCCATCATGGCTTCAAACCGGCCGGCTGGTCAGTCAAGAACACACTCAAACAGAAAGCACCCCCAAATCCAGCAAGACCTGCAAAGATTGCACGTCAAACAGATACGACCGTACAGGACGGCACTGCAAAGCAGAAACGCCGCGCACGGCGACACTGAATGACAAATACGAGCCCACAAGCACACACTGAACCTGAAAATACGACCTGTTAAGCGCGGAGACTGAAAAGCACGAATCAGCTCTAACCAAACCTTCGCTAACACGGAACTAGCAGAAGCGGAACAGAGGGCGGCGCCGATGGCTTCCTCATTCCCCTTTATAGTGACGTCGTACGTGGTTTACGTGCCCGCGTTCTGGTCCGCTGGGATTTCGGTCCGATGGTGTGTACGCTCATCAGACCAACGGACAAATTTGACTTATCCGCTGGGAAATATCCGTCGGATGTTTCCGACCGGATACATTCCCTCGTGTGTACAAGGCCTCAGATGACACCATCAGGCACTTCTCTGGGGTAGATGTGCCAATAAGAATTGTAAACTCAGGTTACACCCAAGGGGCAATCTATTGGTGATGATGTGTTTTGGGGTAGATTTACCAATAATAATTATAAATGTAGGATACAACCTATAGGCAATCCTATGGGGTAGATGTACTGATAAAAATTGTAAACATAGATTACTGGGGTAGATGTACCGATAAGAATAGAAACAGAAATAGAAATCACTTCCACTGCTACTAAGTGAGATGTATGAAGTACTAAGCTACCCGTCACTGCCAGAAACTCCATCACCAGCCACCGTCACCACTTCCTCTACCAGCTGGCTGATTCTCCTTCTTCTTACACTCGTCTTGCACAGTTAAAATGAATGTTACTGTTCACTCTTTGATTTGTTAACCCAGTCATGGATTTAACCTGGATACACCATGACTTACATCACTGTAATGTCCTTCTCCCCACCTCAAGTAAACAACACGAGGCAACTTATTCTTTGAACAAGAACTCCGTTTACTGGATTGATTTGCAGAATACAGTTGAGTTGGCACATTATTACAGAAAAATTACTTTACATAAATATTTTCACTTTACCATACATTTGCCTGTACATTGATTTGGCTGTTCTGTTCCCCTAGTGGTGCTGCCCATACCTTAAAATCTGGAAAGTTGTAATATCATCCCTCTGTCTGTGGGAGTCATGCTTGTAACTGTCAGTCTTGCAATGCCTCATGGGATTTGTAGTTCTGCAACAGCTGGAGGGCCACCCGTTTGAGACCCCTTGTTTACATAATACAAAGATCCTCACTGTATGTCTCTGGTCTTCCACACCGGAACGGCACCACAAGTTTGACTCCCCCTATATATATATATCAAATCTTCAGAGGCTATATATATATATATATATAGCCTCTGAAGATTTGAGGTGCCACACACATACAGGGGAAGACACGTCATAGGCCGCGTACACACGACTGAGAAACTCGACGGGTGAAACACATAGTTTTCCCCCTCGAGTTCCTTGTTCGGCTATCAAAAAACTCGTCGAGCCAAATTTTCCCATTGCCCGTCAAGGAAATAGAGAACATGCTCTCTTTTTGGCTCGACGAGTTCCTCGACAGTTTTCTCAGCGAAAAGTGTACACGCGACCGGTTTCCTCGGCAGAATACGTCTCCCATCGAGTTTCTTGCTGAATTCTGCCAAGGAAACTGGTCATGTGTACGGGGCCTTACAATTACATTAACCCCTACATGCATCAGCCAAAAACTTAAAAAACATAACACAGTAACAGGCATAAGCACAAGCCTACAAGATTTTTACAAATAGAGGTAAGAAGAATGGAGAAACATGTGACAATTATCCTACAGGGTTATCTGCTGGCTAAAAATAAGAATATAAAATGTTAATATATAATAATTCTACTTTACCTGACTATTATTTACAAACTAGAAAAAAGACAATGGAATCGATTGGAATGGAATGGAATGGAAACTAGAAAGTTCTAAATCTGGAGCAGCTTCCAGTTTTTTGTTAAAGTTTCGATGAACAATCTGAGGTTGGAAGCTGATTGGATCCCATGAACAGCCGCACCAGATTTAGCATTTTCCAGTTTTAATAAATCAACCCCCCAATATATACAAACCCCCTTCATATCTTCTTAATTTTCAGAACTTAGAATAAACAACATGATCAGTAAAGTGTGACATTTGTGGGTCTTTTTTCAGTTTTTATTTTAAGAAAACACTTTATTTCCTTCCTGTTATTCTCTCCTCCATGTGTCAATGACCACTTCTACTTCTTTTTCCACGACTTATTGTATTACTCATTAGTTTAATCACTTATATTATTATTATTTATTTATTTTTCAGATTAATCAGATGTAGTTTTTTTGTGAATATAAATTTATTTTAAAAAAAAAGACGTTCCTTTGAATTCAGCCAACACTTTTCCCATGTTCTCTTAGATGTTTCATTGAGGTCCTCAGATTCCCAAATGTTCTTCTTCTACTTCTTCTTCTTCCTCTTCCTCTTCTTCTCTACCACTTGTTGTGGAAGTAGGTGAAACATACGGCAGCAGATAATACAAATCCAGAGATCACCAGTCGTATTATATTCTGTGTCGTGTAATCTGAGGAGAGAACCAGAGATGGAAGTCATGTGATGTTTAGATAAAAACATTAGTTGTGAAATTTTGAACTAATACAAATTCTTAGTGTATATGAAGGATCTGGATTAGCTTCCTTCTCATTGGACAGAAGCAATGTTGTTGTTTAATTTTCCAGTAATACTGTATGTTCCAACATATTCCATTAATAGGAGGATAGGTGACACGGGAAGCAATAAAGCTGAACTGAGAGATGAGTGTGTCGCTCAAGAGGAGCGTAAATCACAAGACTGGCTGACCAAGCTTACACATCCATTTGTTGGAAAACCATTAAAAAGATGTATTTCAACTTTATATTTAACTTTATGTTTTTACTATGAAGAGCTTTGTCAATAATGTCCACTGTCTTTACATTACATGGACTTCTCTTTTATGACTCATTATTGACTCCGCCATGACATAAAGGGGAATTGAATTGGAAGAGCTTCAATTAGGGTTCCATGTGGAAATTAGTGCCCCAATTAGGGTTAGTCCATGTGGATGGAGTTCTTGTGGGAGTGCTAATTTTACAGCATACAGTTTTTTTTTAATTCCATGTAGAATTAGTGCCCCAATTAGGGTTCCAATTAGTGTTTTTAAGGGACTCTGGCCATTGATATTTGGCCAGTCCCACTGACCACTAACTCACTTCCAGGTTAATTTATGGGATGCTCTCGGTTCGATGCTCCTTTCTTTCTCTCCCCCCCATCTCTTTTCTTTACTCCCCGTAAGTCACGAAAGTTTGAAGAAGAAAACGTCAGGTTGCCTTAAATTATTCCTTCATTGAGGAGTTTATTACGAGTAACATGAACCATGGAATTTTCTTCCCCTCCTAGGTAGAATTCGCCAGAGGGCGGGAGCTGGAAACTCCTATTCCGGTACAGTTAGTTCCTGTCATGGACATGCAATAATGTCTGTCAGCTTACCTTCTCCTCCATGTGTCCATTAGAGGCCTGACTCTTATTCTGGCTGCCTTTTATCATCTCTCCTCCCTGTATGGCCCACCCCAGGCCATCCCAGGAAGTCTATTTTAACTAGTGCACTGCAGGTCTGCTTTGCTGTTCAACTTTGTTTGTTAGCTTGTGTTCCTGTCTGCCGTGTGCTACGTTTACCTTTCTGTGTACCGAATTTGGCTCATCTCTGACAATTTCTGTTTGCCTGTGACCCTGAGCTTTGGCCTGTGCCTTGGTTACCCTCATCTGCCTGTTCCCCCGACCTCGGCTTACCCATCACTATCCCTTGTGTCCTCAGTGGCTGCTTCCCCTCTTTCCCTACGGAGCGTGAACTGGGGGACTCCAGGGGCCGCGACCCGGGTTCAGTTGCAGCGAAGGCCATCCTCACCACTAGAGGCTCTGGTGAACACCTGCTGGACCTTAGACTCCGTGCCCTGGGGAATCTTAGGCTCACGTTTCCTGTCCATCTGCAGCAGTCGGCTATTAGGTTCACTACCTTGTGGTGCACCCCTGTCTCCAGCGGGGTGCATTTGTCACCTGTCAACAGGTGACCTGACAGTATATGGGGTGCCGGAGGGCAGGGGGACCCATCACCTGACTGGCTGAGAATTTTCCTATTGCCTAAGTCACGCCATGGTCTTCTAATCTCAGGTGATCTAATATTCATCTTGTTTATATGTACCAGTTTTTTTTTCAATCTGTACAGTTACAGTGATTTACAAAAGTTGCTTTATATATGATGTTGTTTTCAAATGTATTTCCCTTGTGTCTCAAAAAAATAAAATAAATGAAACATGATATTTGGCCAGTATTGATGGATTTATGGCAGCGTTTTTGCGATGTAGAGCTTTTGCAATCATTTCTCTGACCAGTTTCTTCACCTTATGGAGGTAACAAAAAATCATATTTTTTAATTAGAGCCAGAAATGTTACTGGTCTGGGATCAGTGGTTAAATAAAATTGTTGGTTGATGAAGAAAGAAGATATAAATCCCCAACATCAGGGCCTTATTTGGACACAATGCTGCTGTAAGTCCATCTGATTGATGGAGAAGAAGAAGGCCTTTATTGTCATGACATCCCCTTACCAAACCCTACCCCTTGTATTGTGATTATTTTAGTATAAACTAATTAGTGATGAGAAAATCTGCTGAGTTCAGTTCTCAAACAGTTCACAAATCTTAAGCCCCATACACACTATCAGTTTTCCTGCTGGTTTTTCTCTTTACCAAAACCATCTAATAATAGGTCAAACCTTAAGGCCCCGTACACACGCCCGAGCTTCTCGGCAGAATGCGAGAAGAGAATTATTCTGCCGAGGTTCTCGGTCGTGTGTACACTTCCGACGAGCCAAAAAAGAGAGCATGCTATCTTTTTCCTCGTTGTTCTATGAGGACTTTGGCTCGACGAGCTTTTCCGACCGCTCATCGGGAACCTCGTCGGGCGGAACGATGAGTTTAGCCTGACGAGGTTCTCGGACGTGTGTACGCGGCCTAAGAGTTTCAATTTGAATGCAATCTGGCAGGCCCTTGTACTACATGGTTTTGGTAAACCTGAAGAGAAAAACCTTCAGGAAAACTGATAGTGTGTATGGGGCTGAACTCAAAGTTCACAAACTTTGAAGCAAACACTATTAAAGTCAATGGATGGGAGGCAAATCTTGTTATTCTGGGATTTTTAGCAAGCTTTTCTTAAACAGATGGCATAAGAAATTGGGCACTGCCATGGGGTCATGTACCAATGGCAAAAAGAAGTATAATAATAATATTTAGTTTAAAAAAGTATCTCTGCACACAGAATTTTCAGTTCTCTCTAACGACTCCAAACATCAATAGACAATATGGCTGCCATTGTGAGCCCGCTCTTTTATAGACATATTACTGAGTAATCTATTCTTTTAAATAATTGACTCATAAACTTTGCAAATCCTACAGCTTTGCCACACACACGGTGAACTCGGGCCTCATTCCTGGAGCCAATGCTATAATGTACTAATGAAGACAGGATGGGGTCTGCTTTATATTCTAAACTGATTTTCAGCTTTATATTCCACCAATCAAATAAGAGAAGAGATAATCTCTGAGTTCCTGGACTTGTGAAGAGTCTTCTGACTTCTCTCAACTTCCCCTCACCCCCCCCCCCCTCTCTACAACAGTTCTCTGACTGAAGGTAGACACCGATCTCTAGAGATAGATAGAAGAGGGAGAGGGAAAGGTAAATAAGGGAAGGGAATAAAGACTACGGGAAAGAGAATAAGGGAAGGAAATAAAGACTACGGGAAAGAGAATAAGGGAAGGAAATAAAGACCAAGAAAAAGAGAATAAGGGAAGGGAATAAAGACTAAGGGAAGGGAATAAAGACTAAGGGAAAGAAAATAAGGGAAGGGAATAAAAACCAGTGGAAAGAGAATAAGGAAAGAGAATAAAGACTAAGATAAAGAGAATAAGGGAAGAATGACTAAGGTGAAAAGAATAAGGAAAGGGAAGAATGACTAAGAGAAAAGGAGAATAAGGGAAGGGAATTAAGACCAAGTAAAAGAGAATAAGGGAAAGGAAATAAAGACTAAGGGAAGGGAATAAAGACTAAGGGAAAGAGAATAAGGGAAGGGAATAAAGACTACGGGAAAGAGAATAAGGGAAGGGAATAAAGACCAAGGAAAAGAGAATAAGGGGAGGGAATAAAGACTAAGGGAAGGGAATAAAGACTAAGGGAAAGAAAATAAGGGAAGGGAAAAAAAACTAGTGGAAAGAGAATAAGGAAACAGAATAAAGACTAAGATAAAGAGAATAAGGGAAGGGAATAAAAACTAGTGGAAAGAGAATAAGGAAAGAGAATAAAGACTATTGGAAAGAAAATAAGGGAAGGGAATGAGTACTAATGGAAATTGAATAAGGGAAGGAAGACTAAGGGAAAGTAATTAAGGGAAGGAAATAAAAATAAAGGAAAGATAATAATGTATCACAATGTGTAAATGTTGAGGCTTGTTGCTGCTCATCTTACCCTGCCACCCTAGCCACTGGCCCACAAGTACCATTATAGTAAGCACAGCCTTTTTCAGCTCTTAGCTAGGATCTTCCTTCTTCCCTGTGTACTGTATTTGTTTTTTTACTGTTCCTAAGTGATGGAACTTGTAAGGAAATGGGGAGGCTTTTAGTTCAAAATGTATTTTCAAATGCAAGAAACCCCCCCTAAACATCCATTGTATATGCCAGTCTGAAACAAACTACAACAGACTCTCTTCAACATTGTCTTGGTGGGACTAACACTGCCTGTGGATCTTCTAAAGTCAGAAAGTTGTCAAACTATCTACTGTATACAGACTGGGTCTCAGGAGGTATTTCTTTTGGATAAAGATATATATATATGTACAGATCAGAGGCTTATTAAGTTCTTCAAACTCACCGTGTATCTGTGGTATCTGAACCCATCACTCATCGGCCTCACATTCTGAGAGCTCTGGAAAAGGAGATCATGACAATGATTGTTCAGTAAGATGTCAATGAAGGGATGAAAAACTAAAAAGAGTATAACTGTATAAAGGTGTGAATAGACATAACTAATGATGAGGTAATTTCATAATGCGCCCCCCCCCCCCTTCCCCTAGGGCAGTGGTTCTCAACCTTCTAGTGCCGTGACCCCTTGATAAAATTTCCCAAGTTGTGGGGACCCCTAACAGTAAAATTATTTTTGTAGCGTGGGTTGTCAGCACCCAAGGCAAGACAAGTAATTTGCACCCCTAACCCACGGATACTTAGCGCTCCCTCAGTCCCTTCCACTCGTACAGTATTAAAACCCCTTATGGTACTGTGTTTCCACAGAAGTGAAATCAGTCTCCTCCAGCCCCTTCCACTTCACATTCCTCACCAGCCAGCTGACATATAGTCTCTGCCCCCCAGTCATGCCGTGAACTGAATGGGTGGCTGCTAAGAGTGGGCCACCGCGAGCTCCAGGGACATCCTTGCTGGGTATCCATGAAAAGACTGGGAGAATGGTGCAGGATTCAGGAACAGCCCAGTATTTGGTGACCCCTGGAAAATTGTCATTCGACCCCCAAGTTGAGAACCACTGCCCTAGGGTTAGGATCTGGGTGCCCACACTTGCAATAAATCATAGCGCCCTGGGCAGCCGACCCTCCTGCCCACACCTTGTCCCGGCCCTGATGACATGAAATCAATTTTCACTCACTATTTAGTCCAGTGTTTACATGGAGATCTGCTTTCATGTGTGACACAACTCCCTAAGTGGCCTGAGGTCTAAGTACTACACCAGGCCCCACACCGGAGGGATAGCGTCTTTCCACCAGCCAGTGACACCAGTCCCGACACTGACTACAAAGATTTTATGAGGGAAATCACATTATACATTGATATTCCTCCACCAGATCTTCAGAACATGTTACACTTTAGGCTGGGTTCACACTTGTGAGGTGAGAATTTCAGCTCTTTTATGTCTGCAGATAGATAAGGGAAGTGTTCAGCAGATTAGCTCCGTTTTTAGCTGCGAATTTGGAGACCTGGGAGAAGTTTCAGGTGAGAGGAGAGTGGGGGACAAGTGTATTGAGCTGAATGAGAGAAATTCCTGTAGAGAACTGAACACATCTGCGAATCAGCTGCGTACCCATAGAAGATAATGGGACTGAATTTGCACCAGAGCCGCACCACAAGGCATAAAATCCGCATACATTTTTACTGCAATGCGCAGTGTGAATGCATCGCACATATGTGAACCAGCCTCTTTGAAAACAATGTATTTAGAAATGTTCTGCGTTTTGGATGCGGTTTAAGCCGCACTCAATTCGCATAGGTGTGAACCCGGCCTTAGAGATGTGCAAGATAGAAAAATGTATTTTGACTGGCTGCTTCTCCTTCCTTGGATGCTAAACACTCTCTATTTCCCAGGAGGTTACTCCAAGATGTTTCCTTCATTCCACATTCCCATATACTGCTGGATTCCACTCACTTGTCATTCCCAATGATCATACCGGTCCATTCATTAAACCAGCAACTCAGTTTACTGACATTACACCATCCCTTTGTACAGACAGGCCCAGCAGTCACATGGCAGTGCAAGAGGGCGATGAAGTACAGAGTTCCTCTATAACATATGGTGTGGAGTCTGTAGGACTATGCTGAGGTGTCTCATATCTTTGTCTTGTAATGGTTCCTATCTAATGGTGATTGTCCTATTCATTGGCCTGCCAAGGGGTGAGCTGCTTCAGTATAGCACTTCATTGCTCTGTGTAGGTCCCTCTCTATTCCACGACCAACTTTGAAGGAAGGTCCTACAAGTCCCAAATCTACACATAATTACCCGGGGTACAAGAACTGCAACAGGCCAAACTGACACCCCACATCAAGCACCCCCACAATTCCAGTAACATATTATACATACAGTGCATCAATTGGCACCCGCCTACATGCCCACCATGTATCTGGATATTGGGCCCAAAACAGTATGAATGGCTAATATTAATCTACAATTGGATATAACTATGTTGACTTCATTTCATATCCTCACCTTGTATCTGGATATGGAGCCTATCACTCATCTTCCTCACAGTATCAGGCGCCGTCCTCACTTCACAGGTATAATTCCCAGAATCCTCCAGCTGAGATGACCGCACTCTGTATGTATCGGATATACTGAATTCCCGCACAGTCCGTCCATCTCTGTAGAAGGCAAAGTGCAGCTCTGTGCCACCTCTGAGTGGATCCAGTCTGGTGTCACATCTCACCGTCATCTCATCTCCTTCTATTACCCTGGATGGGGTCACTTTTATTTCTGGAGGAGAGAAGAGCTCTGGAAGAGGAAAATGATAAATAATGGAATATATTATTTATTCTCTAAATGACGACAATCACACAATGCTTTGCGGTGGACATGGAACAATTTACATGGGGGGGTTCATTAAAACTGGGGAGTACAGAATCTGGTGCAGCGCTACATAGAAACCAATCAGCTTCCATTTTCTACTGTCAAAGCTTAATTGAAGAAGCTGAAGTTAGAAGCTGATTGGCTCCCATTCACAGCGGCACCAGATTTTTTACTCTCCAGTTAAAGTAAATCAACCCCATTGGTCTTTAGCTAAGTTGACCTGTTGTATCCGGTACAGAAATACACGTTAATAGAGAACCCGGTAAAATCAGCTTTGTCACAGGTAATTTATTCTACCTGTATATATATCTGGATGGTGAGCGGTAAACAGAGACACTGGCTTTTCCCTGTTAAAAAAAAAACAGAGACACTGGAGGAATCCAACACAATCATACAGACTTCAACCGGTCACTGTCCTGAGTGATAACTGGGTTTAGAGCTCCAGTGCTGCAACAAAGTCCCCCTCTATATAGTATTAAAGTGGTTGTAGACCCTTCCATATACCCAGTGAAGTGAATGACCTCAGGCGATACACAGAGATTAAACAAATCCTTCTATATAAGTTGTACCTGTTTATTTGCACTCTTCTCTACATCCATTCAAAGGGCTAGATTCTTCCCCGTCGTTTACGTCGTTTGCGATCAGAAAAAATAGAGCAGTTTCTAAATTTTTAACGGACATTTTTCTTGTCGAGAAAAAATGCTCTGGAGCCCACACACGACCGTTTTTCATGACCAATTAAAAAAAATTGAATTTTTCTCATCATGAAAAACGGTCGTGTGTACGCGGCATTAGAAGAATTGCATCCCTATTGCCGCGTACACACGATTGGATTTTTGATGGAATAAAATCCGATAGATTCAGATGAAGCTGACTTTCATCAGTCTTAGGCCGCGTACACACGATCGGCTTCCAAGCATGGGTCGACTTAATTCTGAGCATGCGTGGGTTTTTGGTCCGATGCTTTTGCGTACTAACCATCGTTTTGGTCCAATGGTCAGGCGTCCATCGGACCGATTTTAAAGCAAGTTTTAAAACTTTGGTCCGATGGACGACGGTCCGATGGGCCGTACACACTCTCGGTTTGGACCGATGAAACTAGCCTTAAGGCCAGTTTTATCGGACCAAACCGAGCCTGTGTACCTGGCCTAACATACACACCATCAGACTAAATTCTAACCGTCCAAAGCGCGGTGACGTAAAACACTACGACGAGCTGAGAAGTTCAATTCTTCTGGGCATGCGTCGACTTTTTCTCCAATGGAATTCCACCCAGACGATCAGAATTTCCTATCGTTTTTTTTTTTCCCATCGGAATGGTTTTGAATAAATAAATAATAAAGGAGGGGGTATTTGGGGCAGAGGGTTTGTGCTAGGAGGGGGTATTTGGGGCAGAGGGTTTGTGCTAGGAGGAGGTATTTGGGGCAGAGGGTTTGTGCTAGGAGGGGTATTTGGGGGAGAGGGTTTGTGCTAGGAGGGGTATTTGGGGGAGAGGGTTTGTGCTAGGAGGGGGGATTGGGGATTTCAGGAATAAAAAATAAAAAATAAACACGCCCCGCGGTTTACTAACGTTTTAAGGGCCAGATTCGGCATTAGTTACGACGGCATATCTCGAGATACGCCGCGTAACTTCTAAAAAGCGCCGGCGTATAATTTTTCTGTATTCAGAAAACAAGATACGCCAGAATTCAGCTAAGATACGAGCGGCGTAATTGTATTACACCGTTGTATCTTAACTGCATTTATAAGATGGCCGTAAGGCGTTTTCCGGTGTAAAGATAAACCACCAAAAAGATGGTGCATTTTATGTTAAGTATGGACGTCGGGACCGCGACAAATTTTTCAGATTTGACGTCGTTTGCGTAACTCGTCCGTGAATGGGGCTTTACGTCAATTACGTTCACGTTGAAACCAATGCGTCTTAGCGCCATAATTTGGAGCATGCGCACTGGGATACATCCACGGATGGCGCATGCGCAGTTAAAAAAAAAGTTAAAAACGTGGGGTCACAACACATTTGGATAAAACACGCCCATCTCATCCACATTTGAATTACCCGGGCTTACGCCGACCCATTTACGCTACGCCGCCGTAACTTAGCTTGGTGAATACAGCATTTGCCTCGCTAATTTACCATGGCGTAGCGTATCAGAGCTACGTTACGCCTTCTCCTTCCTCTGGATCCACCAATTTCTCTAAGGATAAAGATTTATATAGGACATTAATTTACCTTTCACAGAGATAAAGGAGACATCTGAGTAGTCTCCCACATTTGTACTATCATAATGTTGTAATTGTTTAGTACATTTGTAGAGTCCAGACTGACTCCTCCTTATATTAGGAATATGGAATGTGGGGTCAGATTCTGAGGATTTTATCTCCTGATCATCCTTTTCAAATTTTGTGTTTTTTGCTTTATATAATCTCATATGATGACATCTCAGAGTCAGGGGGTCTCCTTCATAGATGGCAGATGGGGGTCTCTGCAGGATGACATAACCTGAAATGTAATAAAATGATACTTTATGTTGTTCTATTCACACCCAACAATCTGTAATGATGGAGATGAGATGAGATCACTCACTTCTGGTAACATTTAGGAAGACGGGATCACTGATATCACCACCGATGGTCCGACACTGGTAATCTCCTCTGTCCTCCACTACTAAAGACATATAGATATGAAGTTTCTGTTGATCTTCTTCTATCAGTGTCTGGTTTCTGTACCAGTGATAGGTCCGGGGCTCCTCAGTAGATGGCACATCACATGTTAGAGTCACATCATCTCCATGTATTATATCCCTCCATATGGGTGTGAAGGTCACCACAGGTTTGATGGTCCCTCCTATAAAAGAAAAGAGATCACACAGAACACATAGAGAGCACAGTGTGCAGCAAAACACAGAGAGGTGGTCACATCTTGTATGAGAAAAATGCATTCTCTATAGAAATGGGAATGTTTATAGTCCTCCTGGGCACAGAGATTTTCCCACATCTTGATAAATATTTATTTTCAACAATGAAAACCATTCTCCTTACAGTGATATTAAAGGCAGTTTTGTTTTTTTAAATAACAAACCTGTTATACTTACATGCTCTGTGTAATGGTTTTGCACAGAGCAGCCCGAACCTCCTCTTCTCAGGTCCCTCCTAGGCACCCCTCCCCCTTGCTGAATGCCCCCAAAAAAAGCAGCTGCCTATGAGGTCATCTAAGCAGGTTCGCTCCCAAGCCAATGCTCTGTGTCCATTCACACACGTAGTACAGCCATACCCCACCCCCGATCGCTCCTCATTGGCTCATTGGCTATGACGGACAGTTACAGGAGCCAATGGCTGATCTCATGTACATCACTGAATCAGGTTAGGGTTCAGGTAAGTATTGGAGGTCTGGGGGAGGGGGGGGGGGGGTTCTGCTGCACACTGAAGATTTTATAACTTGATGCATAGAAGACATGAAGGTAATTAACCACTTAAACACTTCCATGAGACAAGAAAAAGAAAAATCCGCGCCAAATTAATCTAACTAAATAAACAATTGACATACGTGTTTCGTCTCATTGAGAACGTCCTATAGTGACGAAACACGTATGGCAGGCGACGCAGTGACGTCACCACATTGAGGAGGAGGGCTCCTTCATGCCGGTCGGCAACAATTGTTTTTATGCTGCTTTTATTGTGTGTTTTGTAAGTACAACCTTTACATTTTATTAAATATACTATATACGGAGTTACGCTATGTGCGACTCTTTTTTTCACTTCGGAGTCTAAATGTGTTACACGTCCTGAACCAACTGGCCATAGTTGAAAGTCCCTGGGAACCGCAAGGAAACCAAAGGCCGTGACTGGGCTATAGTTAATTGCTGTTATTATTTTTCCTCTGGTAAGCTGCTCATTTATCTGGTGGAGGGTGCACCTTTGGATTTGGATTTCACTTGGTGGCGTGGATCGGATGAGTTCTTCCCTGGGACTCATTTATTTAATCATTTATGGACCTTAATGAACTTTATTTTGGTCATCACAACTTTATTAATGTTTATGTATGTCAATTGTTTATTTTGTTAGATTAATTTGGCGCGGCTTTTTCTTTTTCTTGTCTCATATTGTGTATCACACGCCAGCTGCTGCCTGCAATTTCAGGGGGAGGGGGGCAACAGCGTGGTTTTTTGTTCTTTATCTTTTTTTTTTAACCACTTCCATACCGGGCACTTACGCACCTTCCCGCCCAAGCCAATTTTCAGCTTTCAGCCATGTCGCAAACAAAATTGGCGTCCTAATTTACCCACAAATAGAGCTTTCTTTTGGTGTTATTTGATCACCTCTGCCTTTTTTTTTTTTGCGCAACAACTAAAAAAAGAGCGACATTTTTGAAAAAATTACGTTTTTATTTTTTTTCTGTTAATTTTTTTGTGAATAAGTAAGTGTTCTTCTTCAATTATGGGCACTGATAAGGCGGCACTGGTGGGCACTGATAGGCAGCACTGATGGGCACTGATAGGCAGCACTGATGGGCACTGATAGGCGGCACCCGGGGGCGCGCATCGGCTCAAAATCCTGAGGACGTTATATGACGTCATTAGCAATAAACAGTCCATCGGATTAGGGGCGAAAATTACTTGTCTTGCCTTGGATGCTGACAACCCACGCTACGAAAATAATTTTACTGTTAGGGTTCCCCACAACTTGGGAAATTTTATCAAGGGGTCATGGCTCTAAAAAGGTTGAGAACCACTGCTTTAGACTCACATGGATATTTTTTATAATATTAGTGTTATTTATTATATCGGTTTTAGCTTTGTACTTACCAGATTTTCCAATGTTCAAAGCTGCAAATATAAAATGAATGTGTTTCAATCATTTTGGTTTCTTCCATTATCCATGGAAAATTATACATACACTTTCTTACAAGAAAATTGCTGGATTCCAATTTTCTCAAGTCACTAGACATATGCATTTGTTTTTTTCCGAATGCATTTTCGTCCGGATTTCAGGTATTTTTGTTATTGTTTTAATAAACAAAAACAAACGCGCAAAAATCTGAAATCCAGAAGATCCGACATAAAAAAATGCTTTATTTTAGTTTTTGTTGCTACAACAGTTCGATATAAATAGGAGATTCGACATGATGGTGACAATAGCGATCTGTGTCTATCGAACCTGTGGTCGAATGTGCCTAACCTTAAAGCGTATGTATGTCCTTTCATCATGCGTTTTTATAATATAAATCGGGTCACTTACTATTTTACAATCCGCCGCCGCCGCTCTGCATAGTTATTCAAAAAAGATAGTTTATAAAACTATGTCTACACCGTTGTCATTTTGCTTGTGGGCATTGTGAAGCCCACAAGCACTTACTTCCTGGAAGTCTTGGATGGGGAGTGATAATTGGACAGCGCACTGCATCCTGGGAAAATATGACACACATTTCCCAGGAGCATTAGAGGGAGATGATGTCAGAATCCTAGGTGATTTCAAAGGCAGATTTCGTGGGACCGCAAAGCAACAGGCATTTCCAGATGAGTTTTTTTCCTTTTTTAGGTCTAATGGGCACGATAATGAAAAAAAAAAAATTGGGGATGGAAACTCCACTTTAACTCTATTAGTTTGAGATTATTCTACATAGAGAGGAAAGATTCTACATTATAGAGACAGTGTTGGGGTAGACCATTCGACAAGAACGACGAAGATTCAACGAAGCAGCAAAAAACATACAAACGTTGAATCTGTCTTTGAAGGCTTATGATGTCTGTCGAAGATTCGACAAGCAGCTAAACTGTACGACGCCGCGATCGTACATTTCCAGTCAAATGCTCTGCCCATAGGCTATAGAAGAATTCAAATGTTGGTTGATTAGTAATAATAATTAATAAATATAATTATTACTAGTGTCATACAACATTAGAATTCTTCTATAGCGTGTATTCGATCGGAAATATGAAAAGTATGATCGCGGCGTGGTACAGTTTAGCTGCTCCGTCTAATCTTCTTAGAACATTCCACAGACACCATAAGCCTTCATTTAAAGATTCATTAATTAACCCTAATTAATTCGGATTTTCGGACAAATGCATTTTTTAACAAAACAAAATAAATAAAAACAAATTTCGGAAGTAACTGAATGAATGTATTTTTCGGACGAAAACAAAATTCCGAACAACAAAAAATTTCAGTGTGCACATGTCTACAAGTCACCAGAAGAAGACTGGAACTGTCACTCTTTCTTATTAAGGTGACAAGTAAACTAAAGCTGTGGTTTGGAGAGGTCAGGTTAAGCATTCAGACCTTATATTGCTATTCCACATTAGTGTAGACACCAACAGGTCCTTATGTTCAGCTCATATGCCCCCCTATAAGTGATTGGACATTTGGATTGGATTGGTTCATTTAGACTTAAAATCCTTCAATGCATCCATAACCCTCTTACTAAGACTCTTGTGTTATGCCTTATGCATGGTAGATACATAAGGCATAACAGAGGAGTCTTAGTAAGAGAGTCAACCTACTACTATCACCTTTATGAAGCTCTTTTCAATAATCAAGTTTTCCCCTTATATACAGGTAGTTCATATAAAACAGCTATCAGACTTTGAACTATATCCACCAGATCCCCTTCTACTAAATCAGGCATGGAGAAATCAGATCCCCAACTCTCACAAGCTGTATAAGTTGAGGGTGGAGATACAAGGCTGGGATCTACTGGGAAAGGGGGGTTATAATTGAATACAATGTTTTAATGACATGAGACAAGGGGCATGTGGCAGTAGGACACATAACATAACCCTATGTATGTAAACTCCAGCATTACCCTGACCTTTAACTACATTTTTCTCCTTAGAGATCATTATCATTTGCCTTCATCGTTGACTTTAGCAATTAAAACAAAGCTCTTCTAAAAATCACATTTGTGGTTCTGACTTTTCTGGATAAATAAGACACTTCCAGCCTGTGTGACCAGACCACTAACAGAACTTACAATCAATAGATACTGTATAAAGCAGCACTAGTCAACAGATGCAAATATAATGAGGGTATCTTATGTATCTTATGAAGAACCTCCAACGGGCTCATAGCAATGAGATGTTTTGTGCATTCCACATGATCTCAAGGGAAGTACACTCCATTGGTATTCAGATAACATAAAAAATAAAAGCCGTTTTACTTACTCAGAAACATGATGGTGAGGAAGACAGACATGGTAGCCCGGACTTGGACGTGGTGACTGTCTTTCTGAGAAGCAGAAGTTATGACCGTCTTCTCCTTTCCTGAGTGTTTTTTTTTTTGTACATTGCACACGACTTAAAACCAATGCTGTCAGAATGAAGAATGTAGAATAACAAGTGATAGCCAATCAGATCTCATTTCTGCCTTATCTGATATGATAGTTTACACAAAACTCATATTACATTTTAAGATGGACACTGCTGGCCTTGTAACAGGTATTGGTGGTCTAGCTGGATAATATGATATTAAGAACCTTGTTCGAATGGGGTATGGCAGAGAAGCAGATGTAGCTGGATGCTCCCTTGCTCCTCTCTGCCAAGAATCCAACACATTTTTCTGAGGGCATTCATCACTCCTGCCCCCACACTCCATTGAAGGCAATGGAGGCGTCACACAGCTCTGGGCTATCTAGCGGGAGGTTCTGTTCCAGTGGTGAAAACGGCCAAATGGCTGAAGGATTTCTGACCTGTGGGCCTCGTGAACCAAGATGGTGCCTGTGTACAGCAGACCCCTAAGGTGAAATACAAGGAGGATGTACAATGGCTCTTCTGACAAAAGATACATCGGCTCCTATTATAGCACCCGGGGACTCATCTGAAGGTCTTTCTGAGGCAGATCATACAGTCCCCCTTGAGGATGGCAATAGATCTGGGCTTAATTGGGCCATGTTGACTTTTTTTGCTATGCCATCAGAACCCTCTAATGCAATAGAGGATCCTGAACCAACTCTCTGTGATATCTTTTCAGCGGTTACCCCCTGTAATGTCTCAATTGCTGCTCTAACTGATGAAATGAAGGGGGTAAAGATGGAACTTACTTTTATTTGGCAGGATATGCAAAAATTAAGAGAGAGAACATCAGCTTTGGAGGGGCGAGTTTCACAGAGGATGAACTGGCACCCCTACAGAGAGATCTCAGCTATAATACTCATCTTACACCCCAACATGCAGCCCGCCTGGATGACCTGGAGAACAGGCTATGGGGAAACAATATGAGGATCATGTGTATACTGGAAAAGGCTGAGGGGAAAAAATGTGTGGCTTTTATTGAGAAATGGTTGTTCTCTGTGTTGGGTAATTACACATTCTCTCCTATGTTCTCTGCGGAACGGGCATACAGAGTGCCAGCGCACCCTCTGTTGCCAGGAGCAAACCCTTGCCCCATTTTGTTTAAACTACTCAATTATAAAGACCATGATGCCATTCTTTCCAAGGCTCAAAAACATGTCTGGAGTTCTGGTTCTTAAAAACAAAGGGCTATGTTTAACCACTTCAATACCCAGCCATAGACAATTGACGGCCTGGGATGGGATTTACCATCCTAAGTGGCCGTCAATTGACGGCCTGGGTATTGCAGGCGAATATCTGGACGATGCCTGCAGCCAAAGGCATCATCCAGATATCCATCTCTTCAGCCGGCGATTCTGCACAAAGTAAGAACGATCATAGCGGCGGTTCCGCCGCTTGATCGTTCTTACAGGCCGCGGGAGGGGACATCCCCCCCCTCCCGCCGCCATCCGGTGCTTCTCCGGGCTTACCTGTACCTTCGGGGGCCCGGAGAACGAATCGTCGGCGGCGGCAGGAAGCATAGAGATGACTGGTGACCAGATGGTCACCAGTCATCTCTATGACCGTCGGAGGACCCGGGCGCGATCTGATGACGTCACGCCCGGGTCCCCGTATGTAAACAAAGCCGTGATTGCGGCTGTAAGTCACCATTCATGAGATCGGTGAATTTTTTTTCACCGATCTCATGGTTTCCAGCCTGGAGGTGAGATGTGAGGTCTTATTGACCCCACATCTCTCCATAAAGAGGACCTGTCACACACATTTCCTATTACAAGGGATGTTTACATTCCTTGTAATAGGAATAAAAGTGGAAAAAAAAAAAAATGAAAAAAAATGTAAAAATAAATAAAATATAAGTAAAAAAAAATAATAAAAGATAAAAAAAAAATGAAAACGCCCCTGTCCCCGATAGCTCGCGTGCAGAAGCGAACGCACACGCAAGTCCCGCCGACATATGTAAACGCCGTTTAAACCACACATGTGAGGTATCGCCGCGTGCGTTAGAGTGCCAGCAACTAATCTAGCACTAGATCTCCTCTCTAAATCTAAACTGTAACCTGTAAAAAATAAATAAAGCGTTGCCTATGGAGATTTTTAAGTACCGAAGTTTGGCGCCATTCCATGAGTGTGCGCATAATTAAAGCGTGACATGTTGGGTCTCTATTTACTCGGTGTAACATAATCTTTCACATAATACAAAAAAATTGGGCTAACTTTAGTGTTTTGTTATTTTTTTAATTCATAAAACAATTTTTTTTACAAAAAAAAGCGTTTGAAAAATAATTGCGTAAATACCGTGCAAGATAAAACTTTGGAATGACCGTTATTTTATTCCCTAGGGTGTCTGCTAAAAAAAACATATATAATGTTTGGGGGTACTGTGTAATTTTCTAGCAAAAGAATGATGATTATTACATGTAGGAGAGAAGTGTCAGAATAGGCCCGGTATGGAGGTGGTATAAAAGCCTAGTATTGAAGCGGTTAAATGTGCTCAGGGCATTGGGGCTACAATATGCAATGCTCTATCCCGCCCGGCTGCGGGTGGTGGCCAAGGGCGAAGTTCACACTTTTGATAAACGCACCTCTGCAGTTTATTGGTTGGATAGAGAATAAAGATCTCTACCTGCTGCTCTGAACCACTGACCAGCTGCTACGTGAAGCCCAACAGCAATACATGGAATAGTTATACACCTTTCTATTGCCCAGATTGATCTAGATGCTGGCGGAGTTCCAATGCTGCCACTGCTGATAAAATGTTACTGTTGCTACTAACTTTGCAGAGAAGCTCTATACTATCTCTTTTGAGCTTCCACTGTTGCCCCCAGTATGCTCCTATGTGGACTATGTGTTCTTTTGTTTTTCTGTATTAGAGCCCAGTTGGTCCAGGACTTGTTTACTTTTGTTTCCATATGGCCTATTTTTTGGATTGACTGGTTTTCATGCATACACTTTTCTAAAGCGCTCAGCTACTTTACCTTTCACTTTCCTCTTGCTGTGCTGCAAATTTCTGTGGTGGTCCTGTGACATCTGGATGCCTCTACAGGGTATGGTTGCTCACCTTCTTACAAGACCCTGCTAGGGGTCAACAACACCTTGCACTCAGTGCAACTCTCCCTTCAGGAAATCCTGACTGGTCCTAGTTAACCTCTGTTGGACTTTCAAGGAATAAGTGGTGATCTATATCAGATATAAGTTCCTTCCGCTATGCTACTTCAAGCTTGAATCCACATTATCGTTTCATAAATACATGGAAAAAACAGAAAATGCATCCAATAGTGCAGTATCCAGGGGATTATAAATGAACCTTACCTCACCACCCCAGCAAATATTTAACTCACATTTATTAAAACATTTTTTTTAAAGCATTAATAATGTATCAGAAAGGTCTCACTCAGTTGCGTCAAGGTTCCACCGCTAGGCTCCACCTCTACTAGTTTCACCACCTCACACGTGGCTTCATTCTCCTAATAAAATGTACTTTACCCCACTAGCTTGTCTTTACAAACTATAGTCTGGATTCACAAAGCACTTACACCGACGTATCTCGAGATACGCCGTTGTAAGTACAAGTGTGCGCCGTCGTATCTATGCGCCGATTCCCAAAGCTAGATACATCGAAAAATAGGCTTCAGCCGCCCGATGTAACTTGCCTACGCCGGCATATCGTGGGTGCATAGTTACGCTGGATGCATCTGGTGTTCCCATTTTAAATATGCAAATGAGAAAGATACGCCGATTCGCGAACGTACTTGCGCCCGGCGCATGTTTTAAGCGATTCGCGTAAGGGTTACGTCCGGCGTAAAGTTATTCCTCATATAGGAGGCGTAACACATGCAAAGGTATGGACTAGGGAACGGACGCCATTGAATTTAACGTTGTGTACGCCGTTTATGTAGTACATGAATAGGGCTAGGCGTAGGTTATGTTCACGTCGTAGGCAGTGTTTCGACGTATATAATGCCGTTATTTTGACGTGACTGTGAGCATGCGCACTGGGATGCGTCCAAGAAAATACGCATGCGCCGGTCATTTTTAGTACTTGTTTGAAGCTCAGCCCATCATTTGAATGGGGTCACGCCTCATTTAAATGTATCACGCCCACTTCCAGCCCACTTCCACTTACTTTGACTTACGTCGGCTTACGCCCACGAATATACGCTACGCCGGCGCAACGTTGGGAGCATTTGCTTTGTGAATTCCATGCTTGCCTCTTAATGTTGTGCCCGCATAAAGATGCGCCCAGGTATGTGAATCTGGGCCTATATCTTTAACTGTATTCCACCGTTAGGCGCAGAGAGAAGCCACCATTCTTTACTTTGCATGGCCTTGCACACTATGACTAACAAGTTCAGTTTCTAGGAGGGTTCTGTACCGCAGAGGGCTCCAACATGGAAACCCTACCACTATGTGAGCTGTGTGAAGTACTAAGCTACCCATCACTACCAGACCTTTTCAACTGCCACTGCCACCACTTCCTCTGCCAGTTGGCTGCTTCTTGTTACAATCTTCTTACACCATTAAAATTATTTTAGCATTCACCCTTTTACTTCTTAACCCAGAGGGTTAACCACCTCACAGAAATGACACAAGGCAACTTCTTCTTTGAACAAGAACTCAGTTTACAGAACTGATTTGCAGAATACAGTTGAGATAGCACATTATTACAGAAAATTCCTTTACATAAACGGCTATACTTACTTATACTTACAACTGATTATACAGTACATTAGACATGTGTACACTGAAATATTTTGTTTCAGAATTTTGTTTTTGTCCGAAAAATGTATTTATTTAGTTACTCCCGAATGTATTAAAAAATACATTCGTCCGAAAATCAGAATGAATTAAGGTCGAATCTGTCATTTAATGGCTTATGGTGTCTGTCGAATGTTCTAAGAAGATTAGACGGAGCAGCTAAACTGTACGACACCGCGATCGTACATTTCCGGTCGAATGTTCCGCCCACAAGCTATAGTAGAATTCTAATGTTGTATGACACTACTAATAATTATATTTATAAATTGGGCGAAGCGTTTGACCATAAATGTCCGCTCGCAGCGATCGTATGTTTTTAGCAGCTTCATGTCTCTATGATGTAAAAACGTTTCTCTCTATGTCGAATCTTCATGTCTCTATAATGTAGAATCTTTTCTCTCTATGTCGAATCTTCACGTCTCTATAATGTAGAATCTTTTCTCTCTATGTCGAATAATCTTGGACTAATAAGCCGCGTACACACGATCAGTTCAAACCGATGAAAACAGACTGAGGTTCGGTTTCCATCGGTCCAAACTGATTGTGTGTAGGCCCCATCGGTCCATTATCCTTCGGTCAAAAAACAGAGGGCTTGCTTTAAAATTGAACGATAGGTCAAAACCGATCGTTAGTACGCACGACCATCGGTTAAAAACCCGTGCATGCTCAGAATCAAGTCGACGCATGCTTGGAAGCAATGAACTTCTGAACTTCATTTTTTTCAGCACCTCGTTGTATTTTACGTCACCGATCGCTATTGTCACCGTCATGTGGAATCTTCTATCCATATCGAAATGTTGTCACAACAAAACGAAAATAAAGCATTTTTTTATATTGGATATTTCTTATTTCGGATTCTGCACATTCGTTATCGTTCATTAAAAAGAATGCAAAAATCCCAGAAATTTGGACGAAAATGCATTCGGACGAAAAAACGAATGCACATGTCTACAGCACATTACATTTGGCTGCGCATTGACCTGGCCGTACTTTTTCCCTATTGGTGCTGCCCGTACCTTATAGTTTGGAAACTTCTCTTACACATGGTTGCTCATATGCTGTTCCCATTAAAGGGTGACGCTGCCAGTAGAATGGTTTATGTGGTACTTAGGTCCTCAGTGTACTGCTCCCACACCGGACTGCACCACGAGGCCTGTTCCCCGTATATCTAACCTCTGAAGAAGGGAGGTGCCACACACATACAGGGGAAGACGTGTCACACAATTACATTAGCTAGAAATTTAAATAAATATAACACAGTAAAGATATAACATAATATAGTCTAGGCATCAGCCTACAAGCTTTTTACAAAATTGGTAAGAAAATTGGAGAAACATAAAAAAAATTCCTACAATGTTATCTGCTGTCTAAAAATTTGAATACAACATATTAATATATAATAAATCTTTACCTTGACCCTTATTAAAAAAGACAATATATACAAAAAAAACCTTCATACTTTCTTTAGTTTTCAGAGCTTTTAAATAAACAACATAATCAGAAGACATTCGTGACATTTGAGTTTTGGATCTTATCTCCGTTTTTCAAGAAAAAACACTTTATTTCCTTTCTGGTGAACTCTCCTTAATCTGTGATCTCAGTGACCACTTCTGCTTTCTCCACTGCCCACTATATCCAGTGTATAAGCTCACCAATGTAATCTTGTATATATATTTAGATTAATATCAAGTTATTTGGGGATATAAATTTATTGAAAGATGCTGAATTTCCTTTTAATTCAACCAAGACCTTTTCCATGTTCACTTAGATGTTTCATTGAGGTCCTCAGATTCCTAGAAGTTCTTCTTCTTCTCTACCACTTGTTGTGGAAGTAGGTGAAACATACGGCAGCAGATAATACAATTCCAGAGATCACCAGTCGTATTATATTCTGCACCGTGTAATCTGAGGAGAGAACCAGAGATGAAAATTATTTGATGTTTAGAAGGTATTGTGTGATTTTGAACTATTACAAATTCTGATGCCTCGTACACACGACCGGTTTTCCAATCGAGAAAACTGCCATTTTTTAAAAACAGTCGTGTGTATGCTCCATAGCAGGTTTCCAGATGAGAAAACTGCCCGCAAAAAAATTCGAACCTGCTCTATTTTTTCCCGTCAGTCTTTTTCTTGTTGCAAAAAACGCTTGTGTGAATGCTTTTCCGATGGGAAAAATAGTGCATGCTCAGAAGCAAGATACGAGACAGGAGCACTCATTCTGGTAAAACTAGCATTCGTAATGGAGATAACACATTTGTCACGATGTAACGGACTGAAAAGCACAAAGACTGAAAAGCGCGAATCGTCTCTCACCAAACTTTTACTAACACGAGGATCAGCAAAAGCAGCGCAAAGGGTGGCGTCGTTTGAATGAAAAGTCCCCTTTACAGTGCCGACGTATGTGTTGGACGTCACCGCGCTTTTTTTTGACTGAACGTGTGTATGCAAGGCAGAATCACATTGGAAAAACCTGTAGGAGGAGAGAGGTGACATAGAAAGTAACAAAACTAAACTGGTAGAAGAGGAGCATTAAGCCCTGTACACACGATCGGTTTGTCTCATGAAAACGGACCGGTGGACCATTTTCATCAGACAAACCGATCGTGTGTGGGCCCCATCCGTTTGTTGGTAAACCATTAAACATATGTATTTCTAATTTGTATTTAACTTTATGTTTTAAGACCTTTTTCCCCCAAAAAATGCAATACAATTTTGTTTTTATTAGAGCCTAAAATGTTACTTAGCTAGCGTCAATTGTAAATATAATTGTTGGTTAAAGAAGAGAGAAGATTTGAATCCCCAACATTAGGGCCTTATTTGGACATCAGTCTGCCTAAGGTCCATCATGCTTAAAGTGAAACAATTAAAATGAAATATTCCTTTAAATATCGTGCTGGGGGGTCCCCTTAGTCTGCCTGTAAAGTAGCCCATCTTTCACATGTTTATAACAGTACTGCAGCAAAATGACATTTCCAAAGGAAATAATGTCATTTAAAACTGCTTGCGGCTGCAATGTATTGTCGGATCCCGGCGATATAGATAAAAATCATTGAAAAAAATGCACCAAAATTAAAAAAGAAATAGTGTGGGGTTCCCCCAAAATACATACCAGGCCCTTCAGGTTTGGTATGGATAGTAAGGGGAACCCTGCTCCAAAATGTAAAAAAAAATGGCATGGGGTCCCCTCAAAAAATCCATACCAGGCCCTTCAGGTTTGGTATGGATTTTAATTTCAATATGTCTTTATTGAAGGTTTTTGTAAGAACAATAATAGAAAGATACATTCAACAATTGCTGTTATGCAATAAGGCACATGCGAAGTAACAGAATTATACACACCTTACAGGGAGTGCAGAATTATTAGGCAAATTAGTATTTTGACCACATCATCCTCTTTATGCATGTTGTCCTACTCCAAGCTGTATAGGCTCGAAAGCCTACTACCAATTAAGCATATTAGGTGATGTGCATCTCTGTAATGAGAAGGGGTGTGGTCTAATGACATCAACACCCTATATCAGGTGTGCATAATTATTAGGCAACTTCCTTTCCTTTGGCAAAATGGGTCAAAAGAAGGACTTGACAGTCTCTGAAAAGTCAAAAATAGTGAGATATCTTGCAGAGGGATGCAGCACTCTTAAAATTGCAAAGCTTCTGAAGCGTGATCATCGAACAATCAAGCGTTTCATTCAAAATAGTCAACAGGGTCGCAAGAAGCGTGTGGAAAAACCAAGGCGCAAAATAACTGCCCATGAACTGAGAAAAGTCAAGCGTGCAGCTGCCAAGATGCCACTTGCCACCAGTTTGGCCATATTTCAGAGCTGCAACATCACTGGAGTGCCCAAAAGCACAAGGTGTGCAATACTCAGACATGGCCAAGGTAAGAAAGGCTGAAAGACGACCACCACTGAACAAGACACACAAGCTGAAACGTCAAGACTGGGCCAAGAAATATCTCAAGACTGATTTTTCTAAGGTTTTATGGACTGATGAAATGAGAGTGAGTCTTGATGGGCCAGATGGATGGGCCCGTGGCTGGATTGGTAAAGGGCAGAGAGCTCCAGTCCGACTCAGACACCAGCAAGGTGGAGGTGGAGTACTGGTTTGGGCTGGTATCATCAAAGATGAGCTTGTGGGGCCTTTTCGGGTTGAGGATGGAGTCAAGCTCAACTCCCAGTCCTACTGCCAGTTTCTGGAAGACACCTTCTTCAAGCAGTGGTACAGGAAGAAGTCTGCATCCTTCAAGAAAAACATGATTTTCATGCAGGACAATGCTCCATCACACGCGTCCAAGTACTCCACAGCGTGGCTGGCAAGAAAGGGTATAAAAGAAGAAAAACGAATGACATGGCCTCCTTGTTCACCTGATCTGAACCCCATTGAGAACCTGTGGTCCATCATCAAATGTGAGATTTACAAGGAGGGAAAACAGTACACCTCTCTGAACAGTGTCTGGGAGGCTGTGGTTGCTGCTGCACGCAATGTTGATGGTGAACAGATCAAAACACTGACAGAATCCATGGATGGCAGGCGGCATGAGTGTCCTTGCAAAGAAAGGTGGCTATATTGGTCACTGATTTGTTTTTGTTTTGTTTTTGAATGTCAGAAATGTATATTTGTGAATGTTGAGATGTTATATTGGTTTCACTGGTAAAAATGAATAATTGAAATGGGTATATATTTGTTTTTTGTTAAGTTGCCTAATAATTATGCACAGTAATAGTCACCTGCACACACAGATATCCCCCTAAAATAGCTAAAACTAAAAACAAACTAAAAACTACTTCCAAAAATATTCAGCTTTGATATTAATGAGTTTTTTGGGTTCATTGAGAACATGGTTGTTGTTCAATAATAAAAGTAATCCTCAAAAATACAACTTGCCTAATAATTCTGCACTCCCTGTATAAGCAATACAGCACGATAAGCGCCATGTGGGAGGTACTGTCCCCAACCCCGGCACCCCAAATGGTATCAAACTGTGCCTACTGGGAGGAGACAACACAACCCACTCAAACAATGCAAAAGCACTGTATTTGAACTAAACTGCAAAAAAAGAAAAAAACAGAAGACCTGTAACAGCTACCCAAGTAGGGAGAGGGTATCAGCCGTTGGAGACGTCCTGTTCCCTGCCAAGTTGCTATGCAAGTAAGTCCAGTATAAGCTCATCCACGAGAGCCAGAGGGAGAGTGAGGTCCAGTTGTAAAACAAACAGAATAAATATCCCATCGCATGCCCTTTCAAGAATGAGACGAGGCTACGTTTTGAAGGGTCAAGTAGACTGCTTTAATGGTTTCTTCTCAGATTTTTATTCAGTACAAGATGTTTACAGGAACAATGAAATCTCCACCCCCGTCATCACACACTATGGCTAATTACTATACTTAACATGAGCTGATTTCTGATTGTAACACAATGACATTATCCAGATAGCCTGGCTTGACAAGTTCCCCTTAACCTAATTGACATGCTAATTATCTCCCGGAGACGTCCCGTCTCTGACAAGTACATTCCACACATAAACAGTATACATAATGAAAGGTCTTCCAGCAGCCTGACTCAATTAACTCACTAGCGAGGGCTAATCATTGAAAAGAGTCATTATTGACTGGTAGGGTCACAATATTCTTTATAGACATTAAAGAATATATGGTAGATTACTGTCCATACTGATTCCGAAAAGGATGTCACACCAAACACCCACCAGGGGGGGAGAGAACTATGTTCCTTCATATCCCCCCAACAGGGATGGAATGTACAACCAAAGAGAAGAAGGGGCTGTAGGGCTGGAAGACGGAAACAACAATCCCAAGAAAAGGATGAGGAAAGTCTAGATAAAGGCATATACAACCTCAGTAAAGTCACCTTGAGCCCGAAAGAATTGAATATCCTCAATACTGGATTGAAATGTGCACCTAGGAAGAGTATGAATAAATTCGACATCTATATTGATGCTCATAAATTTATCAGGACACTGAACATGAAAAAGTATTTTTTGAACCATCCGGTGGAGTCTACTTTGAAAAGCAAAGTTTCCAATGCTTATATTGATAGTGGATTAAAGAATAGATCTTTATTTAATCCACAAAATACCAGCAGCCACTTCATAGAGGTCTTTAAACAATTAATACTCAAAGACATGGAGGATCTCCCCCAGAAAAAGAAGATCAACCCAGATTATATAAGGGAGGGTGTGAAGTCTTTGGAGAAGAATAAGGATATCATTATCCACCCAGCGGATGAAGGAGGGGGGGTGGTTGTAATGGATAAAGAATTTTATCTCAAACAGCTAACTGAATTATTGGGAGATAGAAGTACATACAAGAGAATGGGCTCAGATCCCACTGAGGCTTACAAGTTTCAGTTGGATGCTTTGGTGGATTGGGGCCTCCGAACTGGGGCTCTAAACAATAAGAAATCAAAGTATCTAGCTCCCACTGCTTGTAGAATCCCAGTAATTTACACGTTACTGAAGATCCATAAGGATGTGAACAACCCCCCGCCTCGTCCGAATGTCAATGGAATCGGATCAGTATCCGCAAGATTAGGTGAATATCTTGACAAGTTTCTTCAGCCCAGCGTCAGAGCCACTAAGGCTTATTTGAAAGACACATCTGATTTAATTCAGTCTTTGAATCAGGTTACCATCAACCCCAATTCTGAGATTTATTTGATCACCGCGGATGTAGCATCTCTCTACACCAGGGATCCTCAAACTACGGCCCTCCAGCTGTTGTGGAACTACACATCCCATGAGGCATTGCAAAACTCTGACATTCACAGACATGACTAAGCATGATGGGAATTGTAGTTCCTGAACAGCTGGAGGGCCGTAGTTTGAGGACCCCTGCTCTACACCATCATCCAGCATGATGATGCTGCACTAGCGCTCAATTGGGCACTTAGTAAAAGGGAGGACCTACCTTTTACTCAGAAGAGATTTTTGGAACATGCATTAGAGTTCTGCATGTCCCATAACTACTTCTGGTTTAATGTTTTTTTTCTTTTCCCAACAGGTTGGCGTGGCCATGGGAGCCAAATTTGCTCCCAGCCTAGCCAACCTGTTTATGGCAGAGTGGGAGGATAGGTTCATTTTCAGAGACAGAAAACCTCAGCTCCTATTTTATCGGAGATTCATTGACGACCTCTTGCTAATCTGGGAAGGGACAGAGATGGAGGCCACATGTTTTTTGAATAATCTGAACAAGAATGACAACAACATCAAGTTGGAATATGTCATCAGCAACCACTCCGTTAATTATCTTGATGTCACAATTGAGCGATGTGAAGGGAAATTAAAAACTAAGGTGTTCTTTAAAACCACGGACCGTAACAGCTATTTAACCATCAACAGTGGGCATCACCCAGCATGGATAAAGAACATCCCAAAGGGACAGTTTTTACGCGTGTGCCGTAATTGCACTGATGAAGGCGATTATTTGGAACAAGCCAATACGCTAAAAACAAGGTTCGTCCAGAAGGGATATGCTGAACCTGAACTCAAAGAAATTGTACAACAGATTGCACATATCCCTAGGGATGAGTGTCTAAAGAAAAAATTAATTACATCTACGAGAGATCAACACCAGTGGAGCTTTATATCAGGATTCCATGTGCAATACAGGGAAATTGAGGATATAGTCAGGAAACACTGGCACATCTTGGGGAAAGATAGACACCTGGGGGGTGCTCTTCCACAACAACCAAAGTTTATTTATCGGAAAGCCCCCAAATTTGGTGACCGGGTAGTCCAAAAGATCTTAGACCCTCCCAATCAACGATTGAAGATTAATCTTAAAGGGGAGGTTCCCCTAAAAATAAACTTTTAACATTGCCTGTGTCTTCTTAATAATAATTAGAATCGGCTGGTACTTTTTTTTTTAAACGCCCGTACATACCATTTTCGGCATGTACTCTCACCGCCGCTTCCGGGTCTGGCGGCCGGGGATGGGAGGGCCTGCTTCATTGACAGGCATCTGGCAGCCGGGGACAGGCATCCGATCGACGCATACAGCGCGTCACGGGATGCCGAAAGAAGCCGAACGTTGGTGCGCATGCGCCGTATAGAGCCGCACCAACGTTCGGCTTCTTTCGGCATCTCGTGACGCGCTGTATGCGTCGATCGGATGCCTGTCCCCGGCTGCCAGACCCGGAAGCGGCGGTGAGAGTACATGCCGAAAATGGTATGTACGGGGGTTTAAAAAAAAAAGTACCAGCCGATTCTAATTATTATTAAGAAGACACAGGCAATGTTAAAAGTTTATTTTTAGGGGAACCTCCCCTTTAAAGATTTCTTTCCATGCAACAAATGCATCTGTTGCCGTACGGTGAAAATTCACAATAAGGGCAAAACAGAAATTAGAGGATCTGATGACAGTGTTTTTGAAGTGAAAGAATTTATAACTTGTAATTCGTCATATGTGGTGTACCTTCTATGGTGCCCTTGTGGGCTCCTATATGTTGGAAGAACTAAGAGATTATTAAGGATCCGGATCTCTGAACATCTGGCCAACATTAAAAAAGGTTACAAACATCACAGTGTGTCGGTTCATTTTAAAGAAAAACACAACAAAGACCCCACTTTAGCCCAATTTTGTGGCATTGACTGTGTTTATCCCAATTGGAGGGGGTCCAATAGAGTGAGAGATCTATCACAAAGAGAAACTCAATGGATCTTCCTTCTCAAATCCCTCTTTCCGCGAGGATTAAACATAGAGCTAGACCTAAACTGTTTCATTAATAATTCATAGTCAGATCACTTTGGCCTTATGAATATAGATTAGGTTTAGGAGTCTCTGGGTCCACAGTCCATACTCTTTGATCATACCATACATTTACATAACTTAGTAGACCCTGATATATCGGGCTACAATTTTTAAATTATTTTTAGGGAATTCACCATTCATCCAATTTATCTTTTTTTTATCTTTTTTAGCTTAATTTAGAAGAGCTCATTATCTGATTTATTGTCATGGATTATGTAACTCATGCACCGAATTCATATCATTATCACTTTATTAACATGAAGATTTAAATTTACGCATTTGATTTCACCATTATTATAATGCTGATTGTATCTAGCGATGTTTATACTCCCCATTACTGTTTATATATGAGTATGTTTTTTAGGTAATGTAATATCCAAGGCATTCATAAGGCTGATCAACATTGGTGACGCTTATGAGACAGGAATGTGGGAGTAGTGTATTTGCCTCATTAGCATTTACACAATTTAGTTACTAACTATCTGTGGAGGGGAAGTATGTTTTTCATCTGCATACTGTTCCAAGTTTTATTTACCCTTGGTTTTCGACATGATAGTCTGTGCTGAAGCCGAGAGCAGCGTACTTCCGCCCTCACAGTGCGTGGTACCGCACGCTCAGTCTGCCTATTCGTGGATGCAGCGTGATTGGCCCACCTCATGTGATGAGACAGGGCTTCATTACAATCTAGGCCCTGTGATTGGATGTTGACATCAGTGGAGACATCCGCCCTCACAGTGGTTAGAGCCTGACGTCACTTCCGCCCTCACAGGAGTAGTACGCGATTGGCCTAAGGGGAGGTATGCACTCCCATTGGCTAATCTCACAGTGCGCGGTGCCGCACGCTCAGTCTACCTATCCGTGGATGCAGCGTGATTGGCTCACCGTTTGTGATGAGACAGGGCTCTATCACAATCAATGCCCTTTGACTGGGTGTTGATATCAGTGGAGACATCCGCCTTCACATTGTCTAGAGCCTGACGTCACTTCCGCCCTCACGGGAGTACGGCACGATTGGCCTGACACATGAAGGGAGGTATGTACTCCTATTGGCTGACACAATGCGGCTGAACATCTGATTGGGTGGATCACGGACTGCAGGTGTCAAACATTAATTTCAGGTATATTTTAGGATATATAAGAAGGACATTTACCAACAGGTAGCCAATCCCATGAATAAGTCAAATCTATGATGAAACATGTCGGGGGCGTGGCTACACTAAAGATCTTTTGATCATTTGAGACCAACGCGAGATAACCTGCATGTGTTTTTCTATGCTAGTGACCAGCGTTTGAGGATACTATTTTCAACAAGAAGGAGGTGTTAAAGTGAAGGGGAAGTGGTGAGAAACACCTGGTTTTCTACATCGGTCCGCCGTGACCATAGTTTATCAGCTTGTGAATATCAAGGAAGTTTGCCTGGATTTTATTACGGTTGTTTTTGGAGTTTGCTTTTGTGAGTGCAACCATTGTAGGTTCATGTGGTGTGTCAATAAATTGTTTTAGCGATATCACACTATTATACTTTTCTGTTTTTTCACGTATGTGGATCTCACTTCTACATTTTTGGATATGAATCCTGAACACTGACTTGAGGATTGTATTACATGCTTGCTGTGCCAAACACGTGAGTGTAAGGCTACTAGTTCTGGTGAGTGGCCAATCTTATTGGTGGAGGAGTTTTCAACACACTGGTGTGGTGGAGGACTGCCCTTTGGAGAAACTCAGAAGATATTTCTCTTCAGACACTTTATGAACTGTTTAACCTTTTTGACTCAAAGTGAGAGTATCACTGATACTCCAGCCTAACTCTACCTGAATCTGGCCCAATATGTCCGTTATTCAACCATTATAAGGTGAGTTACAGCAGTGGAATTATCACTTTAAGTACATTGTAATATTGCGTATTGCCTAAGTATGTTTTCCAGACACACCGAAGACTATGTTTTATGGGTACCAAGCCTTCCATGGACTCCATATTTCAATGATCTTTTTGTGATTACCTAAACTGCAAGCGAATTGTATCTCCTAAGCACTATGGGCCAGATTCACGTACCGAGGCGTATCTTTGTGCGGGTGTAGCGTATCTTCTTTACGCTACGCTGCCGCAAACTTAGAGAGGCAAGTGCAGTATTCACAAAGCACTTGCTCCGTAAGTTGTGGTGGCGTACCATAAATCGGTCGGCGTAAGCCCGCCTAATTCAAAGTAGGAAGGAGGTGGGCGGCATCTATTTAAATTAAGCATGACCCCATGCTAATGAATGGCCGGTCAAACTGGGCATGCGCGCATGCTCAGAATCACGTTGCATAAACTCCCTCAAGATAGGTCGGCGTAAATGACGTGAACGTAACTTACGCACAGCCCTATTCACGTAGTACTACGTAAACGGCGTACGCGACGTAAAATTTGACAGCGTTGTTCCCTGGCCCATACCTTTGCATCAGCTGTGCCTGCTATAGCAGGAGTAACTTTACACCGGACGTAAGCCTTACGCAAATCGCATATATGAAGCGGCCGGGCACATCTAAGTTCGTGAATCGGCGTATCTTACTCATTTGCATATTTCTAATGGGAACTCCGAATGCGTCCAGCGTAACTATGTGCCCATGATACGCCGGCTTAGGCAAGTTACGTCGGACGCCTGAAGCCATGTTTTTCGACGTATCTCGCTTTGTGAATCGGCGAAAAGATGCCACGGCGCACATTTGAAATTACGGCGGCGTATCTGGAGATACGCCGGTGTACTTCTTTGCTGAATCAGGCCCATAGTGTACATTTATATTACCAATGTATAATTATACTGTGCTGCCACATCAGTCTACTTTATAATAATTTACAGGGGGTCCCGACTTACAAACATCCGAGTTGCGAACGACTTCTACTTACGAATGGGGCCCGACTGACGTCATGCGCCTTTCTGGAGTGAGCCGTTCCTCCGTTCCTGGCCTGGCTGCGAGGTTAAGGGGCCCTCCTCGTCATCCTGCCTGACCATCCATAGGCCTGGTAGGGTCCTGTGGCCTGCCAGGCCGCTAAATCTGCCTGTCGTGGTCGTGGCCGTGACCTTATCCAGCCTAGTGCGGCCTAGTGATGCCTCCAGATCCCCGGTCTTTCCTGCGCCGCTGCCCTGCAGAGGTGCACCGCGGCCAGCCTGCCTGGACTCGGATCGCAGACACTGTTGCTCTCACCATCCATCCATCCTTTTCCCTGCTCTGCCATCAGGTGAGTTGCCAGGCAATACTGTATATGCCTATGTCACCAAAATCACTTGTAAAATGTGTGCTGCTGCCGTCCATCCTCCCCTCTCCCCCCCCCCACATACCTCTCTCTGCTGGCTCTGTCTTCGGGACTCCGTCCTCCTCCCACCACCGAGTCTGTCTCCTGTCCCTGCCGCCGATGTACACAGTGAGAGGGGTGAGCTGCGCTCTTCCCATCTCAGTTGTGATAGGAGTTCTAGCACAGTGCTAGGACTCCTGTTTTGGAGGTGACAGGGTCAATAAAGAGAACCTGTCACCTGCAATTGCTATCACACAGGGAATTGTTTTCTCCTGTGTGATAGCAATAAAGTTAAGTGGGAAAAAATTATGAAAAATAAAAATACAAATAAATAATAGGAAATAATAATTAAATTAATAAAACAAGTAATTAAAAAGTAAAGAATAAGAAAAATAATATTAAAAATAAGAAAATTATAAAAAATAAATAAAAAATAAAAATAAAAAAAGTGATAAAGTAAAAACAAAAAATATTTGAACTTTGTATCCTCATTAGGCTGGGTTCACACTACGATTTTCTATACAGTTTTTGGATACAGTTTTTTTAAAAAAAAACGTATTCTAAAAAACGGACCCAACCGTATGCTATACGGTTGCATCCGTTTTTTAAACAGACTTTTTTTTTTTCAATAAAGTTTCAGTTGTTCTATTGAAATTTCAAGGGAAGCAAGGTTAACAACCGTATAGAAAAAAACGGACAGAACCGCAAGAAAAGTTCTTATAAGTCCTATGTTAAAAAACCGTAACGGTTGAAAACGGTTTTTGAACAGGACCAAAAACCGTGGTAACCACGTTTTTTTTCCAGGAAAAAAAAAGTTAAAAACCGTATGGTTTGAAAACCGGAAAACCGTAGATTTATGCAAATACAGTTTTTAAGTAAGTCTATGGCCACGGTTTTCTGTACGGTTGCATACGTTTTTTGTTTTTTTTTAAAACGTATCCAAAAACTGTATAGAAAATCTGTATAGAAAAAAACTGTATAGAAAATCGTAGTGTGAACCCAGCCTTAGATGGATTTAATCTTACTTTCTGTCTCTGAGACTGGAATTGTGCTTAAAAAGGGGACTGTTCCGACTTACAAACAAATTTCGACTTAAGAACAAACCTACAGTCCCTATTTTGTTCATAACCCGGGGACCCCCTGTACTGAGTTGTGGTATCTTCCTGTATACCCTACATCTCTATAGAGTTAGATATATCAGCCCTTAGCTAGGAACTTCCTTTCTTGCTCTGTGTGCCTTGATAGTTTCTCTTTCTGGAGTAGTCAGGAGGCTTTTTGATTCTTAATGTCTTTTCACCCCAAAACATTCTTTGTATATGTAAACCTGGAATAAGCTACCATCGATTCCACTTCTGCATCATTGTGGTGAGTTAACACTGCCTGTGGACCTTCTCAGGTCAGCAAGTTGCCAAACTATCTCTACAGACTGGATCTCAGGAGGAATATATTTTGCATAAAGCGATATTTGAGAAAGATCAGAGTCTTATCAACCTCTTCAAGCTCACCGTGTATCTTCTGTTATCTGGATATAGATCTCATCACTCATCTTCCTCACAGTATCAGACGCCGTCCTCACTTCACAGGTATATTTCCCAGAATCCTCCAGCTGACATGACGGCACTCTGTATGTATTGGATATACCGAATTCCCGCACAGTCCGTCCATCTCTGTAGAAGGCAAAGTGCAGCTCTGTGCCGCCTCTGAGCGGATCCAGTCTGGTGTCACATGTCACTGTCATCTCATCTCCTTCTATTACCCTGGACGGGGTCACTTTTATTTCTGGAGGAGAGAAGAGCTCTGGAAGGGGAAAGAATGACAATTGCAATATGCTAGAGCTAGGACGTTACACTCTAGTTGTAACCCATATTGTATTTATTTACTACATTTATATATCACCAACACATGACTTTACAGAGTACATAGACTCATTCCCAGGAGGTCCCACCCTAGTGGTGCTTAAGCCTCTTCCACACGAGGCGGACTCCATCACTACGGAGTCCGCCAGCTCCCGCCAGCTCAGCGGGACATGTCTCCACTAACATCCGACGCTCCATAGGATTGCTCAGGTCCCCAGTCAAAATTGACAAGCGGTCCTGAACGGTCCGACCGTGTGAAAGGGTCCTTATACTATAGTGTATTGTCACATAGAAATACGAGGGCAAGTTTTGGTTTAGAAACCAGGGAAACTTCCAGTATATTTTGGAACCATTTCGATGGTTTCAAGAAACTATTAGATAAGAACCTGAACGACCACAACATACAGGGATATACAATGTAATACTGACCTATAATCACACACATAGGTTGGACTTGATGGACTTGTGTCTTTTTTCATCCTCACCTAAGACAGACTACTATGCCTACACACGACCGTTTTTTTCATCGGAATAAACTCCAATGGGTTTTTCCGACGGAATTCCACTCAAGCTATCTTGCATTCACACGGTCTCACTAAAATCCGACCGTCAAGAACGTGGTGACGTACAACACTACGATGAGCCGAGAAAAATTAAGTTCTAAGCCAGCCGTTCTCGCCCCCTCCACAGCCCAGTGCTCCAGTGAGCGCAGCAGGGCAAAGCAGAGCTCTGAGAATTGGGAGATCAGCTGTAATTGATCGTTCGGTTCTTAGAGCCAACAGGGGGCATTTGCAGCCTCCACCTAGGTAAGTATGATTTCTAAAAATAAAATAAAAAATAACTTCTCTTTTAAGACTGTCACAAACACAGGGTCAGTATGAAAAACTCTAAGCACCGAGAGTCCAAACCCTGGATATAATAAAATATATATGTTTGCTGACATTTGAACATCATACCTACTTATTAGGGATGAGCTGAACACCCCTGGATTGGTTTCCACCAGAACTTGCGAACAGGCAAATAATTTGTTAAAGTCTATGGGACACGATAATGAAAAATCAAAACTGCTCATTTTAAAGGCTTATATGCAAGTGTCTGGAGACCCGGGTCCTGCCCCAAGGGACATGTATCAATGCAAAAATAAAGTTTTTTTTTTTTTTTCAGGAGCATTGATTTTAATAATGCCTAAAGTGAAACAATAATAATAAAATATTCCTTTAAATATCATGCCTGGGGGGTCCCCTTAGTCTGACTGTAAAGTAGCGCATCTTTCCCATGTTTATAACAGTACTGAAGCTAAATTAAATTTCTAAAGGAAATAATGTCATTTAAAACTGCTTGCGGCTGCAATGTATTGTCGGATCCTGGCAATATAGATAAAAATCATTGAAAAAAACGCACCAAAATATAAAAAAAAAATGTGTGGGTGTCCCCCCAAAATACATAACAGGCCCTTATGGTCTGGTATGGATTTTAAGGGGAACCCTGTGCCAAAATTAAAAAAAAATGGCATGGGGGTCGCCCCCAAAATCCATACCAGGCCTGTCAGGTTTATTATAGATTTTAAGGGGAACCTCACGCCAAAATAAAATAAATGGCGTAGGGGTCCCCCCAAAATCCATATCAGACCCTTACCCAAGCACCCTGGCAGGCCACAGGAAAGGGGGGAAAGAGCGCTCCCCCACCAAGCCACGTGCCCTCAACATGGGGAGGGTGCTTTGGGGTCCCTCCCAAAACACCTTATCCTCCGTGGGCCTCTTCACCACAACCCTTGCCCGGTGGTTGTGGGGGTTTGTCGCTGTAACATCAGAGGGAGGTGGGGTCACCCCTCTACGTCTTTGGCTGGCCTTGCCCTCAGCTATATAACAGCTGTCACAGCTAAAAGGCTGCAGTCACAGGGACGCCTCCCATCGAGGCAGAGTTTTTAAAAAAAAATCTTGGGACCGTCGTGGTTGAAGATGAATGGACATTGTGGGACATTTGACTCTTTCTTCCCCGTCCCCCCTTTTCCTGTGGCTTGCCAGGTTGCATGCTTGGATAAGGGCTGGGTAGAGATTTTTGGGGGGCCCTCACGCCTTTATTTTTATTTTGGTCGCAGGGTTCCCCTTAATATCCATACCAGACCTGAGGGGCCTGGTAGGAATTTTAGGGGGGACCCCATGCCATTTGTTTTTATTTTAGTGCGAGTTCCCCTTTATATCCATACCAGAACCAAAGGGCCTGGTAATGGAATGGAGGTGGAGAACTCATGTCGTTTTATTCAATGGTTTTTATTTATATTGCCGATCCAGCAATACATTACAAGCAGTTTTAAATGAAATTTGAGTGCGCTGTGACCAAACCATGTGACCAAACCATGCAGGCCAGGCGCATGCTTTGGCCAATCAGCAGCCGTCAATGCACTGTGTTCCGCGGGTGTTCGAATTTCCCGCAAGCGCCCCATAATGTTCTCAATTCAGCAAACGGGCAAACACCCGATGTTCGAGTCGAACTAACGAGCTCATCCCTACTACTTATATATCCTAAAGTATAGTGACTCCAAATGATTAACCCCTCCCTGCCACCACCTCCCACCTTTTAAGAGATTCTAAATGCCAGGAGGCGGAGGCGGGCATTCCGGTCATGTGACCACTGTGATTGGCAGTCACAGCAGTCATATGACTGGAAAGCTCCCTTTTTGCAAGTATGCATTGGAAGATTTCCGGTACAGGGTAGTTACTGTGTAGTGTTAGTACAGCCGTACCCATACACATCTGATCCACCCATCTGGTACTGGAGAGACCCCAGCCTCACTGCTGGAAGTGGTTCTGGTTCCGGGACAGATAGGGCCATCTTAATAGCATCATGGGCCCTTGGGCAAAGTAATGACACGGGGCCCCTACAATGGAGACAGTGCAGGTAAACAGAAATTAAGTAGGTAGGAGGTAGGGGATATCTAGGGTGTAGAGAGGTCAGAGTGCTGGGGGGGGGGATATCTGGAATGTAGAGGGGCAGCCAGGGGTGTATTTAGGTTTTGTGCTGCCCTAGGCCTGACTAAACTTGTGCACCCCCTAATTTAAATTTGACCCACCCCTTCCTGTCAAGGCCACACCCCTTTTTGTTTAAGACCCTAGACCCGCCCCTTTTTGAGTGGGGACCCTAGTTCTGAGGGCCTGGGGGCAATGGATTGCCTTAATTTGCATAGATTTCCTCTCACTTCCTGTTTGGCAGGAAGTGAAGGGAAATTTCTGCAATTGGACAGGGATGGTAAAAAATAAACTGACAGAGGCTATAACCCTCCCTTACTCTATTCAAAATGAAAAAAAAAAAGTGCTGCCTATAGTTCTACTTTAAGCACAAATTTCTGATAATTTTATGGAGAGGACTAAGAAGATATAACCATGCCGATGGTGCAGAAGAAAACATAGAGCACAGTGAGGAAGGTTTGTGGTCCAGGATGATAGGACAGTCCAAAATTATAAGCAGTGCCCCCCCCCCCCAATACACAGTTGCGGAATGCCTGCCGCCCGCATACCGGAAGCAGTGCGGACGCTTTATGGGGGCGCTGGACTAATTTGCCTCTCAGCCCAGTCCGGCCCATAAGACTGGCACTAAACTTACAGTGTAGCACAAGCCGGCGGGGACTCTTTCCATGCTGCCCCCCTGCAGAGTGCTGCCCTAGGCCTGGGCCTTCAGGGCAACCTGGGCTCAAGGGCAGCTGCTTTGGGGAAAGGGCAGGGGCCCCCCATGAAGCTGGGGCCCCTGGGCAGTGCCCAGGTGTGCCCTCTCATTGTCTCTATGGGGGGCTGTACAGGTCTATTCTGCCCTGGAACTATCACCACATCCAATATTCACACAATGGCGGGTGCGGTTTGCTGGGTGCATGCTTTTTATTTGAGAGGTGGAGGTGCAGTTAGGGGGGGAAAAAATGGCTTTAAGGCGTTTGAAAGTTAGGAGCACACCTCATATTTTTTTGAACACGTTCCTTTAACCACTTGCCCACCGGGCCTGTTTTTCAGATTCGGTGTTTACGAGACTAAAACTGTTTTTTTTGCTAGAAAATTACTTAAACCCCCCAAACATTATATATATTTTTTTTTTTCTAACACCCTAGAGAATAAAATGGGCATTGTGCGTATTTGCGCAGCGGTCTTATGCCAACTCTACGCCGAGTAAAATGGATTGCGCCCGCTTGTGGCAGCCCTCGATAGGGACAGGGTGAGATGTCTAGGGCTATTGGATCGCGGCGATATCTCGAACACCGTTTTCATATGCGGGCGCTACTCGCGTACTTCTGTGCGCGAGCTCGTGCGAATGTTGTTTTCTATACATCCACTTTTATTCTATTACAAGGAATGTAAACATCCCTTGTAATCATGACACAGATGGCGGCTGTCTCCTTTTGACTGACGTTTTGACGTCACTTGCATGCGATTTTTTCACTCGTATTCGCCTCCGCCGCTACCGACGGCTCCGGTGGAGGGGGGGCCCTCTCCCGCCACCGATAACGGCGATCTTGCGGCGAATCCGCCGCTGGGACCGCCATTATCGTGTACAGCACTGCCCACGGAAAAGATGGATATCTCGGTTGTAACGAGATATCCATCTTTAAAATCATGACTATTGGGAGCTAGGTGCACTTTGAGTGTATTTATACAGAAGTAGAGGGCCATCTGTCAGGGACGTGCCTTTTTTTGATAAATAAAGACAAGTCATCACCCGGTCAATGCTGACCGTTTTTGGAAAAAAAGTCACTCTAGCAGTCTGCATGGTGAAATTTAAAGGTTGTAAATGCATTCTATACATTAAGATACAAAATAGCAAGCAATTATACCTGAGCCCCTTTTCTCTCCAGCGAGGGAATGTCTAAGCCATCTGGGACTCTCCTCCTGATTGGCTGAGACACAGCAGTAGAGCTGTCAATGAAAGTTCAGCCAATCAGGGGAGAGAATGAATGATGTAACTTGGCTCAGGTGACCCCATAGGAAGCTGCTGACTGTGGAAGGCACTCGATGTACGACTCCTCTAAGCAGAGCCGTATGATAGTTACCTGCAGAGGGTCTCATGACTCTCCTAAGCAGAGAGAACAAGGCTGTTTGGCACTTGCCTGAAGAGGGTCTCATGACTCTTCTAAGCAGAGAGTGAGGCGGCGTACACACGACCGAGGTTCTCGCTCTGCTGGGAGCTGAGCGAGAACCTTGTGTACGCTCCTGGCTGAATCCCATCGAGCGAATAGCGAGCAGGCTCTCTATTTGCTTGACTGGTTGCCATTCCCGACGGGCGGGTCGCCGATTTCCACGGCTGGCCGAGAACCTCGACGGGCGGAACTCCGCCCGTCGAGGTTCTCGTACAGCCTCATTGGCCTTGTTGCAGAGGGTCCTTGACTCATCTAATCAGAGAGCGGACAGCTGCACTTCTCTACAGAGGGCCTTGTGACTCATCTAATCACAGAGCGGACAGCTGCTCTTCTCTACAGAGGGCCTTGTGACTCTTCTAATCAGAGAGCGGACAGCTGCTCTTCTCTACAGAGGGTCTTGTGACTCTTCTAATCAGAGACCGTACAGATGCTCTTCTCTACAGAGGGTCTTGTGACTCTTCTAATCAGAGAGCGGACAGCTGCTCTTCTCTACAGAGGGTCTTGTGAATCATCTAATCAGAGAGCGGACAGATGCTCTTCTCTACAGAGGGTCTTGTGACTCTTCTAATCAGAGAGCGGACAGCTGCTCTTCTCTACAGAGGGCCTTCAGAGAGCGGACAGTGCTCTTCTCTACTCTTGTGACTCTTCTAATCAGAGAGCGGACAGCTGCTCTTCTCTACAGAGGGCCTTCTCTACAGAGGGCCTTACAGAGGGCCTTGTTACTCTTCTAATCAGAGAGCGGACAGCTTCTCTTTTCTACAGAGGGTCTTGTGACTCATCTAATCACAGAGCGGACAGCTGCTCTTCTCTACAGAGGGTCTTGTGACTCTTCTGATCACAGAGCGGACAGCTGCTCTTCTCTACAGAGGGCCTTGTTACTCTTCTAATCAGAGACTGGACAGCTGCTCTTCTCTACAGAGGGTCTTGTGACTCTTCTAATCAGAGAGCGGACAGCTGCTCTTCTCTACAGAGGGTCTTGTGACTCTTCTAATCAGAGAGCGGACAGCTGCTCTTCTCTACAGAGGGTCTTGTGACTCATCTAATCAGAGAGCGGACAGCTGCTCTTCTCTACAGAGGGTCTTGTGACTCATCTAATCAGAGAGCGGACAGCTGCTCTTCTCTACAGAGGGTCTTGTGACTCTTCTAATCAGAGAGGATTTAATCTAGAAGGGGGGATTTGGGGGAGGATTTTTGCTAGGAGTGAGATTGCCTTCCAGGTATAAAAAAATAAAAAATAAACGCCCCGCGGTTTACTAACATTTTAAATCTCTTCTTTTTATTTCTGCAACAAAGTCACTTCAAAGATCATATTTTGTCTGAATTCTCCTTCCTCTGGATCCACCAATTTCTCTAAGGATAAAGATTTATATAGGACATTAATTTACCTTTCACAGAGATAAAGGAGGCATCTGAGAACTCTATCACATATGAACGATCATAAATTTGTATTGGTTGAGTACATTTGTAGAGTCCAGACTGACTCCTCCTTATATTAGGAATATGGAATGTGGAGTCAGATTCTGAGGATTTTATCTCCTGATCATCCTTGTAGAATTTTGTGTTTATTGCATTAAAATCTTTTATATGATGACATCTCAGAGTCAGGGGGTCTCCTTCATAGATGGCAGATGGGGGTCTCTGCAAGAGGATAAGATCTGAAATGTAATAAAATGATACTTTATGTTGTTCTATTCACACCCAACAATCTGTAATGATGGAGATGAGATGAGATCACTCACTATATGTAACATTTAGGAAGACGGGATCACTGATATCACCACCGGTGGTCTCACACTGATAATCTCCTCTGTCCTGGTATACTGAAGATGTAATGATATGAAGTCTCTGTTGCTCTCCTGGTATTGGTCTCTTATCTTTGTACCAGTGATAGGTCCGGGGCTCCTCAGTAGACGGCACATCACATGTTAGAGTCACATTGTCATAGTATAGTATATTCCCCCAGTTGGGTGTGAAGGTCACCACAGGTTTGATGGCCCCTCCTATAGAAGAAAAGAGATCACACAGAACACATAGAGAGCACAGTGTGCAGCACAACACAGAGAGGTGATCACATCTTGGATGGGTGTAGTGGCGCCCCCGTGGGGTCGGTGCGTGTTTCGGCATCCACACATCACACTGCTTAGACAGACATCCATTTTAAGCACACTTTCTCCAGACAATGAACAGTCTCCTGCTCATAGGTGTGCGCACAGGGTGTGCCGAGTGTGCCCAGGCACACCCTAATCACCCTGTGCAGCACAGTTTCTCCCTACTGCCCCGGCTCCCCCCTCCTTCCTTATGCACCACTACCGCCTTCCCTCCTTTCCTCTCCTGCCGGGTGTTGCTGCAGGGATGTTTTAGGATGAGTGAGGAAAGGGGCTGGTAAATATGTATTTATCAGCCCCTTCCCTTTCTGAATGAACACGGTGAGAGATCATGGGGAATGAATGAAGGATGGATAGCCGCACTCCAAGAACCGTTGAGGTTGTCTTTATTAAACGAACAGCAAATACATCGAAGGGTTACAGCAATAGAAACAAGGGAATAACCGACGCGTTTCGCACAGGATTAGTGCTTATTCATGGTGAGAGATCAGTAGTGTGTGTTTGGGCTTTAGGGTGCACCCCCTAATGCAATAGGCTGTGCACCCCCCTATGCTCCTGCTTGTTTTTGTGGTTTTTATTAGGGGATTAAACTTGGATGGGGAAAAGGGACATGGGAGGCCCAAAGGATGAATCTTTCTTAGTGGAAATAAATGTAGTTGAATCCAAACTGAAAGTCTCTGCTACTTCACATCTCCTCCTGCACACTACTTGGGGTCACTTACTTTCCTTTACTGTCCAATTCTAGACTCCTGTCACCGTTAGCACATGGCTAGGCCTCACTCTGAATAAGTCCTCACATTTTCCTAGTAGCCATTTGCAGGCGGGGGGGTCTGCAGTCCTCTCTGTGGTAGCCACCATTTTAGATGAAAAGGATAATTTTGCTGATACTTGGTGGACTGCTGATCCCAGCAAGTCCGATGCAAATCCTGCCAACCCTTCCTGGCTGCAGCGACTTGACTTCAACAACAGCACAGTCTCTCCCTCTGGCTCCACAATCCTGGAATGTCTCTCCCAGAGCTTCTCACTCACCGACACCGGCATGGATCCCTCCTGAATGACTTTCCCGGCAGTGCCCCCCTCTGTCTTCCTCCAGCTCCTGTTCCAGGACACCTCTCAATGACCGTGTAAAGAAAGGCTCCCTCCCAGCTCCCAAGCTCCAGGCCCGAGGTCACCCCCCCCCCCCTCGAAAAGGGGTCCTTCATTGGCCACCACAGTCTATGTTATCATTCAGTTCTTCCACCCGACAACTCCTCCCATAACTGGCTGACATAGGTGTGAGCAGCCTATTGCATTAGGGTGTGTGTGCACTCCAAAGCTCAAACACACACATGGTACCGATCACTCACTGTGTTCATTCAGAAAGGGAAGAGGCTGGTAAATGTCATATTTACCGTCCCCTTCCCCCACTCATTATTAATCATCCCCGTGTGTGTGCCCTCAGCAGCACCCGGTGGGAGAGAAGAGGAAGGACACCAGAAGCGTTGGGGGGAGGGGGGAGCCAAGCCAGTAGAGGGAATCTGTGCTGAACAGGGTGATTAGGGTGTGCCCAGGCACACCTGGCACACCCTGTGCGCACGCCTATGCTGGCTGACCATGGGTATATATAGAAGGCATACCTCCCAACTTTCTGAGATAGGAAGGAGGGACACCCATAGGCAAAAGTATGCATTAATAAGCCACGCCCCCTTACAAGGAGAATTAATACGCTAAAAATGAATGGTTAAACCCACAATTTTTTTTTTTTTTACTAATACTATTCCTTTATATTGGCTTTTGAAATGTACAAATGCAACCATATAGAAATGGGAGGAAAGGTAACACTGTAAAACACTTTTTGATAGACAAATAGTGACGTTTTTAATACAGGTATATACATCAGCCCAAAATGAGGGACAAATGAGTAGGAAAGAGGGGCAGAGGGACATTGTTCCAAATCAGGGACAGTCCCTCGATATCAGGGACAGTTGGGAGGTATGAGAAGGTGTTCCCCCTGCAAATCCTAGTTAGGGATTGGTCAGGGCTCCCCAAATACACCCCCCATGTCACTCCAGCACTCTGCACTGCCCCTTTTCCAGAACCTTCTCACTGGAAACAGAGGAGGAGCCAGAGAGCTGAAGTACATGTCAGTCATCTACTGCTACACTAAACCACTCCCCCGCCCCCAGATCAAAACAAACAGGCCTAGCTCACAGCTAGGCCTGCCTAAATTTACCAGCACTGGCAGTACACACAACAACAGTACTCTAGCACCTACCTACCTAAGGTAGAGGGTGTTACATGAGAAAAAAAACATTCTCTATAGGAACAGAAATGATTGTAGTCCTGGGCACAGAGATTTTCCCACATGTTGGTAAATTGTGCATAGCTCCCAACTGTCCCTGATTTGGAGCAATGTCCCTCTGTCCCTCATTCCTCCTCATTTGTCCCTCATTTTGGTCTGATCTATATAGTTGTATATAAAATTTACTTTTTATCTTTCAAAAAGTGTTTCCCAGTGCTAAACCTTTCATCCGATTTCTAAATTGCTGCATTTGTAAATTTCAAAAGCCGATATAAAGGAATAGTAGTGGTAAAAAAGCACTTGTGGGTTCAACCAATCTTGTTTTTTGTACACTTCTCCTTTAAGGGGGCGTGGCCAAGGGTGTGTCCTATGCCTCCATACTTTTGCCGATAGGTGTCCCTCTTTCCCATCTCAAAAAGTTGGGAGGTATGATTGTGCATGTTGTGCAAATTGTGGCTAACCCACCCTGTTTGGAATGGTCGCCAACTCCTGCATTAAAATAGTATTACCGTATATATCCACTTAAGGACCGCCTACTGCACATTTACATCGGCAGAATGGCACGGCTGGGCACATCAACGTATATATACGTTGATTTTAGTACCCAGCCGTGGGTCGCGATCCGTCCCTGGAGCGGAAGAACGGGGAGAGCCGTGTGTACACACGGCTTCCCTGTGCTTCTCTGTGGCCGCAGCATCGATCGCGTCATCCCTGTAATAGGGGGACGCGATCGATGACGTCACACCTACAGCCACACCCCCCTACAGATGTAAACAAACACACTAGGTCTCACATCCCCTACAGCGCCACCTGTGGTTAACTCCCAAACTGCAGCTGTCATTTCCACAGTAAACAATGCAATTTAAATGCATTTTTTGCTGTGAAAATGACAATTGTCCCAAAAATGTGTCAAAATTGTCCGAAGTGTCCGCCATATTGTCGCAGTCACGAAAAAAATCGCTGATCGCCGCTATTAGTAGTAAAAAAAAAATAATTAATAAAAATGCAATAAAACTATCCCTTATTTTGTAAACGCTATAAATTTTGCGAAAACCGACCGATAAACGCTTATTGCGATTTTTTTTACCAAAAATACGTAGAAGAATACGTATCGGCCTAAACTGAGGAAAAAAAATGTTTTTTTTATATATTTTTGGGGGATATTTATTATAGCAAAAAGTAAAAAATATTGCATTTTTTTTTAAATTGTCGCTCTATTTTTGTTAATAGCGCAAAAAATAAAAACCGCAGAGGTGATCAAATACCGCCAAAAGAAAGCTCTATTTGTGGGAAAAAAAGGACGCCAATTTTGTTTGGGAGCCACGTCGCACAACCGCGCAATTGTCAGTTAAAACGAAGCAGTCCCGAATCGCAAAAAGGGGCAAGGTCCTTTACCTACATTTTGGTCCGGGTCTTAAGTGGTTAAACTCGAGTATAAGCTGAGTTTTTCAGCACATTTTTTTGCGCTGAAAATGCCCCCCTCGGCTTATACTCGAGTCACCTTTTTGCACCTAATCTCCCGGGATTGGAACCGGTACCGGCGGGCCGTAGGTTCCCTGAACCCCAAACTTGGCACACATGGAGCCCCACTCTTTCTCTACAAGTGTGCAAAGTTTGTTGTCCTGGGGACCTACGGCCCAGGGATAGTCCCTTGCTTCCTTTCCCGGTGGCTCCCCTCATGATGGCGCAGTTCTCCAAACACTGCCGCACATTGTGGTCCAACTTGGGCTTGAACCCGGCAAGCCTGTCGGGTCACTCATTCAGGATTGGGGCGGCCTCTGCGGCTTAACACCAGGGAGTCATCAGGAAGTTGGGGAGGTGGAATTCGACTTGTTTCGCCAGGTATATTCCGGACCCTCAGGTTGACATGGCTCATGCCTTCATGCATCTGACTGATTGATGTTTTGTTTTCTGCCAATAAATCTGTTACTGCTTACCCCAATGTCCCCTTTTAGGCGTACTGACCATGTGACGTTTGGCACACTCCAGGTCTTGCTCATATGTTACTTTCCACGTTCTTTACTCATGTCTCATGTAGAGACTCAGAGTACAAATGTGAAGGCTGGCTGCAGGCTGACCTGAGTTTGAAGGAGGAGTCGGGAGGTATTTAAACCCGCCCTCCTCCTCCTTACTCCCACGGCTGGACGTTTTCAACCCTCCCGGACCTTTTTATTTTGCTTTCCTTTTATAATTTCTTGCTTGGGTATGCCCCCTTTTAGGCGTACTGACCACGTGACCTCTGGCACACTCCAGGTCTTGCTTATAAGTTACTTTCCACATTCTTTACTCATATCTCACATTGAGACTCCAAGTACAAACAGAATTATAATCAATAATCCAAACCTATTTTTTTTGCAAAAAACTTACTTTAGGATAAACATTATTTTATATGGTATTTTTGTATTTATGGTAAAGTGTCCAGTATCGGCTCTGTACTCACCAGAGTTTCCAACATTCAAAGCTGAAAAGCCAAAATGCACATTTTAGAAAAAATGATGTACAATACATGTCATTAAAACATATCTAATGTATTTCAATCATGTTTCTTCCTTTCATTTTCAGTTGGAAATCATACATTTTCTTTATAACAAGGATGTTAGGATCCCAGATTTCTTATATCTCCAGAAGAACATCAGATTTGTCATCTCTCTTAGATGACAAACTGTGTTTTAGAGATGTTGGCATTGGTGTCCGCTCCATAGGGCAAGGGGGGGAATTGCCCCACCTGGAATTGTAAGAAAAGACACTTGACTTGCCCCATGTGTTGCAATGGCTGCCACGGCCGCCTCCGTGGCAGCCATGGACTTTTTTTTCTAATTCTGCGGCTGGCCTGGGGCTGCTCTCAGTCTGTTCCGACGTATTCACCGCGATACATACAGACACATCCGTCCCTCCCTCCTCACCCCCGGCCCAAGCATCGGATTGGCCCTGACGCTCGGGCCTCTGCTTAACATACCGGCTGTTCTGTTTCATGATTGGCTGCCTCAGCCTGCCTGCCTGTGTAAATGTATGTTGCACTTGCTATGCCGACCCGCGCGGCGGCAGCTCCTAGCACAGGTAGGTAGCTAAAGAACCACAGGTAACAGCAGCAGTGCCACATACACTGTTACACACGCATATATATTTTTCCAGCAATAGCTCAGCTCAGCTGTCCAACTTTACAAGCAGCGAATTGCAATATATAAAATTTTCCTCCTAACTGGCACAGTGTCCCTGAGTCCAAAAGGGACCGAGTATGGATGACCTTAAAATGATGTCCCCCCCCCCCTGAAAAAAAAGTTTAACAGACACCCATGGATGCTGGGTTAAACAACCAGACCTTATGTTGCCACTCCACCATTGGGTGGGCATCAGTTTCCTGTTATATTCACCCCATGAGCCCCCTTATATAGTGGGCAATACCTATCAGAACCTTCCATGAATCCATAATAACCCCCTTACCAAGACACATCTATTATGCTTTACATAGTGTGAGGGATTAGCTCAGTAGCGGGTGTGTGTGACCCCCTGGATGGGTTCACTACACGCTAAACTGTACAGAAAGGCAGTTGAGGATGGTTGAAAACAAAGGATAAGGTTTATTTTTCCATATTGCTGGATACAAGTGCAAGCATCAAAACAGCTTAAACAAAACATAAAATAAACCCTTGCCACTTGGGGCGTCTACCTTCACCACACCGGAACCTACCTATGGAGTCTGGCACAGCCTACTGCTGGGTAGACACTGCTGGTCAGACGGCAGAAAAACAATAGTCTTTTTGATTTTTATCACACAGAAAAATCAACAACCACCTCACCTCTTCAGAAGTCTTTTTCACCTCACTGCTCTCCTTGACTCAAAAAGCCTCAGGATGCAGCAATCAGTAGTCATCTTCTGGATGACTTATAGAGGCCTTAATTGCCTCATTCTGAACAGCTGAAGTTTTCCAACGCCCTAAACCTTTCTGGCTACTTCTGCAGCCGACGCCTAATAGTAATTGGTGAATTGTCTAAACAAGGCAGAAATGTATCTCCCGCCTGTGAAAACACACACAGATTTACCTGACTTCCTGTCACAATAGCCATCAGCCAACCCACCACCACCTCCTTTCTGAAGCTTATTTCAATCAGCAGCCAGACTTTCCTCCTCACCATTATGCAATTCCAGTCAATCAGCTACCAAAACTGAATTATGAAGCCATCAGATCCCTCTTTACAAGCCCAAACAACCAGACCCCCCCTAACCCTTCATGAGCTGTATAAGTCTGGTGGTGGAAATACTGGGATTCTGGTGTGTATTGGGGAAGTGGATATAACTTCAAACAATATTTTAATGTCACAAGACAACAGACCCAGGACACGTACTCCGGCACCCAACCCTAGCATTGCCCCAGACTTACTATGTTTTCCTCCTTACAGCTGACAACAATCTGCCACAATCATATACTTTGGCAATTAAAACAAAGCTCTTCTCAAAATCTGATTTGTAGCTCTGACTTATCTATGGAACCTTCCAGCCTGTGTGAAAAGACCACAGATAGAGCTTACAATTATTACTTATAAAGCAGCACTGGTCAAAAATATGCTCTGCCCAGATACCTTCTGTAGCTCATTTCTGTAATGTGCAATTCACCATCACTGAGAGTGGATAATACTAAACAATTGTAACATAATGTATTTCTCATAGAACAAGAGAGATCATACATTCCCCTTTAGATGGTGAACACAAAGTAAGAAGAAGAACGGTCATCATACTTTGTCCTCAACAGATGTAAATGCAGTATTATGAGTGTATTTTACGGAGAGTAATGAGTTGCTTTTTGTGTTTTTTACGCAATCTCAAAGGAAAGACACTCAGCTGAATAAAATAATATAATACTCAAAATGAAAAAAAAAAAGATCTTTCTACTTACATAGGAACACGATGATGAGAAAGACAGACATGGTAGACGGCAGCCTCGAAGTTGTGACCGTCCTTCTAAGAAGCAGAAGTTTTAACCATCTTCGCACTTCCTGAACTTTATTTATAGACATTTCACAAGAGTTAAAAACCAATGTCGTGCCATGAGAATGTAGAAAGAGGAATAATCTGTCATAGCCAATCAGATCTCAGGCCTGCCTTTTTTTTTTTTTTTGATTGACTGGTTTTCATGCATATGAATTTCTATAGTGCCTTGACTACTTTACCTATTTCCTCTTGTTGTGCTGCAAATTCCTGTGGTGGTCCTCTGACATCTGGATGCCTCTACAAGGGATAGCATACCCAACCTGGCTCTCTCTAATACCGGTATTAATCTACTACCGGATCAATGTCCAGAAGGATTTGGATACTGTCTTGTTAGAGGATAGGGATGAGCCGAACACCCCTGGGTTCGGTTCGCACCAGAACCTGCGAAGAGACCAAAAATTTGTGTGCACTTTAGAACCCTGTTAAAGTCTATGGGACTCGAACGTTTGAAATCTAAAGTGCTAATTTTAAAGGCTAATATGCAAGTTATTGTCCTAAAAAGTGTTCGGGGACCCGGGTCCTGCCCCAGGGGAGTGTTCGGGGACCCGGGTCCTGCCCCAGGGGAGTGTTTGGGGACCCAGGTCCTGCCCCAGGGGACATGTATCAATGCAAAAAAAGTTTTAAAACGGCCATTTTTTCAGGAGCAGTGATTTTAATAATGCTTAAAGTGAAACAATAAAATTGAAATATTCCTTTAAATTTCATACCGGGGGGGTGGGGGGGTATAGTATGCCTGTAAAGTAGCGCTTGTTTCCTGTGCTTAGAACTGTCCCTGCACAAAGTGTATTTTCTGAAGGAAAAAAGTCATTTAAAATCACTCATTCATAAAGTCATTCATAAAAAAAGAATGTGTGGGGGTCCCCCCAAATTCAATTACCAGGCCCTTCAGGTCTGGTATGGATTTTAAGGGGAACTCCACCCCAAATTTAAAAAAAAAAAATGCCGTGGACCCCCACACATTTTTTTTTAGAGAATGACTTTAAAGAATGACTGTTGTATGAAAATAAAAAAACTGTATGCCAACATGCCAGGGGGATCCTTGCTCATAGCTATACTACTGACTTTAGATGAGCGCAGAAGGAGAAGGGCACGGAGGAGGGCACGGAGGAGGGCACGGGAGAGGATATATCGCACACGCATAGACATCTTTGGCATGAGTGATTCTGAGGTGTCTCACATCTTCAGATTCACCCCTCATGCCATCATGGAATTGACCACAACCCTGCAGGAGGACATCACCAGCCCAACACATGACACCACCCATGACACCCATGACAGCTACATATACAATCATAGCCCCATCCCAATGAAATTCGAACAGAACATGTATGGGGACAGCTGGCTGGTTGGTGAGTGAGTGACATGGGTGGCAGGCATGACTGCCCCCCCCCCATGATGCAGAAATCACAAGGGGCACATGTACTACTAACATCCTCCTGTCTTTTCCCTTCAAGGTGACTCTGCATATGCACTGGGACCATGACTTCTATGCGGAACCCCCCATGGTACCCTGTTGTATTCCCCAAACTTTGTATGCCAGATCATCGGTGCATGTTGCCTGCTGCACAACTTCGCACTGAGAAAGGGCCTGGAGATTGACAGAAGTGATGACCTGACCCCCGAACCAGACAATCCCCCCCTAACCAAGGCTACCCCGTCTTCTGAAGGAAGAGCAGCCAGGAGACAGCTCACATTAGGCATCTTTGCACGTTAACCACACACATTAATCATGGCACAATGAGAATGCATGCATGCACACCACTGTGGTCCCTAGCACACACACATCACATCCTCATCACATTGGATTGGCACCAGTCCACCATGCAGGACATGTGAGCAGCAACGCCACGCCAAGGCTCCAATTATGTCACTGTACATTCATACACCATTCACACGGACCTGGGGATCACTTCTCCACCACAAATGAGGGTGACACCCCTTTTCCGGCAGGAATGTCACCCCCACATTCCAAATTCATTCACAAACAAATAAATAAATAAATAAAATGCCCAGCAAAAAAAAAAAACAGCAAAAATATAAAAAAAAAAAAAACAGCAAAGTAAACACAGAAAAGACAAAAAACACAAGTCACAAACCAACAAACGCTAAGAAACAAGAGAACAAAAGCACCTTGCTGTATAGGAAGGTATACAAAGGGATGTACTTTTGCAAAGGAAGGGCGTTTGTGTCTGTCTATTTATGCTGTCTGCGTAGCTCACTAAGTTGACCGAGCTTAGTTCCAATTTCACTGATTGCGTCGTTCCCGAGTTGTGAGCATGCGCAGAGATGTGCTGACCATGGTCTGCTTCATGTGCGCATGCGCAATCTGGCCGGCCCTTCATTTGCATGGGGTCACGGCTCATTTCAATGTAACACGCCCACGTCCTTCCCAATTTGAATTACTCCGCCTTACGCCTCGGAAATTACTTTGCACCGGCGCAAATTTCTGCGCAAATACTACGAGGATACGGTAATTGCGCCGGTCTAACGTAAAGGAGGTGCGCTACTCCGGTCAAAAAATGCGCCAATGTACCTAAATCTGGCCCAGAGTGTGAAAATAAGTGAATATGTAGTAATGTTGTGGTCACCTGAAATGATAAACAACAATGTGCTAAAACAAAATGAAATAGACTGCAATATAATCTAGAAAATATAATTAATAGTCCCAAAATCCAATAAGATAAGTAAGTGCAAAGGTGATGGTCCAAAGGAAATTCTCCAGTGTAGATCGGTGAATCGCTAATGATCTTATTTTTAATATTGTGACATCAGAGAAAATTCATGAGATCAATCCACCAGAGAGAACACCCGAGTGGTAAAGTGTTGTAGTCTCCTTTCCCAAAGAGTATGACCACAAATGCAGCGGTCAATATGGGCCCAGGGTGTTTTTATAGTCTCCCAGCAAGACTTGAGTTGAGTCCGGTTGACTGCTAAAAATAAAGGGGCAGATTCAGGTAGAGTTACGCCGGCGTATCAGTGATACGCCGGCATAACTCACACTTTGCGCCGGCTTATCTGTTTTCTGTATGCAGAAAACAAGATACTCCGGTTTGCTGCAAAGATCCGACAGGCGTAATTGTATTACACCCTCGGATCTTAAAGGCAGTTTTAAAATGGCCCCCGGGGGCGTTCCCGCTGATTTACGCCGAGAATATGTAAATCAGCGAGATACGGCAAGTCACGAACGTACGCAGGCCCGACGCAGTCACTTTAAGACGTTTACGTAAGGGGTTTTCCCGGCGTAAAGATAAAGCAACAAAAAGCAGGCGCATCCTATGTTAAGTATGGACGTCGTGACCGCGTGGAATTGGAAAAGTTTTACGTTGTTTGCATAACTCGTTCGTGAATGGGGATTGACGTTCACGTCGATAACACCGTCATAATTTGGAGCATGCGCACTGGGATACATTGACGGCCGGCACATGCGCAGTAGGTTCGTCGCGGGATCGCGCCTATTTTAAATAATACACGCCCCCTACCCGCCCAATTAGAATTCCGCCGGCCCATTTACGCTACGCCGTCGCAACTTTAGGAGCAAGTGCTTTGTAAACACAGTACTTACGCGTAAAGTTTCGGCGGAGTAACGTAAATGAGAAACGTTACACCGGAATAAAGAACCGCTCGCCATCCTGAATCTGGCCCATACTATTTAATAAAAGTAGTGCACGTAGTAGTATAGTGTGCGTTGATACAATATTCCACTTGTAATGTGTGAATGGTCTCGGCGTCTTCCCCTATCTTTCCGCTGTCTCTGCTTACCGTGTAGGTGAACGTGATGGCGTCGGGACGCTAGCCACACCTACGTGTTTTGTCACAAGATGACGTCGTCTGGGATTTTCACTTTTCAGTCTGTTACAGCGTGGCGAATGTGCTATTTCCATTACAAACGATACTTTTACCGAAGGTGCGTGGGTTTCTAAGCATACACACCAACATCTTTCTCGTTGTAAACCAGCCCGACGAGGAACACAATGAGGAAATTGAGACTCCCGTCGCGGAAAAAGAGAACTTGCTCTCCTTTTTTCTCGTCGAGTTCCTCGACAGTTTTCTAGATGAAAAACATACACATGACCGTTTTCCTCTGCAAAAAAGCTCTGCCACCAAGTTTCTTGTTGGATTCTGTCGAGGAAACCGGTCGCGTGTACGCGGCCTTACTCATATTCTTACTCCACTTACTCGTATTCTTACTCCACTTACTCGTATTCTTACTCCACTTACTCGTATTATTACTTACTCGTATTCTTACTCCACTTACTTGTATTCTTACCCCACTTACTCCTATTCTAACTTACTCATATTCTTACTCCACTTACTCATATTCTTACCCCACTTACTCGTATTCTTACTCCACTTACTCGTATTCTTACCCCACTTACTCATATTCTTACTCCACTTACTCGTATTCTTACCCCACTTACTCATATTCTTACCCCACTTACTCGTATTCTTACTCCACTTACTCGTATTCTTACCCCACTTACTCGTATTCTTACCCCACTTACTCATATTCTTACCCCACTTACTCGTATTCTTACCCCACTTACTCGTAGTCTTACCCCACTTACTCGTATTCTTACTCCACTTACTCGTATTCTTACCCCACTTACTCGTATTCTTACTCCACTTACTCGTATTCTATCCTGTAGATTAAACTTTTTTTTTTTTTTCTTTTTCTTTAACAATGCGGTCTATGAGCGAACAGCAATGTCGCCTGAAAAAAAGGGTCCGGGACTTTTGCTCAGGCGACAGGCGTGGAGATGTGAACCATCTCAATAGACCGCAATGTTATTTCACATCTCGAGTAGTGTTGAGCGGAATACGCCATATTCGATTTCGCGATATTTCGCGAATATATAGAAGAATATTCGCGAAATATTCGTTAATATCGAATATTCGTGATATTTTATCAAAAAAAAAAATTGCTAAATTTCACTAATGCGAATGCAAAATTTCGCTAATGCGAATGCGAAAGTGATTGCAAAATTCTCGTCAGCACTGGGAGTAACTGGGAGGCAGGTTCCTATTGGTTGCAATGGAGGTTGCTAACCTCTGACAACTGTGGTAGGAGAACTTTGATTGGCTCTGATGCAAAAGAAGGGCGGAGAAAATAATCGCGCAATATTCCTTTTGCCGAATATTCTCATTGCGAATATTCGGCAGCATAAAAGAATCGCATCAGCTACTCGGCCCAGGGTCTCTCTCTAATCATGCCAGCAATGCTTTTAGACGTTGATGGAGATCACTAGGATGTGATCTGTTTTAAAAATAAATTTGAAAAAATACGAATATTCGCAATAACGAATATTCACCGCAATATTCGATTTATTCACGAATACTCGAATATGCAATATTCGTAACGAATATTCGCAATGCGAATATTCGTGAGCAACACTAATCTCGAGCGACAAGAGCGCCGGGCGTCCGGCGTTTTGTCGCTCAGATGTGAATGGAGCCTTACTCGTATTCTTACTCCACTCACTCGTATTCTTACCCCACTTACTCGTATTCTTACTCCACTCACTCGTATTCTTACCCCACTTACTCGTATTCTTACTCCACTCACTCGTATTCTTACCCCACTTACTCGTATTCTTACCCCACTTACTCGTATTCTTACCCCACTTACTCGTATTCTTACCCCACTTACTCGTATTCTTACCCCACTTATTCGTATTCCAGAGGAGTAATTATTTTTATCCATCAAGGGACTCAATTTTCTAACACTAATGTAATCATTGACCCAGAGGGTCGTTATGTCTTTTTGTTATGTTCAGTTTATGGGTTACAATGTATTATAGCAGGTATGTACATTCCTCCACCATTCTCAACCACGATCCTCACTATATACTACTATTAGCGGTGGGCGACTTCCATAATTATTTAGACCCAACTAAGGGCAGCCTGGGTGGCCCAAATGTTATTATATGTGTTAATATGTCCTCTTTACCTACAGGCCCCACAACATTTGCACGTCTCCTTCTGGAGCTCGGCCTTATAGATGTGTGGTGAGTGTGACATCCCAAAACTAATGTATTTTGTTTTTTTTTGCATCACACAGGGGGCTTTCAAGGATACATTTAGGTCTGGGTAATGATGCGCTGCTAACGTTCCTGACCTCCTCACAATACAAAGCTAGACGTACAGCACACTGGTGCGATTCGGGAACCCTGCAAATCCACTGCGGGTTCCCACATCACACCCGACTCACACGGCACGTCACACTGCCATATGTGAACTGCTGGGGAGTGTCATACAATGGTAAGGACACCCCCATTTCAGCTCGCATATCGCAATGCGAACTGACAGTTAGGACATGAATCGGATTGCAAGGGTGTGAACAACTATGCGATTCTGGTGTGGACCAAAAAAAGCGTCCTGTGCGTGTTTGGTCCAAATGAGATGCCATTTCAGCCATACAGTTTGTATGGCTGAAATCGCATCGCACAGACATCGCATGTGATCTGAACAGCAGTGCGGTGCAAATCACGTGCGATCTCTCACAGCGCACTAATATGAACCAGCCCTAATGCTGCGTACACGCGATCATATTTCAGCATGAAGAAAAAACAAATTTTTTCAAACTTCATCAGTAAAAACGACGTTGCCCACACACCATCGTTTTAAAAAAATGCTCTAGCAAAGCGCGGTGACGTACAACACGTACAACGGCTCTCTAAAGGGAAAGTTTAATTTTCCTTTGGGCTGCTTTAGCTGATTCCGTGTTAGTAAAAGACGATGGCTCGGATTCACGACGGACTGACGCCGACGTATCTAAAGATACGCCGTCGTAAGTACAAATGTGCGCCGTCGCATCTCTGCGCTGATTCACAAAGCTAGATACATCGAAAAGCATGGCTTCAGCCGCCTGACGTAACTTGCAATAAAATGGTGTAACCGTAGCCCTTCCTTCAATGTAACACCACTCAGCGCTTAGGTACAACACCTCAAGGTATCTTAGAATAGATTATCTGATATGCACATGGATAGCTGCTGCTGAATAAAATAGAACAATGTGAAAAACACAGTACAATAGACCAATGGAACCCAAACAAGTTAAAAACTAAAAAGTTAAAACCTAAAAGAGTCCATAAGTTGCATAAAATACTGTAGCAGCGCTTGATCTCAAAGTCAAATCTGAGATTCTTCTAAAAGTCCAAAAAAATCTTTTAGGGATAAGATGATAGTGCAGATGGTAAAAACACAAAAGACAGTCCTTAATTAAGTGCTCCTTTCACCAAGAGAGGGGGTGTTCACCACGTGGGGGGATGATTAATCCCCAGTTGGGGATGCACTCACCACAAGACTGGATCAAAAGGGCCTGGATTATATATCTGTGTAAATCCTGGAAGATGCACTCTCCACCGTCAGGGATGTTTAAAGATCAAACCGCATACATATAAGGTGAAAAAAACTCATATAGTGTGATACCGTTTTAAAATATTTATTAAGCCCAAAACATCCCAGATCATATATTGTGCGTACCACAATGTAAAAACATCAAGCATAAAACGAATAATCTGTACTGTGCCTGTCAGCTTCTCCCTGTGGGTCTATGGAGATGTAGGTATCTGCTACAAAAGTCTCCTGTTCCTGCTCTGGAGGCTGCACAGCGTCTCTGGTCAGTGATAAGCGTCACGCCCTGACGCGTTTCGTCATTGGTTAGACTTCAACAGAGGGCGTGACAATGCTAATCACTGACCTGTATAAATACAGCAAAACCGAGCGAATTGCGTTCGACTATTGGTCGAATCCGATCACATGTCCTACTTACTTCCGCTCATGCGTCCGGCGGACCATACAGCATAGTCAGGGCATGGGCGGAAGTGATCTTCAATTCGACGTACGATCGTGTCATACGTTTCGACGTACGATCGTGTAATACGTTTCGACGTACGATCGTGTCATACGTTCTATTTATTCAAACGTCAGTTACGTTGCTGCAACGAACGTGTCAATACCCCGCTCACTGTTCGCCCATTTCATCCCATTGGTCAAGAGGTGCGTTCCACCTCGCGGAGCAGTGACAAATACATGAGTCAAATGGTGTCTTTTTTTATAAAAAGAGCCATTAAGTGTATTGTCATATTTATACTGGCTACGGATGTGCTGTATATAGAAAGAACATGAAAAACAAAAACAATAGGAATTCTAACTCGTAGAATCAACAATATCACATCAGTGCATCATAATGGACAAACTTATGTCAGTATCGTTCTTTTTAGAATACATGACTCATGATCTGCATATAACAAGAGTAATATCAATCTCATATATCAAACTATTGGGAAATGCATTTTCATATTATTGTGTTGGGATCATAGATACTTTTACCTACATTGTAGGTCAAACAATCTCATTATGATCCCATATATCTCAAGATATGCGATATATTATGATCACATGCATCTCAAGATATGCGATACAACGGAGAGAAACCGCTTGAATGGGCGTAAATAACTGCCGTATTTTCTTTAAACATGTCAAAAATTAATAAATATTTAAAATTAATAAGAGAACTCATTTTTAAATAATATTGGACATGCCAGAACTATTAAGACAAAATGGACTACATCAAATGTCTCAATATAGAATTAATAAACATTAATAATAATAATAAAACATACTAATAAAATTATTAATAAAAAGTACCAATAAAATTACTAGTGAAATTACCACCAATATTGTATATGTCTTCTGATAAAACCACTAAATTCAAAATGACATAAAACCACTAGATAAGAAGGGGACTATATAAGGATGGGGACTATATAAGGATGCTCATCATAAAGAGTAGAAAAAAATTGTATAATCACACTAGTCTTAGTCTAAAAGACTTAGTCTAAAACACTTAAAAACTTAGATGTTATTGATAAACCGTTTAGGTATCACTAATAAAACAGTTAATATCCAGTTCTATATTGAGGCCCTTTGGGGTTAGAACATCTGTTAGGAAGATCCAGCGAGTTTCGTGTTTGGAAAGTTCTCTTACCCTATGTGAACCTCTCCAATTTAATTGTAGATGTTCAACACCCCAGAACTGCAAGCCTGAAGGGTCCTGATTGTGTTTTAACTTAAAGTGCCATGACACGTTGTGATCTTTGTAACCTAGTCTAATGTTTTTGATATGCTCCAAAATCCGTACCTTAAGTTTCCTTTTCGTTCGCCCTATGTATAGCAAATTACATGGACATTTTAAAGCATATACAACATGATCGGTGTTACATGTTATGAATTGCTCAATCTGAAATTCTTGTTTATTCGAGGGGGCCGTGAACTTGTCAACTCCCCTCATTGGCTTTGATACGGATTGGCATGCTTTACATTTTCTACATGCGAAAAAACCTTTCTGGTCCCAAAAGGACTTTGGCCTCATAGGGGGATCTAGAACTTTTTTAACAATCTTGTCCCCATAACTCGATGCCTTCCTGTAAATAAATTGAGGTTCAAGTGGAAGGACAGTACCCAATTTCTTGTCCAATAACAAGACGTGCCAGTGTTGTTGGAATATTGATTCTACTTCCTTGTACTGTGTATGGAATTGGGAAATAAAACCCCACTCTTTGTTGTTTGCGGTTGTAGTTTCTGTAGTGATTTTTGGTTGGAAACAAGATTCCCTGGGGATTGCATACACGTCTTCTGTCAATTTTTCCATTATTTCCGGTTTGTAGCCTCTTGCCACAAATCTATCCGTAAGAATTTTTGACTGGATTAAGAAATTTGAGTCTTCTGAACAGTTTCTTTTTACCCTCATTAACTGTCCTTTGGGGATGTTGCGGATCCAGAGGTGATGATGTCCACTTGTGGTTGGAAGGTAACTGTTCCTATCCGTAGGTTTAAAATATACCTTTGTTTGTAATTTGGGACCCTGTCGATATATGGACACATCTAAAAAATTAATCTCGGTCTCGCTGGATTCTGAGGATAATTTTATATTATTTAAAAACTTGGTCTTGCGAGACTTGGATGTCTTGAAACCCACCAAGAAAACAAATCTAAGACATATAACAGAAGGGATCAAGATGCTGGAAGAGCGTAAAGACATAATTATTAGGCCAGCGGACAAAGGTGGGGGAGTGGTTATTCTTAATAAAGAATTCTACCACAATCAAATTTCTGAAATGCTATCAGATGAAAACACTTATAGGAGATTAGACCAAGATCCATCTGTATCATATAAGACACAACTGAAAATAGTAGTAGATATAGGCTCAAGATCAGGGGTACTAACTCCTAAAGAGAAAAAATATCTAACACCCACCAGCAGTAGGGTACCAACTATCTACACACTGCCAAAGATTCATAAAGACTCAAGTAATCCACCCGCCAGGCCTATAGTAAACAGCATCGACTCAGTTTCATCAAGACTAGGCCAATATCTGGACACCTTCTTACAAAAGAGTGTGAAGGTGACAAAATCGTACCTAAAAGATACGAAGGATCTTTTAATATGCCTTCAGAACATCTCCTTTAAGAATGATGAGAAAGTTTTATTAGTGACTGCTGATGTGTCATCACTGTATTCGATCATTCAACATGACGACGCCATGCTATCCCTGAACTGGGCACTAAGCCAAAGAGAAGACTTGCCACACAACCAAAAGGTGTTCTTGGGTCATGCACTTGACTTCTGCTTGGCACACAACTTTTTTTGGTATAACAGCAAATTTTATTCTCAGATAAGAGGCGTCGCCATGGGGGCCAAGTTCGCACCCAGCATAGCCAATCTGTTCATGGCCGAATGGGAGGATAAAACGATTTTTAGAAATAAAAGACCAGAGCTCCTTTTTTATAAGCGGTACATTGATGACCTGTTCTTTATCTGGTCTGGTTCCACAGAATCCCTTCAAGAATTTTTAATGTTTTTAAATACAAACACAAATAATATAAAATTATCCTCAGAATCCAGCGAGACCGAGATTAATTTTTTAGATGTGTCCATATATCGACAGGGTCCCAAATTACAAACAAAGGTATATTTTAAACCTACGGATAGGAACAGTTACCTTCCAACCACAAGTGGACATCATCCCCTCTGGATCCGCAACATCCCCAAAGGACAGTTAATGAGGGTAAAAAGAAACTGTTCAGAAGACTCAAATTTCTTAATCCAGTCAAAAATTCTTACGGATAGATTTGTGGCAAGAGGCTACAAACCGGAAATAATGGAAAAATTGACAGAAGACGTGTATGCAATCCCCAGGGAATCTTGTTTCCAACCAAAAATCACTACAGAAACTACAACCGCAAACAACAAAGAGTGGGGTTTTATTTCCCAATTCCATACGCAGTACAAGGAAGTAGAATCAATATTCCAACAACACTGGCACGTCTTGTTATTGGACAAGAAATTGGGTACTGTCCTTCCACTTGAACCTCAATTTATTTACAGGAAGGCATCGAGTTATGGGGACAAGATTGTTAAAAAAGTTCTAGATCCCCCTATGAGGCCAAAGTCCTTTTGGGACCAGAAAGGTTTTTTCGCATGTAGAAAATGTAAAGCATGCCAATCCGTATCAAAGCCAATGAGGGGAGTTGACAAGTTCACGGCCCCCTCGAATAAACAAGAATTTCAGATTGAGCAATTCATAACATGTAACACCGATCATGTTGTATATGCTTTAAAATGTCCATGTAATTTGCTATACATAGGGCGAACGAAAAGGAAACTTAAGGTACGGATTTTGGAGCATATCAAAAACATTAGACTAGGTTACAAAGATCACAACGTGTCATGGCACTTTAAGTTAAAACACAATCAGGACCCTTCAGGCTTGCAGTTCTGGGGTGTTGAACATCTACAATTAAATTGGAGAGGTTCACATAGGGTAAGAGAACTTTCCAAACACGAAACTCGCTGGATCTTCCTAACAGATGTTCTAACCCCAAAGGGCCTCAATATAGAACTGGATATTAACTGTTTTATTAGTGATACCTAAACGGTTTATCAATAACATCTAAGTTTTTAAGTGTTTTAGACTAAGTCTTTTAGACTAAGACTAGTGTGATTATACAATTTTTTTCTACTCTTTATGATGAGCATCCTTATATAGTCCCCATCCTTATATAGTCCCCTTCTTATCTAGTGGTTTTATGTCATTTTGAATTTAGTGGTTTTATCAGAAGACATATACAATATTGGTGGTAATTTCACTAGTAATTTTATTGGTACTTTTTATTAATAATTTTATTAGTATGTTTTATTATTATTATTAATGTTTATTAATTCTATATTGAGACATTTGATGTAGTCCATTTTGTCTTAATAGTTCTGGCATGTCCAATATTATTTAAAAATGAGTTCTCTTATTAATTTTAAATATTTATTAATTTTTGACATGTTTAAAGAAAATACGGCAGTTATTTACGCCCATTCAAGCGGTTTCTCTCCGTTGTATCGCATATCTTGAGATGCATGTGATCATAATATATCGCATATCTTGAGATATATGGGATCATAATGAGATTGTTTGACCTACAATGTAGGTAAAAGTATCTATGATCCCAACACAATAATATGAAAATGCATTTCCCAATAGTTTGATATATGAGATTGATATTACTCTTGTTATATGCAGATCATGAGTCATGTATTCTAAAAAGAACGATACTGACATAAGTTTGTCCATTATGATGCACTGATGTGATATTGTTGATTCTACGAGTTAGAATTCCTATTGTTTTTGTTTTTCATGTTCTTTCTATATACAGCACATCCGTAGCCAGTATAAATATGACAATACACTTAATGGCTCTTTTTATAAAAAAATACACCATTTGACTCATGTATTTGTCACTGCTCCGTGGTTTCCCTACTATATATATTTTTTTTTTCCCGTATGTCGAGTGCGCATGCGCGGTATACAGCATGCATGTGCGCATGCGCGAGGTGGAACGCACCTCTTGACCAATGGGATGAAATGGGCGAACAGTGAGCGGGGTATTGACACGTTCGTTGCAGCAACGTAACTGACGTTTGAATAAATAGAACGTATGACACGATCGTACGTCGAAACGTATTACACGATCGTACGTCGAAACGTATGACACGATCGTACGTCGAATTGAAGATCACTTCCGCCCATGCCCTGACTATGCTGTATGGTCCGCCGGACGCATGAGCGGAAGTAAGTAGGACATGTGATCGGATTCGACCAATAGTCGAACGCAATTCGCTCGGTTTTGCTGTATTTATACAGGTCAGTGATTAGCATTGTCACGCCCTCTGTTGAAGTCTAACCAATGACGAAACGCGTCAGGGAGTGACGCTTATCACTGACCAGAGACGCTGTGCAGCCTCCAGAGCAGGAACAGGAGACTTTTGTAGCAGATACCTACATCTCCATAGACCCACAGGGAGAAGCTGACAGGCACAGTACAGATTATTCGTTTTATGCTTGATGTTTTTACATTGTGGTACGCACAATATATGATTTGGGATGTTTTGGGCTTAATAAATATTTTAAAACGGTATCACACTATATGAGTTTTTTTCACCTTATATGTATGCGGTTTGATCTTTAAACATCCCTGACGGTGGAGAGTGCATCTTCCAGGATTTACACAGATATATAATCCAGGCCCTTTTGATCCAGTCTTGTGGTGAGTGCATCCCCAACTGGGGATTAATCATCCCCCCACGTGGTGAACACCCCCTCTCTTGGTGAAAGGAGCACTTAATTAAGGACTGTCTTTTGTGTTTTTACCATCTGCACTATCATCTTATCCCTAAAAGATTTTTTTGGCCTGACGTAACTTGCCTACACCGACGTATCGTGGGCGCATATTTACGCTGGACGCATTCGGCGTACCCATGTTAAATATGCAAATGGGTAAGATAGGCGGATTCACGAACGTAGATGCGCCAGGCGGAAAAGATACGCGGTTTGCGTAAGGGTTACATCCGGCGTAAAGTTATTCCCCATATAGGTGGCACAACCCATGCAAAGATATAGACCAGGGAACAGCAGTCGTATTTTACGCCGTTTACATAGTACTACATGAATAGGGCTGGGCGTAGGTTACGTTTACTTCGTAGGCAGTGTATTGACGTATCTTAGGCAGCTATTTCGACGTGACTGTGAGCATGCGCACTGGGATGCATCCAAGATACGACACATGGGCAGTTCATTTTTTGAAGCTCAGCCCATCATTTGCATGGGGTCACGCTTCATTTTAATATAGCACGCCCACTTCCAGCCCACTTCCACCTACTTTGACTTACGTCGGCTAACGTCTACAACTATACGCTACACCGGCGCAACGTTGGGAGCAAGTGCTTTGTGAATACTGTGCTTGCCTCTCTGGGCCAGATTCTCATATAATTTCGGCGGCGTAGCGTAAGCCATTTACACTACCCCGCCGCTGCGTACTAGAGCAAGTGCTTTATTCTCTAAGCACTTGCTCAGTAGTTTTCGCCGGCGTCTCGTAAATCGCCAAGCGTAAACCCGCGCAATTCAAATGGGGCGGCTTGTATTTAAATTAAGCGCGCCCCGCGTCGAACGAACTGCGCATGCGCCGGCCGGGGAAACAACCCAGTGCGCATGCTCCAGCTCACGTCGGGAAGCGTCGTTGAAACCGACGTCAAAGCGACGTGAGCATCACTACGCAAGTCCCTATTCGCGAAGGAGTTAGTAAAACGACGTAAGCGACGGAAAAAGCCGACGCTGACCCAACGCCATACTTAACATGGCGTCCGACGGCACCCGACGGCATCCGACGGAACTTCGTAAGGTTACTCCACATAGAAGCTGGGGTAACCTTACGAGTCCGTAAACGACGTACGCGACGACGGGGCGGCATAAAAGCGATCGGGAATCGCTGTACTAGCCTCATTTGCATATGCAAATGAAAAAACAACGTAAAGGCCACCTAGTCATTACACCTATGATCCGAAAGTGTAATGCTTTTACACTTGTCGGATGTAGAAGCGTATCTATGCAAAAGTGATGCAAAGCATCACGCGCATAGATACGAGACAAAAAAAACGGCGATACGACGGGGTATCTGAGATACTCCGTCGTATCGCCTCTGAGAATCTGGCCCTCTGAGTTACGTCTCATATGCTCTACGCCGGCATAAATATGTGCCAATCTACCTGAATCCGGGCCGATTTGCACTTTTCTGTCTGTTACAGCGTGATGAATGTGCTTACTCCATTATGAACAGTAGTTTTACCATAACGAGTGCTCCCGTCTCATAACTTGCTTCTGAGCATGCGCAGGTTTTTTACGTCATTTTAGCCCACACACGATCATTTTTTACAACCTGAAAAACGACATAGTTTAAAACGATGTTAAAAAATGCAGCATGTTCGAATTTTTTGTTTGTCGTTTTTCAGAACCTGAAAAATTATGTGAAGCCCACACACGATCGTTTTAAATTACGTTTTTTAAAAACAATTTTTTTTTTCATGCTGAAAAATTATTGTGTGTACGCGGCATAAGTTCCTAATGTTATGGCCGCGGCTCTGGAGCTAGGCCGAAGTCGCGGCCTTTCCTAATCTTATGGCAGCGGCTCTGAGCTAGGCCGAAGCCGCGGCCTTTCCTAATGTTATGGCCGCGGCTCTGTAGTTAGGCCGAAGCCGCGACCATAACATTAGGAAAGGCCACAGTTGGCCTAGCTCCGGAGCCACGGCCATAACATTAGGAAAGGCCACAGTTCGGCCTAGCTCCGGAGCCACGGCCATAACATTAGGAAAGGCCACGGTTCGGCCTAGCTCCGGAGCCGCGGCCATAACATTAGGAAAGGCCACGGTTCGGCCTAGCTCCGGAGCCGCGGCCATAACATTAGGAAAGGCCACAGTTCGGCCTAGCTCCGGAGCCGCGGTCATAACATTAGGAAAGGCCACGGTTCGGCCTAGCTCCGGAGCCACGGCCATAACATTAGGAAAGGCCACGGTTCGGCCTAGCTCCGGAGCTGCGGCAATCCGCGGATTACTGTGTGTGCCGATCCAAAGGGGGCGACCCGTTCGGATCATGGATCAACTGTGATCCGTTGCACCACTAGTGATGATGTACGAATAAGAATAAAAAAAAGATGCTCTTTTGGGGTAGATGTACCAATAAAAATTGTAAATTTAGGATACAACCTATAGGCAAATCTATGGGGCAGATGTACTGATAAGAATTGTAAACTTAGATTACTGGGGTAGATGTACCGATAAGAATATATACAGGAATAGAAATCACTTCCACTGCTACTAAGTGAGGTGTATGAAGTACTAAGCTACCCGTCACTGCCAGAACCTCCATCACCAGCCACCGTCACCACTTCCTCTGCCAGCTGGCTGATTCTCTTCTTCTTACACTCGTCTTGCACAGTTAAAATTATTTTACTGTTCACTCTTTGGCTTGTTAAGCTAGTCATGGATTTACCTCACTGGATACACCATGACTTACTATACATCACTTTACTGTCCTTCTCCCCACCTCAAGTAAACAACTCAAAGTCAACTTTTTCTTTGAAGAAGAACTCAGTTTACTGGATTGATTTGCAGAATACAGTTGAGTTGGCACATTATTACATAATAATTACTTTACATAAATGATTTCAATTTACACTACATTTGTCTGTACATTGATTTGGCTGTGCTGTTTCCCTAGTGGTGCTGCCCATACCCTAAAATTAGGGAAGTTCTGATATATAAAATCCATTCACTTGGTTGCCCAAAAACAGGTCACATTAAAGTGTGATGCTGCCGATAGAATGGTTTACAGGGGGGGGGGGCGTGGTCTGCGCATGGCCGAGTGAGGTTGTGAAGGTGTGAGCTCCTGCTACCTCCGTGCCCTCCGTGCGTGACACATACCTATAGACCGAGGAAGGTGATCTGTTGCCACTGAAATCCCTGGTGAAATCCCCCTGGACTGCCCCTGGATCCGGTGGGAGCTGTCTTGGGCTTGAAGCCCGCGTATCATCCCCCTCGCTGATCCCGCTGCCCGCCGCGTCCTGTGCGTCCTATGCCCCCTCCCTCCGCCGGATGCATGGTGTGTATGCTGTAACAGAGGGAGCCAGACGCTGAGAGAAAGGAGCTGAGGAGACCGGAGACGGGAGCAGGAACGAAGTGCAGGTTGGGAGATTGCGTCTGTGAAGCTCCATAGCTGGATAGGTGGCTGTGCGCGGTGTGTAGTGAGCTGTGTGGAGGGTCTATCTGATACAGGCATTACCAACAAGAGAGGACATCACTACATCACTACGCTAATTACGAAAATAGAGGAAGCTCACTGCAGAGAAATGGAAGAGATTAAAGGGGAAGTTCAGGGCCTGGAAAAGCGTATGACAATGAATGAAAGTACCTCCAAAGACCTCATATTGCGTGTGACGACATTGGAACAGGAAAGAAATAAGCAATTAGAGGTGATCAACTCCCTACAGCTACAACTAGAGGAAATCCAAGACAGGAACAGACGGAATAATTTACGCATACGAGGTATCCCTGAAGCAGCAGTCCCAGAAGACCTCCAAGAGACGGTAAAAAATATTTTTCTGGTACTATTGAAAGATGCTTTGCCCTTAAATCTTGAGATGGACAGAGTTTATAGGGCCTTAGGCCCCAAGCCCAAAGATAGCTCTCGGCCCCGAGATGTGATATGTAGACTGCACTACTTTAGACAAAAAGAGACAATATTAAGGAAATCTTGGGATATGGGGACTATAGAGTTTAATGGAGCTCAGTTGAAGATATTACCAGATCTATCGAGTGCTACTCTACAACGGAGAGCTATGCTACGTCCTATATTAGATCAAATAAGGGAGATAGGGGGAACATACAGATGGAGGTACCCAATATCAGTATTGATCAGGAAACAAGACACAGGTACATTTTGGCTGCGCTCTAAGAATGATCTGCTGGAACTTTTTTCCTTCTTGGGGATCAATCCTTTCGAGGTTATTGGAGACAGCCAATCTTGAGGAATAATTAAAGATTGAGGATTTGTTTGCTGCCCTTCCCCCCCCCCCCCCCGTTTTCTTTTTTTGGTCCTTCTGAGAGAGACTGGACTTTTTTTTTGTTCTCTTTTTTTGCTGCGTTTTTTGCTTTATCTCCTCTGGAATTTTTAAAACCCCTGAGTGCTCAATACGGTGTGTGGAGTATGCGGGGTCTCCCCCCCCCCCCGCACCATATGATCGTGAGTGGGAGGGAGGAGGGAGGAGGGGGAGGGTACTGGGAGGGGGATGGGGGGAAGGAGTAGGGGGAGGGGGGGTGGGGATTAGATGGGGGGATTAGTGCAGGGAAGGGGGGGCGAGGGGTGGGGGTATAAGGGGGAGTTTGGGAGAGGGGGAGGGGGGACTTTCTTCTCCTTTTTCTTCCCCCCCTTGACGGTTTTGGGTAGTTCACCACAATCACACCATACACTATACACCATAATAGATAATATATATTAGATAATATAAGATAATACAAGATATGTACATATAAAAACACCTCACACAGAGGTTAAGGGGGGTTAAGGGGTGCGAATTAAAGTGTGAACCTAATGGGCACATTAAATAGGAGGGTAACACATAAGTCACTAAATAGGTTAGTTACAAATTCACAGCTCACAGCAGGGCCCTTATAGGGGACAACAACTAAAATAATACTTGGTAATAGAGCAGCAAGGCTCTACACATGCTCAACACTCACAGTTGATATACACTAAGGAGTAAAACACATATAAGTAGGGGCGTGAAGGGTGGGGAGGGTGGGAAGCTTTCCCAACTCCAAGCAGGATTTATTGATTACCTAGGTACGAGGATCAGTACAATTAATTTGGAATTATCAATGTATTATTAATGTATTATGAACATGTACAAGAATTGGATCTGGGAAAATTATCTGGATAGGGCACGGATTGAGACGTGCCACGTATGATGTCTTAGAATGTACTATAAAATTAGTTTTTTTTCTTTTTGAATTACTGTAAGAATACTGTATTACAGACTATATTTACTATGTACTGTGAGAATGTTACATGAATAGCTAGTATATACATCCTGTAGAGGGACTTACCCTTAGTGCTGGGAGTGGGGGGGGATGGACACATACGGTGAAGCCACCAGGGAGTGGGAGGACACTACCCTGGGGCTATTAGCGAATAGCTACTTAGGGATAATGAGTAGCTCAATAGCGGGGCAATAATATGAGGAGAACGGGAGGGAGGGGGTGAGGGGAGAGAAGGGGGAGGCATTAAAGAAGGATAACTCGGGAACCAGGAATTAACAAAGATAGGCAACATAATATATTATATAATTTAAATAAAGTGGAGTTGGAAGGAGGGCCGGAAAGAGCGGGGGCACCTTGGTGCAGGAGCGTGCGTAACCAGTACCCCCCCGATAGGGAATTACTCAGGGGATTACTCAGGGGACAGGGTATTAGAGTAAGCAAGTAGGAGCTAAATTGGCTCTGGGGTAGGGGGGTCTTTGTACTAAACCCTCTCGATCCTCACTGTCAATAAGTTAGGGGAAGCGGAGGGTTGGGTCGGGTTTTTTTTTTTTGTCTGCCTTGTTGGGGTTTTTTTTTTTTTTTTCTCTCTCCTCTCCTTATCCCTGTGTCCTCCCCTCCCTCTCTCATCTACTCTACCTTATCTCCCTGTTCCTCGGGAGAAAGGGAATACATTTGTTTTAAATATTTCTAGCTTTGTGGAGGGGTCCGCCATTAGAAGGGAAGGAGGGGGAGGGAAAGGGGGAAGGGAGAGGAGAGGAAGGAAGAGGACAAAAGAAGGTCCTTTGTTGTGAAGATGGGGGGTATAAGGATTACTACTATTAACGTTAAGGGATTAAACACCCCAGAAAAAAGGAGAATGCTCCTCAGTGGACTTTTTTTTTTTTTTTTTTTTTGTAAATTGTTTTTATTGAGGTTTTTCAACAACACATACAGACACAAACAAAACAAAAAAAGAAAAAAGGGAGAGTCCATGGCACAACACCATGTCTCTCGCGACCAACATGGTCGCAACATTAATAACTCACCTAACATAGGTGACTGCCTAACAAACAAAACCCCCGCCCACCCCCCCCCCCCTCCCATGACCCCTCAACTCAGTTCACCACCATTTGGCGTTAGTGCATGCAATAGAAAAGTCACACCCTTGAAATTAGGCAAGACAAACAGTTATGAGCTCCTGTCTAAGACAGGCAACTCAGTACTTAGACCCTGCTCCCACCATGCGTTAGATCCGAAGAAGAAACCAACTCGGCCTCCCCTTCTTCGCTACAGTATAGGATAGGAACCCCCACCTGTGTCACACGTAAATTGAGTAGTTCAGGATTGAAACCCCCGGTCAGCCTTCCACTTTATCCTGCAGTGACGTCAGCATTGAACCAGGCCCGCCAGACCTTGTCAAACTTCTTCCCGCACCCCCTAGAGATATAGGTCGCCTTATATAGGGGCATCATTGAGTTTACCAGGCCCTTCCAGAAGGCTAGATCCGGCGGGGCGGGCGACTTCCATTTAAGTAATATGGCCTTCCTCCCATAAAACAGTACTATGTTCAGTAGTGTTCTCAGGGCCCTAGAGGGGACCACCTCATCCACTAGGCCCAGAAGACAAACCTGCACCGACAACGGAACAGGCACATGCAGAATATCTTTTAGGCAAGTAACCACCCCTTCCCAGAATACCTTAATTTGCGGGCACTCCCAGAAGATATGGTTGGCATCGGCCGGCGAAAAGGAGCACCTCCAGCACTCCGGGGCGACTGAGGGAAACAAAACTGACTTAAACAAAAGCGTTCAGATGTGGCCTTTGTCCAAGAAACCCATCTTAGAGCTAGTCGATTACCCTATTTACAAAATAGATTCTTCCCCTGTTCCTACCACGCCTTTAGCCCAACATCCAAATCCAAAGGGGTTGCTATAACGGAAAAACAGATAGACGAAAATGGAAGGTATATATTTTTAAAAAGGTACCCTAGGAGACGAGAATGTAACACTAGCTACTGTAAATACACCTAATACGCATCAAGATACCTTCTTGACTAAAGTATTGTCCAAATTAGACAAATTCATAGAAGGGAAGTTGATCCTAGGAGGAGATATTAACATGACACTGGACCCCAAACTAGATACATCTCTAGGGTCTTCGTCTCTATCAGGAAAATCTAGGAGGTGGGTCATGCGGAAGTTAAAAGAAATGCATCTGGTAGACGTTTGGAGGATATTCCATGGGGAGGAGAGAGATTATACCTTCTATTCTAATCCACATAAAAGGTATTCCCGGTTGGATTATTTCTTGATTCCTCACTATCTATGGACAGTAGTCGAGGAAGTAAACATTGGGAATATAAAGTCTGAATGAAAGTCTATTACAGACCCCAGAGGTAAAAGAGGCAGTAGAAAAGGAACTAGGAGAGTACTTTCGGATCAACGATACCCCGGGGAGCGACCCATGCATGGTGTGGGAGGCCCACAAGGCAGTGATGAGGGGACTATTGATAAAGCATGGGGCAAGAATAAAAAGAATGCGAGAAAATCAGGTTAGGAAACTAACAATAGATATCCAAACCTTGGAAATGCAACACAAAGGTACACAGTCAACAAACGTAGGAGAAGAACTAGGACATAAAAGGAGGGAGTTAGCAGACCTACTGATGTATAGAGTTAAGCAATTATTCAAGTAGGTAGAAGGATAACATACGAATTAGGCGATAAGTGTGGTAAAATCTTAGCAGGGAAACTGAAGGACACTAGGAACACTGTGTATATACCACATATTAAGGGAAAGAATGGCCAGGTATTGTCACTCCCTAAAGACATAGCGCAGAGATTTAGAGAATATTACTCATCCTTATACAATTTAGAACAAATAGACATCCCTAGAGGAAGGATAGAGGACTACTTATCCTCAACACATCTTAAAAGATTACTTTCGGCTGAAAGGGAGAACCTGGACAGACCCATCTTAATGGAGGAACTTCAAGGAGTTATGAAAATGGTTAAAAAAGGGAAAGCTCCAGGTCCAGATGGGTTCTCTATTCAATATTATCAGCATTTCTACCCCGCTCTTGGACCGTACATGATTAGGATGTTCAATGAGATCGGCCGATCTACCGCACTCCGCCCGGAAGCCCTTATGGCAAATATTGCAGTGATTCTTAAAGAAGGGTAGGATCCGGTGGAGTGCGGTAGCTACCACCCGATCTCATTGTTGAACACAGATTTAAAACTCTTTACTAAATTAATAGCATCCCGACTACAGCCCCTCTTGACACAGCTAATACATCTAGACCAAGTGGGTTTCATCCCGACCAGGGAAGCCAGGGACAATACTATTAAAGTGTTGAACCTGGTACACTGGGCAAGGGAAACCAAAACACCTTCAATCTTTCTGAGTACAGACGCCGAAAAGGCTTTCGACCGAGTCAATTGGAAGTTTATGGCAGGAGTACTAAGACATATTGGATTAGGAGACCATATGTATAGATGGATTATGGGGGTATATACTACACCTCAAGCACTAATCAAGGTAAACGGGATCCTTTCAGAGCCTATCAAAATCCTGAATGGAACAAGACAGGGGTGCCCGCTGTTCCCGTTTTTATATGTTTTGACACTGGAACCTCTGTTGAATAGGATAAGGCAAAACTCGAGAGTCCGGGGACTAGATATGGGGGACAGAGAATATTAAATTTCTGCATTCGCAGATGATATGCTGTTCACCATATCTCACCCCCAGGAATCACTACAGAATTTGATGAGAGAGATAGAGGTGTATGGGAAATTAGCAAATCTAAAAATCAATTATGAGAAATCAGAAGCAATGAGTGTGGAATTACCGGGGGGCTTACAACAAACTCTAAAACCTAATTTTAAATTTAAGTGGGTTAAGACAGCCCTGAAATATCTGGGGATACATATCCCACCAAAATTAGGTAACATTTTTGAAGCAAATTTCCCTCCACTGATGAATATAATTAAAAATACTCTGAAGAAATGGCAGAGGGGATTTCATTCTTGGTTCGGGAGATGTAATGCTATTAAGATGAGTATACTCCCTAGAGTACTGTATTTGTTTCAAGCAATACCAATTAAGATCCCCTCTGCCTTTTTACTTCAAGTAAATAGGCTTCTTTTCAAGAGTAACGGAGGCTTAGCAGTACCAGATGTAACTAAATACCACCAGGCGGTCCATATGGGTAGGATCATAGAATGGGGCAGGAGTATAGGATCAAAGCTTTGGGTAGACCTCGAACAAGAAATCAGCCAAGTCCCACTGCAAAGAGCACCTTGGTGCTACCAAACACTGCCGAAACAGTTAAAAAATCATCCAACTATAGGGGCGACGTTAGCAATAGGCCACAAGATATGCCAGTTAGGTAAGCACACCTCAAGCTACTCCCCCCTGTATCCAGTATTGGGAAACCCAGGCTTCCCACCAGGCATGGAGAAAGGAGCCTACAGGAATCTTAGAGATAGGGGCCTTACACAGATAGTACATTTTGCAGAACGAGAGAGATGGCCAACTGTATCCTCATTGGTACTCCCGGAAGGAAGATATGGGGTTAAAAACTGGCAAGCTATACAATTGTGCCATTTCCTGAATTCCCTGGGACCAACAAGCAGATACAAAAAGGAAATTAACACAATTTGAAAGATATTGTGAGGACCAGGAACCCCCAGATAAACTACTATCTAAGATGTATAGGTTAGGAATAACACCTTTAGAAGGCCAGGAGATACCATCTATAAGAGAATGGGCCAGAGATATGGAGAGAAATTTCTCTCAAATTCAGCAGCAAAGTAAGTACTAGGCTCCAAGAATTAAATTATAAAATATTAAATAGATGGTACTACACACCAGAGAAACTGAGTAGGGTGTTTCCTGGAACCTTAGATACCTGTTGGAGATGCAAGAAAGATAGGGGAACTATGTACCATTTATTTTGGACTTGCCCAAAGATTAGAAAATACTGGCAGGAAGTACTAAAGATAACCCAAAAATTTACAACATACCAAATACAGGACGATCCAGCCTTCTGTTTGCTACACCTAACACAGATTCAAATAAAAACATATAAGAAGTCGATCATATGCCATATGATTAATGAAGCTAAGGCTGGGATAACCGAAAATTGGAAAAAAAAAAAACCCCTATGATAACCGACTAGCTCCATAGGGTGAGAAATATGTGTGCGATAGAAGACGTGGTACTATCAGCCCAAGATAGAAAGGAACAATATAATATGACTTGGGGAACATGGAATGTATTCATGTACTCAGAAGAAGGGAGGAGATTGATGGGGAGGGGAGTGGGGGAACGGGATGGAGCGAGGTCCTAAGAAATTGGACAAGGAGTTCACACTACTGGAAGGGAGAGAAGAGAGACACTGGTGGGGTTTTTTTTTTTTTTCTTTTTTTTTTGTTGAGGCTGGGGAGGTAAGGGTGGGAAGAAGGAAATAAAGGGAGATACGGTAACACAATAGAACATGAGAACTATAAATGGAATTAAGGACAGGGGGAATGCTAGGGTAAAGATGACAATTAAAGAGAGATAAATAGGGGGAGGCTGGAGAGAATAGGGGAATATAACACCCCATTAACTAGAGGGGGAACTCAAACCTGGAGGAGAACCTTCAGGAGATAATACATGGCCATGAAGCTAGGAGAACCCCAGATGTAAATACCTAGCCTCTACCCATCCCTCCCCTGCTATCTCCAAGCCTCTCTAAGTCTTAACGAGTATAAAGGACTATGAGATAAATATTATATTGTTCTGTTTATATGTTTTATGTCAATGTAATGGATAAGTAACTTCTGTTGTAAAACCAATATTTCCTAAATAAAGAAGGATTAAATTTAAAAAAAAATAATGGTTTACATAATACACAGATCACGGTCTGGTCTCCCACACCGGACTGCACCACCAGGCTGGCTCCCCCTGTATATATAGGGCCTGAAGAAGGGAGGTGCCACACACATACAGGGGAAGACACATCATACAATTACATAAACCCCTTCACGCCTGCTCAATACTTGTTTCACCACACATCCTTGCCCTTTTCAATTTATATAAAATCTCTAGTAATGTATCTCATCAATGCAGCTAAACTAGGTGTTCCTATTCATTGGAAAAATAATTCACCTCCTAGTATCTCAGAATGGCTTAAAAAAGTACAGAAAATTGCTGAAATGAAGAATTAAATACATCAGAAGAATGATTCCTCATCTAAATTCCACAAAACCTTAGCTAATTGCATCCTCAGAGTTTCACTCCCTAATTTCTTCTTTTCATTGACTTGACCTGGGGATACCTTTACTATAAACTCTAGTGATTATTATAATTGTATTCCTAATGTCTACTGACCGCATATTCCCTTTACTACCATATTTCCCTAATATTCCCCTTTTATTTTATGTAAGGTACTATTTGACCTTGATTATATCATCTTGTTTATAATACTTGATTTTGTTTATATATTTGAACATGTTGAGTATTTTACTTGTTTAACCACTTAATACCCGCCCGCCGTCAAATGACGGCGGGCGGGATACTCCATTGTTCTGACATCACGTCATATGACGTTGTGTCATTTTAAGCCGCTAGGTTGCGCGTGCGCGCACCCGTCGGGTTACTGACAACACCGTTTGCGTGCCCGGCGGCCACGGTGGCCGCAGGGCAACCACGATTGCCGAGTAACTGAGCGGGGACGTGAAGCTCTGTGTGTAAACACAGAGCTTCACGTCCTGTCAGGGAGAGAGGAGACCGATCTGTGTCCCTTGTACATAGGGACACAATCGGTCACCTCCCCCAGTCACCCCCCTCCCCCTACAGTTAGAACACTCACTAGGACACACATTTAACCCCTTCCCTGGCCCCTAGTGGTTAACACCTTCCCTGACAGTCACATTTATACTGTAATCAATGCATATTTATAGCATTGTTCACTGTATAAATGTGAATGGTCCCAAAAATGTGTCAAAATTGTCCGATGTGTCAGCTATAATGTCACAATCCCGAAAAAAAAAAGCAGATCCCTGCCATTCCTAGTAAAAAAAAACATGAAACGACCGCTTCGGGCTTCAATCTGACTGGCTTACGTGTTCGTACGCCATCGGATCTACGCTGCAATAAAATTGCGGCCGCTGGGTGGAGTTCCCGTCGTTTTCCGCGTCGGGGTAAGCAAACGATCCACGAAATTACGATCTTCAATCGCAATCTCTTACGGCATTTTTAGTCATCTTTTCGCTGCGTAATGTTATACCAGCTTTTAGCTTGTCTAATATTCGACAGCCCATGTTAAGTATGGCCGTCGTTCCTGCGTCGAATTTCAAAGTTTTCCGACGTCTTTTTAAATTTTTTACGTAAGTCGTCCGGGAATAGGAATGTCCGTAAACGACGCTACTCAAACAAAAAATTAGGTAACGACGTTATTTCGCGCAATGCACGGTGGGGACGCGCCTAATTTAAATGCTTCACGCCCCCTAATTGCGTATTTCGATTCCGCAGCGAGAAATACACTACGCCGCCATATCGTACGGGCAAAAATCTACCAGAATTCGTCGTAGAGCCTGGTAAAATACGGCAGCGTAGCGTATCTCTGATACTCTGCGCAAATGTACGTGTAGGTGAATCTGGCCCATTGTGTCTTTTTTTTTTATTTTGTTTATAGCGCAAAAAATTAAAAAAAACGCATGGGCGATCAAATACCACCAAAAGAAAGCTCTATTTGTGGGGAAAAACAAGGGCGTCAATTTTGTTTGGGAGCCACGTCGCACGACCGCGCAATTGTCAGTTAAAGCAACGCAGTGCTGGAAGCTAAAATTTTGTCTGGGCAGGAAGGGGGCATAGGTGCACAGTAGGCAAGTGGTTAAAATGATTATAGTAGACATTTACTTTTCATACTTTGCTTAAAATGGTAATACTATTGTCATGGACCATGAAATACTGAAATCCTAATTCATGTATTACAGAAGATTTTATTCTGAACCCCAGCCAGGTCAATAGACTCAGAAGAAATACTCAGGGCCAGATTCTCAGAGGCGTTACGACGGAGTATCTCAGATACCCCGTCGTATCGCCTTTTTTTTTGGCTCGTATCTATGCGTGTGATGCTGAGCATCACTTTTGCATAGATACGCTTCTACATCCGACAAGCGTAATACAATTACACTTTCGGATCGTAGATGTAATGACAACTCCGGCCACTAGGTGGCCTTTACGTTGTTTTTTCATTTGCATATGCAAATGAAGTAGTACGCCGATTCTCGATCGCTTTTACGCCGCCCCGTCGTCGCCTACGTCGTTTTCGTCCGCGTAAGGTTACCCCAGCTTCTATGTGGAGTAACCTTACGAGGTCCCGTCGGATGCCGTCGTGTCCCGTCGGATGCCATGTTAAGTATGGCCTCGGGACCGCGTCGTGTTGTGCGTCGTTTACGTCGTTTGCGTACGTCGATTCTCAATGGGGCTGGCGTACGCTGCGATTACGTCGTTTACATTGAGAAAATGTGACGTCCTTTGGAGCATGCGCACTGGGCTTTTCCCCCGGCCGGCGCATGCGCAGTTCGTTCGACGCGGGGGCGCGCTTAATTTAAATACAAGCCGCCCCATTTGAATTGCGCGGGTTTACGCTGCGCGATTTACGCGATGTAAGCGAAACCTCGGGAGCAAGTGCTTAGAGAATCAAGCACTTGCTCCAGCAAGCAGCGGCGGCGTAGTGTAACTGGCTTACGCTACGCCGCCGGAATTCTATGAGAATCTGGCCCTCATTGTCCATTGTGTGATAACCCTATCTAAAGCCTTTCTATTATCGGGTGTGAATGACTTCTGCCCTGTCTCAATTCTCCAGACGGCTCCATTGTTCTGTGGCTGGCTATTGTGTACATTGATTGCCCCCCCTGGGGCTTTTGTCTGAAAACACATCACAGGCTTCTATTCAAACCGTTGTGACCAATCTCTGCTGTGTCATTTTCAAGTCCTCATTTGCATGGTTTAGGAGGACCAGAGTGTAGACTGCATACTTTACAATGGACCAATAGGAAAGCGGTTGTTGGGGGCGGGATGTTCCAAATCCTGTATAAAGGTGTGCTGTGTACTTTCAATAAAGTGTGTCCTGTTACATTCAGCATTAAGCCTTGGCTCATGTGTGGATTATTCGGTGATTCCAGGGATATTCCTAGTCGTGGAATATTGGGTGATTTCTTTTATGGAAGAAGAAGGGAATGCTTGACGGGGATATGTTCTACCACCGTCACAACTATATACAATTAAAATGTATATTTTGATGTGTATTATTATATTTGCATTGTTTTCTTTTTCCCTTTTCTTTTTTTGTAATATAAATTATTAATAAAAACATTGAAACACAAAAAACATAACACAGTAACAGGCATAACATAATATAAACTTTTTACAGAAAGAGGCTACAAACTTTTTACAGAAAGAGGTAAAAAGATTATCCTACAATGTTATCTAATGTCTAAAAATAAGAATTTTAAGAATGTTAAGATATAATAATTCTACTTTACCTGACTATTATTTAAAAAAGGCAATGGGGTCGATTTACTAAAAACTAAAAAGTTCAAAATCTGGAGCAGCTTCCATTTTTTCCCCACAAAGTTTAATTGAACAATCTGAGGTTAGAAGCTGATTGGCTCCTATGCACAATTGTACCCAATTTTGCACTCTCCAGTTTTAGTAAATCCACCCCCCAATATATACAAAACCCCCTTCATATCTTCTTTCGTTTTCAGAACTTAGAATAAACGACGTGATCGGTAAAGTGTGACATTTGTGTTTCGGGTCTTTTCTCAGTTTTTATTTTTGAATTAATCACTTTATTTCCTTCCTGTTATTCTCTCCTCCATGTGTGATCTCAGTGACCACTTTTACTTCTTTCTCCACGTCTTACTGTATTCAGTGTATAAGCCAATTAGTTTAATCACTCATATGTTTTCAGATTAATCAGATCACGTTTTAAAAATTAGTTTATTTTAAAAAGATGAAGTTCCTTTGAATTCAGCCGAAACCTTTTCCATGTTCACTTTGATGTTTCACTGAGGTCCTCAGATTCCTAGAAGTTCTTCTTCTTCTTCTTCTTCTTCTTCTTCTTCTTCTTCTTCTTCTCTACCACTTGTTGTGGAAGTAGGGGACACATACAGCAGCAGATAATACAAATCCAGAGATCACCAGGCGTATTATATTCTGAGTCGTGTAATCTGAGGAGAGAACCAGAGATGGAAGTCATGTGATTTTTAGATTCTGAATGTATGTGAAGGATCTGGATTAGCTTCCTTCCCATTAGACAGAAGCAATGATAATTTTCCAGTAATATGTTCTAACTAATTCCAATAATAGGAGGACAGGTGACACAGGAAGCAATGAAGCTGAACTGAGAGATAAGTGTGTCACTTGCCCAAGAGGAGCGTAAATCACAAGACTAACCAAACTTGACTGATCCATTTGTTGGCAAACCATTAAAAATAAATATTTCAACTTTATATTTAACTTTATGTTGTTACTATGAAGAGCTTTGGCAATAATTTCTCTGTCCAGTGTCTTCACTTTATGGACTTCTCTTTTATGACTCATTATTGGCTCAGCTATGACATAAAGGGAAATTGAATTGGAAGAGCTTCAATTAGGGTTCCATGTGGAGTTAATGCCCCAATCAGGGTTAGTCCATGTGGATGGAGTTCAAGAGAAAAAGAAAAAGGGACAGGAAGAATGACTAAGGGGAAGAGAATAAGGGAAGGGAAGTATGACTAAGGGGAAGAGAATAAGGGAAGGGAATAAAGACTAAGGGAAAGAGAATAAGGGAAGGGATGACAGACTAAGGGAAAGAGAAAAGCCTGAAGCCCTGTACACATGGCCGAGAATCCCGTCATAAACAAAACAATTTTTTTCTCGTCGTAATCCAGCCCGACGAGAAAATTGAGACTCCCGACGAGGAAAATAGAGAGCAGGTTCTCTATTTTTCCCTCGTCAAGATTCTGGGCAGATTTCAAGATGAGAAACCTGAAAGCCTCGTACACACGCTCGGTTTACTCGGCAAGAAGGCTCTGCCAGCAATTTTCTTGCTGGTTCTTGCAGAAAAAAACGAACGTGTGTACGAGGCTTAAGGGAACACTAATGAAAATTGAATGAGGGAAGGAAGACTAAGGGAAAGTAAATAAGGGAAGGAAATAAAAATAAAGGAAAGATAATAATGTAACACAATGTGCAAATGTTGAGTCTTGGTGCTGTTCATCTTATCTATATACGGCCGCAGGGTGGTTCTAATTCTCCGGGGCGCCGTGTTTCTACGGCAGCCCCTTTCCTCGTTCCCCGCACGCGCTCCCGAGTGCGCAGCGGGAACTACTGTGCTGGCCGTGTCCCCTGGACACAGCCAAACACGGATCGCGGTAAATAGCCAATCACAGCAGCTATTTACAGCGCGATCTGTGCAGCCAATGAGAGATGATCTCAAATGTAAACATATGAGATCATCTCTCGTTGCCTGCTCTCCCTCCTCACACAGACAGCGCGTGTGAGGAGAGAGAGCTACTGTGAGTGATAAAGTGTTTACAGTGTCCCAAAATCAGTGCCCAATCAGTCCCCAATCAGTGCCACCAGTACTACCAGTGCCCACCTGTGCCACCAGTGCCACCTGTGCCAACCAGTGCCACCTGTGCCAACCAGTGCCACCTGTGCCACCAGTGTCCACCTGTGCCACCAGTGTCCACCAGTGCCCACATGTGCCACCAGTGCTCACCTGTGATCAGTGCTGCATCAGTGCAAATCATTGCCCACCTGTACCACCAGTGCCACCTGTACCACCAGTGCCCACCTGTGATCAGTGCCCACCTGTGATCAGTGCCCACCTGTGATCAGTGCCACCTCAGTGCACATCAGTGCGTATCAGTGCGTATCAGTGCGTATCAGTGCGTATCGGTGCCCACCTGTGCCACCAGTACCACCTGTACCACCAGTGCCCACCTGTGCCCACCTGTGATCAGTGCCCACCTATGATCAGTGCCCACCAGTGATCAGTGCACATCAGTGCGTATCAATGCACATCAGTGCGTATCAGTGCCCACCAGTGCCACCAGTACCACCTGTGCCACCAGTGCCCACCTGTGCCCACCTGTGCCCACCTGTGATCAGTGCCGCCTCAGTGCACATCAGTGCATATCAGTGCGTATCAGTGCCCACCTGTGTCACCATTACCACCAGTGCCACCAGTACCACCTGTACCACCAGTGCCCACCTGTGCCCACCTGTGATCAGTGCCCATCTGTGATCAGTGCCCATCTGATCAGTGCCCACCTGCGATCAGTGCCCACCTGTGATCAGTGCACATCAGTGCGTATCAGTGCACATCAGTGCGTATCAGTGCCCACCAGTGCCACCAGTACCACCTGTCCCACCAGTGCCCACCTGTGCCCACCTGTGATCAGTGCCCACCTGTGATCAGCACCGCCTCAGTGCACATCAGTGCGTATCAGTGCACATCAGTGCCGCCTCAGTGCACCTCAGTGCGTATCAGTGCACATCAGTGCCCACCTGTGCCACCAGTACCACCTGTGCCACCAGTGCCCACCTGTGATCAGTGCCCACCTGCCGTCTCAGTACACATCTGTGCCACACACTTGTGAAGTCACCAGCATGTCAAAACGTTGCTTTTCCCTCAAGCAGGCATATGAAATTATTTCCGCGGCTGACGAGAGCAACGGGGAGCTCTCTTCTTCCGATTCCCATTTGGATTCCGATTCGGACGTAGACTATGAGCCAGTCTACAGTAGTGGAACAGCGACAGGCTCAGAGGGGGGAAGATAATCAGCCCGCCAAAAGAAGGCGCTCTGGTGAGGAGGCAGTGGCATCCACCAGCCCTGTCATGCCATCCACCAGCACCGTCATTCCATCCACCAGCACCGTCATTCCATCCACCAGCACCGTCATTCCATCCACCAGCACCGCAGTGCCATCCCCAAATACTGAAGTGCCATCCACCAGCACCGCAGTACCTCAGCAACAAAGGCCAAGGACCCATGCAAGCCTTCCCTATGCCCTTCAGTACCCCTTGTGGCTTCCTCCAAATTCCGGAGAAGCCAACATTCCCCCTTTCACTGCCCAGCCAGGAGTCCAGGTGAACACGGACAATTTTTCCCCAATTAATTTTTTTGATTTATTTTTAACTGAGGAACTGCTATCTAGCATTGTGGCCCAGTGCAATTTATATGCCCAACAATTTATTACCAACAATCCAACATCGTCTTATGCCCGTCCCTTCGAGTGGAGAGACCTAACAGTGGAGGAGTTTAGGATTTTTTTAGGCCTCACCTTTTGCATGGGACTCAACCCAAAAAACGAAAAGCATTCCTTTTGGTCAAAACGCCCCATTTATCATATGCCCATTTTTTCTGCAACAATGCCCAGAACCAGATACTTCATGATCATGAGGTCCCTCCACTTCAACGATAATACCCAGTGCCTTCCCCGAAATCACCCAAATTTTGACAGGCTTTTCAAAATTCGCCCCTTACTAAATTATTTTTCTGAATTATTCCCCCAAATATATACCCCGGAACAAAACATTTGTGTAGATGAGTCCCTCGTTAAATTTTGTGGCTGACTGAAAATAAAGCAGTTTATCCCCAGCATAAGGGCCCGCTATGGGGTGAAGATTTATAAACTTTGTGAACGAGCCACAGGGCACCTGTATTCCTTCTTGGTCTACGAAGGGAAGGACATCCAGCTGAATCCCCCCAATTGCCCAGACTACTTGGGAACAAGTGGAAAAGTTGTCTGGCAACTCATCAACCCCCTCCTGCATAAAGAATACCACCTGTACGTGGACAACTTTTATACCTCTCTTCCCCTGTTCCACAACCTTCATCGGTAGCAGACCCCAGCATGTGGCACGGCAAGAAAGAACAGGAAAGGCTTTCCTCAAAGCCTTGTGAATAAGAAGCTGAGGAAAGGGGAATCGGCAAGTCTGCGTAACAAGGAGGTTCTTGCAGTGAAGTGGAAGGACAGAAGAGAGGTATACATATTGTCTTCCATCCACAACAATTCGTTTGCGGAAACCCGCAGAAGGCGTGGCACCACCGTCCAAAAGCCCACCTGCATCCGGGACTACAATTTGTTCATGGGGGGAGTCGACTTAAACAATCAAATGTTGGAACCCTACCTTGCCATAAGACGCACGTACCATTGGTACAAAAAAGTAGCTATTTATTTTTTTCAGTTGGCCGTATACAAGTCATATATAATTTATCGCAAGTCCACCCAAAACCCCCTACCCTTCCTTGGCTACCAGGAAGAAGTCACCACTTCCCTGATATTCCCGAACGACCTGCCCCAGAATATCCGATCAGATGTTCTAAGTCGACTCTCTGAACGCCATTTCCCAGATAAAGTTCCTCTCACAGCAACAGGCCAACGAGGTCAAAAAAGATGCAAGGTGTGTGCCAGTGAAGGAGTCAGACGAGACTCTGTTTATCATTGTGCCGAGTGTCCTTCCCAACCAGGCCTCTGTGTAGTTGACTGTTTTCGGCGTTACTATACCAAACTAAACTATTAATCCTCCGTTCCTGCCTTCACACACCTTCACACCCCTTATGCCACTGCCTGCCCTGTAACTGACCCCGGCTTGTTTTTCGACCACGATTCTGCCTAACGATTTTGTAATACCTCTGCCTGATCTGGAATTGACCCTGGACTGTTTTTCGACCATTCTTCTGCCTAACGATTCTGTAATGCCTCTGCCTGATCTGGAACTGACCACGGACTGTTTGACCATGTTTTTGCCTGCCTCTTGGACTGATCTTGTACCCTGCTACTGGACTAGTGGGATTCAAAACAGGGGTCTCACATATGTGAGGGGCTCCAGAAAAGATTGTCTGGATGAAGAAAACATTTTTTTTGTTTTCTCATACTAGATTAGGGTCTGGTTGCCCGGAGGCTTCAAAGAGATTTGGGTGGGAGAAGCCTCTACTCCTGTCCCTGTTCTGTCCTGAACGAGGCCCTACTTATGCCTGCTGCCTGTAGGACCTATGCCATCATGCCTCTGCCTGTTGCATGAACTGACCACCTGCACTAACCCTGACAGGACAGTATCCCTGCCTGGACGTTGCTGACCAAGTCCCTGCCTGCTGCATGGACCAGTGCTTTCCTGCTGTGTAGAATGCTACTATTACCACAGGTAAGCTTTTGTTTATGCTTTGCTCAGCATAATGTATTTTGGGGTGTAACTCTTGGTATGTGCATGCTATGTGTCTCTGGAACACCTGACGGTGTTCCTTGCATGTTGGATCTCTGTATGTGGTCAGGCTGTGTAGAAGTCTCACACATGTGGTATTGTTGTACTCAGGAGGAGTAGCAGAATTTATTTTGGGGTGTCATTTTTGCTATCTAAATGCTATGTGTTGGAAATATCTTAGAAACGGACAACTTTGTGTAAAAAAAAATGGGTTTTCATTTTTTTTCCATATATTCCAAAAACTGCTGGAAAAAATTAAACCGTTCAAAAGACTCATTATGCCTCATAGATTATACGTTGGGGTGTTAGCTTTCCAAAATGGGGTCATTTTGTGGGTAATTCCATTGTTCTGGTGTTCCAGGGCCTTCAAAAGTGTAATAGGTAGTCAACTAGTTAGATGTGCAATTTATGCTCCTAAAACCCCCGATGGTGCCCCCTGCATTTCGGGCCTCTGTATGTGGCCAGGCAGTGAAAAAGCCTCACACATGGGGTATCGTTTTACTCAGGAGGAGTAGCAGAATGTATTTTGTTCCAGGGCTTTCAAAAGTGTAATAAGTAGTCAACTAGTTAGATGTGCAATTTATGCTCCTAAAACCCCTGATGGCGCTTCCTGCATGTTGGGCCTCCGTATGTGGCCAGGCAGTGAAAAAGTCTCACACATGGGGTATCGTTTTACTCAGGAGGAGTAGCAGAATGTATTTTAAGGTGTCATTTGTGGTATGCACATGCCATGTGAGAGAAATAAGCTATTACAATGACAATTTTGAGAATTTTTTTAAATGGAAAATAAAAATCTTAATTTTGCAAAGTATTCTGGGAAAAAAATTACAACATCAAATAACTAACCATGCTTCTTACTATATACCTTGGAATGTCTACTTTCCAAAAAGGGGTTATTTGGGGGGTCATTTGTACTTTCCTGGCTTGTTAGGGTCTCAAGAAATGAGAGAGGCCTTCAGTACATCAGGTGTGATCAGATGTGACAATTTTTTATGATTTGCACTATAGCTTGTAGACTCTAAAACTTTCACACAGACCAAATAATTTCCCAAAAATTTGGGTTATTTTTATTAAAGACATGTAGCAGTATAAATTGTGGCCAAAATTTATGAAGAAAAATTAATAATTTGCAAAATTTTATCACAGAAACTAAGAAAAAAACATATTTTTTCCAAATTTTCAGGCTTTTTTCATTAATAGCGCAAAAAATAAAAACCGCAGAGGTGATCAAATACAACCAAAAGAAAGCTCTATTTGAATGAAAAAAAGGACAGAAAAATCATTTGGGTACAGTGTTGCATGACTGAGTAATTCTCATTCAAAGTGTGAGAGCGCTGAAAGCTGAAAATTGGTCTGGTCAGGAGGGGTGCCCAGTATGGAAGTGGTTAATAGAAAACACAGCCTATTTTAAGCCCTTAGGTAGGAACTCCCTTCTTCCCTGTGGGCTGTATTCATTTATTTTTTACCAAAAAATTTAAAGAACTTTTAGGCTTGGTTGACACTATTGCGGCTTACAGCAGGGGTCGGTGAGTGCTGGTTTACCATTTCAGGTCCGATTTCAGTCCAACTTTTGGGCTGAAATTGAACCTGAAACGCACCAAAAAAGGCAGGTGTTTTTCCGGGACACCGCACCGGACCCGCTGCAGAGATATGTGAACCGTCACATTCTCCTGCTATGCGAATTGAATGCGGGGAAACGCACATTCAATTAGCATAAGTGAGAACCCAGTCTCAAGGTATTGGGCGGTTTTTAGATTAACATTTATTTTCACATGCAAGAAACCCCCCCAAAACATCTAAGCCCGGATTTACGTACCTGGGCGTATCTTTGTGCAGGCGTAGCGTATCTTCTTTACGCTACGCCGCCGCAACTTAGAGAGGCAAGTGCTGTATTCACAAAGCACTTGCTCCCTAAGTTACGGTGGCGTATCATAAATGGGCCGGAGTAAGCCTGCGTATTTCAAAGTAGCAAGGCAGTGGGCATGTTTTATGACAATGAACCGTGACCCCATGCAAATGATGGGCCGAACGAACTGCGCATGCGCCGTCCGTGGACGTCTCCCAGTGTGCATGCTCCGAATCACATCGGATAGAATGCCTTAGTGACGTCGGCGCGCACAGCCTACGACGTGTGAACGTAACCTACGCCCAGCCCTATTCACGTATTACGTAAACGACGTAAACAATGTAAAATTTATGGAGTCGTTCCCTGGCCCATACCTTAGCATTAGCTGCGCCTCATATAGCAGGGGTAACTTTACACCTGACGCAAGCCTTTACGCAAAGCGTGTATATGAAGCGGCCGGACGCATCTATGTTGGTGAATCAACGTATCTTGCTCATTTGCGTGGGCAAGTTATGCCGGACAACTGAAGCCATGTATTTCGGCGTATCTTGCTTTGTGAATCGGTGCAAAGATGCGACGGCGCACATTTGAAATTACGGCGGCGTATCTGGAGATACGCCCGCGTAACTCCTTGTGTATTGTATATGCCAGTCTGGAACAAACTACAATGGACTCTCTTCAGCATTGCCATGGTGGGCGATAAAGTGATATTAGAGACAGAACATGTACAGATCAGAGGCTAATTCAGTTATTCAAGCTCACCGTATATCTGGATATGGAGCCCATCACTCATCTTCCTCACAGTGTCAGACGTCGTCCTCACTTCACAGGTATATTTCCCAGAATCCTCCAGCTGAGATGACGGCACTCTGTATGTATTGGATATACTGAATTCCCGCACAGTCCATCCATCTCTGTAGAAGGCAAAGTGCAGCTCTGTGCCGCCTCTGAGCGGATCCAGTCTGGTGTCACATCTCACCGTCATCTCATCTCCTTCTATTACCCTGGACGGGGTCACTTTTATTTCTGGAGGAGAGAAGAGCTCTGGAAAAGGAAATTGATAGAAATGATAAATGATGGGAATATATTATTTATTCTCTAAATCACGACAATCACACAATGGTTTGCGGTGGACATGGGACAATTTACGTGGGGAGGTTGATTTACTAAAACTGGAGAGTACATAATGTGGTGCAGCACTACATAGAAACCAATCATCTTCCAGGTTCTATTGTCAAAGCTTAATTGAAGAAGCTATAGTTAGCCTGGGTTCACACTTGTTGCGACAACGCTCCTACATTGGGAGCTCATGTAGCATGACGTGTGAAAATCAATGTTTCCCTATGAGAGCTGTCTTAACTGATCCGACACAAGTCGGTCCGACTTTGAAAACACTCCTTGTACTTCTTTGCTCCGACATTCATCCTACTTCAGCCCATTGAATATCATTGAAGTCGGACCAAAGTAGGAGACTTGTCCTTATCAGACATCCGACATGTGACTGATTACAGCAGCAGTAAAAGGAACTTATTTCACTCTGGGAGTGTTTTGATTGGTCAGACTATCACAAAGTAGGACAAAAGTAGTATCCTGTTCATGAAAGTCGGATGGATGTAGGATGAATGTAGGATGAATGTAGGATGGATGTAGGACAGATGTCGCAGAGCAAAGTAGGATGAAAGTTGTACTGCTGTCGTGTAGTATAGTGTGAACCCGGCCTTAGAAGCTGAATGGCTCCCATCCACAGCTGCACCAGATTTTTGCACTCTCCAGTTTAAGGCCGGGTTCACACTATACTACACAACAGCAGTACAACTTTCATCCTACTTTGCTCTGCGACATCTGTCCTACATTCATCCTACATTCATCCTACATTCATCCTACATCCATCCGACTTTCATGAACAGGATACTACTTTTGTCCTACTTTGTGATAGTCTGACCAATCAAAACACTCCCAGAGTGAGATAAGTTCCTTTTACTGCTGCTGTAATCAGTCACATGTCGGATGTCTGATAAGGACAAGTCTCCTACTTTGGTCCGACTTCAATGATATTCAATGGGCTGAAGTAGGATGAATGTCGGAGCAAAGAAGTACAGGGAGTGTTTTCAAAGTCGGACCGACTTGTGTCGGATCAGTTAAGACAGCTCTCATAGGGAAACATTGATTTTCACACGTCATGCTACATGAGCTCCCAATGTAGGAGCGTTGTCGCAACAAGTGTGAACCCAGGCTTAGGCCCCATGCACACGAAACGCTGGTAAACACGAGTTCAGAGGCGGTTGGACACTTTTTTTTAACTGCCTCTGAACACATTCAATGGTATTCTATGTGTCCACGCACACAGTCTCGTTTATTGCCGGTTTTAGGCAGTTGTGTTTATCCTCGTTTTTCCAGAAGCAAACAAATGGGTTCAGACGCAAACGTTTTCTCGTTTTAGACGCAAAATGCCACAAAACGCGGTACCGTCGTTTTGCCGCAATTTAGTTTATAGGCGTTTTTTAAGGTGACCTATTTTTTATTTAAATTATGGAAAATGATGAAAAACCATAAAAAAATTAAAAAACTGTAATTGCTTGCATTGCATTGTGGACAATCCACAACTTGTGGCAGGTGACGTGGCAGGTGACGTGGCCAGTGGACAATCCCCAACTTTGTGGCAGGTGACGTGGCAGGTGACGTGGCCAGTGGACAATCCCCAACTTGTGGCAGGTGACGTGGCCAGTGGACAATCCACAACTTGTGGCAGATGACATGGCCAGGTGATGTGGCAAGTGAACAATCCACAACTTGTGGCAGGTGATGTGGCCAGGTGATGTGAACAGGTGATGTGCTGGCAGGTGACCTGGCCAGGTGACATGGCAAGTAGACATTTCAGAACTTGTAGCAGTTGACGTGGCCAGGTGATTTGGCAAGTGGATAATCCACAACTTGTGGCAGGTGACATGGCAAGTGGACAATCCACAACTTGTGGCAGGTGATGTGGCCAAGTGACATGGCCAGTGGACAATCCACAACTTGTAGCAGGTGACGTGGCCAGGTGATTTGGCAAGTGGATAATCCACAACTTGTGGCCAGGTGACGTGGCCAGGTGATTTGTCAAGTGGACAATCCACAACTTGTGGCAGGTAATGTGGCAAGTGACGTGGCAAGTGACGTGGCCAGGTGATGTGCCAAGTGGACAATCCACAACTTGAGGACAGATGACATGGCCAGGTGACGTGGCAGGTGATGTGGCCAGGTGACATGGCAAGTGGACAATCCACAACTTGCGGCAGGTGACATGGCAAGGTGATTTGGCAAGTAGATAATCCACAACTTGTGGCCAGGTGACGTGGCCAGGTGATTTGGCAAGTGGACAATCCACAACTTGTGGCAGGTAATGTTGCAAGTGACATGGCATGTGACGTGGCCAGGTGATGTGCCAAGTGGACAATCCACAACTTGTGGACAGATGACATGGCCAGGTGACGTGGCAGGTGATGTGGCCAGGTGACATGGCAGGTGATGTGGCAAGTGGACAATCCACAACTTGGGGCCAGGTGACATGGCCAGGTGACATGGCAGGTGATGTGGCCAGGTGACGTGGCAGGTGATGTGGCAGGTGACGTGGCCAGTGGACAATCCCCAACTTTGTGGCAGGTGACGTGGCCAGTGGACAATCCCCAACTTGTGGCAGGTGACGTGGCCAGTGGACAATCCACAACTTGTGGCAGATGACATAGCCAGGTGATGTGGCAAGTGAACAATCCACAACTTGTGGCAGGTGATGTGGCCAGGTGATGTGAACAGGTGATGTGGCAGGTGACCTGGCCAGGTGACGTGGCAAGTAGACATTTCAGAACTTGTAGCAGTTGACGTGGCCAGGTGATTTGGCAAGTGGATAATCCACAACTTGTGGCAGGTGATGTGACCAGGTGACGTGGCAAGTGGACAATCCACAACTTGTGGCAGGTGATGTGGCCAAGTGACATGGTCAGTGGACAATCCACAACTTGCGGCAGGTGACATGGCAAGGTGATTTGGCAAGTGGATAATCCACAACTTGTGGCCAGGTGACGTGGCCAGGTGATTTGGCATGTGGACAATCCACAACTTGTGGCAGGTAATGTTGCAAGTGACGTGGCAAGTGACGTGGCCAGGTGATGTGCCAAGTGGACAATCCACAACTTGTGGACAGATGACATGGCCAGGTGACGTGGCAGGTGATGTGGCCAGGTGACATGGCAGGTGATGTGGCAAGTGGACAATCCACAACTTGGGGCCAGGTGACATGGCCAGGTGACATGGCAGGTGATGTGGCCAGGTGACGTGGCAGGTGATGTGGCAGGTGATGTGGCCAGTTGACATGGCAAGTGGACAATCCACAACTTGCGGCAGGTGACATGGCCAGGTGATGTGGCCAGTGGACAATCCACAACTTGCATCAGGTGACGTGGCCAGGTGACATGGCAGGTGATGTGGCCAGGTGACGTGGCCAGTGGACAATCCACAACTTGTGGCTAGGTAATGTTTTAAGTGGACAGTCACAACTTGTGGCAGGTCACATGTCCAGGTAATGTGGCAAGTGGACAATCCGCAGCTTGTGACAGGTGACGTGGCAAGTGGACAATTCACAACTTGTGGCAGGTGACGTGGCAAGTGGACAATTCACAACTTGTGGCAGGTGACGTGGCAAGTGGACAATTCACAACTTGTGGCAGGTGATGTGGCCAGGTAATTTGCAAGTGGACAATCCGCAGCTTGAGGCAGGTGATGTGGCAAGTGACACGCTAAATACAAGTACACTGCTGCTCTCTCAGCTGCTACTCATTCTGGTCTCACAAAATGGCTGAAATGGTTAAACAATACTGTTTTTTGAGCTTAGGGAGGGGCTTAAGATGTTTCTTAACCAAACGCTTATAAACGCAAACGCGGTAAAACGCTGTGAAAACGCGTGTTTAGTAGAGGCCTTAGTAAATCAACCACATTGGTCTTTAGCTAAGTTGACCTGTTGTATCCACTACAGTAACACACATTAATAGAGAACTCAGTATGGACACAAGTCATTTATTCGATATGGAAAATATGGTAAATACCTAGGTATGTACACTCACCACGCTACTAAAACAATGCAGCAGCAAACATAACTAAAAGATCAATTTAGCAAACATAGAATATACAAAGAAAATATGTAGCGCTTAAATAAAGATAAATGGCAAATAGTGACATAAGCTGAATATTAAACACCATAGGTGCACTTGAAGTGTCTTTAAAATGGTGATATAGTCCAAAAGGATCAATATAAAGTGACTGAGTGCAAGTGAGGTCTGGGTGGTCCACCACCGTAGATGAAGCTGAAGAGGCTTACCAGATAGATAGCGACCACAATAAATATACCCCTATTGGGTCAGCTAAAGCTTAGAATTACACCACGGACTGCTCACAGAAGGACTCAGGAGGGGAAAGGAGTGACAAAAATATCCGATCGGTTGAAGGATCAAGCTCAAAATCTTCACTTCTCTTCTCAATATAATCAACCGGCAAGGTGACTCAGATGGCCCAATGGCAAGGAAGAGAATAATAGAGCAAACATAGCGTAACTCTGATAAAAAAGTTTTTACTAAGATAAAACAAAATTAATACACTCACATTTGGTATGAACAATCATGGGCATATAAGTATACAAGCAGTAGGGTCAATCGGTGCTCGACGCGTTTCGTTTCACAAACATCTTCATGGGAATTGTCCTACTGCATAGAAAGACCCTTAAATATATAGTGAGCCCCCACATATGATTGGCAGTGAAGCAAATTAAACAGAGTGATCCATTACTGAATACTTCCGGGTAGGGGAGGAAAGATGGCTGCTGCAGCGTGTGTTCCAAGCCTCACTTCCGTGTAAGGCACCAGAACGCTCTGCCGGGCATATAAGCACCATTAATAATAAAAGATTTGAATGGGACATATATCTAAAAACTCGCATGGTTGCGAGACAATAAAAAAGTGACTGCGACCAAGTTAATGCTCCTAACGTATACAGCGCTGTGCGCTCCATGCCTCGCATCGACATACAGCCGTGGAGCGCAAAGGAAGCAGACGCGAGTGCATCACCCGGTCACATGGCACGTCGAGTGTCACTGGTTTGAACCCATCGATGCGTTCCAGACCTCGCACTCATATGAGAAGGACGTACGTCCTGGGTGTGCTGTCAGAACGCGCGATGACGTCACGACAAAGGGGACACCCACCCAAGGTTTCTTCATATAATATCGACGGACGTGTAAGGGGAACCAATCACATAGGAGGGAGGCACCATTACCCTCAAGTGAATATGAATCCCCTGTCACGTCAGTAAACTGTCTGCGCACGGGCAACACAGGGTAAAGAGATCACAATGTGAGATCCCAAGCTGTAAGTCAAACCATGTGCAAATATTCCTAAGTTCAACTGGTTAAGTTATGATACAGTAAACCAATACACAGGAACATTGTAAAATTGTAACATAAGTTAAAATCATATAAAAGATATATTAAAAAATACATATAAAAATACATGTTAATATGTAGCTATACGCCAGAGACACAGAATGGGCTAGTACATACAGTATATTATAGAATGTCAGGCTATATCAGACCCTCCAAATATAGATCCTATATTACCATGAATTAGAACATTAAATGTCATGGTTAAGCAATGTGCCTAAGAGAAAATAGGACCCATAATAAATTAAACCAAGAAAAAGCTAAGAAGACACCAATTAATAGCTAAAACCAAGTAAAAATATAAAAGTAATAATCTCAGGATTGGTTAATGAATGCATTCACGTCCCACTCGACGTTCAAGCCATGTGGGACATAAGTGCGTAATGTATATATCCAATAGGTTTCTAACCTAGAAACCCCCCTAATCTTGGCTCCGCCCCTCCAAGGTGCTACATGCTTATCTATGATAAGGAACTGAGTACCCTTTGGGTTGCGTGTATGGCACTCCCGATAGTGGCGGGGTACAATATGTTTGGTGCAACCACCTATGATCTTAGCTACCCGTACGGAAAATGCACGTATAGTGCGTCCCACATATTGTTTTCCGAACGGGCAGGTGATAAGATACACTATGTGTGTTGATCCACATGTGCAAAAGCATTTTATAGGGTAAACTTGTCCTGTAGAAGTGGATCTAAAGTCCAGAGATTTTGTTCTACCACTGATATTCCAGTGGCATACATTACACTTCTTGCATGGGAAGTATCCTTTCATATCATGAAAGAAAACAGGGCGGATAGGTGGATCAATGACATTTGGGGCAATGCTGTTCCTTAGTGATGGAGCTCCCTTGAAAATGATTTTGGCCATATCGGGTAGATTTGGTCCGAGAACTTTATCAGTCTTGAGTACGCCCCAATGCTTATTGATGATGGATTTGACATCTCTATGTTGTGTAGAGTAGGACGTCAAAACAGAGAACTTAAAAGTGCCATCTAGTTCTCGTGGGGGCTTATGGGATAACAGGGACATCCTTTCTGTAGTTTCCACCTGTTGTAATTCCAGGTCTACTGTTGAGGTGTCATACCACTTTTCAATAAACCTCTCCTTCAAAATCTGAGCCTGTATGAAATAGGTCTCCAGATCAGTACAGTTTCTACGTAAGTGTAAAAATTGACTGCGAGGAACAGAGTCCAACCAGGACCGGTGATGACAGCTATCCCTAGGGATATAGCTGTTGCGGTCTGTTGCTTTAAAATGAGTCTGAAACTTGAACTGGCGTGAATGCAATTCTATTTCTAAGTCAAGAAAGACAACTTTGCTGGAGCTCCAAGTGTGAGTGAGAGCAATGCCACGATCGTTAGCATTCAGTGCCTGAAAATACTCATTCAACATTTCTGATGTGCCATCCCAGAGGAGGAGGATGTCGTCTATATATCTAGCCCATAGGACCAGGGACGGGTGGCGGTCCAAATAGACGACATCCTTCTCCCACTTGGCCATGAACAGATTGGCCAGACTGGGGGCAAACTTAGCCCCCATTGCGACACCACGTTTTTGTAAATAGAACCTCTGGTTGAACCAGAAATATTTGTGAGTAGTCGCGAATTTAAGAAGTTCCATGATAAATGATTTTTGTTCATCAACAATGGAATGATCTTGGCTCAAAAAATTAGCAACAGCTTCGAAGCCCAAGTGTTGGGGAATACACGTGTATAGCGAAGCTACATCCGCGGTTGCTAGGAGATAGTCCCCGCCAATATGTGTACCTTCTAGAAGTCTGATTGTAGAAGTGGCGTCTTTAAGGTAAGATGGAGTAAGCTTAACAAGAGGCTGCAAGTAGTTATCAATATAGCGACCGATTTGGGATGTGATCGAATCGATCCCGCTAACTATTGGTCTGCCAGGAGGTCTGAGGGGATCCTTATGGATTTTAGGAAGTTGGTAGATAGTGGGTATTCTCGGAGCAAGTGGAATCAAATAGGATTGCTCCTTTTTATTCAAAATGTACGAGTTAAACCCCTTATTGATAAGGTTGGTGAGTTCTCTTTTGAAACTACTAGTGGGATCGCTCGGTATTTGCTTGTAAGTGTCAGCATCACCGAGGATACGATCCATTTCAGCATTGTAGTCAGATTTATCCAAAACAACTAATGCACTCCCTTTATCGGCTGGACGCACTATGATATCCTTACGGTTGCAGAGTGCAAGAAAACCATCCTTGGGGATCGGTTGGTTATAGAACTTCTTAATTGGTAAAGCTTCCAAATCCTTAAAGACAAGGTCTCTAAATGTGTTAACAGTGGAAGAGGCGGGGGCGGGGGGATTGAACAGTGAAGGGTTGGAAAGCCCAGAGTGGACAGTCCCTGACGTGGCAGCTCTGTCCATAGGGGGCAGGGGGTTGGACATAATATGACGTTGAATATTCATCTTCCGTATGAATTTGTGAATATCGATAAAAGTATCGAACTTATTGAGCTTATTGGGCGGGGCAAATTTGAGGCCTTTATCTAAAACGGCCAACTCATTTTGAGAGAGTTCTTTGCCGCTAAGATTGAATATTCCTTGGCCTATCAGGTTCTTCTCTTTTTTCTTTTGGTGCCTTTTGCCTCCACGGTTGCCTCTTTTATGTCCGAAGGCCTTTTGTGGCCTTGTCCTCCCTGAAGAAAATCCTGACTAGAGCGGACCCCCGGACCATAGTGACCATAATCTGGATTGGGTCCGGGATAGCCAGAGGATTCATCCCTAATGTCTCGAAGTGGTGTAAACCTATTATTAATAGGTATTGCTGGGTAATCTTGATGATAAAGATTAGTGTCATGTGGTGTCATATAGTTGTTGTGTCTCTTCGGTGACTCATAATAGTCATAATGATCATATCTTCGATGATCGGAAAATCTAGGATCTGGGAAATTACCCCTAGATCTACCTCTGTCACCCCTCCTTCCCTGCCTGGAGGCATTTCTCACTGGGGTATAGACATTAGAGTGTCTACCCCCAGGAGGATATCCTCTCGGAACAGGGGGAGGAGGGGGGGGTGGCCGGGGTCTAGGGTGACTAGGTTTAGGTTGTTGTAAATTGGATAAATTCCTATTGCTAGGACTATCACTTCCATCAACCTCAATGGGGGAACCTTGATCTAGCGAGATCCCCAGTGTTTTCTGCCACTTGAATACAGACCGATATTTATAATCGCCAGCATCCCTAGAGTACTTTTTGTGCTTTTTGGTTCTCTGGTACTTATCCTCTTTTTCCAGGTGTAACTGGAGATTAGAGGAAAAAGTGTTGTATTCAGTGGAATTCTTAGATAGTACTAATTTATCTTTGATTTCCCTAATTTCTCTATCTAGAACTAAAAGTCTCGACTGTTTACGTGAGATTAAAAATTGTACAAAATTGGTACCTACCTCATTGAATTATCTGTACCAGGAGTCAAGGTCCAATTCTCCCTGTTGTGGTTGGACCTCCCATCTGAGACTCCGGGGTACCATGTCTTCCCTCACATACTGTGTAAGGAAGGCAATATCCCACTGCAGATGGAGTTCTGATACCATTACATTTTTCAGTTTTTCAGGCCTCCAATTTCGGTGTCATTATCAATGATTGAAAAAACACCGTCGGTGTTGACAGTGCGTGTAGCCCTATAGTTAAACACATCCATAATGGGCTAAATAAAATAAATTAAAAAAGTGGCAGCAGTGAAAAGTGATCAAACAATATGGAAAATATGGTAAATACCTAGGTATGTACACTCACCGCGCTACTAAAACAATGCAGCAGCAAACATAACTAAAGTCATTTATTCTACCTGTGTATATATCTAAATGGTGAGTGCTAAACCGAGACTCTGGAGGAAGCCAACAAAAAAATACAAACTTCACTTCCGGTTCCGGCGCCGTATGGAGTAGCTGACTCCTTCTTCAGCTCCCGCACCAGACCCCAGGAATCGGCATATAAAGCCGGCAGACCCGCTTCCATCCACCCCCAGCACCATCCGGGTCCCCTCCCAGCACGGAGATGGACAAATTTCTCGAAAAAGGCGGCGCGCGATCGTACGCGGCCGCCGCGGCATGGACGGGGCAGCCGCAAATCGAGGCCCCGGCTTCGGCCTACTCGGATTCGGCCACAGAATCGAATCCCGCGATGGAGGTGAGCGCTGCTCCTGCCCCTCCACCCCCCTCCCAGGCTGTCCTGCCCTCTCCATCCCCTCCACAAACTGGGGATCTGCAGAATATTGAGCTCATAGCTCAAGCAGTGGCCGCCCTGCTGTCTCCCATGATTGCCTCCTCAGTTGAGAGGGCTGTCCACTCAGGCATGCAGAAGATCCAGGCCCAACTGGGGGAAAACACATCCAGGCTGAACGAAGCTGAACACCGCATTACCAACATTGAAGAAGAACTCTATCAGGCCCAATCCACAGAACAGGCTCAGGACAAGACGAATAAATACATACTCGATAAGCTGGATGATTTGGAGAACAGATCCAGGAGGAGCAACCTGCGTTTCGTGGGCATCCCTGAATCGCTACAACCCTCAGTGCTCTCTGACCTATGCGCAACCGCATCCCTGCAGCTCTGGACATCCCAGGCCCCTGCATTGTCGAACGCGCCCACCGTATGGGTCTTTATAACTCTGACCGCAAATCGCCTCGCCCTGTCATCGCTAAGTACCTCAACTATTCAGAGAAGGCCCTCATCCTGCAGAAGTTCAGACAGTCCAGGTCTCTTCAGGTAGATGGCATCAACATCCTGGTTTTTGCAGACTATTCTGTTGAGGTCTCCAATAGAAGGAAAGCGTTCCAGCAGATCTGCTCAGAACTCCACCGCCTACAGGTTAAATTCACTCTGGCATTTCCGGCGGTTCTCCGACTCAAAGGACCCAACGGGGAACAACTATCTTTCCACGATCCCTCGGCTGCGGAGGCTTTCCTGAGGTCGCTCCGGTCGGGCTCTCACCTCAACCCCCCACCCAGATCATCAACCACCAATCGGGCCCTGGAACATGGTAGCCCACGCAAGGACTCTCCGAAACGCTTCAGAGCATCTGGGCCAGATCAGCAATGCGCATCCTCCTCCCGATCTACTCTGGACTTCTACACTTCTTTGAGGTAACTACGTACCACTCTCGATGTTTCCTGGTCCCCCCCGGGCCACACGCCTTTCCAGGTCGGGCCTTCGCCCCTCCCTCGCCTGCGAGGGCTCCCGGTAGGCTTACAGTTTCTCCTAAGTTTTTGTTAGCCGTTGCCCAATGTAATCCGCATGGGTGTTTTATTGCACTGTGTTCTGCTGTACGTTTGACTTGTATGTGAAAATAGTCTCTTGGAATGTCAAGGGGCTACGCTCCCCCAACAAGAGAATGAAAATTTTACGCCACCTTAAATGACTTAAAACTGACATTGCCCTCCTTCAGGAAACCCACTTAGCCACACCTGACTTTCCACGTCTAAAAAAACTCTGGGTGGGCATGGTCCTCGGGTCCGACTCCTGTGGTCGCAAAGCAGGTGTAGTGATCCTCGTTAACAAAAACCTCCCATGCACGATCCTATCCACTGACTTGGATTCTGAGGGCCGCTTTGTATCTGCCCGTGTCAAACTGGGGACTAGGGTCCTTATCATTACTAACGTTTATGCACCCAACAATCCCACTAGCAAATTTTTTGGGGACCTCACGACTTGGGTTCTCCGCGACCCGGCTCTCCCCCACTTGCTGGGCGGGGATTTCAACTCCACCATGCACCTAACCGATGACAGATCCTCCGTTAGGAATACACGCCCCCCCTCACTGCCCCCCACCCAGACATTATTGGCCTCAACGATGGACTCCCTACTCCTCCATGACATATGGCGCCTACGCCATCCCGCAGACAGGGAATTCACTTTTTACTCCAACCCCCATAATGTATTTACGAGACTGGACTATTTATTCTGTTCTGACCCCCTCCTCCCATTGATCTCCGAAGCGGACGTCCACGACATTGTGATCTCTGACCACGCCCCTGTCTCGCTAGAGTTGGACGACCCTGACTTACATTCTAACCCCAGGTTATGGCGGTTCCCCTCCTACTTACACAATAACTCCGACTTCAAACAACATTTGGAAAAAGCTTGGTCGGAGTTCGCTGTCAATAACACGTCGCACATAGAGAATCCTAACCTTTTCTGGGAAGCTGGTAAAGCTTTCCTCAGAGGCTGTATCATAGCTTACGCTGCATCCTTTAAACGTCATACCCTCCGCCATTACAAAAAAGCCAGCGCACTATTACATCAAGCACAACGTTCCCTATACACAGATGACTCCCCTTCCAATCGGAAGACCTGGTTTATGGCCAAACAATCCTTTGATACCTGGGCGGCGACACTTGAGCAGACCCAAAAGGCACGTCTGGATGCCTCATTACATAAATTTAGCAACAAGGCAGGTAGACTTCTCTCCAGACTGAGCAAAGGTCCTACCCGCCCAACACACATCACATCCCTGAGAGATGCGTCGGGTTCTGTGCATGGCGACCCCGAAAGGCATCAATGCTACTATGCACCGATTCTATTCCTCCCTCTACGCCCCTGACCCCATAGACAAACCCACTGCCCTCGGTTTCCTCCAAAAAAATTCTCTGGATCAGGTCTCTCCTACCCAGCTCGAAGCCCTCAATGCCCCCATCTCCATGCAGGAGTTTCTAGATGTCATTAAGAACCTTTCCCCCTCCAAGGCCCCAGGCCCCGACGGTTTCACGGGGGAATTCTACAAATCCTTCAGTGCTGCTGTCACCGCCACCCTTCAAGGCGTTTACCAGCACATCTGGTCGGGCGGCCCCTACCTACCCACTGGTAACCAAGCTATCATTAAGCTTTTGGAGAAGAAAGGGAAAGATCCGCTAGAACCCGGGTCGTATAGGCCGATTTCGCTCTTGAACCTCGATGTCAAAATCCTTTCCAAGATTGTTGCCACCAGGTTATCCGTCATCATCCCCTCCCTGATTCACCCTTCCCAATCCGGTTTTGTGAAAGGTAGAACAGCCACCATGAACATTAGGAAGGTAATGTTTGCCCTGGAACACGCAAAATGCGACCCGAAAGGGGACTATGCCATCATTACGTTAGACGCGGAGAAAGCATTCGATAATGTTAGCTTCGAATGGCTCTCCATGGTTATGTCAAAAATGGGCTTCCTAGGCCCCTTTGTCCACCTCATCAGGTCCATGTACACAGCCCCGGCCGCAAAATTGGTGGCTGCGGGCCTCCTCTCGGATGAATTCCGTCTTTACAAAGGCACGAGACAGGGCTGCCCTTTATCCCCGCTCCTTTTTAATATTGCCCTCGAACCACTATCCCGCTATCTGACCCAGCTAGCCCCTCTTCATGGCATCAGGACAGGGGACCAGGACCTACGTACCTCCCTTTTTGCTGACGATATCCTTATCTTTACATCTAACCCCTCCCGGGACATGTCCACTATAAAAGACACTTTCGACGTATTCAGACTGTGCTCGGGACTTCGCATCAACTACAGTAAAAGCGAAATTCTCCCCATAGGATCCCACTCTGCTCCCTCCTGGTCTCAAAACTCCCTATTCACGGTTGCAAAATCTCACATTACATACCTGGGAATCAAAATAGGTAAGCTGCCCTCTTCCCTATATCATCTCAACTACCCCCCCTGTTTACAAAAATTTCCCGGGAATTGGACAATTGGATGGACCTGCCCCTCTTGCTACTGGGTAGATGCCACCTAGTAAAGATGGTCAGCTTTGCGCGCCTGCTTTACCCTTTACAGACCGTTCCTTTGCTTCTACGCCACAAAGACATTAAGGCTCTGAATACAGCTATATCCAAATTTCTCTGGCGAGGCAAGAGGGCGCGCATTGCGTTTGTCAAGCTCCATCTTCCCAGGTGTGAGGGGGGCATTGCCTTGCCCAACATCAGAACGTATAACCTGGCCTGTTTGTTGAGAACGAGCCTAGACTGGGTGTCTCAATCATCCCGCTGCTCCAACTTCCCCTTGAAATCGGCAATGGTCTGCCCCTTCTCCCTGACCGCCCTTTTACATTGCCGGTGGAAATCCATCCCCCCGCCCTTCCAACACAATCTCCTTCTCCGAGACACTGTCATCGCCTGGAGAGAAGTCAGGAAGGCCCTCAATCTCCCTCCTTTTATCTCCCGATACACCCCAATACAGGGCAACCCATGTTTTCTCCCCGGGCTAGAAAACCAGCCGTATCTCATCTGGAAAGCTGGGGGACTTGAGGACTTTTTCTCTTTGTGTGACCCACAGTCGGGTCGCCCCATCAGTTTTAGAGCCCTGGCAGACAAGTTCTCACTCCCTCCATCCCACATATTCCAGTAAGGGCAGTGCATCAGTTTCTTGAAAAACACCTGCAGGGATGATAGCAAACGGTTTAAAAGTTGTTTCATAGACACTCTTCTCGCCCAGGGTACTTACAAGATCTCGGACTTATATCTCCCTCTTCTTCTGCAAACCACCCCCCCTCTTCAGTCTTCTTCTGCAGCCAACTGGTCAAAAGACTTCCCCGACACGGAGCTGGTGGAGAAACCTCTGCATGGTCTCAACACTGTCCACAGACTCACCCCCAACGAGATCTGGAGAGAGACTCAGATCAAAATCGTCCATCGGGCCCACATCCCCTTCAGCAGAACCCATGCCACCCCAGAATGCCCCCTCTGCCAGCATCCCAAACCAAGTTTAGCTCACCGTTTTTGGGCTTGCCCATACATCACCGCCTTTTGGGACCAAGTTATCCAATATGTCTTCAAGGTTACCCTGCTGAAGCTACCCAAGGACCCTCTACTGCTCATCTTCGGCCATTGGAACACACAACTGCTCCCCTGGTCGCCCCTATCTACACACCCTGGCAAAGATTGGACCTTGATCTGCCTGCTCCTCGCCAGGAGAGCCATCCTACAGAACTGGGTATCCGATGTTAGCCCGGCTCTTTTCCAAGTCCAACAGGAAATGTTGAAATTACTCTACAAGGACAAGCTCACCACGGACCTAACTCATGAACGAAGCAGGGCGCGCTTCTATCGCCTATGGAAACCCTACATGTTGTTTACACTCACCCCCACGGAGATGGTGAACTTTGAGAACATGTCTTTTCTTTACCAAGATCCCTCAGGGCGCTAACATATTCCCCCCCCTCCCCCCCCTCCCCTCTCTTGTTATTTCTAGTTGTTGTGACACTGATTTCCCTTATCTTTCCTTTTTTTTATGATTGACCCTCCTCGGCCCTTCCTCAGCCCCCTCCTCTACTCCTCTACCCCCCCCATGTCATACGGGGTTGTTGTGCTACTTTAATTCCTGTACTGGGAGCTCCTCCACCCCTATGCTTGTTTTTATACACTCGTAACTTACTGTGAGGACTCTCATCTTCTACTGTTTCTCTGTATGACATACCCGAAAAATGTTTATATGCGTTTATTGTATTTTGTATGCAACTTCTTTAATAAAAACATATTAAAAACTTCAATAGGTCACTGTTCTGAGTGATAACTGGGTTTAGAACTCCAGTGCTGCAAGGGAGTCCCCCTCTATAGAGTATTAAAGTGGGTGTAGACCCTTCAATATGCCCAGTGAAGCAAATGGCCTCAGGCGATACACAGAGATTAAACAAATCCTATATAAGTTGTACCCGTTTATCTGCATTCTTCTCTTCTCTACATCCATTCAAAGTGTTGAATTTATGAAGCTTTAACAGTTGTCCAAAAAAGGGAGGTGGGAGCTGAAGTTGCATCAGTGTGGAGAGCTCTGTGAGCTGATTGGAGGGGACACACCTCCTCCACACAGGAACAGAGCTGAGGCTGTCAACCAGCTAAAAGTTCCTCTCCTGTCGGGGAGAAGATTTGTGCTGGGAGAGGGGATTTGGGGGGAGAATTTTACTAGGAGTGGGGAATTGGGGGAGAACCTACACTAGGGGGGGGGGGATTTGGGGGAGAAGATTTGTGCTAGGAGGGGGGCTTTGAGGGGAGTATTTGTGCTAGAAGTGGGATTGTTGGGGGAGAATTTTTGGGGGATTTGGTGAGAGGGTTTGTGGGAGAGGATTTTTGCTAGGAGGGGAGATTTGGGGGAGAGGATTTGTGCTAGGAGGGGAGATTTGAGGGACAACCTACACTAGGAGGGGGGCTTTGGAGGGAGGATTTAGGCTAGAAGGGGGTATTTGAGGGAAAGGAATTGTGGTAGGAGGAGGGATTTGGGGAGAGGATTTGTGCTAGGAGGGGGTATTTGGGGGAGAGGGTGTTTGCTAGGAGTGAGAATGCCTTTCAGGTATAAAAAAAAATGAAATAAACACGCCCCGCGGGTTACTAACATTTTAAGACTCTTCTTTTTATTTCTGCAACAAAGTCACTTCAAAGATCAAATTTTTGTCTGAATTCTCCTTCCTCTGGATCCACCAATTTCTCTAAGGATAAAGATTTATATAGGACATTAATTTACCTTTCACAGAGATAAAGGAGACATCTGAGTGTTCTCCCACATTTGTACTATCATAATGTTGTAATTGTTGAGTACATTTGTAGAGTCCAGACTGACTCCTCCTTATATTAGGAATATGGAATGTGGAGTCAGATTCTGAGGATTTTATCTCCTGATCATCCTTGTAGAATTTTGTGTTTATTGCATTATATAATCTCCAATGATGACATCTCAGAGTCAGGGGGTCTCCTTCATAGATGGCAGATGGGGGTCTCTGCAGGATGACATAATCTGAAATGTAATAAAATGATACTTTATGTTGTTCTATTCACACCCAACAATCTGTAATGATGGAGATGAGAGGAGATCACTCACTATGTGTAACATTTAGGAAGACGGGATCACTGATATCACCACCGGTGGTCTCACACTGATAATCTCCTCTGTGCCGCTCTACTGAAGATCTAAAGATATGAAGTCTCTGTTGCCCTCCTGGTATTGGTCTCTTATCTCTGTACCAGTGATAGGTCCGGGGCTCCTCAGTAGACGGCACATCACATGTTAGAGTCACATCGTCACCATATAGTACATTCCCCCAGTTGGGTGTGAAGGTCACCACAGGTTTGATGGCCCCTCCTATAGAAGAAAAGAGATCACACAGAACACATAGAGAGCACAGTGTGCAGCAAAACACAGAGAGGTGATCACATCTCATATGAGAAAAAGACATTCTCTATAGTCCTGGGCACAGAGATTTTCCCACACGTTGGAAAAAAAATTATATTCAACAATGAAAACCATTCCCCTTACAGTAATAATAAAGTGGACTTTCTGATATTTTTTCATCTTTCCATCTATTAAATCTTCTTCCCTTGTTGTGGTTTTATCTTTGGATAGTAAAACATTTTATTTTTCTGCCAGTAAATCCCTCATACAGCCCACTTCCTGTTTCCTGTCTGGCCATTAGCCTAGGCTTATGACATCATGCACAGCTCTCTCTCTCACTCTCCTGAGAGTTTGCCAGCAAGGGAGGAGTCACAAGAGGGACAATGAGAGCTGCAGAGCTGGAGGTGTGTCTGTGTAATTCCAGGACGTGAACAGGCAGCAGCTCCAGCTGCCCACAGATAAAATCGATGCAGCCGGACTCAGTGGAGGGAGATTTCTGCAGCATATTTGGCAAAGTACAGAATCACAGTATATATAAAATAATATGCAAAGTGGTTGGAGGGAAGCTTCAGAATGGCAATGAAGTTTTTATTACAAATTATGTGAGCAGACTGCGGGTCCTCTTTAACCACTTCTATACCGCGCCAATTTTGGCACTTCTCTCCTTCGTGTAAAAATCATAATTTTTTTGCTAGAAAATTACTCAGAAGCCCCAAACATTATATATATATATATATATTTAGCAGACACCCTAGAAAATAAATGGCGGTCATTGCAACTTTTTATCTCGCACAGTGTTTACGCAATCATTTTTCAAATGCCTTTTTTGGGGGGAAAAAAACAGTTTCATGAATTAAAAACTAACAAAACAGTAAAGTTAGCCCAATTTTTTTGTAAAATGTGAAAGATGATGTTACATAAATAGATACCTAACATGTCACGCTTTAAAATTGCGCACACTTATGGAATGGCGCCAAACTTCGGTACTTAAAAATCTCCATAGGCGAATTACAGGTTACCAGTTTAGAGTTACAGAGGAGGTCTAGTGCTAGAAATATTGCTCTCGCTCTAATGCACGCGGCGATACCTCACATGTGTGGTTTGAACGGCGTTTACATATGTGGGCGGGACTTACGTGCGCGTTCACTTCTGAGCGCGAGCTACTGGGGACAGATGCGTTTTTATTTTTTTAATATATTTTTTTTATTTTACTTTTTTTTATTTTTTACACTTTTTTTACATTTTTTTTATCACTTTTATTCCCATTACAAGGAATGTAAACATCCCTTGTAAGGCTGCATTCACATCTATGCGGCAAGTAACGCCGCATACGCGGCTTTACTTGCCGCATACGCGGCTTTACTTGCCGCGCTTCGATTATTTTTTTTTTTTTTTTTTTTTTTACAAATCTCCCCATTGATGTCTATGGCCGAACGCCAATGTCGCTTGAAAAAAAGGGTCCGGGACTTTTTTTCAGGCGACAGGCGTTCGGCGTCTCAGAGATGTGAACCATCTCTATAGACATGAATGGGAAATTTCCCCTCCAGCGGCACGAGCGTCGCGCGACAGGCGTTTTGTCGCTCAGGTGTGAATGCAGCCTAATAGGAATAGTGTGTGACAGGTCCTCTTTATGGAGAGAGGCGGGGTCAATAAGACTTCACATCTCTCCTCCAGGCTGGAAAGCATGAGATAGAGAAAAAAAATTCACCGATCTCATGCTTTCAGCCTCGATCGCGGCTTTGTTTACTTTCAGGTACTTCCGGGCCTCCGACGGTCTTCTTCATCTGCTCACCGGTTATCTCTATGCTCTTCATCCGGCAGTGGCCAATTCGTTCTCCGGTCCTCCAACGGTCATAGAGATGACCGGTGACCATATAGTCACCGGACATCTCTATGCGCTTCATCCAGCAGCGGCCAATTCATTCTCCGTGCCCCCAATGGCACGAGAGAGCCCGGAGAAGCACCGGATGGCAGCGGAAGAGGGCAATGTCCCCTCCTGCCACCTATAAGAAAGATCAAGCGGTGGAACTGAATGATGCCTCTAGCTGCACCCATGATTCAGATATCCCCCACTGAAGTCCAAGACGTCATTCAACGTACTGTGGTATGGAAGTGGTTAAAGGCAGACTTTTTTTAAAACAACAAAACAACAACAAAACAACAAAACATGTTATACTTATCTAATCTGTGTAATATTTTTGCACACAGCAGCCCCGATCCTCCACTTCTCATGTCCCTCCTAGGCAACCCTGGCCCCTCCCCCTGCTGAATGCCCCCAGAGCAAGCAGCTTCCTATGGGGACATCTGAGCAGGCTTGCTCACAAGCCGATGTTCTGTGAAGATATCTGCTATGGTGGGGGGCTGTCTCGGTAGTATGCCGATCATACTGCCAAATTTTGGCTAACCCGCGCTGATTTTAAAAAGCCTTCTAGAAAATGATAATTAATAACCCAAACTCCTTCACATAGATTATTCAGAAAATGTAAGCTCCTGTGGATAATTTTTATATTATTAGTGTTATTTGTGATATCGGTTTTAGTTCTGTACTCACCAGAGTTTGACACGTTCAAAGCTGAAAATACAAAATGCACTATTTAGAAAATATTATGTACAGTGCTTGTCAATATGTGTTTCAATCATTTTGTTCTCTTCCAATTTCAGTGAAAATCTATACAATTCTAACAAGAATTTTGTAATGATCACGATTTTCTCAAGTCTGTCAGAACCAAGGTTGTCCCCCCGATGAATGGACAGGCCCCTCCTGGAACACCAGCCTCGTGCTTGGTATCCTTCAGACAGACTCCTCATTGGTCAGCTTCCTCGAATTGGACAGACAGCTCGGGACCCCCTTTAGGTTCAGTCCAACACAACGACAATTCCAGGTTCGGAATGGCGGAATAAATAGCTCAGTTCCGTTGCCAGAGGTAACAGGCAATCCCGGACGAGCCCCCACGTGTAGCACTACCCCCGAAAAAGCTGCTTGTTCGTATGGTTTGTATTGGAAGGACAGCTCAGGGCCCCCTTTAGGTTGAGGACCCAGTGGATCACTGGGTCCGCACAGCAGATCAATTGCTTCCGGCCAACGTGGTCCCGGAACCAGGAACACTGCGACACACGCACACCCCAACCAGGAGGGCCATTTGCGGGGGTGTCGTGGAATGGCTACCCCAATGGTGGGTGCCACACGAGGAAGAACCTCGAGCGAATGGCGTCTGCCCCTAAATACCCCTCCCCAGCATGCATAGCGAGAGGTGGCCCAACCTCCCGATTGGCTGCTAAGGAGTGATACCTAAATGCTTGACCCCACTGCTGCCACCTGCCATCCGGGGGTGACGGGAGTCCCCGGGCAAAAGGATAGCACACAGCACAGCCAAGCTAGAGCAGAGACCCTAAATTTAACAATCAAACTAGTTCAGAGCTAACTATTTCTCTGAACTTTCCCCTAAATTTAACACCGGCTCTGAAAATGGCCAGGCGCTACAATTGGAACTGTCACTCTTTCTTTACAAATACAAATGGAAGAATTAAACCATGGTTTGGTGAAGTTGGACCTTATGTAGCCACTCCACAATAGTGTAGGCATCAACTGCCCTCATATTCACCCCATAAGCCCCCTTATTACAATGATTGGACAAGTTAATTTACCCTTCAGATCCTTATCTGTGATACCCTGGCTCTGTGACATGCAGTCAGTCTAGTCGGCGGCCATGCAGTGTACCAAAGCGCCGCCTCCTACTCGTCCTTGTCCGTGACGGAACATTGACTTGATTTCTGAGCAGTGAGTCAGTGTTCTGCCTATTACGGACGAGGACAAGGAGGAGGCAGGTTTTTGATACACTGCACAGGCAAGCAGCAGATTCAACGCAGACTCGAGTATAAGCCCAGGGAGGCACAAACAATGTGCTAAAAAAAACTTGGCTTATACTCGAGTATATACGGTAGTTGGTTATTTATATTTATCACTTCATAAATATATTTAAGAATAAATTGTATTTTTTTAAACTTTACATATTAACTAAATTATACACCACGCTTTTTTTTAAGGTTATTAACCGATTAATCGATGAATCAAAATATGAATATGAATCAAACTAATCAATTATGAAAATAATCATTAGTTGCAGCCCTAATGTATTCACCATGTCCCTAAACCAGGCACCCCCCATTCAGCTCCCTTATGGAGGGATCAGTCCCCCCACCCCTCAATAGCTGTATAAGCTGAGGGATGGAGATACAAGGCTGGGATCTACTGGGAAAGGGGGTATAACCTAAAAACAATGGGGTAGATTCACATACACTTAATATTCCGCTGCATAATCGAAATACTCTACGCTGCCGTATTTCACCAGGCTCTACACCGAATCCTGATAGATTTTTGCCCGTACGCTACAGTGTCGTAGTCTATTTCTCGCCGCGCAATCGAAATACGTGATTAGGGGGCGAGAAGCATTTAAATTAAGCGCGTCCCCGCGACGATCGAACTGCGCATGCTCTGTTCAGGAATTTCCCGCCGTGCATTGCGCGAAATCACGTCGTTACGTCATTCGTTGTTTGAGTAGCGTCGTTTACGAACATTCCTATTCCCGGACGACTTACGTTAAAAAATATAAAAGACGTCGGAAGACGTTGATATTCGACGCGGGAACGACGGCCATACTTAACATGGGCTGTCTAATATTAGAGCAGCAAAAAGCTGGTATAGTGATACGCAAAAAAAGATGACTAAAGGTGCCGTAAGAGATTGCGTTTGAAGTGCGAAATTTCGTGGATTGCAGGCAAAAGCACATTAGCATACCCTGACGGCGAAAAACAACAGGAAGTCCACCCAGTGGCCGCAATTTTATTGCAGCGTAGATCTGAAGGCGTACTAACACGTAATCCAGTCAAATTGCCGTCTTTACATGGTTTGAGGTTTTCGACTAGCTAAAAAATGCCCGTAAGTCGAAAGTACTCCAGTCTAACACCAGTTAGACAGGCGTAATCGCTCTCTGAATCTGGGCCAATATTTTTTTTGTTTTTTTTTTTGATTTTTACTTTCAACATTTTTATTAAATTTCAAAGGCATTGGAACAAGAATAATATCACAGTGAGTGCGACTCAAACAACAGATTCAAATATTACACAAGCCAACAATTTTACAGGTTGAATATCTAGGACATGTGCATCACTAGGATACCATAACGTGTCTCTAAGCGGCTTGGATACACTGGCGATGGCTATCGCATCTTGTATAAAGAGCAGATGTACGTTGGGTGGGAGTCCACCGGCACCCCATCTGGGTACACACTGTGCCGACGCACTCCCCCCACGACCATATGAAGGGAGGTCATTTATCAGCATAACTAGGTATCCGAAATAAAATATCATAGTAAGCAAAGGTGTAATTTGATACTATAGAAACCTGGGTAGGTTTAATTCAGTCTGATATTTAAAGATCAAATCCCATTTACTTTGAGATAAACCTAACTTGCACTGTAATACTAAAAAGAAAAACATAAAAACAAAAGCCCTTCAAAAGTAAAAAGGAGGAAGGAGGAGATAGCTCAAGAATAGATAGAAGAAAAAGAGGAGGAGACAGAAAAAGGGAGGAAAAAAATAAGGAAAAGCCAGTCCACCAGTCTGATTTAGTTGATGTAATGAAAACTAGGTGTAGGATCGCTAAATCAGGGAGGTACGCCCGATCGTAATGCAATGCCCATATGTTGTGCCCATGGTCCCCAAGTGTTCTCAAATTTTTCCAAGGAGTCATTCAAGATGCTAGACAATTTTTCTTGGGACATTATGCAGGAAATTTTGCGTTTGACAGCCATAAGCGAGACTTTAGGTCTCTTCCAAGATTTGGCAAGTGTTGATTTGGCTCCCAGAATAATAAAAATGAATCAAAATTTGTGCGGATTTGCTAGCTTTGGGAACAGGAGCATTTAAAAGGGTGACCTCCGGGGATCTTGGGACTCGCAGCCCAGTAACAACATAAATTAAGTTAAATATTTTCTTCCAGTAGGACCTAATTCTGGGGCATTCCCACCAAATGTGCGCCATGGAGCCCCGCAATTCACACCCCCTAAAACAAAGAGGGCTTGCCGAGGGATACATGACAGACAGTTTAGAGGGGGTCAGGTACCATCTCGTGAGTACTTTAAGGTTTGCTTCTATCAGGGCGATATTTTGGACGCCCCTATAAGCTCTGGAAACTGCAGAAGACCAAGTCTGCAGATCCCATTGAATTTGGAAGTCAGATTCCCAGGCTGAAATAAAGGTGGCCTTACCGTCTTGTTGGGCGAGAGAGTGATATATGACAGAGATTCCACCCCTTTGGTCTTCCATCCCCCCACACCACAGCTCGTAGGCCATGAAGCGCGGAGGGAGGGGTTTCCCTTTCCAGATTTTGAGAAGAAAGTGTTGTATCTGACCAAATCTGAAGAGTTCTGAAGATGGGAGCTTAAGTTGTTTTTCACAATGTTTCAATGTCACAGGACCTGAAGCGAGGAAAAAGTGTCCTATCCGGTACAGCCACTTATCCAGCCACCACTTAAAAGCTTTGATATATTTTCCTGGGATAAAGTCAGGGTTATTGAATATGTGGGCAAGGGGTCTACAATCCGAAGTCAGGGATGGGAGGGATTTCAATCTGTCCCAGAGGGATAGCGAATGTGAAAGGATAGGGGAAAGAATTGGAGGTCTATCCCTAGTCGGGATCCATAATAAGAAATCTAGAGTATATGACGGGACTGCCTGTCTTTCTATCTGTATCCAGTCCGGTTTCTCAAATTTAGAGTAGACCGTTGAAAGCTGAGCAAGGCGGGCAGCCTGGAAATACCAAAATAATCTGGGCAAGCCAAGTCCCCCTGTCTTTTTAGGTCTAAAAAGTGAGTCACGAGGTAGCCTATGGCCTGATCTTCCCCAAACAAATTAAACAATCTTCATTTGTAGGGATTGGAGGTGATCTTTCCTAATATTAATTGGGATCGCTCTGAACAAATATAAGAGGCGCGGGAGAAGGGTCATTTTGACCGAGTGGATTCTACCTAGCCACGATAAGTCGCCTTTCGCCCAGTTCTTAAGATCCAACTCAAGCTTCTTATACATGGGGGGGGAAGTTTACCGAGTACATCTGTTCTATTTTAGGGGGGAGGTTAATACCCAGGTATTCTAAATAGGATTCTTTCCAAGTGAAGGCAAAGTTATCCTTCAAAGCTGACACTATGTTAGGATGTAGAGAGACATTAAGAGCGTGGGACTTCGCATAATTAACTCTAAGGCCAGAGACATGAGAAAAATCTTTGAGTGTTTGGCATAGGGCTGGAAGGGAGGTAATAGGGGATGTTATGAAGAGCAACATGTCATCGGCGAATAAACCACACTTATGCGTCTGGGGCCCACATGAGATGCCTAGGATGTTGGGATTCGTGCGTATGGCTATTGCCAGTGTTTCAATGGCCATGGCAAATATTAAAGGGGAGAGGGGGCACCCCTGTCTAGTCCCCCTTGCGATAGGGAATGGAGAGGAGTAATGGCCCTGGAGTCGAATCATTGCCTTTGGAGTAGAGTACAGGGCGTGAAGGGTACCTAGGAATTTATTGCCAAATCCCCAGTGTTCCAGCAGGGAGAATAAGTAGGGCCATTCTATTGAGTCAAACGCCTTGTGCAAGTCAAGAGACAAGAGCATACCACGTTGTTTGGGACCACCCTCCCAGTTTGACTGCAAAAGTGAGACAATATCAATGGCCCTCCTTATTTGATCTGGTCCCTGACGGCCCGGAACAAATCCCACCTGGTCCTTGTGAACGTATTTACCTATAAAGGAAGCCAGGCGGTTGGCCAAAATTTTTGTTAAAATCTTTAGATTGTTGTTAATCAGGGATATAGGCCTGTAATTCTCCACCTATTCCGGGTTCTTATTGGGTTTAGGGATCACTGTTATATAAGCGGTGTTAAGGTGAGGATCTAGAGGAGCTCCTTTAATTTTGTTATTAAAAAATTTAGCCATATGGGGTGCTAGAAGTTCCGAAAATGCCTTATAATAAGGTGCTGATAGACCATCCGGTCCGGGTGCTGAACCCAATTTCAGGCCCTTAATGACCTCCTCTATCTCCCCTACCGAAAAGTCTGATTCCATAATGTCCCTATGGTGGGATGAAAGGACTGGAATAGGGAGGTCCTTGAGGAAATCAGAGATCCCCAGGCTCCCACCTTGAGTTGACGAACTGTATAGTTTGGAGTAAAACCCCTGAAAGGTCTGCATTATCTTCCTGGGATCTGCTGATAAGGTTTGGCCCTCGACTCTAATTTTAGGAGCAGCACGAGTCCGGAATCTCGGGGTTAACTTAGAGGCTAACATAGAACCAATTCTGTCTTTTTGGCGATAATATTTAACTCCACTCCATCGGATGTCTTTTTCCGCCCTGGCGGTTAAAGCTAGATTGAGTTCCAGCCTAGCAGCATCTAACTGAGCAGCCAGGTCTCTGGAAGGGGATTGCTTGTGCAGAGCTTTTAGAGTGGAAAAATTACCTTCTAATTTTTGGACATCCAGCTGTCGTTCTTTTTTGAGACGTGTCGCGATACTTATTATAGTACCCCTAATTGCTACTTTATGGGCAGCCCATAGTACTTCAGGGGAAATATTGCCCACATTATTCAGAAGGAAGTACTCCTTCAGAGCATTCTCTATGTCTTTGGCAACAATGGGATCACTGAGGAGAGATTCATTAAGATGCCAATGAATGCCTGCAGGTCTGGTATGGGAGTTCTCCAAGGATAGACAAACAATAGAGTGATCTGACCAGGAAGTGTCTGCAATGGATGCTTTGGACACAGAGGAGATAAGGTCCGGGGGAACCAAAATATGGTCAATCCTAGAGTAAGTTTGATGGGGGGCAGAAAAGTGAGTGTAGTCTCTCTTTGACAGATTCAACTCCCTCCAAATATCGACTAAGCCGTGGGCATAAAGATTGCGGGCTATATTCAGGCTGGCTCTGGTAGGGCGTGTCAATCGAGGCTTAGAAGGGTTAGATTCATCAAAGCCCTGATCAAAGGCAACATTCGAGTCACCGCCAAAGACAACTCTGCCCTCAAGTAGAGGGAGCAGCGTCTTCAGTAGAGACTGAAAAAAAGTGTCTTGACCCTTGTTGGGGGCATAATACGAGATAAAAGAATATGTGATTCCTTCAATTGAGCCCTTAACCAGAATGTACCTACCCTCAGGGTCCCTATGTGTGACTGTATGGTGGAAACTACAACTTTTAGAAAAAATAATGGCTACCCCCCTAGTCTTATTTTCAGCATTCGCTAAAAAGAAGGTAGGAAAATGGGAGCGAAGGAAGCTGGGACTGTACCGGACAGGAAAGTGTGTCTCCTGAAGCATGACAACGTCAAATTTAGAGGAGCGATAGTGATCTAACGCTATTCTCCTCTTTCTGGGAGAGTTCAACCCCTGTGTGTTGTGAGTGGCAATCCTAAGCTCCCTGCACGAACCAAGTGGGTCAGACATTGAGACAGAGGGGTGGAAAGCTGCTGTAACACACATCACTCACCTGAAAAAGTCTTCTCGCCGAAAAATCTGGTAGGGAAGGGCTGGAGATCGCACACCGGGAATATTGGTGGTGGACCGGACTGGACCGTGGACTGGCTAGAGGAAAAAAAAGTGGAGAGAAAGAAGAAGACATGTGAAGAAAAGAACAAAACAAACAAATAAACACACTCTTCTTAGAAGAGCCAAGATGACTGAGAAGGAGATATCCAACCAGTAACCAAAAACTATAAGGCCGGAAACCCCTATAAGGGGGCCGGCAACCCATCCCGCGAAAGCGGAAAGTCGCCTGAGCGGGAGGGGTGGAGGCGCAAGGGTGTCGCCCCAGCCCCAAACTCTTAACCATAATGTGGAACTACAAACTTAAATCATCGGCCCAGCAATCTGCAACCTGTGAGTAAGATTGAGTAGGTCACTATAAAGATGTAATACGGGGCAAGAATACAATACGAAGCATGACTAAGGAGTCCCCAGGGAAAAAAAAAAAAAAGGGCACAAAAAGGGAAGGACGGGGGACCCAGGCAATTAGACAAGTCCGAAATCCATAAGGCAAGAACCTCAGGGGGGTGAGAGGGAGTCCAGCAGTGGAGACTTCAAACAGTAACTCAGAGTCTCTGTCAGCAAGAAAGGAAGCAATAAAACAACAAGAAAAAATAAAAAGAATAAAAATAAAATAAATTCCTCTGCTGTTACTTCTGAACTTCAGGTAGACAAATAGCTTGGATTCCGGGAAAGTCCAGAGCATATCTCAATGAAACGAGGAGAAAAATGTAAAAAGCAGCATAACCAAACTTGACGATTGGGAACCATCTAGGAACCATTTTAGAAAGACAAAAACCCCTGAGGGGGAGCCGAAAGAGCAAAACAGGAGCATTGTCACCATATCAAGGAGGACGACCATCTTTAGGTTTCTTGGTTTTCCCAACCTGCCACATCGGCGAGATAGGGCTAGTAGGCGTCGGGCGCTTGGACGAGGACACCGGAGCAGCTGAAACCTCCATTGGTGCTTCTTGCGAAATCAATTTGAGGTGAAGCAGGAGTTTCTCACCATCATGCAGATTAGAGAAGGCATAGGCTTTGCCCTGGAACGAAAATTTAACCGCAAAAAGAAAGTTCCAGCGGTACTTGATATCCTTTTTAGCTAGGACAGTAAGAAGGGGCTTGAGGGCCCTGCGCCTTTGAAGAGTAGATGGGGATAGGTCTGCAAAGATCTGGATTTGATGGCCCCTACAGGATACTTCTTTTTGGAGTCTTGCATGTCTCAAGACCTCCTCCTTGGTGGCATAAAAATGCGGCTTAACCACTATGTCCCTTGGGAGACCGTCTTTTCTCGGTGGGCCCAAGGTCCTGTGTGCCCTATCTAATTCCAGGCGGTGAAGCGGGATATCAGGAATGAGGTCTTTAACAAGGTCCTGAATCGCCTCCGCGACATCCGTTATGGTCTCAGGGAGACCCCTGACCCTGAGATTGTCCCTCCTGGACCTGTTCTCTAATTAGTCAATCTTAGAAAGAGCAATGTCCAGCTGGTCCTGAAGGGTCTGAATATGAGCCGCATTCTGGTTGGTGCGTGCCACTGTCATGTCTAGTTTATTCTCAATAGCTTCCATTCTAGTACCAAGATTGGCAAAATCTGACTTCATATCCCTTGTAATTTGTGCAGCAGTGTTGGCAAGGCCCCTTTCAAGCAAAGCTGAGAATTTGGCAAATAGATCTCCTTGCGGGGTACACTGATCCTGGTTATGCAGGCATAATGATGGCGTGGAAAGCTGGAGAGGGACAGCAGGCCCCGCTGGAGAGAGAGTATAATCCTCCATCCTCCCCAAAAGTGACTCTGTGGATGCTGGTGACGGAGCTTGGGGTTGAGAGTGGGAACCCTGTGTCACCTGGGAAAATGTCAGGGTGGCCGGGGCTATGACTTGCCTGAAAGCATATGACGACTTCTCTCCTGCAGCCGCATTTGACTGCACAGAGGACGGCGCCGCGGCCACCTTGGATCTCCCGTCCTCGTCGGAGATCTCGAACTGCGGGCCGAGATCGCGGCGAGCGGCCGGTCCAGCCATCCGAGAGGGTGCCCAACTTAGTCCCAGTGCAGGGGCCACAGGAGCTGGGGGTGCCGATGAGTCGCTGAGATCGCCTATTGGAGCGAGGGGGCGGGGCGATACGGAGCTCCGTGGCTAGGCTGCCATTTCAGAGCCCCGCGCATGCGCACTCCTAAAAACAATATTTTAATGACATGAGACAAGGGGTACTCAGCAGAACAATGAGGACACCTACCCCTGTAGATGGGAGCCGTCCAGCCTGTGTGACAAGACCACCAACAGAGCTTACAATCAATACTTACAAAGCAGAACAAGTCAACAGATACAAATATAATAAGTATATCTTATATAGAACCTCCAACTGGTTCATAGAAATTCGATGATTTGTGTATTCCACATAATCTCGAAAAGAAAAGACACTCAACCAATACTCGGATAATACAATGAAGAAAAAAAATTCTACTTACACAGGAACACGATGGCGAGGAAGACAGTCATGGCAGCCGAGACCTGGCACTTGTGACTGTCTTTCTGAGAATCAGAAGTTTTGACCATCTTCTCACTTCCTGAGTGGTTAAAAAACAATGTCGTGAGAACGAAGTACGTGGAATAACTATAGCCAATCAGATGTCATTTCTGGTTTATTTGATGTGACAGTCTAAACAAAACTCATATTACATTTCAGGGTGGACAATGCTGGCCTTGTACCCGGTAGAGTTGGGCCGAACATATAAATAAAATAAAAAAAAATGTGTACCAGTATTGTGACAGATGCAAAATCTCTCTTCAAAACTTTATGTAGTTATTCCAATGTTTCTTTGTCATTTATAGCCTTTAATTCATACAGCACTCTTGAGCTCCTGAAGAAGCTCTTTATGGAGCGAAACATGTAGCGATAGTGTCTGTATCGGTTTATGTATCGGTTTATGAATTGAACATGTGATATAAAAAGGATTTTGTTATGAATTTTTTTTTTTTGTTGAATTATCAATTGTAATAATTTTTTTTATTTTTTTGCCACCCTAACCACTTAAAGTGGGGTTCCAGGCATCATTTTCTATCCCAAAGACAAATGATTTTTTGAAAATGTGGGTTGTTTAGTGAAACAAGGATTGGTGATAAAGCTTCAGTGGACAGGAGACACCTCTTACAGAAGAGAATTTCCCTTCCTAGGGGTAGATTTCCTCTCACTTCCTGTTGTCTCCTTCCGTTTGCAAGTAGGAGTCACTTGTAAGTTGGATGTTTGAAAGTAGGGGCCTGCTGTATATACTCAGGAATGGGAGCATGAATGGGCCCTGCTGTTAAATATTAGATTAAGAATTGTAATTACATGAATGAATGAATGAATGAAAACTTGTATAGCGCGGCACATGCGAACTGAATCGCCTCTGGGCGCTTGTTGTTCCTGTCTCCTTTGATATTAAAAGAGAAAAGTCTTGACCTTTTTCCTAAATGCTAGGTGGTTCTCCTCCAACCAAATGCTGGTTGGTAAAGCGTTCCATAGTCTGGGACCTTGGATCGCGAATCTTCTTTCTCCTTTGGACTTGAAGTTGGCTTTCGGAATCTGGAGCAGGTTCTGATTCGTGGATCGCAAAACGCGATTGGGATTATGCGCTTTTATTATTTCGCATAAATAGAGGGGGGCATTCCCATGGACACATCTATGCGTAAGACAGAGAGCTTTAAAAGCAATTCTGTCTTTAACTGGCAGCCAATGAAGGGCTCTCAGTGAAGGTGCGATGGATTTCCAGGGTTTTTTCCCAGTCACAAGTCTGGCGGCCGTATTCTGAACGACTTGCAGACGAGCGATTTGGTACTTGGGGAGGCCGAGGTAAAGGGCATTTGCATAATCCAGCCTGGAGTTTACAATTGCTCCCACCACGACCGCTAAGTCTTCTTTAGGGATGAACGGAGTGAGTCTGCGTAGTAGGCGCAGTAGATGGTGAGATCCGCTGACTACTGACCCTATTTGTGCGTCCATTGTCATAAAGGAGTCAAAAATGACCCCTAGGCTTTTGACTTTGGCGCTAAGGGTGATGAGCTTGCCCAAAATAGGCGGGGGGGTCCACGCTGTTGAAAGTTGATTCCTGCGCTTGGCGTGAAACAGGAGAAGTTCTGTTTTCGCTCCATTGAGTTTAAGATAACTCTTTGTCATCCAGTCCTCTATCAAAGAGAGACATGTCTCTAGATTGAGGTGGTGATCCTGTCTGTTGCAGATGCGGAAATACAGTTGCGTGTCGTCTGCATATGAGTGATAGAGCAGTTTTTGGCTGCTGATAATCTCAAAAAGAGGACGAAGATAGATGTTAAACAGCACTGGTGACAGAGGCGATCCTTGAGGGACTCCGCATGTTACTGTGCGTTTTTCAGACGTAAAAGGTCCTAACTTCACTGTTTGCGATCGGTTTTCCAGAAAAGAGGAGAGCCATGATAAATCGCCTTCTGCGACTCTGGCTACTTCCGCAAGCCGAGTCAGTAACAGATTGTGGTCTACAGTGTCAAAAGCTGCACTTAGGTCCAACAGAACTAGAAGACAAGATTCTCCTTCGTCTGCGGACTTGAGAACATCGTCCCATACTTTCAGCAATGCTGTTTCCGTCCCGTGTCCGGGACGGAAGCCTGATTGCAATGGATCAAGTAGCTTGTAGGTATCTAGATGCTGTTGCAGCTGTTGTACCACTACTTTCTCCATTATCTTTGAGAGTACGTCGAGGCTTGTTATGGGACGGCGGTGGAGTGGGTCCTTGGGGTCCAGGGAGGGTTTCTTCAGGATGGGTTGGATTATACCCTCTTTCAACTGTGAGGGCACTATGCCCTCCAGGAAAGACTGGTTGATAAACTGCGTGATGGGAGGAGCCAGGATTTAGGCGCATTCCTTCAGCAGTTTTGTGGGGATAATGTCATTTGGCGCTGTGCCGTTACGCAGATCGCCAATGACATTTTTAGTGGTCTCGATGGAGATGGGGTCCAGGGTGAACTTACCTGATATGGGGGAATTACTATGGGTGTTGTGTGAGAAGCTGCGGGGGGGGCAAATGGGGGAATTGTTTTGCTGAATGCTTTCACGGATTGCCTCGATTTTATTAATGAAGTAATCCGATAGTTCATTGCAAAATTCTTGTGTGTCCGAACTGGGGGCTTCAATGCATTCTGGTTTCATGGTCTGGGTGACCATCTTGAAGAGTTCGCGGGGGCGGTTTATGGCGCTGTTGATAGCCTCTGAAAAATAATTTTTCTTGGCTTGGAAAATTTCTTTGTGGTATTTTCTTGTAGTCGCCTTGTAGAGGGATAGGTTTAGCTCTGAAGAACATCTTTTCCAGGCAGATTCTGCCCTTCTGCGTTCTTGCTTCAGTAACGACAGCTGGTTGTTAAACCAGCTGCGGTTGTTTTTCCGAATGCGGGTTCTTCGTTTCGGCGCTACCAAGTCGGCTGACTGTAGCATGGCCGAGTTTATGGCTTCCAATGTTTCAACGGCCGTTTGATGCGGCTGAGTTGTTTCTATTTTTTTCCTTAAAGTAGTTTTGAAGAGTTCCGAGTGGAGATTCTTCTGACATCTAGTCCAGTGTATTGTCACTGGATTTGATGTTTTTTTTGCAGGGGGAATGGTGGAAATACTGAATATAATTGCATGGTGGTCTGTCCATGGCAACTTTTTTTTCATGCCCCTGTTGAACATGGGCAGAAAAATTGGGCCTTTGTTGGTGGTGGTGCTGGTGCCACAACATTGTAAGTCTTCGCAGTTACTCTTGGTGGGCGCAGGAATGGGCTCTGCTGTTAAATATTAGATTCAGAATTGTAATTACATGCCCCTGTTGAACAGTGGTAGAAAAATTGGGCCATTGGTGGTGGCGCTAGTGCCACAACATTGTAAGTCCTCGCAGTTACTCTTGGTGGGCGCAGGAATGGGCCCTGCTGTTAAATATTAGATTAAGAATTGTAATTACATGCCCCTGTTGAACAGGGGCAGAAAAATTGGGCCTTTGGTGGTGGTGCTGGTGCCACAACACTGTAACCCCTGCAGTTACTCTTGGTGGGCGCAGGAATGGGCCCTGCTGTGAAATATTAGATCAAAAATTGTAATTACATGCCCCCGTTGAACATGGGCAGAAAAATTGGGCCTTTGTTGGTGGTGGTGGTGGGGCTGGTGCTACAACACTGTAAGCCCTCACAGTTACTCTTGGTGGGCGCAGGAATGGGCCCTGCTGTAAAATATTAGGTCAAGAATTGTAATTACATGCCCCTGTTGAACAGTGGTAGAAGAATTGGGCCTTTGGTGCTGGCGCTGGTGCCCACAACACTGTAAGTCCTCACAGTTAGTCTTGGTGGGTGCAGGAATGGGCCCTGCTGTGAAATATTAGATCAAGAATTGTAATTACATGCCCCTGTTGAACAGTAGTAGAAAAATTGAGCCTTTGGTGGTGGCACTGGTGCCACAACATTGTAAGTCCTCGCAGTTACTCTTGGTGGGTGCAGGAATGGGCCCTGCTGTTAAATATTAGATTAAGAATTGTAATTACATGCCCCTGTTGAACTGGGGCAGAAAAATTGGGCCTTTGTTGGTGCTGGTGCTGGTGCCACAACACTATAACCCCCGCAGTTACTCTTGGTGGGCGCAGGAATGGTCCCTGCTGTGAAATATTAGATCAAAAATTGTAATTACACGCCCCTGTTGAACAGGGGCAGAAAAATTGGGCCTTTGTTGGTGGTGGTGGTGGTGGGGGTGGTGCCACAATACTGTAAGCCCTCACAGTTACTCTTGGTGGGTGCAGGAATGGGCCCTGCTGTTAAATATTAGATTAAGAATTGTAATTACATGCCCCTGTTGAACAGGGGCAGAAAAAATGGGCCTTTGTTGGTGGTGGTGCTGGTGCCACAACACTGTAAGCTCTCACAGTTACTCTTGGTGGGTGCATGAATGGGCTCTGCTGTAAAAATATTAGATCAAGAATTGTAATTACACGCCCCTGTTGAACATGGGCCGAAAAATTGGGCCTTTGTTGGTGGTGGTGGTGGGGCTGGTGCCACAACACTGTAAGCCCTCACAGTTATTCCGGGAGATCAGGCACAAAAAGGTCACTCAAGTATAAGCCGAGGTTATTAACCGATTAATCGATGAATCAAAATATGAACCAAACTAATCAATTATGAAAATAATCTTTAGTTGCAGCCCTAATGTATTCACCATATGGCTAAACCAGGCACCTTCATATAGCTCCTTTATGGAGGGATCAGACCCCCCACCCCTCAAAAGCTGTATGAGCTGAGGGGTGGAGATACAAGGCTGGGATCTACTGGGAAAGGGGGTATAACCTAAAAACAATATTTTAATGACATGAGACAAGAGGTACTCAGCAGAACAATGAGGACACCTACCCCTGTAGATGGGAGCCGTCCAGCCTGTGTGACAAGACCACCAACAGAGCTTACAATCAATACTTATAAAGCAGCACAAGTCAACAGATGCAAATATAATAAGTGTATCTTATGTAGAACCTCCAACTGGTTCATAGAAATTCGATGATTTGTGTATTCCACATAATCTCGAAAAGAAAAGACACTCAACCAATACTTAGATAATACAATGAAGAAAAAAATTCTACTTACACAGGAACACGATGGTGAGGAAGACAGTCATTGCAGCCGAGACCTGGCACTTGTGACTGTCTTTCTGAGAATCAGAAGTTTTGACCTTCTTCTCACTTCCTGAGTGGTTAAAAACCAATGTTGTGAGAATGAAGTACGTGGAATAACTATAGCCAATCAGATGTCATTTCTGGTTTATTTGATGTGACAGTCTAAACAAAACTCATATTACATTTTAGGGTGGACAATGCTGGCCTTGTACCCGGTATAGTTGGGCCGAACATATAAATAAACTAAAAAATATGTACCAATATTGTGACAGATGCAAAATCTCTCTTAAATTTTTTTTTTAATTATTCTTTATTGTCATTTATAGCATTTAATTCATACAGCACTCTTGAGCTCCTGAAGAATCTCTTTATAGAGCAAAACATGTAGGGCGGTAGTTTCTGTATCGGTTTATGAATTGAACATGTGATATAACAAGGATTTTGTTATGAATTTTTATTGTTATAATAAAATGTATTACATTTTATCAATTGTAATCATTTTTTTTTGGCGCCTTAAAAGTCCTGTGGCTTGTTCCTCTTTTCTTTTTACATGTTAGATTGGGATGTGGTGTCATTTCTAATCTCGTTGCCCTCACCTTAAAACTCCCACAAATTAAGTGCCACTCATGGCCATCAAAGTGCCCTTTGAGAACGACAATTGTGTCGAAACTGGTCAGGGCGGTGCTACGTACGTGACGTCACCACGTCCCCACATGACCCCACAAGCACGGGTGTTCTTATGTTGATTTTTATATTATGTTATTTTAGCCTGCTGGCTACGATTTTTTATCATTGTTTTTTATGTATGGGAGCTTTTAATAAATATCCCTAATTTTTAAGAGGATAATGCACATGTTGCCTCCTTTTTTTTGCTGTTATAACTCTATGGTCTATGGTTTACATCCGCTGGAGAGAGGACAACATCCCTGGGCTGACGTATACTGATCGAGGAGAACACTGCGGGAGATCCACAGCTGAGAGGAATTTTCTGTATCCATAACCTCCGTAGAGGTTCATATCTGCATAGGCGCCTTTGACCTTATATCTTAAGGTCCAACTCATGTGGTAAGGGTCCCCCCCTTCTATTTACTTGACACTGGAGAAAAGATATACAGTGGTGGTGGCTTCATCGTCATCCTTATCTTCACTTACCCATTCCCTTTCCTGGGAACTTTTTTATCATTTATTTTCATACACGGACTTTGCTGTCTGGGGAACCAACAGCTGGGGAGCACCGATTTTTCAAAGCCGGGCACCCCTTCCATAGACTGTTAAACGTAGGTCTAGTCATGGACACAGTGAGGCGTGGACACAGTGAGGCATGGGCACAGTGAGGCGTGGACACAGTGAGGCGTGGACACAGTGAGGCATGGGCATGGTGAGGCATAGAGACAGTGAGGCATGGGCACAGCGAGGCATGGACACAGTGAGGCATGAGCACAGTGAGGCATGTACACAGAGAGGCATGGGCACAGTGAGGCATGCACATGGACACAGTGAGGCAAAGTGAGGCATGCAGATGGACACCCTAGGCTTATACTCGAGTCAATACGTTTTCCCATTTTTTTGTGGTAAAATTAGGTGTCTCGGCTTATATTCGGGTCGGCTTATACTCGAGTATGTATGGTGACATAATATAATGTAGTCATGGACACAGTGAGGCATGGGCACAGTGAGGCATGCACATGGACACAGTGAGGCATCAGCCTACAAGCTTTTTACAAATAGAGGTAAGAAGATTAGAGAAACAAATGTCAATTAGCCTACAATGTTATCTGCTGGCTAAAAATATGAATACAAGATATTTATATATAATAATTATTTTTTACCTAACCATTATTAAAAAAGGACAACATATACAAAACCCACCTTATTATTTTTTTAGCTTTCAGAACTTTGAATAAAAACAACATAATCAGTAAAGTGTGACATTTGAGTTTTGGATCTTATCTTAGTTTTGTTTTCAAAGAAAACCACTTTATTTCCTTCCTGAGAAACTCTCCTTGAGGTGTGATCTCAGTGACCACTTCTGTTCTTTCCACGGCTCACTATATTCAGTGTATAAACTCGTTAGTTTAATCTTTTTTTTTTTTTCAAAATTAATATCACGTTTTTGGGGAATATAAATTTATTGAAAAATTGTGAATTTCCTTTAAATTCAACAAAGACATTTTCCATGTAGATGTTTCATTGAGGTCCTCAGATTCCTAGAAGTTCTTCCTCTTCTTCTTCTTCTTCTTCCTCTTCCTCTTCTTCTCTACCACTTGTTGTGGAAGTAGGTGAAACATACCGCAGCAGATAATATAAATCCAGAGATCACCAGTCGTATTATATCCTGTGCCGTGTAATCTGAGGAGAGAACCAGAGATGGAAGTCATGTGATTTTTAGAACATACTGTGTGATTTTGAACTGTTACAAATGTATATAATGTGTATATGAAGGATCTGGATCAGCTCCCATCTTGTTGGGTGGAAGCAATGATGTTGTTTTATGTTCTAATAGTTCTCCTGTAGGAGGAGAGGTGACATCGAAAGTAAGAAAACTCAACTGAGATACAGGGAGTCCCCGACTTACTAACGCCCGACTTCCGAACAACTCCTACGTACAAACGGGACGCTGCGTGACGTATCTGCCGTTCTGCGCATGCACGGACATTTTTGACAGCGGGCACATTCAATGGAACATCGGAAAACATCGGAAATTTAAGAATTGCCGTTCTGCTCATGCGCATTCGACGGAACATCGGAAAACAAAGTATTGCCTGTTCTGCTCATGGGCATTCAACGGAACATCGGCAAACATCGGAAAACAAAGTATCGCTCGTTCTGCTCATTCGTATTTGATGGAAAATCGGAAAACATCGGAAAATGATGTAACTGCCATTCTGCATTTTCGACTTAAGAAAAAACCTAAAGTCCCTAGCCCGTTTGCAAGTCGGGGACCCCCTGTAAGCACATCACCTGCTGAAGAGGAGCATAAGTTACAAGATGGTAAATGAATAAGGAAAGGAAGGAAAGAGAAAAGGAATAAGGGAGTAAAGAGTTAGTTAAATAGAATAAGGGAAGTAAATAAAGACTAAGGGAAAGAGTATAAGGGAGAGGAATAAAGACTAAGGGAAAGAGTGTAAGGGAGAGGAATAAAGACTATACCAAAAGGAATAAGGAAAGGAAATAATGACTAAGGGAAAGATTATAACGGAAGGGAGGAAAGACTGATACCCTGTACACACGTTTGGATATCTGATGGAATCTAAATCCGATGGATTTTTTTCGTCGGATATCCGATGAAGCTGACTTTCATCAGTTTTGCCTACGCACCATCAGTCAAAAATCCAACCGTGTGCAACACGGTGACGTAAAACACTACGACGTGCTGAGAAAAGTTCAATGCTTCTTTCGACTTGATTCTGAGCATGCGTGGATTTTTGACCGATGGACTTCCACACAGAAGATCCTTTTTTTCTATCGTTTTTTTTATCTATAGGAAAATTTTAAAACATGTTCTATTTTTTTCACCGATGGAAAAACAAACCTGTGGGGCCCACACACGATTGGTTTGTCCGATGAAAACGGTCCATTGGTCTGTTTTCATCAGACAAACCGATCGTGTGTACAGGGCTTGAGGGAAAGAATATAAGGGAAGGGAATAAAGACTAAGGAAAAGAGAATACGGAAAGGGAATAAAAACTAAGGGAAAGAGAATAAGGGAAGGGAATAAAGGCTAAGGGAAAGAGAATAAGGGAAGGGAATAAAGACTAAGGGAAAGAGAATAAGGGAAGGTAATAAAGACTAAGGGAAAGAGAATAAGGGAAGGGAATAAAGACTAAGGGAAAGAAAATAACGGAAGGGAATAAAGACTAAGGGAAAGAGAATACGGGAAGGGAATAAAGACTAAGGGAAAGAGAATAAGGGAAGGGAATAAAGACTAAGGGAAAGAGAATACGGGAAGGGAATAAAGACTAAGGGAAAGAAAATAATGGAAGGGAATAAAGACTAAGGGAAAGAGAATACGGGAAGGGAATAAAGACTAAGGGAAAGAGAATAAGGGAAGGGAATAAAGACTAAGGGAAAGAGAATAAGGGAAGGTAATAAAGACTAAGGGAAAGAGAATAAGGGAAGGGAATAAAGACTAAGGGAAAGAAAATAATGGAAGGGAATAAAGACTAAGGGAAAGAGAATAAGGGAAGGGAATAAAGACTAAGGGAAAGAGAATAACGGAAGGGAATAAAGACTAAGAGAAAGAGAATAAGGGAAGGGAATAAAGACTAAGGGAAAGAGAATAAGGGAAGGAATTAAAGACTAAGGGAAAGAGAATACGGGAAGGGAATAAAGACTAAGAGAAAGAGAATAACGGAAGGGAATAAAGACTAAGGGAAAGAGAATAAGGGAAGGGAATAAAGACTAAGGGAAAGAGAATAAGGGAAGGAATTAAAGACTAAGGGAAAGAGAATACGGGAAGGGAATAAAGACTAAGAGAAAGAGAATAACGGAAGGGAATAAAGACTAAGGGAAAGAGAATACGGGAAGGGAATAAAGACTACGAGAAAGAGAATAAGGGAAGGGAATAAAGACTAAGAGAAAGAGAATAAGGGAAGGGAATAAATACTAAGAGAAAGAGAATAAGGGAAGGAATTAAAGACTAAGGGAAAGAGAATACGGGAAGGGAATAAAGACTAAGAGAAAGAGAATAAGCAAAGTAAATAAAGAATAAATTAAAGAGTATAAGGAAATGCAAGAAAGAATATATGAACATATATGAAAAGGAATAAGGAAAGTAAATGAAGGGAAAGAGAATAAGGGAATATAAATATTGCTGTTGATAGTTATCTTTTACATTGTTACACTGTAATATCTGTTTTTTTATTATCTCAATTATTAATTACCGGTATTCTCCTGAAAGCGGTTAAATGCTGCGAAACTTGTTGAGAACAAAGATATCCATGGGAATGCATCATGTCTTGATCCTCAACCCTAGAGGACATGAATGCTGGTGATATACATGGATTGTTTTGCATATCCCTTTCATGTCTATTATTAAGTACTTGGTATTCTATGTTTTTAAGCTTTTTTGTATTAATATATATTTTTTTTTTTCTAAAACTTTGAGTATGAGCTGTTTGAGTTGTACTGAGATAGTCCTAAAAATTCCCATTTGGTGTGATCGAGTGGGGCTCCAGCCCCCAATCTCTTTTTTCCCCTTCTATTGGATGATGGTACACTGACTTCACCTACTTTTCATGCAACTCCTACCAACAGAGGCTTTAGCTTTTTCTACCCCTGGGCAGTGTCAGGAACTTACCCCAGTATTTATATCCACATAGGAAACCCTTCAACCTTTATCCAATCACCTAGGAATGAGTTAAGGCAAATGATGATTGTCCAGCAACAGGATTGGTGGTTGGTGATGAAAAACGTTTGTGGAAACAACTAGTTCTAATTACTTTACCCAATTACCACTATTACATGGGGTCTGGGAAAAGTGTTAATTGAGTGTGTTACATATGGCAGAAGGTGTAAATTGTTGTCAAATCATTGGAGGTAACTTTGTTAAAACTGTATTATTTATGGGTAATATATAGTGCTGAAGGCCCTACCACTGTTTGAAGATGATTGTTTTAGTATGAGGGTGTTGGGGTCTTCAACATTACAGAACAAGTCCAACTAAATGTGACTAAGTGACACTAACTATACCACGACCAGGATAAATGAGAATCTTCAACAAAACATTACTTAAATGTCTGTAGGCGCCTTTTCACTGGTTATGCTGGATTTGATGTGCCTTATATACAGTAGATAGTGTACATTTATATTACCAATGTATAATTATACTGTGCTGCCACAGCAGTATTTTGTATTGAGTTTTGGTATGTTCCTGTATACCCTACTTCTATATTGTCAGGTCACCTGTGGCCAGGTGACAAGTTCACCCCGATGGAGACTAGTGATGAGCGGAATACGCCATATTCGATTTCGCGATATTTCACGAATATATAGAAGAATATTTGCGAAATATTCGTTAATATCGAATATTCGTGATATTTTATAAAAAAAAATTTGCGAATGCGAAATTGATTGCGAAATTCTCGTCAACACGCGAAAACTGAGTTCATTTCCTGGATTATAAACTAATATGCACTAAACACTAACTCTACTTACACAAACTTATATGACTAAACTAAAGCTAATTTTTTTTTTATACACAAAACACAGAAGGGCACAGAAAGTATTCGCGAATATTCGTAATATGAATATTCGCATTGCGAATATTCGGCAACATAAAAGGATCGCCTCAGCTACTCGGCCCAGGGTCTCTAATCATACCAGCAATGCTTTTAGACGTCGATGGAGATCACTAGGATGTGATCTGTTTTAAAAATAAATTTGAAAAAATACGAATATTCGCAATAGCGAATATTCACCGCGGTATTCGATTTATTCGCAAATACTCGAATATGCAATATTCGTAACGAATATTCGCAATGCGAATTTTCGTGAGCAACACTAATGGAGACAGAGGTGCACCGCTAGGTAGTGAACCCAATAGCAGACTGCTGCGGATGGACAGGAAACGTGAACCTAAGATTCCCCAGGGCGCGGAGTCTAAGGTCCAGCAGGTGTTCACCAGAGCCTCTAGTGGTGAGGATGGCCTTTGCTGCAACTGAACCCAGGTCGCGGCCCCTGGAGTCCCCCAGGTCAGGCTCCATAGGGAGAGAGGGGAAGCAGCCACTGAGGACACTGAGGAGATAGTGATGGGTAAGCCGAGTTTGGGGCAATGGGCAGACAAGGGTAACCAAGGGACAGGCCAAAGGTCAGGGTCACAGGCAAACAGGAGTAGTCAGAGACAAGCCAAAATCGGTATGCAGAAAGGTTAAAGTAGCACACAGCAGACAGGAACACAAGCTAACAAACAAAGTTAAACAGCAAAGCAGACCTGCAGTGCAACAGTTAATATAGACTTCCTGGGATGGCCTGGGTTGAAGCTATACAGGGAGGAAAGATGATAAAAGTCAGCCAGAAAGAGATTCAGGCCTCTAATGGACACATGGAGGAGAAGGTAAGCTGCCAGACATTATTGTCCATGACATATATAATGTTGTGTTATGGTGAGCATTGCTTCCGAGCATGCGTGTTTGTACTTTGGATTTTTTTTCTGACGGACTTGTATACACAAGATCGGATAATCTGATTCTGATGCCAGAATCAATAAAGAATATTAAGAATTATATTTTTCATCATACGATAACGGCAGCTAGAACAATAATAGCTGGCAATTGGAGAGAAAATAAAAGCCCAAATATAGCAGAGTGGATATGTGAAATGAACGAAATACAATATATTGAAAGACATATAAGAGAAGAAGGATACATAAATAGTCAAATGCCAGTAATATGACAAAAATGGGATGAAGTTCGGTTCTCGAAAGGAATGAGAGAATATTTATAAATGGAAAATAAGAGGACAACTTTGTGTATGCCAGCCTAGAATAAGCTACAATGGATTTCACTTCTGTGTTGTCTTGGTGGGTTAATACTGCCTGTGGATCTTCTAAAATCAGCAAGTTGCTAAACTATCCATACAGACTGGGTCTCAGGAGGAATGTATTTTGAATGAAGTGATATTAGAGACAGGACATGTACAGATCAGAGGCTTATTCAACTCTTCAAGCTCACCGTATTTCTGTATTATCTGGATATAGAGCCCATAACTAATTTTCCTCACAGTGTCAGACGTCGTCCTCACTTCACAGGTATATTTCCCAGAATCCTCCACTCTGTATTTATCGGATGCACTGAATTCCTGCACAGTCCGTGCATCTGTGTAGAAGGCAAAGTGCAGCTCTGTGCCGCCTCTGAGCGGATCCAGTCTGGTGTCACATCTCACCATCATGGAATCTCTTCCCGATTTATTGTACAGAATTAATATTTTTGGAGGAGAGAAGAGTTCTGGAACAGGAAATAAAAAAAACAATTGATGGGAATGTAGAATGGCATGGACAGGCATTATCACATACCTGTGACATCTGTGGGCACTGATTGGCATATGTATGGCATATTTTGGCACATATGGATGGCCATGGGGGATGTACCTGGCCATCCACATGTTGAAGGCTTTCCTGGTGGTCCTAGCGGCTACCCTGGTGGTCCAGCGTGGGCATCCAAAGGGGGCTGCACTGATGAACAATCATCGTGACCCCCCTGTCAGGAGACCCGCCGACCGACTCTCCTCTACTCGTATCTGTCAGACGCAAGGGAGGAAAAGCCGATCAACGGCTCTTCCTGTTTACCTTGTGATCAGCGGTGATTGGACACGGCTGATCACGTGGTAAAGAGCCTCTGTCGGAGGCTCTTTACCGAGATCGGTGGAGCGGTGTGTCGGACTGACACACCGCACCACCAATTGGCGCGATGTGCGCCCCCACGGGTGCGTGGCGGCTGTTATCCTGCAGGACGTCAATAGACGTCCAGTCAGGATAAGGAAACCACTTCCCGGACGTCAATTTGCTGTTGACCGGGTGGGAAGTGGTTAAAGGAAACTATTTAGAAAATAAAAAACGAACCTTTACAACCCCTTTGCTAATTGTAAAGGCTAATATGCAAGTTATTGCCCTAAAAAGTGTTTGGGGACCCGGGTCTTGCTCCTGGGGACATGTATCAATGCAAAAAAAAAGTTTTAAAAACTGCAGTTTTTTTCGGGAGCAGTGATTTTAAATGACTTTTTATCCTTCAGAAATGTAATTTTGTGCAGGGACTGTTATAAACACAGGAAACATGTACCACTTTACAGGTATACTATAGACACCGTATACGCGTGCGGACAAAACCCCTGTTTTTAACGCATACTGTTAGGCAGGTTAATTTGGTTGTTCTGTAGGCTGGTCTGTAAGAAGGCCTGGTTCTTTCCTGGGCATTCCCCAGGTTTTGTTGTTATCTGTTTTAGCCTACCAATGCCACTTACTGTGATTGCCAGCAATAGATGGGGGCGGTGGACACGTTTTTGTTTCACCTGTGGTGTTTATATTGGTCCAGCAGTGCACCAACACCTTTGCAGCCATTGTGCTATATGCTGGGTGCTTGGTGTGCTTCTGTACCTTTTAGGAGGGGTGGCTCCCCTTCAGTCCACCTGCCCTCATCTATCCATTAAAATGCATGTGCCTCCACTATGGGGACACTCACTGTTTAGTGTTAGGACCACAGATTACAGGGTGCCTTGGTGCGGCTCTGTGGCTTACACATGCGTTTGCAAATGCGTGCGGACAAAACCCCTGTTTTTAACGCATACTGTTAGACAGGTTAATTTGGTTGTTCTGCAGGCTGGTCGGTAAGGAGGCCTGTTTTTTTCCTGGGCATTCCCCAGGTTTTGTTGTTATACTATAGACACCCCCAGGAACGAAATGTAAAGGAATATTTCACTTTTATTGTTTCACTTTAAGCATTATTAAAATCACTGCTCCCGAAAAAAATGCATTTTTTTTTACTTTTTTTGCATTGATACTTGTCCACTGGGGCAGGACCCGGGTCCCCAAACACTTTTTATGACAATAACTTGCATATTAGCCTTTAAAATTAGCACTTTCGATTTTTCCCATAGACTTTGCCAGGGTGTTCTGCGGCTTTTGAATTTGCCGCAAACACCCCAAATTGTTCGCTGTTCGGCGCACTGGCAATGTTCGAGTCAAACATGAGTTCTACTCGAACTCGAAGGTCATCCCTATTAGTGATCAGCAGATTGCGGGTGCAATGCAAGGCTCTTGCAGACTTTCAGTGTATCTGTCTGCTCATACCTCTTAGGCCCCGTACACACAAGCAAATAAATCTGTTCAAATCGGTCTGACAGACCGATTTGAACAGATTTGTCTGCTAGTCGTTTTGGTTTGATCGCTGTACACACGATCAAACCAAAATCCCCGCCGGCAGACAGCGCGGTGACGTGGCGGTGACGTTGACGCCGCCACGTCACCGCACCAGGAAGTAAATTACTTCCGCGCATGCGTCAAATCCATTCGACGCATGTGCAAGCAGATATGTCTGCTGGTTAGCGTACTAACCAGCAGACATGTCGGGCGGACGGATTCCCAGCAGACAGATTTTAAAGCATGCTTTAAAATCTGTCGGCTGGCCAAATCTGTCTGTCCGCCCGTACACACGATCAAATCTGTCTGCTGAAACGGTCTGTCAGACCGTTTCCAGCAGGTAGATTTGATCGTGTGTACGCAGCCTCATAGGCAGGCAGTTAGTTAGTTCATCGATGACTACAAGCCTTCAGCTGCAAAAAGTTCAAACATTCACAGAACTCTGTAAAAGAATGACGTGGCCGTGTGGGTGGAGCCCCACACGATCCGCTCTTTCCAAATATTGACAGTGGGTGCAGGGAGAAGTTCCCCAGCCTGCTGTCACAATAAAAGGGGGAGTGGAAAAGAGCATTTTTTTGTGGGATTTCACCTTCCTTTGGATCGGCTAAGGTTACTAAAGCACAGTTTTAAATAGGACTTTAATATACCTTTTACAGAGATAAAGGAGACATCTGAGAACTCATTGACATCTGAACTATCATAATGTTGTATTCGTTTAGTACATTTGTAGTCCAGACTGACTCCTCCTTATATTAGGAATATGGAATGTGGGGTCAGATTCTGAGGATTTTATCTCCTGATCATCCTTGTAGAATGTTGTGTTTATTGCATAATAAGATATCCAATGATGACATCTCAGAGTCAGGGGGTCTCCCTCATAGATGGCAGATGGGGGTCTCTGCAGGAGGACATAACCTGAAATGTAATAAAATGATACTTTATGTTGTTCTATTCACACCCAACAATCTGTAATGATGGAGATGAGATGAGATCACTCACTTTGTGTAACATTTAGGAAGACTGGATCACTGATATCACCACCGATGGTCTCACACTGGTAATATCCTCTGTCCCGGTATACTGAAGATGTTATATGACATCTCTGTTGATCTCCTGGTATTGGTCTCTTATCTTTGTACCAGTGATAGGTCCGGGGCTCCTCAGTAGACGTCAGATCACATGTTAGAGTCACATCGTCATAGTATAATATATTCCCCCAGTTGGGTGTGAAGGTCACCACAGGTTTGATGGCCCCTCCTATAGAAGAAAAGAGATCACACAGAACACATAGAGAGCACAGTGTGCAGCACAACACAAACATTTTAACACATTTAGTGTGAAAAAAATAATTGTTGAAAAGGGAATATTTGTAGTCCTGGGCACTGAAATTTTTCCATACATGTTGGCAGATCTGTGTTTTCAAAAATGAAAACTACTCCCCTTACACAGCACATCTTCTGGTTACTGCAAGTGATGACCTAATCAGTCCAATTACCTGAAGCAATCAAGCTCCATTAAAAAAAAAATCATAATAAGAATATATATTTTTTGTATCTTTTGGCGAGAGATTAGACCAGGGGTGGCCAACCAGTGGCCACATGTGGCCCACGGAGCCCTCTGATGTGGCCCGCCACCTCCTGCTCTGAAATGGGCGGTTGGCAAGCCCAGATCGCAGGTTGCCGACCCGCCATACCGCAGCATCAGTGTTGTGAATGAAGCTGGTGGTAGAGGAAGAAAGCGGCTGCGGAGCAGAGCCCCATAAGCTGATGCATCCTCTACAACACCGGCTTTTGTCACAGGCAGAATCTATGGCAAAGTTCAGCTAACCCGCAGAATAGGCACAGGTGGACTACGCTGCACCCGCGGTGTGGGTAAACCGCATCACATCAGTGTGAAAGCAGTCTTAGGCCCTTTTCACACGATCAGCCCAACCAAATGGGACCAACAATTCACCGCTATAGAGGGACACCTACCTCCAATCCGAAAAAACAGAAGGGAATTCGTCCCCTTTCATCTGGGAAGGTCGGAGGGCCTATAGAGTAGCCGTGACTTGTCATCCGCCGGCTCTGCTCATTGTGGCCCACGACTGGTTACCAAGTTGCTTATGTGGCCCTTGCTCTTCAAAAGGTTGGGCACCCCTGGATTACACCCTCTGTAAAAATGTTCTATCTATGTTTGCAATCAAGACCTTTAAAAACTTGGAATCCATAATATGCAGGAAATGCTGGGAGTTGTAGAATGCCCAAGCTTTAGCCCACAGAGCTTACAACCGAATACAAAAAAAAGATTATTGAAGGACACACCTATAGACACTAGACCCTAGAGCTTGCAATCAAGACCTTTAAATCTTGAGGCCCAGGCAATGGAGGAAATGCTGGGAGTTGTAGTTCTATGGCAGGATGCCCAAGCTTTAGCCCCCAGAGCTTGCAATCAAGACCTTTAAAATTTGGAAACCAGAACATGCAGAGAATGCTGGGAGTTGTAGTTTCCACAAAGCTTACAATCGAATATAGAAAACCATAGATTATTGAAGGACACGCCTACAGACACTAGGCCCTAGAGTCACTCACCCTCTTTGTCCAGGCGACCAATGTCACTGAAAAGGTGAACAGAGAAGCCAAACACCACATGTGAAATGGAGTCACAGATCTAGCAAAAACCTGCAGCAAGGAGCATGATTTGCCAGTAAACCATCGATTATGGAGTCAATCTGCAAGCTCTAGGGCCTAATGTCTATAGCAGGGGTCCTCAAACTACGGCCCACGGGCCAGATCTGTCCCGCCAGTGTGATATACCCAGACCGCGGACTGCCCCTTTAATATCGCAGCATTCCCCTTCCCTCTGCTACCTTCTTATCACACAAGATGAGAAACACGACAGGTCCGGACAAAAGACGGTGCTTTTGAGTTAAGCAGCAGGGCAGTTTCAGCAATCAAACACCTGCCTTTCCTGCCCTTTGTCTGGACCTGCCACCATTCGCATCTTGTGTGATTGATGTAGCAGAGAGGCAGAGTGTTGGGATGTTATAGAAGGGGCGGCAATGCAATATCGATGGGGGGATCTGTGATGGGGGGAGATCTGTAAAGGGGGAGATCTTTGATGGGGAGTCTGTGATGGGGGTCTGTTATGGGGGGGCTGTGTGAGGAGAGGAGTTTGTGCTGAGTGGGCTTTGTGATGGGGTGAGTCTGTGATGGGGGGAGTCTGTGATGGGGGATCTGTTATGGGGGTCTGTGATGGGGGAATCTGTGATGGGGGGAGTCTGTGATGGGGGATCTGTTATTCTGGGCTTTGTGATGGCGAGAAGTTTGTGTTGGGGGGCTTTTCGATGGGGAGAATCTGTTATGGGGGCTTTTTGATGGAGAGGAGTTTGTGGTGGTGGGGTCTGTTATTGCGGGCTTTGTGATATAGAGGAGTTTGTGTTGGGGGGCTTTGTGATGGGCGTTAGTTATTGGGGGCTTTGTGATGGAGAGAAGTTTGTGTTGGGGGGGCTTTGTGATGGGGACCTAATATGGGTGGAATCTGTGATGGAGAGGAATCTGTAATGGGGGGGGGGGGTTCCGTGATGAGGGGGGTCTGTGTGGGGGACAGGTTCTGTGATGAGGGGAGTCTGTAAAATACTAAAAAGTTTATGTTGATTAAAATTGTTCTTTATTTTAAATATTGTATTGGTTTTTCCTGTTTTGTTTTTTTTTGCACTTCAAATAAGATGTGTGCATAGGTTCATATTTTTTTAAACTATAGTCCGGCCCCCCAACAGTCTGAGGGACCGTGAACTGGCCCCCTGTTTAAAAAGTTTGAGGACCCCTGGTCTTTAGAAAGCAGGGACGATCCACCCTATAGGCTCACTATGCAAGCAGCTTAGGGCCCCGCAAAGCTGCAGGGGGCCCCCCAAATTACTAGAGGCCCCGCCTGGTGAGAAGTCATTTTTGGCCCCCTCACCCCACTTCTCAACTCGCTGGCTGCATGGGAGAAGAGGTAAGAAGTCTGCACCCCGCCTTCTGGGCCAGATTCTCATAGATTTGCCCTGGCGTAGCTTAAGCCATTTACACTACGCCGCCGCAACGTAACAGAGCAAGTGCCGTATTCTCCAAGCACTTGCTCCGTAGTTTGCGGAGGCGTAGTGTAAATGGCCCAGCGTAAGGCCGCGTAATTCAAAGGGGTTGGCTTGTATTTAAATTAAGCGCGCCCCCGCGTCGATCGAACTGCGCATGCGCCGGCCGGGGAAAAAGCCCAGTGCGCATGCTCCAGCTCACGTCGGAAAGCGTAGTTGAAACCGACGTCAAAACGACGTGATCGTCACTACGCAATGCCCTATTCGCGAACGACTTAGTAAAACGATGTAAGCGACAGAAAAACGCTGACCCGACGCCATACTTAACATGGCATCCGACGGCACCCGACGGCATCCGACGGTACTGCGTAAGGTTACTCCACATATTAGCAGGGCTAACCTTACGCGGTCGAAAACGACATAAGCGACAACGGGGCGGCGTAAAAGCGTTAGGGAATCTGCGTAGTAGCCTCATTTGCATAGGCAAATGAGAAAACAACGTAAAGGCCACCTAGTGGCCGGAGTTGTCATTACAACTACGATCCGCAAGTGTAATTGTATTACACTTGTCGGATGTTCAGCCGTATCTGAACATCCGATTCAAGGAATCACTCGCATAGATACCCGGCAAAAAAAATGGTGATACGACGGGGTATCTGAGATACTCCGTCGTAGCGCCTCTGAGAATCTGGCCCTCTCACTTTAATGTAAGATGTCAGTTCCGATAGCAGAACACCCCCTCCCCCCGCTTCTCAACTTTATTATTTAATGTGACATGTCACTGTCGGCAGTGCCCCCCCACTTCTCAACTTTAATGTGACATGTAATGTTGCTTAGGGCCCCAGGGAGGTCAGGATCAGCACTGATAGAAAGAAACTTGTAAGCTGATTGGTTAGTTTGCAGAGCTGCATCAGATTTGTGCACCAGTGTTGGTAAAATTTGCCCTGTGTATCTTTACAGCAATGCAAGGCTGCGTTAACAATTGTTTTCTGATTGTACATTAAGCTGCACTTCCTCAGCTCAGTGTATATTCTCATCTGTTTTCCCGAGATGCATTATCTCGTGTGCACTTGGGCCAGAGTTTCTCAGGTCAGGTTGGCAAGATGGCTGAACCTGGAAGATAACCAGGTGAAGATGTCAGCTGCAGGGATGGAGGACCATGAGAGATCATGGACCTCGTATTGATGGAGGGGCTGCCTTGGCAGTTTGCCTATCATATGCTGTGCCTACACCACCCGGGTGTATCTATGTAGCAATGATAGGTTTTCATCAAATGGTAGACATGTGCATTCGTTTTCGTTAGAATGCATTTTCGTCCGAAAATCTGTTTTTTTCGTTATTGTTTTAACAAACGATAACAAAAGTGCAAGAAACGAAAACCGAAAGATCTGACATAAAAAATGCTTTATTTTCGTTTTCGTTGCAGTAAAAATTCGATATAGAGAGATTCGACATTATAGGGAAAAGATTTGACATCATAGAGAAAAGATTTGACATCATAGAGAAAAGATTTGACATCATAGAGAAAAGATTCGACACTATAGAAATAATAGATTAGACATTACAGAGAATAGATTTCGATTTATGAGACATAAAGATTAGACGTTCCGTCGAATATTGTTTTGATCATTCACCAGCAACCAAAAAGATTCGACGTTCCGTCGAATATTCTTTTGACCATTCGACAGAAACCAAGTATTATTGGATTTTCGGACGAAAGCTATTCCCCAACGAAAAACTAAATAAATCAAAACAATTTTCGTGAGTAACTAAATAAATTTATTTTCCAAACGAAAACGAAAAAACAAAACGAAATATTCCAGTCTGCACATGTCTATCAAATGGTACTAGACCTGTTTGCCCTGCAGAAGCTGTTTCTCCAAAATACTCAAATTTATTGATTGTCAGAAAAAGGCTTTTTTTTCCTCTTGTCTTTGACTGAAGACAGATACACTTGGGGCCAGATTCAGGTAGAGTTAGGCTGGCGGATCAATGGATCCGCCAGCCTAACTGTCACTTTAAGCCGGCGTTTTTGTTTTCTGTAACCAAAAAACAAGAAACGCCGGGTTGGAGTTCCGATGCGATCGGCGCAATTCAATTTCGCCATCGCATCGTTACCTTAACTTAAAAATGGCGCCGGGGGCGTTCCCGCCGATTTACGCTCAAAAAATATGTTAATGAGCGGGAATCGGCAATTCACAATCTTTTTCGGGCGCGACGCAGTGACTTTACGACGTTTCCGGAAGCGATACGCGGCGTATAGATAAAGCAGCCCCCTAGTGGAGTATCCTATGTTAGGTATAGGCGTCGTCATCGCGTCGGAAAAAAAACAAATCGCGTCGCTTGCGTAAAACATTCATGAATGGGGATGTGACGTCATTGACGTTCACTGACAGAATTTGGAGCATGCGCACTGGAATGCATTGACACTCGACGCATGCGCAGTACGTTCGCCGCGGTATGGCGCTTAGTTTGAATACTACACGCCCCGTACCCGCCCAATTTGAATTCCGCCGGCTCATTTGCGATGCGCTGCCACAACTTTAGGAGCAAGTGCTTCATGAATAACAGCACTTGCTCCTAAAATTTCGGCAGAGTAACGTAAATGAGAAGCGTTACTCCAGAGCAAAGATGCTCTGATCTACCTGAATCTGGCCCTTGCTTTGCATGCCAAAAGACTTAAATTCAGAAACACGAGCCACAGGAAGACAAAAAAAAAAAAAACGGCACAAATATGGGGAAGTCTAGCCCGCTCAGCCAGCCCTGTAGGTCCTTCGCCTCTCTTTTTTTAGGAGACCGCATGGCCAAAGTGCATGCGTGTTAAACCAATTTCTTGTGCGTGCACGTTTGGTGGTTTTTGTGGGAGGGGGGTGGGCGTACTAAGCACAGGCTTACCTTGCATAGCACACCCACCGGGAGCCGGACTGAGACCACCAAACTCAATTCACATGTAGCCGAGACCGGGATCCGAACCCTTGGCTACAGAGGTGAACGGCTTATCAGCGCAGTGCCAATCACGTTGAGCCACCACAGCTCCCTCTGCTTTAAAACCTGTTTGATGGACACCTGTCCGTCGGACAGGTTTGATGGTATGTACACAAAAGCATCGGACCAAAAATCCGCACATGCTCAGAATCGACGCATGCTTGGAAGCATTGAACTTCGTTTTTTCATCACATCGTTGTGTTCTACGTCACCGCGTTCTGGTCTGATCGGATTTTGGTCCGATGGTGTGTACGCACATTAGACCATCAGACAAGTTCAGAGTTGTCGAACAAGTTTCATCAGACCGGTCTGATCGTGATCGTGGGTACATGGCCTAAGAAAACTTGGAGGCAACTTCAAAGCAACTTCGAGGCAACTTCAAGTTGCCTCCGGGACAGGGTAACTTTGTCAGTGGCCAATAAAACAATAATCAGCTCTGTGGGAGGGAGGGGTTTGCCTGAGAAAACTTTTTTCTCTTCATGTAAAGTTGCTTCAGTTAAGACAGTGATCCGACTTTGGAGGCAACTTCTATTGAAATCAATGGGTACAGGTCACCTAGAAGTTGCCTTGAAGTAGGTACAGGTAGAGAGCGACTTCAGTAGTGTACATTAAGATGGCTCTCATTCACTTCAATTGCTCATGTTGTGGGACTTGGGGCGACACAAGTCGGATCCCAAGTCGCGGTAGTGTGAACGGGCACTATAGCCCAGTAGTGTGCAAAATGTATAGCCTTTTACAGCTGCATTAATGACCTAAACGCCTTTCTCAGAACACTTTAGGATCACATTTGTATATTATTGTTGCATTAATGGCATTTTATGCAGTATCAGCTCCATACTCACCACCAGTTGTTTCCACGTTCAAAGCTGAAAAGCCAAAATGCACTCGTTAGAAACTATCATGTACATGTCATTAAAACATATGATTTTTTTTATGAGAAGAATATTGTTAGGATCCCAATAGTCTTAGGTCACATAAGATTGGACCCGTTGCTCTCACTTAGGTGAAAGCACACATGGGAAAACTAGGTCTATGGCTTTGGGAGGCTGCGTTGAGCAACCAGATTTTATGTTGATACTCCCCCATTGTGTAACCATCAACTGCCCTTATATTCATTCTCATTCGTATTCCTGGTATTGCACAATGGCCACTTCTTTCACTTTCCTCTCCACTATGCCTTTCCCCACTTTATTTGTATTTATTTTCTTTGTGTTGTCACGTTTTTGTATTTTTTTGTTGTGTACACGTTTTGCACAGTGTGATGAGAAGGGTGCTGGTCCTCGGTAGAGTTGAACGAACCCGAACTGTAAAGTTCGGGTTCAGTACGGACTTTGGGTTTTTCCCGAACCCGGACCCGAACCCGAATAATTGGTGAAAGTACGGGTCCGGGTTCGGAGTTCGGGAAAAAAAAATGCGCGGAGGTCCCCCCAAATTCAATAACCAGACCCTTTAGGTCTGGTATGGATATTAAGGGGAACCCCGCCGTCAATTTAAAAAAAATGGCGTGGAGTTCCCCCTAAAATCCACACCAGACCCCTTATCCGAGCACGTTGACCTGGCCGGCCGCAGAAAAGAGGCGGGGACAGAGTGCGGCCCCCCCTCTCCTGAACCGCACCAGGCCACATGCCCTCAACATTGGGAGGGTGCTTTGGGGTGCCCCCCAAAGCACCTTGTCCCCATGTTGATGGGGACAAGGGTCTCATCCCCACAACCCTTGCCCGGTGGTTGTGGGGGTATGCGGGCAGGGGGCTTATCAGAATCTGGAAGACCCCTTTAACAAAGGGGACCCCCATATCCCAGCCCCCCCTGTGTGAAATGGTAATGGGGTACACTGTACCCCTACCGTTTCACGAAGGAAGTGTAAATAGTAGTTGTCTGAAAAAAAAACACACACAGTCACAGAGAGTGATTTACCATGGTTTTCCTCCTTTTTGGGAAACCGATCTCAAACGGTGAAACTGGGACCGTTCATTTCTGGAAAACGCACGGTGTCATGTGGAGTCCCCCAAGGCTCACCTCTGTCACCGGTGCTCTTCAACATCTATCTTCGACCTCTCTTTGAAGTCATCAGTAGTCAACAACTACTTTATCACTCATATGCAGACGATACGCAACTGTATTTTCGCATCTGCAATAGAAAGGATCATCATCTCAACTTAGAGAATTGTCTCTCTTCAATAGAAAAGTGGATGACTAGGAGTTATCTCAAACTCAACAATTCTAAAACGGAACTTCTTCTGTTTCAGGCCAGTCGCAAGAGTCAACTAACAACAACCTGGACACCTCCACCCATTCTGGGCCAGATCATCTCCCCGAGCGCCAAAGTCAAAAGTCTGGGGATCATTTTTGACACCCACATGACTATGGACGCACAAATAGGGTCAGTAGTCAGCGGATCTCACCATCTGCTGCGCCTACTCCGCAGACTGATTCCATTTATTCCCAAAGAAGATGTGCCAGTCGTGGTGGGAACAATTGTGAACTCCAGGCTGGACTATGCAAATGCTCTCTACCTCGGACTCCCAAAGTACCAAATCGCCCGTCTGCAAGTCGTACAAAATACGGCCGCCAGACTGGTGACTGGGAAAAAACCCTGGGAATCAATCTCACCGTCGCTGAGATCCCTTCACTGGTTGCCAGTAAAAGACAGAATTGCTTTTAAAGCGCTCTGTCTGACCCATAAATGCATCCACGGAATAGCCCCGCAATATCTTTGCGATAAAATAGAACCCCACAATCCCAATCGCGCTTTGCGATCCAGTGACCAAAATTTGGTCAAAGTACCCAAAGACAGATTCAAGTCCAAAGGAGAAAGAAGGTTTGCTGTCCAGGGTCCCAGACTTTGGAACGCTTTACCAACCAGCATTCGGTTGGAGGAAAACCACCTGACCTTCAGAAGGCAGATAAAAACTCTGCTCTTTTGATGTCAAGAGAGACTGATACAACTAGCGCCCAGAGGCGATTTGGTTCGCATGTGCCGCGCTATATAAGTTTTTTTTCATTCATTCATTTTCACACCGTAGAACAAAATATTTTATTAATTAAACCAAATAAAAATACAGCGGTGTACATAGACTATCGATGCTGCTCCCTGCTCCAACGTTGTCTTTTATCCAGCGCCGGGTGATGTCTCCAGCGATGGGTGATCTCTCCAGCGACGGTCGGTTGGTCCAGCGATGAGAAGATCCATCCATTCAGAGCACAGCTCTGCGAATGATGCGTCGGAGCTTGGCGTTTCTTTTATAGGGGAGACGGGCCACGCGCGTCATGTGACCCCATCCTCCTCTGACGCACACTGTGCTACATCACTGGGACAGCCCTATTCCTTAGTCAGGAATAGGGCTGTCCCAGTGACGTAGCACAGTGTGTGTCAGAGGGGGACGGGGAGACATGACGCGTGGCCCGCCTCCCCTATAAAAGAAACGTCAAGCTCCGGTGCGTCATTCGCGGAGCTGTGTTCCCCTTAATATCCATACCAGACCTAAAGGGTCTGGTTATTGAATTTGGGGGGACATCCGCGCATTTTTTTTCTAAAAGTCTGTGTCCCATTGACTTCAATGGGGTTGGGAGTTGAGGTGTCCGCTCAACTCTAGTCCTCGGGCCTGCCCTGAAAGGCCGCGGTACCAACCCGATGAGAATGGTCCGACGGACCGCTTTCATCGGGTCACCGTTGAAGTGGCCTGATGGTCTGATGTGCGTACACACCATCAGTTCAAAAATCGATCATGTCAGGTGACGTAAAACACAATGACGTGCTGAAAAAACGAAGTTCAATGCTTCCAAGCATGCGTCGATGGCCCATACACACGGTCGGTTTGGAGCGATGAAACTGGACTTCAGTCCATTTTCATCGGGTTGGACCGATCGTGTGTACATGGCCAAAGTCTTGGGAGGGGGTGGACATGGTCGTTTGGCCTGGTTCGCCCTCTCTCATGGGGTCTCCCTTCGGAGGAGCCCCACCAAGTACTTGGGTGGGTCTGTTTCGGCAGACCCTCCAGAGAAAGGGGTCCTTCTGGCTTCGGATGGTCGGACCAAGTGTAAGTACCCTGTTCCCTGTCAGAAGCCTAACGCCCCGGGGGATTCAGGGAAGAGCCCTCTAATTTTAGAGGGCTAGTGTACCCGCTGCACGTTTTTGACGCACCTCTTTATGTTGTGCACATTTTTTTGGCACAGGGTGAGTTTTTAAGTGTGTTACACACGCCATGGGCTTTCAAAAAAAATATATATATGTATATATTCATTCTCAAAAGCCCCTCTTACACAGTGATTAGACATGTTAATGAATCCATCAAATCCTTCCTTGCATCCATCATAACCCTTTATCAAGCTTCTTCTATTATGCTTTATGCAACCTCCAGCCAATCCAACACCATCATTACTTATCTATAATAAACAGGAACCTTCAAGACTGTGACAAGACTACGAACTGAGCTTACAATTAATACTTATAAAACAGCACTAGTAGGAAATCTCTGCCCAGATGCTCCTCTCTGTGATGCTGTGATGTGTTATCCACCAGCAATGAGAGGATTATGCTAAACAACTGTGACATTACCTATGGAACAAGACGGCTTGTACTTTAGACAGCGTCCTTAGTGAATACGATGGAAGACGAAGAAGAAGAGAGGGCATTTATCCACAACAGATGCAAATATAATGGGTGTGCTTTAGATAGAACTTCCAAAAACTTCATAGTAATAAGTTGTTTTGTGTGTTTCATAAGATCTCAAAAAAAAACGACACTCAACCGATATGCAGATAATATAAAATAAATAAAAACCTTTCTACTTACACAAGAACACGACGGCGAGGAAGATGGACATGGTAGTCGGGACCTTGAAGTTGTGACTGAAGCAGAAGCAGAAGTTATGAACATCTTCTCACTTCCTCAGTTTTATTTATAGACGTTTCTACAGAATTTAATCTGATGCTGTAAGGTTGTAGAAAGAGGAATAATCTGTCATAGCCATATCAGATTTCAGATCAGTGTAGTAGTCACGTAGGCCATGCACCTGAGGTGAGACCGAAGTAGTGGGGAGGCCTCCCTTGCACCTCGGGTCCTTTAAGTCTCTGGAGATGTAGACAGAGACTTGGTGGACACCGAGTGCCACGGGTGCCAGGGGTGCGGAGCATCGTGCAAGCCTTAGTCCGAGATCTGAGCCGAGGTCAAGTCCACTCTGGCAATGAAGTACAGAAGGGTTAATCAGAAGAAGAAGTATGGTCGAGATCCAAGCCAGGCAGGGTCGGTTCCAATCTGGCAGCTGAGTACACAAGGGGCATAGATGTAGAATGGTCAAGGTACAAATTCAAAGTCAAATTGCAAGCAGCAATCAAGAGTAGTCAAATAGGTTTCCAGGTCACAACAAGTTCAGACAGATCACACACTAGCACAGGAACAAGGGGGGACTGAAGATAATCCAGCAATTTGGCAGTGTCTGTGCTGGGCTTATATAGGGTAGTTTGAGGTCACATACTGTGCGCCTCCTGGATATTTTCCTGCCTTTTTCCATCGAGTTGAGGGCATTTCCTGTGTGCCTCGCGGGCATTTTCCTGCCTTTTTCCATCAAGTCTTCTGCGCAGGTGCAGGTTGGCGCATTGAGGCGTCTTTCGTGCATGCCCAGTTGGCATGAATTTCCTCTTGCGGCACCACGCCATTGGTGCATGCGTAGTAAGCCTTGGACTCTTACAGTAGCCGGTTCTGATAAAGGTGCCTTCTTGGTATGAAAGCCTAAACAAAATTCAAATTACATTTTATGGTGGACACTGCTGGCTTTGTAACTTGGGTTGCTAATCTAGCTAGAATATACAATGTTGAGCAAACTTGCTTGGAGTTAAGTTTTAGCTATCAGTGATACATGCAAGGATCACCACCCCAAGCATCCACTGCTGCAAATACAATCAAGTACTAGTCTATGGTAGACATCTGCATGACGAAAAAATGAGTTTAGTTTTGTTTAGATTCGTTAATCCAGTTATTCAGTTTAGTTAAATTTGGTTGATTCGTTCAATTCATATTCGGGATTCGTATTTGGAATTTGTTTTGTCTTTTTTCAAATTGTCTTCGAATTTATCGATTTTTTTTTCAATTCGAAACATTCAAATTACTACATTTTGAATCGATCGAAACTAAAATGTTATTCTTTTTTCAATTTTCGAATGCGGCAAAGTGAATAAACGAAAGAAAAATCTTCACCAAATGATTACAATGACTCTTTAACTGCATCAAACCTGGCCACTGTACATATACGGCCAGGTGGGTGCTTCCTGCTTCTGAGTGGACATTCAGGAATGTCCCTTAGAAGGGGCGAGATCTTGCGTGCGCTGGACACAGATCAGCAGCAGGGCTCTGTGATTGGCCCTCCTGATCACATGACGGCCGTGTCCAATCACAGCCTTCATGTGATGTAAATACAGACCGGTTTCTAGGCGATCTGCTCCCCTCTCCTCACACAGAAGTTGTCGGTGAGGAGAGGAGAGCGGATCGCTGCAGCCGCTGGTGATCAGTGAGTATGAGCTGTTTTGTTTTTTTACAGCTTTTTACACACTGATCACCAGCCTAGTGTAAATACACAATGTAAAATACACAAAGTCCCCACACATGTCCCCACATATAAAAACACCTATCCCCCACATATGTAATAGTAAAATGTCCCAATGCACACATATGTCCATGATCACCTGCGCACATCTGTACATGATCATCTGCGTACATCTGTCCGTGATCACACAAACCAATTATTATACACTTAACAGGATTTTTTTTACCAAAGACATTTTGGCTTAAATTTATGACAAAATTTGATTTTATTGAATTTCTTTTAAAATAGAAAGAATATTTGTTTATTTTTTTCAAATTTCCACAACATTTTCACTTACTGTATATAGCAAAAGAGAGAGAGTATACATACAGAGCAAGCACAAATTGAAATAAAGAAATTGCCAAAAGCATTACCGTGCCTGGTAGAAATAGATATATGTTCCCAGTTATGGGATGGGGCGTGGGACTGTACGCATGCAAATTTGGGTATGTTGACTAATAAGTAAAGAATGATAATGTTGACTCTAGAGCTGCAGAGATCATACACCACAGACCAAACTTGTATACATAAAAAAATATTAATTTTAATCATTTATCACATTTAGTACATACAGGACTAAAAGAAATGATCATATGAGAGGTTGTATTTCACCATAGATGGAATTGGATATTGGTGTATACAGTAGGTCCGACATGTTTCGCCCTTCAGGTTTCCCCAGGAACACATATGCATATACAGTGGGTAACCGCGATATTGTGTCAATCTCGCTCCCTTTCTCGGCGAGACTGACCACCTGCGAGCCCCATCGCGGTAAACAGCGCCGAGCTGGCTTGCCACGATGGAGACAAAGCCGTCATAGAAGCGACGGGGATCCGACGTGGGTTCCCGCCAATTCTACACGTGGGCGGCGTTTGTTATGAATCCTGAAGGGGAAGTCCCCGCCGGATTTAAAAAAAAAATCTGGCATGGGTTCCCCCCTCAGGAGCATAACGGGCCCTTAGGTCTGTTATGAGTTGTAAGGAGACCCCCCCTACGCCGAAAAAAACGGCGTGGGGGTCCCCCCACAATCCATAACGTATCCAAAGCACGCCAGCCGGCCGATCAGGAGAGGAGTGGGGGCGGGCGAGCGAGCGCCCCCCCTCCTGAGCCGTACCGGGCAGCATGCCCTCAACATGGGGGAGTCAGGTGCTCTGGGGCAGGGGCGCGGACTGCGGCCCCCCCACCCCAGAGCACCCTGTCCCCATGTTGATGAGGACAGGGCCCCTTCCCGACAACCCTGGCCGTTGGTTGTCGGGGTATGCGGGTGGGAGGCTTATCGGAATCTGGGAGCCCCCTTTAATAAGGGGGCCCCCAGATACCGCCCCCCACCCTAAGTGAATGAGTATGGGGTACATCGTACCCCTACCCATTCACCTGCAAGAAAAGTCTAAACACAAATAAACCACACAGGGTATTGAAATATTTTATTAGTTGGCTGCCAGGGTGGGTGTGTATGGTCGCTTTTATAAAAGCGCCCCCCCTCGGCGGGCTTCATCCGACATCTTCGGCGGGGGGGTGGGTCTTCTCCGATCTCTGGGGGGCTTCTCCGCTCTCGGGGGGTCTTCTCCGATCTCCGGGGTTCTTCTCCGAACTCCGGGGGTCTTCTCCCGCTCTCCAGGGGTCTTCTCCGATCTCCGGGGGTCTTCTCCCGCTCTCCGGTGGTCTTCTCCGATCTCCGGGGGTCTTCTCCGATCTCCGGGGGTCTTCTCCCGCTCTCCGTTGGTCTTCTCAGATCTCTGGGGGTCTTCTCTGCTCTCTGGGGGTCTTCTCTGCTCTCTGGGGGTCTTCTCCGCTCTCTCCGGGGGGTCTTCTCCGCTCTCCGGGGTCTTCTCCCACCCTCCGCTCTTGATTCGGCGCTCTCCGGTGCCTTCTTTTTGTTCAGGACTGGCCACCGCTTCTGTCACGTTGTCGTCTTCTTCTTCTTATCCAGATGTTGACTCGACGCTTCCTCCCGCTGTTATGACGGATGCGCGGCTCCCAGTGACTTATATAGGCCTATCTTGTGACGTTGCAGTCCCATCATGCTCCGGTAGGTACCACGTGGTATCAGGGTGACACCCAGAGGGGGCTGTCTCTTGATAGGGATGTACTGTATTACTTAAATAAAAATGGACTGATCATCTAAAGAGATAGCGCAGCAGTGCTAAGATTCCCTTTGTCTGATTGAAGCACTGAGGAAGCTGTTGAGTAGTGGTGAAATGCGTTAAGGGCTAGTGAGGTCCATTGTACAGCCTGGGACTACACCGGCATAACATAATCGCTCCTTCTTGGGACTAAAACCAGCTCAGTTACATAACTAGAGAGTAGTAAAAAATGGGACAACATGGGAAAAAGAAAATACTTTGTCCCCATGATACAAAATAGTTAATGTACTAAAATAATACATTTAATTTTCACTCAACTATTGTTGAATATACATATGGCGCAATTCTATGGGTTTGGTGAGTCTTTCATACATCAAGAATTGCATAATCTTTCCTTCTAATCAGGTAACAGGTGTAATTGTCAATATAAAATGGTAATTATAAAATTAACTATTGAGTAAAAACAAAACATAATATAAAATGCTATGAATCATTTCAAAGTAAAGTACAAATATCATTAAAAAAATTCAAGATTTTGCTTTTCATTTTTAATCTTTACTTAACCTCTTCATGCTCCAGCCCTAACTCCCATCTTGGTCCAGAGACAGTGGTCCTCGTTGGACACAATGACACTCATCATCATTTCTCCAATATCCTGTAAGCCTGGCCTGTGGTTTACACAGCACCTCGGGGGCGGGTCATCAAGCTGGCGGGGTTCACAGTATTCCAGGAATGAGCAGCGTTCACTTGTCATAGCTTAAATGCTGTTCAGTCCTGGAAGAATGCTCACCTCCCTTTGCTTCCAGAGGAAGAAGAGGAAGAACTGGTGTTATCACCAGCTAGAAGACTGCAGGAAAAAGGTATGTGGAGGGTTCCATTTTCAATTGAAAACACTTGGAAGGGGGGCTTCAAGAGGAGGTAGGTGGCTGCAGGGTCTTAAATTCTGTAGGTCTGCTTTAAATCTTCAGTGAAACTGTATTTTAGCTGTTCTGGTCTGAAGCTTGACTTAGTCTTCACCTACCCTGTACACAGGGGAGGGCTGGCAGCCTTAGGCATTGGGGACAAGTCCAGTCAAGTGGCCCATTGAACCACTGAATCAGCTCACCATTCATGGCCCATCTGGTTTTTCAATGCAGCCTCACCAGTGCCCATCGGTGCAGCCAACTCCAGTGCCCACCAATGCAGCCTGATCACTGGGGCAGGTTACATGGGGTGTATGGGCGGGTGAGGGTCAGCTATGGGTGTTAGGGTCTCTAACCTCAGTGATCTCAGCTTAGCAGGTCCTTGCACGCCACAGCCTCCTGGGGGTAATGCTCCTGGGGTCAAATTGCAGCCAGCGCCCAGGCCTGCAGCCCTGCGTCCTGACTTCCTGGCAAGCCCTGCCTCTGCCTGTTTCAAAGAATCCACTCCCAGGGAGTTGTAGTTTCCTCTGCGCTGCTCTATTTTCCACCCACCAGGAGCTTGAGCTTGGACTACAACTCCTGGAATGCAACAGCTAGTGGTTGGTCTGACTTCCGTGACCAGAATAAAAAATAAAATGGTAGCAGGCATTTTTAATATAAGTTAATGTGGCCTGGGAGGCAATTTCCACCCTGCCCCCTGCCCCAGCCCTCCCCTGCCTGTACACCTAGCCTTCTTTCGAGCCCCCTGACAGCGCTGTCCTCCTCTAATCACATGTCAGGATGTGCCCTCTTCGGTCTATGAGCCCAGCCAACCAGGGAGAAAATGTATTGTGATTGTTAATTGATTGAAGTGTATTTCTTTTGTATTATTTTGTATTATATTTTGTTATCATATTTTTCAATTTTCTTCAGTAGTGCTCGACAAATGTAAATCTCATGAAGAAGCTAATTAACAGTGGTGAATCATGTCAAGAAATTTGTCTTTATGCACAATCTGAAATTGTATTATGGATGTTATTCTGTCAATTTTAACTCCTTTACATTAAAATTCTTTTGATATATTTGTTGTTCTTTGCACCTCAAAAGTCCCAATTCACCTTCCAATATTTTCAATTTAAAAAGGGATGTGGTGCCTATGACTTACAGATGATAAGTTATAAACTTTTTAAAATTCCAAACATGTTTTATAAAATGAAATAATTTATTTACAACCTAAACAATACATGTAACAGATATAAATCTCCGAGATCCATACAGACTACCTTACAGTGAACCCCCCACCCACCCCAAGAAAATATTAAAGCTACATTTCGCTAAAAATACAATAAAATTATTATATTAAAAAAAACATATAGACACAAATACAACATAAGTCACATAATTCCTGCTAAATCTAAAAGACATAACTGAGTCAAAAAATAAAAAGGAAGATGAGATGAAAAATATATACAGACTGGGCAGTTGGAGCTCCAGGATCAGAGAGACAGAGGGAGGAGCTCCAGGATCAGAGAGACCGAGGGAGGAGCTCTGGGATCAGAGAGACCGAGGGAGGAGCTCTGGGATTAGAGAGACAGAGGGAGGAGCTCTGGGATCAGAGAGACAGAGGGAGGAGCTCCAGGATCAGAGAGACATAGGGAGGAGCTCCAGAATCAGAGAGACAGAGGGATGAGCTCTGGGATCAGAGAGACAGAGGCAGGAGCGCCGGGATCAGATAGACAGAGGGAGGAGCTTCGGGATCAGAGAGACAGAGGCAGGAGCGTCGGGATCAGAGAGACAGAGGGAGGAACTTTGGGATCAGAGAGACAGAGGGAGGAACTCCTGGATCAGAGAGACAATTGGAGGAGCTCCAGGATCAGAGAGACAGAGGGAGGAGCTCCAGGATCAGAGAGACAGAGGAAGGAGCTCCGGGATCAGAGAGACAGAGAGAGAAGTTTCAGGATCAGAAAGACAGAGGCAGGAGCTCCGGGATCAGAGAGACAGAGGCAGGAGCTCCGGGATCAGAGAGACAGTGGGAGGAGCTCCGGGATCAGAGAGACAGAGGGAGGAGCTCCAGGATCAGAGAGACAGAGGGAGGAGCTCCAGGATCAGAGAGACAATGGGAGGAGCTCTGGGATCAGAGAGACAGAGGGAGGAGCTCCAGGATCAGAGAGACAGAGGGAGGTGCTCCAGGATCAGAGAGACAGAGGCAGGAGCTCCGGGATCAGAGAGACAGAGGGAGAGAAACAAAGTTACAGAGATGACAAACTCAGGAGCGGAGCTAACATTAGAGCCAGCACAGGGAGGGGAATTAGTGATGGAGGACTTTCTCTTTCTCATCAGATAAAAGTTGGCAGCAGGGAGAGGGGGAGAGACCAGCTTTCAGCTGCTGGAGGATAAGTTCTGCAATTGTCATCCATCACTATTCTCCCTCCCTGTGTGGGCTCTGCTGTGTGTTCGGGTCCCCTACAAGAGGACCGGTGGCCCACCCCTATTAGCGGCCCTGAAGATAAATTCTCCATTTACTGATAAAACAGTCAACTCCAGACAGAACTTTTTTCATGGAGGTGTCCCAGCTGGGGAGATTCATCCTTACTTTCTGTCCCCTGATGGGTGTCAGCCAGCAGAGCAAGTGAGGGAAAATTTCCCCAACTGGGATTGAAGGATATGTCACCAGTACAAAGGGATCTCCAAAAATGGTCCAAAGTTTTTTTTTTTATCCCATCACAGCAAAATAATGACATTTCAGGGCCACACAAGACCCCTTCATTAGGGAGGTGACATTTCCCCAACTCGGACACAGAGAACATCTAATCTTTCTTCACTCCATCAAATCCAATTCTTTTAAATCTTGACTTTAGTAATAGCTTTGAATTGATTTTTCGGGATATGCTGACCAAATAAGAACTTTTTTTTTAACATCCTGGACAGCAAAGATTTTCCAATCGGTTTGGGTCTCCTATACACGCTCAGATATCTGGATCCTTCACAGTAGCATAGGTGACAGTCAACCCATCCTGGGAGAGAATTGTGACATATGACAGGTTAGTCAATGGAGACATTAGGTGGCTTTACATCATCTCAGGTGTTCTGTAAAAATACTCTGGGAACTTTGCACCACTTTTTATAAAGCTATAGGGATGTTCTTAAGGTCACTGAAAGGGGGAACAGCCATCCCTCACGTATTGGGCCCAGGGCCCAATAGATCAGCAGGGGGGTCATTAGCTTGGAAGTAGGAGGAGTCCTGTACCATGTAGAGTTCAGGCATCTCCCCCACAGCTGTCACATAATCATGAGGGAATGCGAGGGAATGTCCACCTATGGGTCCTTTCACACAGAGTGGACCGTTTTTTGATCCGCTCCGTGTGTGTCCATCGGCTCAGCGGGGAAACCCGCTGAGCTGTGGGCGGACAGGGCGGTCCCTGCACACTGTGCAGAGACCGCCCTGTCTTTTCTCCGCTCTCCCGTATTCATCCGATGCGATCCGCCAGACGGAAGATAAATAGGGTTTTCTTCCGTCTGGAAAATCGGATCTTTACGGATGCGGATCTTTGCGGACGTTAGCGGATGCATCATCCGCTAACGTCCACAATCCCATAGGGATGCATTACAAGTCCGTAAACAGACTTGTAAAAACGGACAAACGGATGCGAACGTCTGAAAGGACCCTAACTCACTGGCTGTTACTGGAACATCAAGGGCGGCCAGTGAATTAGGTGGTGTGTTGCTATGGCCATTTCTATAGTTACTTTATTGCAATATAAAGTTAGGTTTAGTAACAGCATATGTTTACAGAGGCCCTTCCCTCTCCCTCCATTGATATGTAAATAACTGAGACCGGAAGTTCTTTGCAGGAAGCAGGAAATGGGTGGGAGGGGCTTGGAGAGCATTTGTAGAAACATGTGTTCGGAGAAAAGAGAGATGTTTTGGAAGGACAAAGAGGAAGACATGGATGTGAGGAGCTTGAGAACTAGAGTTGGACTGAGCAAAGGAGCAGATGAAGGACATTACATCTTGACTCCTAAGTTGAGTAACTGTTTAGTTTACTTAATGTGTACATATTGTACATGTTTATATGTGTAGGTATATTTTTGTAAGCTATGAGTTGTGTTGTATGTGCAGATTTTTCCCTGTTTCGTAAGGCATTGATACACTACAGAAGTCTAAGCTTCCTTGGTTTTACTACAAGAACTTAATAGATAGACGGAAAGCATTACAGGTGGACATGCTGCAATCCTTTTCAACCCTCCAGGGAACGCCTACTTTGTTGGTGGGTCAACTTTTGACTTGGGAGCACTGTCAATCACACTTGCATTGGCCCCGCTCCCACTTCTTGCCTGGGACTAGCAGAGAGGAGCTTGGGAGACACATCAAGCAGGGCTTCTGTTAGAAATCATGGGGCCTCATACAGCCTAGCTGACAGTAAATCATCATTGCATGCGCTCTGAAGGTCCGACATACCTTGCTGGAACTTCAGAGCTTTGTGCCAGAACCAAGGGCACTCCCACGCACACGTGCGGGAGTGACGTCATTGCGCCTCTGGCCAGCCAGAGCGTGCAAACCCAGAAGAAAGACAGGGGGAAGATGTCAGCCCTCTCAGCAGTGACAGCGCTAGGAGAGCTTTGTTTGAAAGTGAGTATTCCATAATGTGCTAGTATGCAATACTAGACTAGCACATTATACAATTGCCTTACAGGGTTTTTTTTTCTACCATCCACGATTTACAACTGCTTTACTTATGTTTTTTTTATTTATTTTTTACCCCCCCCCCCCCCGTAGGGGTTGGTGAAATATCAGGGGTCTAAACAGACACCTCGCTTATGAGACAGAGAAAGAGATTGAGGACACAGATCCCTCAATCCATTCTGTGCAGCCTTAGCTGCAGAATTAATGAACAGGAGGCACTCTGTACTAGGGTGCCCACGTGTCCTGGATTGCCCTGGACTGTCCCGCAATTGACATGTCTGTCCTGGGTCCCGGGCACCTTCATTCTGGGACAATTCAGTGTCCCGGAATGAAAGAGAGGTCACAGCAATACCCTACTTACTAATAACTACATTTCCTGAACTGGTTGCTAGGACCAGCGCTGCCTGGCATTTGTACATGCGCGGTAGCTTCCTAGGCATAGGTAGGGTGCATTAAGATGGCGGCGATGGCCGTGCACAATGACGTCATCACGTTCTTGCCTTTCAAAAGAACCGTGGTTCTTTTGAAAGGAGTGTCTGTACACTCGGGCGGCACGAGATTCTTGCCAAGAATCTCGTCAGGATAAACAAGGGTTTTTTTACTGACGAGATTCTGGCCCGGGTGTACAGGGCTTTAGGTGTTCTCATCAAAGCGTAAGTAATTATTGGTTTGTCTTTAACACATTTTTTTGGCACTATCAATCTAAAATATAGTGTGACAAGTATTTTCATACTTACATTTCTGATTGTATTTCCTACAGAGGATGAAATGCAAAAACAATGATATTACTAATTATATCACATTGTAAGAAGACCAACATGTCTACCAATATCCCAATATCTAATGGGTACAAAAGGTTTAATCATAGAAAAATATTTAAAGATTTTTAATCAATTGACACAAAAGTTTGGACCAATCTTTGATCTAGTGCATTCTGCATATCTACACAATGCAGTGCCGCTTATGATTCATGTTGAGTGATTCTTTTTTCACATGTATGCGAGTACAATTTTAATGCTTTTTTTAAATAAATGGTCGCAGAGAACACTATGGGCCAGATTCAGGATGGCGAGCGGGTCTTTAAGGTGGCGTAACCTATCTCATTTACGTTACGCCGCCGCAACTTTACTCGCAAGTGCTGTATTCACAAAGCACTTGCGTGTAAAGTTGCGGCAGCGTAGCGTAAATGGGACGGCATAATTCAAATCCGGCGGGTAGGAGGCGTGTAGTATTTAAAATAGGCGCGATCCCGCGCCGAACGTACTGCACATGCGCCGGCTGACAATCTACCCCAGTGCGCATGCTCCAAATTATGACAGTGTTTTCAACGTGAGCGTAAATGACGTAAATCCCCATTCACGGACGAGTTACGCAAACGACGTAAAAAAATTCAAATTTCTCGTGGTCACGACGTCCATACTTAACATAGGATGCGCCATCTTTTTGGTGGTTTATCTTTACGCCGGGAAAACCCTTGCGGAAACGGCGTAAAGTGACTGCGTCGGGCCGGCGTACGTTCGTGAATTGGCGTATCTCACTGATTTACATATTCTCGGGGTAAATCAGCGGGAACGCTCCCAGCAGCCATTTTAAACTTGCAGTTAAGATCCAACAGTGTAATACAATTACGCCTGTCAGATCTTTACTGCAAACCGGCGAATCTTGTTTTCTGCATACAGAAAACAGATACGCCGGCGCAAAGTGTAAGTTATGCCGGCGTATCACTGATATGCCGGCATAACTCTTTCTGAATCTGGCCCTATGTGGATTTTTGTATTTCTTTTTGAGAGTGTGTGTGTGGGATCCATCCCCCTGGGCTACTTTTATGCCTTGTACACACGACCGGTTTTCCCGTCTGAGAAACTCTGATGAGAGCTTTTGGCCGGGAATCCAGACCGTGTGTATGCTCCATCTGAGTTTTTCCGATGGGAAAACTGCCAAAAACGTCTGGCAAAAAAAGAAAACTTTCTCTCTTTTTCCCTGTCGGGATTCCCGATGGACTTTTACCCATCGGAAATCCCAACCGTGTGTGCGGGGCATTAGAGATTGATCCATGTGGCTGAACTATAGTTAGCTGAATTCACAGCCAAAGATGTGTCCATTGTGGAGAAGCTTTGTATATGCCCATAAACCGATAGTGATATCATGCTGTATTGATTGACCTTTGTAGTGAAAGTCAATATTTGAGAAGAGCAAAAACCTTTTTTGGGGTTTAGTCAAGCTCCTTCAATTGGGTAAGCACAACATTGAAGATTATTTGAACTTTTATTGAGAAATTGTGACTTGTCGTCACATTATATTTGATACAATATATATATTATGTATATTTATTAATTTGTTTACCTGAATTGTACATAGTCTTCGTATTATATTTGTAATGCTCTAATTGTATATTAGTGTTGCTCACGAATATTCGTATTGCGAATATTCGGCTCGAATATGGCATATTCGAGTATTCGCGATATATTGCGAATTTCGCGGTGAATATTCGCTATTTCGAATATTCGTATTTTTTAAAAAAATTTTTAGAACAGATCACATCCTAGAGATCCCCATCGACGTCTAAAAGCATTGCTGGTATGATTAGAGACCTTGGGCCGAGTAGCTGCAGCGATCATTTTATATTGCCGAAAAATCGCAATGCGATTATTCGGCAATAGCGATATCGCGCGATTATTTTCGAGAAATTCGCAATATTGTTTTTAGCTAAAATAACACATATATTCGATTTCAGAGTGTTACTGTCGAAATTCCGCAATCAATTTCTCATTCGCATTTTTGCGAAATTACGATAAAATATCAAGAATATTCTGAGCCATAGTGCTCCTTCCACATTTGCCGAATATTCGCAATTATTTTGTATTGTAATATATCACGAATATTCTGAGCCAATCAGAGTGCTCCTTCCGCATTTGCCGAATATTCGCAATTATTTTGTATTGTAATATATCACGAATATTCTGAGCCAATCAGAGTGCTCCTTCCGCATTTCTCGAATATTCGCAATTATTGTGTATTGTAATATATCACGAATATTCTGAGCCAATCAGAGTGCTCCTTCCGCATTTGCCGAATATTCGCAATTATTTTGTATTGTAATATATCACGAATATTCTGAGCCAATCAGAGTGCTCCTTCCGCATTTCTCGAATATTCGCAATTATTGTGTATTGTAATATATCACGAATATTCTGAGCCAATCAGAGTGCTCCTTCCGCATTTCTCGAAATTTCGCAATTATTTTGCATTATAAAATATCACAAATATTCTGAGCCAATCAGAGTGCTCCATTCCGCATTTCTCGAAATTTCATTCGCATTCGCATTCGCATTCGCGATAGCGAAATTTCGCAATCATTTCATTTCCAAAAAATATCGCGAATATTCGCATTTAACGAATATATCTCGAATATTCGACTATATATTCGAGATATATCGCGAAATCGAATATGGCATATTCTGCTCAACACTATTGTATATGACAATTACAGTAGAAATAGGAAGAGATAGCCCAGCTGCCACTCACACCTCTCACTTCACAAGTGGTTTTACAGGTAAAAGCAGCCTCAGTTTGAATTATCCAGACCAGGGGTCTCCAAACTTTCCAAGCAAAGGGCCAGTTTACTGTCCTTCAGGCTCCATCATTGGTGTTAGTGGATGAAATAGTGCCCCACTGTTGGTGTCATCGGGAGGAATAGTGCCTCATATCATTGGGAGCAATAGTACCCCAAGGGCCAGATGAATACTAGCAAAGGGTCACATCCGGCCCCTCGGGCCGCAGTTTGGAGACCCACTGATCCATACCATGACTCTAACATGTTCCCCCCACCCCTAGGGCTTAATCATGGAGCATAGTCTATGAATGGAGCTGGGCCTACTTGTACCTGCTAACCATTCAGGCCTGGTGAGGTGTGCAGCACCCGGGCTATCCCTTAATATTTCTGCAGCAAGTTTTGGGTCCGGACAGACCTTCCTCAGCCTGCATCCTCACTAGTCAGTGGCATCCAACTATTTGGGGCTTGACAGCCTAAGTGTGGACCCTTAAGCTTGTTTTTAAGTCGGTGACAGTGATGACATTTGCAGTATTAAAAAGATGCCCACTGGCTGCAGTCTGCAGTCAGGGCTGCAACCAGGCTGCAGTCAGGGCTGGTGCAAGGATTTTTGATACCCTAGGCAAAACCTCATTTTGCCCCTCCTTGGCTCCACCTCTGACTCCACCCCCTATTGCCTTGCCCTTGTATACCCCACCTTTTTAATGAAACGCCCATCAATGAATGTTTGCTTGCTTCAATTCATTCGGGAGTCCAGACACAGCCACAGTCCTCCGCCGCCGCTGAGCCTCTGACACTATGTGCTGCCTGCTGATACAGTTGCTTGCTGCAGAGAGAAGATCATGGCAACACCTGTGGCCAGGCGCCCTAGGCAGCAGTGCACCCTAGGCGGCTGCCTAGTTTGCCTAGTGGTAGCACCGGCCCTGGCTGCAGTAGCATCTGAAGGCTAAAAGCTCATTTTGTCAGCCTAGCCTCCAGTCTGTATATAAGCAATATATCTGATAGCTTACATAATTGGAAACAAATCTGATTGGTTCCTAACCCTCAGTGGAGACTGAAGCTGGCAGCCGGGATTGTGAGTCACCCGCTGCATGGAGTCAGTTGATGGATGTCAAATGGAGGACATTTATTAACGTATCGCCAGCACAGGGCATTGTACTGGGGAGTGTAGTATACAGATTGAGGACAGGAAGGGGTGGAATATGACAGAACATTAAAAAACATTCAAGATCTTTTTTGGTTGTTCCTTGCAAAAACTCTACTGCCATAAAATAATTGAACTTACCTTTAGGCAGGTGACTCAATTCTAGGTAGCAAACATCTTGTGGATCTGGGTTTGCATCAGTTACTGAGGAAGAAGGTCAAAAAAATGTTCTAATCAATAAATGTATTGTCATCAACTCTGTTCACCCCCCTCTTTTCCATCCCCCCAACTCTGCTCACTCCCTCTTCCATACCCCCCAAACTTTGCTTACTCCCCCTCTTTTCCACCCCCCAACTCTGTCCCATCCCTCTTCCATACCCCCCAAACTTTGCTTACTCCCCCTCTTTTCCACCCCCCAACTCTGCTCACCCTTCTTTCTTCTGTACTGAGGCAGTGCCCACGTGTCCCGGATTGCCCTTGACTGTCCCGCAATTGACATGTCTGTCCCTGGTCCCGGGCACCTTTATTCCGAGACAATACAATGTCCCACAGCCACCCCCTACTAACTAGTAACTACATTTCCAGAATTGGTTGCTAGGGCCCGCGCTGCCTGGCGTAATACAACCAGTGACAATTTACTCTCAGACAATGATGCCTGGAGCGAGGCCTGCGCCTAGTGCAACGCTGCTGTCCCCAGCCACCTCAGCACCTCCTCCTTCTCCGGGACCCAGCGTCATGCAGCAGAGACTGGTGTAATCTTCACTTTCCAGATAGCAACTCCACTCCTTTCCTGTAATGCACGTGGCTCATGCAGAGGGAGTGACAGCAGTATTGCATCTGGTGGAAGGCTATGGGTGGCAAGCGGCTCTGCATCTGATGGCAAGTGGCACATTTACCTGACAAATAACCCACCACCAAATTCCCCATCAGCCCCGAGACTACATTTCCCCCATCCCCCTCATCTTTTTTTGGGGAAGGTGAAAGGGGGCGGGGTGTCCCTAAATGGCAGTTTTGAAATGTGGACACCCTAGCGCACCCATGATAATACTGTTACCCATACCTCCCAACTTTTTGATGGGAGCGAGGGACCCCTATTAGTAAAAGTATGTAGGCATAGGACATCGGTATTTTTTTATTTTTTTTACCACTACCATTCTTTTATGCAGTATATTGGCTTTTGAAATATACAAATGCAGCAATTTAGAGATTGGATGGAAGGTTTAGCACTGGGAAACACTTTTTGAAAAATAAATAATGCATTTTATATACAACTATATAGATCAGACCAAAATGAGGGACAAATGAGGAGGAATGAGGGACAGAGGGGCATTGTTCAGAATCAGGGACAGTCCCTCCAAATCAAGGACAGCTCCTTTGAAATCAGGGACAGTCCCTCGGAATCAGGGACAGTCCCTCGGAATCAGGGAAAGTCCCTCGAAATCAGGGACAGTTCCTTCGAAATCAGGGACAGTCCCTCCAAATCAGGGACAGTTGGGAGCTATGCTGTTAGGCCTCGTACACACGATAGGTTAGCCAGAGGACAACTGTCTAATGGACCATTTTCATCAGTCAAAACCCATCGTGTGTAGGCCCCATAGGTTGTTTAACCTTAGGTTAAAAAAAGCCAACTTGCTTTAAAATTAACCTATGGACTCGTAACCGATAGGTCAAAACCGATCGTTAGTAGGCACGACCATCGGTTAAAATCAGAATCAAGTCGACGCATGCTTGGAAGCATTGAACTTCATTTTTTTCAGCACGGTGTTGTGTTTTATGTCACCGCATTCCTATACGATCGTTTTTCTAACTGATGGTGTGTAGGCACATCAGACCATCAGTCAGCTTCATCAATTAACCTAAGACAAGAGTCCTTCAGACCGTTCTCATTGGATGGACTGATCGTGTGTACAAGGCCTTACCCATTGTAGCCGTCTCTTGGGGTGATACTTGACAAGAAGCAGAAGACCCTTTTCTATGTTTACATCTCCAGATAAGGACAGCAGAAAGGACAATGATCAGAAGAACCCCAACTGAGCCCACAGCAATGACTGTCACATAGACTTCTCGGCCTGTAGGAAATAAAATAAAAAGACCATGAATATTGTTGGAGGAAATCACACAAAATAAGAAAATCAATGGGTAAGGATGTTATATATAAATGCTAAGAAGCACCTAGGTTTTCTGTTTAGTATAAGTCTGGACTTGCTGTCGTGCAAACTTGAAATTTACCAGAATTGATAAACCTAAGTTGGCCACACACTAGGAGATTTTTGAATGAACCTTCGTGAGTACAATCGATGACTTGGTGAATGTCGCTCAAACGTACTTTGTATGCTTCAATATTCACTTTTGGATTAAATGTACAAAATTAAAACCATATACATTGTTAGAAATATTTTTGTTTAAAAACAAATAGTCTATCCTGCTCCTTCGAATTTTCTCATCACTGCGGTCAACAATGAACATTGATTGGCCTTTCTCCACTGCCCGATCCCAGGCCTCTTTTCTTATCAGCAATGTTGGGACACATACTGTTAGATGCTAATGCCGTCACCTCCAGCCATCTGTCTGTTCTCAGTGCTAATTGGCCCTGATATTGTGTGAAGATGTCCTGTGTTTACACTTATGATAGTGTGTATTGTATAGCAGGTGAGCGAGGAGACGAGACGTCTACCCTGAAAGTTCATATCTATGAGTCACCTAGTCTGGGTAATTGATTAGTTAATTGGCTCATTGTGACAGAACCCACTGTCACTGTGCATTTTGGAAGGGACTGGGGGCATGCCTTCTACCGACAGACTATGGGCCAGAAAGATACTGGAGACCTGGGACATGCTGGCATAGAGATAAAGTAATGTAAGGTAATGTAATGCCCTTCTCCCCCCATGCCCCCCCTTGTTGCTGTGTCTAATTGTGTTGATTCATGACACATAGACAATGGAGATTGGACTGCAGACGTCTCTCCGCAGGAGGTGTGTATTGAGAGGCTGCCTGTTTACCATAATCTCATTAGGTATCTGTAGCCTGTTTCAATGTCCAAATGTTCAGTTCCCATTGGTTGTCTTTGTCCCTCCTCCTTCAAAGACAAAGCTTAGGGGAGTGTCCCTAACTGTGTGTAAAACTGTATGTTTTGGGCTTTAATAAACAGTTTAAGCTCTGCATGTTTAACCCTCAACACCTGTGTGGATTGTCTCGTGATTGAGGGGTTAAGGGCTGGTTATGGCGAATCTGCAGGCTGCGGGTGCGGTTGGAGGACAGGAGACACAGGTCTGGCGGATGTGCCCACCTGGGGTATCCGAGATCCGTCACACTCATATTAATTAAAGTTCTGGTTACCTCCTCTTTAACTGTATATAGGATTGTATTCTTAGTTCTATTAAACACTCCATGTTCAGCAGACAAACAAGTCTCGTCTCGTTGTGTGCTTATGAGCAGCTGGAAGAACTGATATCTATATCCAGACTGATAGGAAGCGGTATATGACGGAAGCACTCAAGCAGAGTATGGGACGTTCCACTACACCCACCATCCAGGGATTGGTCAAGCTTCCCTAAGTATGCAGATGAATCCTCCTGGCCTCCGCCCACTAGCCTCTAGAAGTTTCTCCAAACTTCCAGACCCGGGCGGAAGGCAACAGAGACTTGTCTGCATGAGTCAGCTAGCCCTAAACCCATTAGGACTTACAAGGTCTAGACTTGAGTCAGAATTAGTTTTACCTACCCTGACACTACTAGCACACTTCTACAGGCTTCTACATCTCATTGCTGGTTGGGTGAGTAGTTGGAGATGGCCTCACTGTGTTTTTTAGAAGCAGTTTTTAAAAACGTACTGTATATATGGATATCGAGCCCGTTACTCATCTTCCTCACAGTGTCGGACACCGTCCTCACTTCACAGGTATAATTCCCAGAATCCTCCATCCGAGCTGAGTGTTCTCTGTATGTATCAGATACATTGTATTCCTGCACAGTCCATCCATCTCTGTAGAAGGCAAAGTGCAGCTCTGTGCCGCCTCTGAGTGGGTTCAGTCTGGTGTCACATCTCACCGTCATCTCATCTCCTTCTATTACCCAATAAGCAGTTATAAATATTTCCGGAGGGGAGAGGAGCTCTGGAAGAGAAAATCATGACAGTGACCCATTCCTGGAGTTGGTTTTCTATCCACTTGGTAACAGTCTAAGTTTTTCTTATGCTGAGTGATTCACTTCCTGCACCTATATCATCAATGAATCTCTGATTAGTCCCTGAAAGGAATTTCCATATAGTCATCACATCCATAGAGTTAAGGAGAACCTTGTGACAGAGGCTTTTGGAGGGGACTGAATGCTAGCCTCTTGCCTACCGATCATGGCGGTTGGTGGGAAGGGTGCTCTTTGTGAGCTGTATGCCTGGGGACCCCCGACGTGGTGTTACTTTGGATTCAGGTCCATGTTCCCCCAAGACACACAGACTCTGGGAACCTTGTATATGCCATATTAGAAATAGTGACTGATTCATAATGTTGGGATTCCTAGAAGATGCTGATGTCTTCAACTCCAGCCACCTGTCTGTCTGTTGTCTGCTATAATGTGTTTATTGTAAATAAGGCTAGTGTGGGCTCTAATGCACACGATCATTTTTCAGCATGAAAAAAAGGTTGTTTTTTAACCACTTAACCCCCGGACCATATTGCTGGTCAAAGACCAGAGCACTTTTTGTGATTCGGCACTGCGTCGCTTTAACTGACAATTGCGCCGTCGTGCGATGTGGCTTCCAAACAAAATTGGCATCCTTTTTTTCCCACAAATAGAGCTTTCTTTTGGTAGTATTTGATCATCTCTGCGTTTTTTTATTTTTTGCGCTATAAACAAAAATAGAGCGACTATTTTGAAAAAAATGCAATATTTTTTACTTTTTGCTATAATAAATATCCCCAAAAAATATATAAATATAAAAATATATTCCTCAGTTTAGGCCGATACGTATTCTTCTACATATTTTTCGCAAAAAAAAATCGCAATTAGCGTTTATTAATTGGTTTGCACAAAATTTATAGCGTTTACAAAAAATGGGGTAGTTTTATGGCATTTTTATTAGTATTTTTTTTTTACTAGTAATGGCGGCGATCAGCGCTTTTTTTTCAGTACAGAGACATTATGGCGGACACATCGGACAATTTTGACACATTTTTGGGACCATTGGCATTTTTATAGCGATCAGTGCTATAAAAATGCATTGTATTACTATAAAAATGCCATTGGCAGTGAAGGGGTTAACACTAGGGGGAATGGAAGGGGTTAAGTGTGTTCCTGGGTGTGTTCTAACTGTATGGGGGTGTGGTCTCACTAGGGGAAATCACTGATCTTCTGTTCATACATTGTATGAACAGGAGATCAGCTTTCCCCCGCTGACAGGACCGAGAGCTTTGTGTTTACACGCAAAGCTCCCTGGTCCCCGCTGTGACGAACGAGCGCGCGTGCCCGGAGCTACGTGCTCTCGCCCAGCAGTGCCACCGTCCTGCCGTATAACTGCAGTGGGCGGTCGGCAAGGAGTTAAAAACGTAATTTAAAATTATCGTGTGTGGGCTTCACATAGTTTTTCATGTTCTGAAAAACTAAAAAAAAAAAAGGTTGTTTTTCGAGTTGTAAAAAATGATCGTGTGTGGGCTAAAACAACGTTTTAAACCCGCGCATGCTCAGAAGCAAGTTATGAGACGGGAGCGCTCGTTCTGGTAAAACTACCGTTCATAATGGAGTAAGCACATTCATCACGCTGTAACAGACAGAAAAGCGCGAATCGTCTTTTACTAACAAGGAATCAACTAAAGCAGCCCCAAGACGTGCTGTACGTCACTGCGATTTTTTATATCATTTTTTTTAAAACGATGGTGTGTGGGCAAAGTCGTTTTTAATGATGAAGTTGGAAAAACATTGGGCCAGATTCAGAGAGCAATTACGCCTGTGTAACTGGTGTTAGACTGGAATAATTTCAAATTACGCGCGTTTTTAGTTAGTCGAAAACCACAAACCATGAAAAGACAGCTGCGGGCTCCAATTCGACTGTCTTGCGTGTTAGTACGCCTTCAGATCTACGCTGCAATAAAATTGCGGCCACTGGGTGGACTTCCCGTTGTTTTTCGCCGTCGGGGTATGCTAATGAGCTTTTGCCGGCAATCCACGAAATTACGATCTTTGCTGCTCTAATATTAGACAGCCCATGTTAAGTATGGCCGATGTTCCCGCGTCGAATTTCTACGTTTTCCGACGTCTTTTATTATTTTTTACGTAAGTCGTCCGGGAATAGGAATGTTCGTAAACGACGCTACTCAAACAACGAATGACGTAACGACGTGATTTCGTGCAATGCACGGCGGGAAATTTCTGAACAGAGCATGCGCAGTTCGATCGCCGCGGGGACGCGCTTAATTTAAATGCTTCACGCCCCCTAATCGCGTATTTCGATTACGCAGCGAGAAATAGACTATGCCGCCGTAGCGTACGGGCAAAAATCTACCTGAATTCGGTGTAGAGCCTGGTAAAATACGGCAGCGTAGAGTATTTCGATTACGCAGCGCAATATTAAGTGTCTCTGAATCTGGCCCTTTGTTTTTTGGACAAGGCATTTCCCTGTTCTGCCTAGTGACAGGAAACTGATCCACTGCACCCTGTCATCGGGAGCAGTGATCAATGTCGTGTCACAGGTAGCCCAGCCCCCACACAGTTAGAATCATTCCCTAGGACACACTTAACCCTCTAGTGGTTAACACCTTCCAGATCGCCGCCATTACTAATAAAAAAATATTAATAAAAATGCCATAAAACTATCCCCTATTTTGTAGACTCAATGGCCCAGATTCAGGTACATCTGCGCATTATTGGACCGGCGTAACGCACCGCCTTTACGTTAGACTTGCGCAATTTTGCCGCGTAATCACCCTATTCTCGTAGCTTTTGCGCAGAAAATTGCGCATGCGTAACGTTTTTTCAGAGGCGTAAGGAGGAGTAATACAAATTTGGAAGGACGTGGGCATGTTACATTGAAATGAGCCGTGACCCCATGCAAATGAAGGGCTGGCCGGCTCGCGCATGCGCGCTTGAAGGAGACCATAGTCAGCTCCGCTGTGCGCATGCTCACCACTCGGGAGCGGTGCAATCAGTGAAATTGGAAGTGGACCCGGGCAACTTAGTGAACTACGCAGACAGCATAAATAGACAGACACAAATGCACTTCCTTTGCAAAAGTACATCCCTTTGTATCCCTCCCTATACAGCAAGGTGCTTTTGTTTATTAGCGTTTGTTTGTTTGTTTGTGACGTGTCTTTGAGATATTTGGGGACTGTTTTGCAGAGTGATTTTTGTCTTTTATGTGTTTTCTTTGTTGTTATTTTGTTTAAATTATATTTTTGCTGGGCATTTTTTATTTTTGCTCGTCATTTATTTAATTTTTTTGGTTCTGTTTGTGTATGATTTTGGAATGTGGGGGTGATATTCCTGCCGGAAAAGGGGTGTCACCCTCATTTGTGGTGGAGAAGTGATCCCCAGGTCTGTGTGAATGGTGTATGAATGTACAGTGACATAATTGGAGCCGTGGCATGGCGTTGCAGCTCACAAGTCCTGCATGGTGGACTGGTGCCAATCCAATGTGAGGAGGATGTGGGGTGTGTGTGCTAGGGACCACAGTGATGTGCATGCATGCATTCTCATTGTGCCATGATTAATGTGTGTGTTTAACGTGCAAAGATGCATAATGTGAGCTGGCATGAGATGGGGTCATGAGATGGGGTACCAGTGCATATGCAGAGTCAACTTGAAGGGAAAAGACAGGAGGATGTTAGTAGTACATGTGCCCCTTGTGATGTGTGCATCATGGGGGGGGGGCCAGTCATGCCTGACTCCCATGTCACTCACCAACCAGCCAGCTGTCCCCATACATGTTCTGTTCGAAATCTGTGGGGATGGGGCTCTGATTGTATATGTAGCTGTCACGGGTGTCATGGGTGGTGTCATGTGTTGGGCTGGTGATGTCCTCCTGCAGGGTTGTGGTTAATTCCATGATGGCATGAGGGGTGAATCTGAAGATGCGAAACACCTCAGAATCACTCATGCCAAAGATGTCTAGGCGTGTGTTATATATCCTCTCCCGTGAAGAGTGAGGGGCTTGTATCAGATAAGAATATTGTATTAGATTAGATTAAATTAAATTAGATTAAATTGTAAAGTTTAGATAAGCAAAAAAAAATAAAAAATCTCCCGTGCCCTCCTTAGTGCCCTCCTCAGTGCCCTCCTCAGTGCCCTCCTCCTTCTTTGTTCGTCTAAAGTCAGTAGTATAGCTATGCGCGACGATGCCCCTGGCATGTTGGCATACAGATTGTTGGGCAACACGTGTGACTGCTGAGCTCCTCACTAACAGTGTTGCTTTATCTAACAAGTAGACTTTTTTTCTCTTTTTAGACCAGCTTTTATATGCTCTAATTTTAGACAGGACATTTTGCTGTTGCGCACACTGCGTCGCCTGCGCTGCCCCAACGTTGTTTTGTGGATCCCCGTAAGTCCCTCATTAGCATATTTGACTAGCAAATCAATGGTCTGTCTAGCGCACTTTTGCGCGGACGGATGCGCCAGTCTAACGAAATTACGCGGAACAAAAAAAAGTAGATCGTTCTGGGGATGCCGCGCATCGAAGCGCACGCGCACATTTCGACTTGCGCACGCGCATCTCCTGTTGCGCAGGCGTAATCGCTCTGTGAATCTGGGCCAATAACTTTTGAACAAACCAATCAACATACGCTTATTGCAATTTTTTTAACCAAAAATATGTAGAAGAATACGTATCGACCTAAAGTGAGGAATTATTTTTTATATATATATATTTGGGGAAATTTATTATAGCCAAAAGTAAAAAATATTGTTATTTTGCTCCATTTTTGTTTACAGCGCAAAAAAAAACACAGGGCCAGATTCAGAGAGCCGTAACTCCTGTCTAACTGGTGTTAGACTGGAGTACTTTCAAATTACAGGCGTTTTTTAGCTAGTCGGAAACCTCAAACCAAGAAAAGACGGCTGCAGATCTACGCTGCAATAAAATTGCGGCCACTGGGTGGACTTCCCGTCGTTTTCCGCGTCGGGGTATGCTAATGAGCTTTTGCCGGCAATCCACGAAATTACGATCTTCAATCGCAATCTCTTACGGCATCTTTAGTCATCTTTTTTTTGCGGAACACTATACCAGCTTTTTAGCTGGTCTAATATTAGACAGCCCATGTTAAGTATGGCCGTCATTCCCGCGTCGAATATCAACGTTTTCCGACATCTTTTATTATTTTTTACGTAAGTCGTCCGGGAATAGGAATGTCCGTAAACGACGCTACTTAAACAAAAAATGACGTAACGACATGATTTTGCGCAATGCACGGCGGGAAATTTCTGAACGGAGCATGCGCAGTTCGATCGCCACGGGGACGCGCCTAATTTAAATGCTTCACGCCCCCTAATCGCGTATTTCGATTACGTGGCGAGAAATAGACTACGCCGCCGTATCATACAGGCAAAAATCTACCAGAATTCGATGTAGAGCCTGGTAAAATACGGCAGCGTAGAGTATTTCGATTACGCTGCGCAAATTTACGTGTCTCTGAATCTGGCCCACAGAGTTGATCAAATACCATCAAAAGAAAGCTCTATTTGTGGGGAAAAAAAAGGACGCCAATTTTGTTTGTGAGCCACGTCACGCGACCGCGCATTTGTCAGTTAAAGCGACGCAGTGCCGAAAACGCAAAAAATTACCTGGTCTTAGGCAGCCAAATTCTCCAAGGGGTGAAGTGGTTAAGGTGTAAACATTAGTAAGACCTCATAGGGATTTTGCAGTTGACTTTTGGGTACCAATCCATAATATGGATTTCCTGGAACTAGGAAGAGTGCAGAGAACAGAGAAATAACAAGGAGTTTGGAGGACCTTGGTTATGAGAATAGACATAGAATTTTCAGTAAATTTGCAAAGTCGATAGTTGGTTATTATGGTCAGGAGTAAAAATATTTTTTTATTAGTTGCGTGTGTTGTGTTTTGACGTCGAGGCCAGTGAACGGAACCACAATGCATGGGGAGAAGACTAAAGCCTGGTACACACGGTCAGACCTTTGATCTAAACTCCGACGGAATTCCTTGGAATTTCCGATGGAAATAATCCGATGGGGCATACACACGGTCGGAATTTCCGATGGAAAAAGTCCGTCTGACTTTTTCCATCGGAAATTCCGATCGTGTGTACGGGGCATCAGACATCAACACATTAGGGAGGAGTATGTTGGATGGGAAGATTTTGCCAACTGTTTTGCTCTGCCCAAGAACAAGGATTCAAGGAGGAATAGGTGATGGTACGGGTGAATATTAAGGGCCAGATTCATATAGAATTATATTCGCGTAGCGTATCAGAAATACTCTACGCCGCCGTACTTTACCTGGCTCTACGTGGAATCCCGGTAGATTTTGTCCAGTAAACGACGGCGGCGTAGTGTATTTCTCCCGGCGCAAGCCATCTACGCGAGTAGGGGGCGTGAAGCATTTAAAATAGGCGCGTTCCCGCGACGATCGAACTGCGCATGCTCCGTTCAGAAATTTCCCGCCGTTCATTGCGCGAAATCACGTCGTTACGTATTTTATTTTGAGTAGCGTCGTTTACGGACATTCCTATTCCCGAACGAGTTACGTAAAAAAATAAAAAAATTAAAGTCGACGTGGGAACGACGGCCATACTTAACATGGGCTACGCACCGTTAGACCAGCAAATAGCTGGTCTAACAGTACGTAGCAAAAAAATGACGTAAGCGATTGCGAAGGCCGCTCGTATCTTCGTGGATCGCCGTAAAAAGTAATTTGCATATCCCGACGCTGAAAACGACGAGGACTCCTCCCAGCGGCCGCAAAAATATTGCAGCGTAGATCCGAAGGCTTACGAAGACGTAAGCCTCTCGGATCGAAGCCCGAAGCCGCGGTATCATAGTTTGAGAATTCAAACTAGTGATACGGCGCGCGAAATTGGAAATTACTCCGGAATAACACCAGTTAGACAGGCGTAATTGCTTTATGAATCTGGGCCATAGTCTCTACTTGTATGTGGGGGAGAATTCATATTTGTATTACTGCTACAGGAAGACTTTAAAGCATTTTTTTTTTGTAGGAGATCACCTTCCTCTGGATCAACTAATTTTTCTAAGCATACAGTTTTAAACAGGACATGAATTTACCTTTCACAGAGATAAAGGAGACATTTGAGAGCTCTATCACATTTGTACTATCAGAACGTTGTAATTGTTGAGTACATTTGTAGAGTCCAGACTGACTCCTCGTTATATTAGGAATATGGAATGTGGAGTCAGATTCTGAGGATTTTATCTCCTGATCATCCTTGTGGAATTTTGTGTTTATTGCATTATAAGATATCCAATGATGACATCTCAGAGTCAGGGGGTCTCCTTCATAGATGGCAGATGGGGGTCTCTGCAGGATGACAGAATCTGAAATGTAATAAAATGACACTTTATGTTGTTCTATTCACACCCAACAATCTGTAATGATGGAGATGAGATGAGATCACTCACCATATGTAACATTTAGGAAGACGGGATCACTGATATCACCACCGATGGTCTGACACTGGTAATATCCTCTGTCCCGAATCACTGAAGACATATAGATATGAAGTTTCTGTTGCTTTCCTTCTATCAGTCTCTGGTTTCTGTACCAGCGATAGGTCCGGGGCTCCTCAGTAGACGGCACATCACATGTTAGAGTCACATCGTCTTCGTATAATATATCCCTCCATATGGGTGTGAAGGTCACCACAGGTTTGATGGCCCCTCCTATAGAAGAAAAGAGATCACACAGAACACATTGGGCCAGATTCAGGTAGAGTTGCGCTGGAGTAATTCGATATGCGCCGCGTAACTGTGAAGATGCGCCGTCGTTTCTATGTGCCCGTACCCACCAAACTAGATGCGCCCAATAACGGGCCATTTCCGACCGGCGGAACGTTCCGACGCCAGAGTATCGTCAGCGCTTAATTTCGCTTGGCGCATCAGTCGCGCCTATTGATTTCCCCTGCAAATATGCAAATGAGGGATTTTTTCCAATTCACGAACGGATTAGCACCATACGCTGGCTACATGCGCCGCGCGTATCTCGTCCGTCCGGCGCAAAGTTATTTCTACAAAAGGCTGCTTTATCTTTACTCCAGACGGCCACAGGTCAGCAGGAGAGCAGCTACAGCAGCGTTACCGACGATAAGAGCTAGCTGAGCACCCCCACTTGCAGGACAACACCTCTGTCCATGCTTGTCTGTCAAATTTTACAGCCATGGAGGAAGACATCATAGGTCTCCATAGCCGAGATGACGGCTGACAGCTCCTGGCCTTTAGAGTTCAGCTTTCTCCTGTGTGTTTGCGGGGAACGGGAGCAGCCATCTCAGAACAAAAGTAACATCACTGCGGGGAGGGGGAGCAGGATATACTTTAGTGCCGGAATGGCGCATCTACGGGCGCATTTAAACGCCCAACGGAAGGCATTGCGCTGACGTTTCCCGTGTAGTGGTGCCGACGGAAGTTGTGAGCATGCGCACAAAGGGGGCGAGTGGAGCCGCACTCACTGCGCATGCTCCGTGGTTGATGCGCTGAACGTAAGCCTCTGCGCTGGGCTCCGCCCATCATTTACATATGATCACACCCACTTCCCCTTGCGTCGGGTTACGCCAGCGCATTATCGTTACTCTGGCGCAAGTTTACGCGCAACTGCTATGTGAATAAGAGTACTTGCGCCGAAAGGGTCTTCAGAGTAACGTAAATGAGAAGCGTTACTCCAGAGGAAAGATACTCTCATCTACCTGAATCTGGCCCATAGAGAGCACAGTGTGCAGCAAAACACAGAGAGGTGATCACATCTTGTATGAGAAAAATACATTCTCTATAGAAATGGGAATGTTTGCAGTCCTAGGTACAGGGATTTTCCAAAATCTTGTTAAAGGTGTTGTAAACCTTCCGTTTCTTTTTTTTTTTTTTTTCCACCTTAATGCATCCTATGCCAGACCTGAAGGGATATTTGGGGGGAACCCCACATAATTTTTCTTTAACATTTTGCGCAGGGTTCCCCTTAATATCCATACCAGACCTGAAGGGCCCAGTAATTTAATTTGGGGGGACCCCCCAGGCATTTTCTTTTCTTTTTTTTTTATCAATGTATTGCCGGGAGCCAACAATTCATTATAGCCGCGAGTGATTTTAACCACTTAAGACCCGGACCAAAATGCAACTGACAATTTGCGCGGTCGTGCGACGTGGCTCCCAAACAAAATTTGCGTCCTTTTCTTCCCACAAATAGAGCTTTCTTTTGGTGGTATTTGATTGCGTCGGCGATTTTTATTTTTTGCGCTATAAACAAAAATAGAGCGTCATGTTTGGAAAAAAATCTATATTTTTTACTTTTTGTTATAAGAAAAATCAAATAAACTAAATTTTAGTCAAACATTTAGGCCAACATGTAATCAGCCACATGTCTTTAGTAAAAAAAAAAAAATCACAATAAAAAAAAAAAAAATAGCTACCTAGCGGGAACAGCGACACTAATACAGCGATCAGAAAAATGATCGCTTAGTGACGCTGGCAATATGGAGTGAAAGGGTTAACTAGGGCAGTGATCAAGGGGTTAAAACTTTATTAGGGGGGTACGGGGGCTACCCTGGACCTAACACTAACTGCCTGTCACACTGACACTAAATACAGCAATCATACATGTATGATCACTGCATTCAGTGACACTGTGACAGGGGGAGGGGAGGGGGGGCGATCGCAAGGGGTTAAGTGTGCCTGCGTGTCCTGGTGTCAGTGTAGTGTTGTGCAGACTTACTCAGGGCCGATCCTGGGCGGGTGCAGAGGGTGCACTGCACCCAGGCGCCTCAGAGGGGGAGGCGCCAGAGTGCCAGGGTATCCTGATCATAAGTCCCGACTCCCGAGTGTGCTGCCTCCCGTCCGCGGCAGTGTGCATATTCACGGCCCCCCCTCGCGCCCACGGCACTCAGTAGAATTAGTATATTCCTTTCCCGCTCCATCACAGAGTATATTAGCATTTCCTGCAGGGCCTGCCCCCCCCCCCCCCCCCCCCCGGCGCGCTCACGTCTTTGTACACAAGATTTTTTTCCTTGCCCGGCGGCTGCAGTACATTCCGTGCGAGGAGGAGTGAGGCTAGGTCTGCCCCCCTCCTCCCCATGTCCCGCCTGTGTTTGCCCACAACCCCTTCGTGCAGCCAATCTGTGCCTGGGAAGGGGATGTGGGCGGGAGATTTCTAAACAGCCAGCGATCCTGCCTGTCCTGATGTTGCTCTGCCCGAGTGCCTTTCTTGCATTGCTGCACATGATTATCAGTAGACCCGCGCCCGCTGTATTTTCCTTACAAGAAGGAGGTAGGCTAAGTCTGCCCAGCCTCCTCCCCATGTCCCGCCTGTGCCCGCCCACAACCCCTTGTGTGTAGCCAATCGGTCCCTGGGAAGGGGGTGTGGGCGGGAGATTTCAAACCAGCTAGTGATCCTCATCCTACCTGATGTCGCTGCCTGAATGCCTGTGCCTCTGAAGACAATGCTGGCTGGGTTAGTGATCGCTCCCCTCTCTTCTCTAAATGTGCCATAGCTGCCCAGCCTTCCACATGCCATAGCTATCCATGTGCCATAGCCTTCCAGCCTTTTGTGTGCCATAGCCTTCCAGCCTTCTGTGTGCCATAGCCTTCCAGCCTTCTGTGTGCCATAGCCTTCCAGCCTTCTGTGTGCCATAGCTGTCCAGCCTTCCATGTGTCATAGCCTTCCAGCCAGGCTATGGTACATGGAAGGCTATATCACATGGAAGTTTGGAAGGCTATGGCACACGGAAGGCTGGACAGCTATGACACACGGAAAGCTGAAAGGCTATGGAACAATGAAGGCTATGGCACATGGAAGGCTGGAAGACTATGGCATATGGAAGGCTATGGCACATGGAAGGTTGGAAGGCTGAGGCACATGGAAGGCTATGGCACATGGAAATTTGAAAGGCTATGGCACATGGAAGGCTGGACAGCTATGGCACATGGAAGGCTGGACAGCTATGGCAATGGAAGGCTATGGAACATGGAAGGCTATAAGCCTTCCATGTTCCATAGCCTTCCAGCTTTTCATGTGCTATAGTCTTCCAGCCTTCCATTTGTCATAGCCTTCCATGTGCCATAGTCTTCCAGACTTCTATGTGCCATAGTCTTCCCGACTTCCATGTGCCATAGTCTTCCCGACTTCCATGTGCCATAGTCTTAGAGACTTCCATGTGCCATAGTAATCCTTCCTGCTTTCCACGTGCCATAGTGATCCTTCCTGCTTTCCACGTGCCATAGTGATCCTTCCTGCTTTCCACGTGCCATAGTGGTCCTTTCTTCCTGCCTTACATGTATCATAGTGTCCCCTCTTCCTTCTCTCTTTCCCTAAGGTGTCATACTGCAGTACTTATTCTTTGGCCCCAGCCTGGGTTCCTTAGATCCTTTATAATTCTCTATTTTGCTGGACAGCTATGGCACATGGAAGGCTGGAAGGCTATCAGCCTCCCATGAGCCATAGCCTTCCAAGTGAAATAGCCTTCCATATTCCATAGCCTTCCAGATTTTTATGTGCCATAGTCTTCCAGCCTTCCATGTGCTATAGCCTTTCATGTCCCAAAGTCTTCTAGACTTCCATGTGCCATAGTCTTCCTGCCTTACATGTACCACAGTGATCCTTCCTTCCTGCCTTCCTTGTATCACAGTGATCCTTCCTTCCTTGTACCATAGTGATCCTTCCTTCCTGCCTTCCTTGTACCACAGTGATCCTTCCTTCCTGCCTTTCTTGTACCACAGTGATCCTTCCTTCCTGCCTTCCTTGTATCACAGTGATCCTTCCTTCCTGCCTTCCTTGTACCACAGTGATCCTTCCTTCCTTTTTTTTTTTTTTTTATCGGGGAGCAAATGTCATATACTCCATTAATTTATTTTTATTTTTCTGAGGGTACAACAATTAAACAGATACACAGCCATAGTCACAAAATTGGCAATTAACAAATTATCGTAATTAGAAAACCACACAGTTAAAATGTTTTTGTTTAGAGATAGTGAAATCATATCTATTTCCTAGTGTAACCCCTTGTGCCTTCCCCCTTGCACCAACCCTCCCTCCCCCTCCCCCTCCCTCCCGCGGAAACGTAATCTTCTTGTGTTGCTTTAACAGAGAAGTTCTGGCTTACAATGACGTGTTCGATGCTGATTCGGGGGCTTGGCTAGGGTTTGAGAAAAGCATTGTAATCTTCCCATAGGACTGCCATAGGGGGATAGCTAAACAGAAGGTCTCTGGCCATTTTGGAAGGGGGTTGTTCCCAATGGTCCGGTCAAGGTTTCATTGTTAGTTCTCCCTACGGGGGATCTCTCGCTGCACTTTAGCCATGGTCCCCACAGTTTTGCAAATTTCCAGTAATTCCCCTGCCGAGTGAAACACACTCTTTCACTGGAAATTGTTTGATTTATAGTCGCCGTCCAGTTTTCTATGGACGGGGGATCGGGGGCCTGCCATTTTTGGGCAATTATTTTGCGAGCCTGAAAAAGGCATCTTATTACTGCTTCCCGGTTACCTGGCGGGACTCGAGTGTCCTCCATGCAGCCTAGTAGGCAGGTCAAAGCTTCTGGTTCGAGAGAGGATCCAAAGGCCTTGTTAATCCTTGCGATTATCTCTGCCCAATAGCGGTAAAGCTTAGGACATTTCCAGACCATATGGATAAGACCTCTTTTGCCTTTGCATCTTGGGCATTCGTTGTTTTGCCTCCAACCCAGTTTAAACATCTTTTGGGGAGTGTAATATACTCTGTACAGTAAGAACAGATGGGACAATCTCTGCGATGGAGCCAATGACACCAATACTCCTTGTTGCAATATCTTGTCCCATTGTTCAGAGGTCATTTCCCCTAAGTCGCCTTCCCACCCCTCCCTACTCTTGGTGGGGCCCGCTCTACTTATCGCTCTGGACCCTAGGAGAGTATACATTAATGATATTAAGCCTTTAGATGTACTGGCCTTAATTACTTTAATAAGGGCAGGGATCTTTGCCCATGTAACAGTTTGAGATCTAAATTGGGTTTGCATGGCATGGCGAACCTGGAGGTACGTATAGAACGTCTTATTAGATATCTTATCTCCGATCGTGTGTATGGGCTAGCGGACAGATTTGTCCATCGGACAAATTTCAAAGCATGCTTTGAAATTTGTTCGCTACAAACCTGTCCGTCGGATATGTCGCTGGTTAGTACGGTAAACCAGCGGACATATCCTCCCACACATGCGTCGTATCCTGTGAATGGATCCGACGCATGCGCGCGGAAGTGTTTACTTCCTGGTGCGTGACGTAGCGGTGACGTGGCGGCGTCAACGTCACCGCCGCGTCACCGACACGTCACCGCGCCGTCCGCCGGCGGGGAATTTGATCCGATTGTGTGTACACGCCATCGGATCAAACTCCAGATCGGACATATCCGATGGAAATGGTCCGCGGACCGTTTTCATCGGATATGTCCGATCGTGTGTACGCGGCCTTAGAGTCTGCAATAGACTTGAGACAGGGGCGGAGGTTCATCTTCGACCCTAAAGTACAGCCAGAGCTACAATGGAATGGTTTAGATCAAAGCCTATTTATGTGTTAGAATGTCACAGTCCAGACCTAAATCCCGTTGAGAATCTGTGGACAAGACTTGACAACTTTAGATATTTTACAAAGAAGAAGAATGGGCAGAAATGTCCCTCTTTAGATGTGTAAAGCTGGTAGAGACACCCCCAAAAAGACTTGCAGCTGTAATTGCAGAGAAAAGGGGTTCTACAAAGTATTGACTCCGGGGGGCGCCATACCAATGTACCCCCCACAATTTTCACATATTTATTTGTAGCATTTATAATTTTCCTTCCACTTCACAATTATGTGCCACGTTGTGTTGGTCAATTCCAATAAAATACATTTACGTTTTTGGTTGTAACATGACAAAATGTGGAAAATGTCAAGGGGTGTGAATACTTTTTCAAGCCACTGTAGATAGAGAAAAGAAAAAAAAAGAAAATGGACGTTTAAGACTGCCACTATAGTCCCAAATAGGGAAAAAAAGGGGGGAGGGGGTCTCACATTATAGTAACAATATCAAAATGTATTTACAGTAACTCACATAGAAACACATACAAAAGAGTACATGAACATTTCAAAATAGTACACTGTCCCATATGTGAATGCAGAGGCCGAACAAGAAAAACCGCATGGATGGCCCATGGAATGGTGACAAAATAGTCCAAGAAGATCCCTTCCGGCTGAAGGCCAAGCTCATGGAGTCACAATGTCAGCGCCAAAGGATCTCTACGCGTTTCGCCAATATCTTCTTCAGGGTGGAAATCTATTGGTACATGACTAGAAAGAACATCCGAGAAACACAGGGGGGGGGTCAGTCCATGGAAAAAGGATGACAGAAAGAGGGGGAGGGGAGTGGGAAATGGGGACAAAGAAGAAAGGGAGCAGCTGTCCAAAGAAAAATATGTAAAAACAGCCTAGTTGAGAGGCCTTGATCCAAAATGTGACAGCAAGTTTATGCTTTTAGAGGTCATCAGTAAGCAAATACAAATATAAATAGTAGTCAGAGGTGCTGCTGGACCTTACAGACCAGCATGGATCACAGCCCGGCACAGTCTGTTCAAATAGATTCCCCAGAAGAGGGATTTGACAAATGGACAATTGGCCCTTCGGAATGTGGTTTAGCTGAAACGCCGGTCCTGCTCTGTATCAGACGTCCCACAACATGCGAGACGTGTCACTGTAGATACCCAGCATGTCAAACCCTAAATTTGTGTGCGCCCGTGATATGGCTACAAACTTCAGTGCCCTACTGCATATTCTCTGTAGGCGATGCTGCAAAAGCCCCCCCTATAGGTCATCATCAGTTTAGTGTTATGGAGGAAGTCTGGTACTACAATCATTGCTGTCACTCCGTCGTACGTGGCCATGTGTATCGCAATCAACGTTTTCATGCGTAGGCACCCCCATTTCCTGTGTTTACATTTGTACATGTGTATATGTGGGGGAGGGCTCCACAGTTTTTTTTGGGGGAGGGATTTTATGTGCTTGGGTGTAACTTTATTTATTTTTTTCAAAACTTTGGGCCAGAATCACAGAACGAGTACGCCGGTGTATCTCCTGATACGCCGGCGTACTTTCAAGTTTCCTGCGTCGTATCATTAGTTTGAATCCTCAAACCATGATACGACGGCTTCGGGCTTCGATCCGACAGGCTTACTTCTTCGTACACCTTCGGATCTACGCTGCAATCTTTTTCCGCCCGCTGGGTGGAGTTTGCGTCGTTTTCCGCGTCGGGTATGCAATTTAGCTTTTTACGGCGATCCACGAAGTGCCGATCGGCCGTCGCATTCTCTAGAGTCGTCGCTAGTCGGCTTTTTCCGGCGTAAAATTAAGCCTGCTATTATCCGGTCTATAGTTAGACTGCCCATGTTAAGTATGGCCGTCGTTCCCGCGTCAAATTTTCAATTTATTTTATTTTTTGCGTAAGTCCGTGAATAGGAATGTACGTAAATTACTCTACTAAAAAAAAAATGACGTTCCGACGTAATTTCGCGCAATGCATGGCGGGAAATTTCTGAACGGAGCATGCGCAGTTCAATCGCTGCGGGGACGCGCCTTATTTAAATGATTGACTGCCCCTAATCGCGTAGTTCGATTCCGCCGCGAGAAATACACTACGCCGCCGTACCTTACGGGCCGAAATCTTCCTGGATTCGACTTAGAGCCAGGTAAAGTGCGGCGGCGTAGTGTATCTCTGATACGCTGCGCCGATCTATTTGTATGTGGATCTGGCCCTTTATTTTTTCATCACATAGCAGACAAAAAGTCGAGGTTTGGACCTGGCAGTGAAAGGGCTAAAAATAATCAATGTTGATTGGGAGAGTAATGTTCCACTTTAAAGTGAAAAGCATGGGCCAGATTCAGATAGCCTTTACGTCGGCGTATCTCGAGATACGCCGCGTAAAGTCTATTCTGAGCCGGCATATCTTTTTTCTGTATTCAGAAAACAAGATACGCCGCAATTCTGCTAATATACGATCGGCGTTAGTCGCTTACAGCGTCGTATCTTAGTTGCATATTTACGCTGGCCGCTAGGTTGGCGCTTACGACGTTTTACGCGTAAAATATGCAAATGAGCTATTTACGCCGCTTTCCCGAACGTACTTGCGGCCGGCCGTCGTAGTTTACGTCGTTTGCGTAACCGTTATTCCGGCGTAAGGTTACCCCTGCTATAGGAGGCGCAGCCAGTGTTAAAGGGTCACTAAAGGAAAAATATTTTTTTGCTGAAATGACTGTTTACAGGGTAAGGAGACATAAAAGTTAACTGATTCCTTTTCAAAATGATTAAAAATAGATAAAAATTAATCATATAATGTGCCTCTAGTTTCACTTTCGTTTTTAAAATGATTTCATGTTTCTGTGGAGTACAGAAGACACACAGAACAAAAACAAACAAATCCAGGGCAGTGTTTTGTTTTTAAAATGAATCTGATTGGTTCTGAGGAGTTTTAGACACGCAGTAATGACAGCTTGGACCACAGTGAAAAGCTGCCATGAGATTTTTCATAAGGAGCCAGACAAGCAGGAAGTGTGGAGATCAGAGAAGTATTAAAGCTACTTCAAAGCAAAAACGAACAATGAGAACATGAAAACAGCACTGCATTAAGGTAAAAGAAGCTATTTAGCTGGAAAAAAAAATCCTTTAGTGATCCTTTAAGTATGGACGCCGGGACAGCGTCGAATTGTACGTCGGTTACGTCGTTTGCGGAAATCGTTCGGGGACGGGGCTCGACGAAAGTTACGTTCACGTCGTTTACGTTGACAACTAGCGACGTGATTTTGCGCACTGGGATACGTCCACGGACGGCGTTCCAAAAAAAAACGTAAATTACGTGGGGTCATGATTAATTTACATGAATCACGCCGCCCACATCACAAATTTGAATTGCGCGGCCTTACGCCGGGCACTTTACGCTACACTGCCGCATATTATGGAGCAAGTGCTTTCTGAATAAGGCACTTGCCCATAATATTTGCGGAGGCGTAGCGTAAACAGCATACGCCACGCCAGACGAAAAATACACAAATCTTTCTGAATCTGGCCAGTTATATTTATTTTGTCGATGTCACAATGTAGAGTATAAGATTTCCTATCATCTGTGCCCAGTCTTGCCACACAGAGTTAATCCAGCGCTGAGAAATCCTCTTTTAATTGTTAATTTTTGTAATATTGTTGTATTTATGGCAGATCATTCAGTGTCAGCTCTGTACTCACCAGATCTTCCCACATTTAAAGCTGAAAAACCAAAAAGCACTTTTTAGAAAAAATCATGAACAGTGCGTGTCATTAAAACATATCTAAAGCATTTTCATTCTTTTTTTCTTTTATTATCACTTAGAAATTCTGCATTTCATTTATAACAAAGATGTCAGGATCACCATTTTCTCAGGTCACCAGTAGATCAAACTGCCACTCTTTTTTTTCCTCATACAATACCGGATCATACGATTTACGATTAATCAGTACAGTTTTTATCCCTAAAAAAAATCAGAAGACAGAGGGCCAGATCCACAGAGAATTACGGCGGTGTATCTACAGATACACGGGCGTAATTCGAATTTTCCGCCGGCGTGTCTTTGTTTTATATCCAGAAAACAAGATACGCCGGAATAACGCTAAGATACGACTGGCGTAAGTTTCTTACACCGTCGTATCTTAGATGCATATTTACGCTGGACGCTAGGGGCGCGTCCGCGTAAAATATGCAAATGAGGCAGAAACGGCGATCCGCGAACGTACGTACGCCCGGCGCAGTGTGTTTACGTCGTTTGCGTAAGCGTATGTACGACTAAATTTTACCCCTGCTATATGGTGGCGCAGCCAATGTTAAGTATGAACGTCGGGATCGCGTTGTATTGGACGTCGTTTACGACGTTTGCGTACGCCGATCCAGAATGGACCTGGGCGTAAATTACGTTCACGTCCTTTTCATTGACTATTTGCGGCGTGATTTCACGCATGCGCACTAGGATACGTCCACGGCCGGCGCATGCGCAGTTTAAAAAAAGCGTCGTTTGCGGCGGGTCATTCAGAATTATAATAAAACACGCCCCCCCTAGTAAATTTGAATTACACCCGCGAACGCCGGCCCATTTACGTTACACCGCCGTAAGTTACAGCAGCATTTCATTGACGATTAGCAATACGCCTCTGTGACTTACAGCGGCGTAGTGTAAATGGGTCACGCCGCGCCGGCGTCTGGTGTCTGTGGATCTGGCCCTAAGACCACAGGTGCTCGGAAATAACAGAATACATTACAACACTTTACATCACTTGCGAAGTCGTACGAGAATTTCCGTAACTTTAGTAACTTATTGGTTTTTGACAGGGCTTTTTTTTCAGGGGAACTTGGTGGAACTCAGTTCCACCACCTCTGGCTCAGTACACTATGGGCCGGATTCACAAAGCACTTACGCCGACGTATCTCCAGATACGCCGCGTAAGTGCAAATATGCGCCGCCGTATCTGTGCGCCGTACCCACAAACATAGATACGCCTAAAAACTGACTTCATCCGACCAACGTAACTTGCCTACGCCAGCGTAGAGTGGGCGCATATTTATGCTGGACGCATGTGGCTTTCCTATTGATTTTCTATTCAAATATGCAAATGAGGGAGATACGCCGATTCACGAACGTACTTGCGCCCGGCGCATGATTTAAGCGATTTGCGGAAGGGTTACATCCGGCATTTTGGAGGCGCAACTCGTCCAAAGGTATGGACCAGGGAACGAACGCCATCAAATTTTACGTTGTTTACGTAGTACGTGTATAGGGCTGGGCGTAGGTTACGTTCACGTCGTAGGCAGTGATTCGACGTATCTTAGGCAGTTGTTTCGACGTGATTGTGAGCATGCGCACTGGGATGCGTCCAAGGTACGACGCATGCGCAGTTCGTTTTAAGTACTTGTCTGAAGCTCGGCCCATCATTTGCATGGGGTCAAGCTTCATTTAAATGTATCACGCCCACTTCCACCTACTTCCACTTACGCTGACTTACGCCTACAAATATACGCCACGCCGGTGCAGAGTTGGGAGCATTTGCTTTGTTAATTCCATGCTTCCCTCTTTGCGATGCGCCGGCGTAGTGTAAAAGACATACGCTACATCGGCATATATATGCGGCGATGTATGTGAATCCGGGCCATTGACATGTTAATTTACCTGAAAGATCCTTTCATGTATCCATCATCTACCCACCCCTTACCAAGACACTTCTAGTATGCATAATGTTGCCTCCAGCAAGCCCATCACCACCGACCTTTATAAGTCTATTTTAATCAGCAGCCCGACCCTTCTTATTGCTAGCTATACATATCCAGTTAATGAGCGCTCAATACTGCATATAAGTCTTCTGAAAAAAAAACTTTCACCAAAAGTCCAATGTAAATTTAATATACAGCTAAAGGATGCAACATTTAAAATCCAACTTGTGTGACATCTACCCTGATGTCTTTCCCTCCATCACTGATGAGTGGACACATCCACGAAACGCGTCGAGCTAGACCTGATGCCACAGCTACACCATATATGGATTGTTTTCTACCTACCATCTATAATTTTTGACTATATCACCAATATACAACCTAATAATATATCTATATATCATGTGAATACAAGATACAGCTATCGGGCATGGCGCCGTTGGCACTTGCTGGCCATTTTACTGTTTTATATTAGTGTTGAGCAGAATATGCCATATTCGATTTTGCGATATATCTCGAATATATTGTCGAATATTCGAGATATATTCGCTAAATACGAATATTCGTGATATTTTTTGGAAATGAAATGATTGCGAATTTTCGCTATTGCGAATGCGAATGCGAAATTTCGAGAAATGCGGAATGGAGCACTCTGATTGGCTCAGAATATTCGTGATATTTTATTATACCAAATAATTGCGAAATTTCGAGAAATGCGGAATGGAGCACTCTGATTGGCTCAGAATATTCGTGATATTTTATAATACCAAATAATTGCGAAATTTCGAGAAATGCGGAAGGAGCACTCTGATTGGCTCAGAATATTCGTGATATATTACAATACAAAATAATTGCGAATATTCGGCAAATGCGGAAGGAGCACTCTGATTGGCTCAGAATATTCTTGATATTTTATCGTAATTTCGCAAGAATGCGAATGAGAAATTGATTGCGGAATTTCGACAGTAACACTCTGAAATCGAATATATGTGTTATTTTAGCTAAAAACAATATTGCGAATTTCTCTAAAATAATCGCGCGATATCGCTATTGCCGAATAATCGCATTGCGATTTTTCGGCAATATAAAATGATCGCTGCAGCTACTCGGCCCAAGGTCTCTAATCATACCAGCAATGCTTTTAGACGTCGATGGGGATCTCTAGGATGTGATCTGTTCTAAAAAAAAATTGAAAAAATACGAATATTCGAAATAGCGAATATTCACCGCGAAATTCGGAATATATCGCGAATACTCGAATATGCCATATTCGAGCCGAATATTCGCAATACGAATATTCGTGAGCAACACTATTCTATATATAATTACATCAATTACCATGTATCTTTTATGATTATGTGTTGATTTATATGTACTCTTTTATCCATCATGCTTATACCTTGTGCAATTTATATGTATATACATGGAATTATTATTTTATTTACCTTATATTTATGTCATGAATAAAATACCTCTTAAAGGGGAGTTTCACCCACAATTTCACTTTTTAAATATAAATACCCCTGTAATACACAAGCTTAATGTATTCTAGTAAAGTTAGTCTGTAAACTAAGGTGCGTTTTGTTAGGTTGTTACAGCATTTAGATTAGTTTATAATCTAGAAATAGACCGTGGCCATCTTAAGTGTGGGCATCATGAAGCCAGACTGTATGACTTCCTGGATTTCAGCTTTGCATATCTCGCACATGCTCAGTGCTGCACAAGCAATGTAATAGGTTTCAGTCAGGTTTTCAAGGACTACTGGGAAACATGATGCCTATCCCAGAAACCCTTGCAAATAGCCTTGTGACTTAATAGCCTAGGCTAATAAGGAGGAGGAAGTAATGAAGGACTACAAAATAAAGGTATTTACAAGCAACAAAATAAATAAAAATTGTCCATTCTGAACACTATGGGCCAGATTCAGGTAGTCCAGAGCATCTTTGCTCTGGAGTAACGCTTCTCATTTGCGTTGCGCTGCCGAAATTTTAGGAGCAAGTGCTGTCATTCACGAAGCACTTGCTCCTAAAGTTGCGGCAGCGCATCACAAATGAGCCGGCGGAATTCAAATTTAGCGGGTACGGGGCGTGTAGTATGCTAACTACGCGCGATCCCGCCGCCAACGTACTGCGCATGCGTCGAGTGTCAAAACATCCCCGTGCGCATGCTCCAAAATCTGTGAATGAACGTCAATGACGTCACATTCCCATTCATGACCGTTTTACGCAAGCGACGTTTTTTTTTTTTTTTCCCGACGCGATGACGACGCCTATACCTAACATAGGATACTCCAACCCCATGTAGGTATATCTATGCGCCGCGTATCCCGTCCGGAAACGTCGTATCGTCATTGCGTCGCGCCGGATTTCGATCGTGAATTGCCGATTTACGCTCATTAACATATTTTTTGAGCGTAAATCGGCGGGAAGGCCCCCGGCGCCATTTTTAAGTTGAAGTAACGATGCGATGGCGAAACTCAGTTACGCTGCTCGCATCGGAACTTCAACCCGGCGTTTCTTGTTTTCTGGTTACAGAAAACAGAAACGCCGGCTCAAAGTCACAGTTAGGCTGGCGGATCACTCGATCCGCCAGCGTAACTGTTCCTGAATCTGGCCCAATGAGATTAGGGCATGCAGCACAGACAAACATAAAAAAATGGGTGGAACTCCACTTTAACCACTCTTACCTCCGCATTTCAAATTGCTTCCATTAAAGTCCCAAATTCCTTTTTTTCTATATTACCTCCATCACTGGAGCTTAATTATAGGACTGAACTATGAACTATGAAGCCACTAGCTCCCCCTTTACTGAAACAAACAACCAGAACCCCCAGCCCCCCATGAGCTGTATAGGTCATAGAGGGGAGATACTGGGATTCTGGGATGTACTAGGAAAGATGATATAACTTACAATAATATTTAATGACATGAGATAAGGGCACCTGACAGTGGACCGTGGACACTCCCCCCGGTACCCAACCCTAGCATTGCACCAGTCTTTAACTACAGTTTTCTCCTTAGAAATGACACTCAGCTACCTTCATTACTGACATTGGCAATTCCAACAAAGTTCTTCTGAAAATCTAATTTGCAGTGCTGATTTATCTAGATCAGGGGTCTCCAAACTGCGGCCCAAGGGCCGGATGTGGCCCTTTGCTAGCCTTTATCCGGCCCTTGGGGCAGTATTGCTCCCAATGATATGAGGCACTATTCCGCCCAATGACACCAACAGTGGGGCTCTCTTTCTTCCACAAATAGCAATGATGGAGCACTATTCCTCCTCCTACTGCCCGCCAACACTGGGGCCATGTTTATTTTTACCGATGCTCGGCCCTGGGGCATTTTCTACCCCCATTGGTCAGAATCTGGCCCCCCTGAAGTCTCAAAGACAGTAAACTGGCCCTTTGCTTGAAAAGTATGGAGACTCCTGATCTAGATAAATGGGAACCTTCCAGCCTGTGTGAGAAAACCACGATCGGGGCTTACAGTCAGTACTTATAAAGGAGTACGAGCCAAGACATGCTCAGAGCTCCTTTCTATGATGTGTAATCCACCATCACTGACATCGGGTTATACTAAACTGTTGTAACATAATGTATTTCTCATGAAACAAGAGAGTTGGTACACTGCTCATTAGATGGTGAATACCAAATAATAATAAGAAGATGAAGAAGAAGACGAAGAAGAAGACGAAGAAGAAGAAGACGAAGAAGAAGACGAAGAACAAGAAAAAGAAGAACAAGAAAAAGAAGAAGAAGAAAAAGAAGAAGAAGGGTCAACTTACTTTGTTCACAAAAAAAAGCAAATATAATTACATGAAGCCTTCAACAGGTTAATATTAATGAGATGTTCTTTGTGTTTCATGCGATCTCGAATGAAAGACACTCAGCTGATAGATAATAGAGTAAAACCTTTCTACTTACACAGGAACACAATGGCGAGGAAGACAGTCATGGCAGTCGGGAACCCAGAAGTTCTGACTATTTCTGAGAAGCAGAAGTTATGAGTGCCTTCACATTTCCTGAGCTTTATACAAGAGACGTTTCATAAGAATTAAAAACAATGCAATGAAAGAAACCAATCAGATCTAAGACAAAACTTTTATTATATTTGAGGGTGGACGTTTCTGGTTTGCACCCGGGATTGATGGTCTGGCTGGATCATCCAATAGTCAGGAGTCATGTTTGGAGTCCAATGTTGTCACTTTGGCAAGGTATGGCTTTCATTGCGCTACCACACTGCATAGTACACTCAGGTGATACCGGATGTGCCCTCTGTTGGGTAAATGTACTAGTGAATTGACTCTCCTGGAATGGTCACATTTTCTAGCAAGTTTAAAGGCACATTCCAAGCAAATAAAACATCATTTATAGAAAGGTAATATACTGAAAGTACACATTTAAAATACTTGGCTTGTTTGTAATCTACTTGCAATTTTTTTGAGTTGATCATATGATATATCAGATAATATCAGATAATATGGTCACCTTAATTTTACACGTGACATTGAACAGGAAGTGTAATTCCAAGAGTAGATGAGTGAAATTCAGGAGACGGGCACTGGGAGGAAATCATTTCCACCACCTTTTCTGTTTACTGCATTGTACCAGTGACGGCCCTCCATTAGCTAGAGGATGCCGCCCCCTCTATCCACGGCCGCCAAATCCTAATTAATGCTCTATGATCCAAAGCGGCTACCCCCTAATTATGCGTCCGGCCCCCTTTCAGGATTTTGGCGCATGAATTACAGTGGCGGGCAGTGGCGGCTGGTGCTCAAATTTTTTGGGGGCGCAAACAAACGGAAAAAAAACATCAATTTCAGCCTCACCATGCCCATCAATTGCCGCCATTGTGGCCATAAAGCGCAGCCACTGTGCCCATCAAACGAAGCCACTGTGCCATAAAATTGTTGCCAATGTGCCATAAAATTGTCACCACTGTGCCATCAATTGTCACCACTGTGCCATGCCAAACGCAGCCACTGTGCCATGCCTTTGTCACCACTGTGCCATCAATTGTCGCAACTGTGCCATGCCAAACGCAGCCACTGTGCCATGCCATTGTCACCACTGTTCCCATCAATTGTCGCCACTGTGCCATGCCATTGTCGCCACTATGGCCATAAATTGTCGCCACTGTGCCGTGCCAAAAGCAGCCACTGTGCCCATTAATTGTCGCCACTGTGCCATGCCATTGTCGCCACTATGGCCATACATTTTCGCCACTGTGCTGTGCCAAAAGCAGCCACTGTGCCCATTAATTGTCGCCACTGTGCCATGCCATTGTCGCCACTGTGCCCATCAATTGTCGCCACTGTGCAATGCCAAACGCAGCCACTGTGCCATGCCATTGTCGCCACTGTGCCCAATCAGGTTATCGGTAACCAGATCCGGTGAACCTGGTTGGCTGAGATGTGTGTCAGTGTTACCAAGAAGCGCACCCCCCGTGCGTCCTCTGGTTAACTATTTGGAAGCCGATTACAGCCCTCAGGCCCGCTGGCTCTGATAGACGCTTCCACAGCCAACCAGCTGCCGTTATTCAGATGGCCGGTGCTCGCTAGGGGGCCGGCCATCTGAATAGTGGGCGACAGCGGCAGCAATACATAGATTCATGCAATGCATGAATCTATGTATTGTTTTTCAGTGGCGGTGCAGGAGTGAGAGGGGGCGACGGCCGCGACGCTCCTGCGCCCTCTATGTATGCACCGCCACTGGTAGCGGGGGTGTTTTTTGAAGCAGTTGATTAGAGACTACAAAATAAGGTGGACATCTGCCACAGAGCAAGTTTGCTGTTGAAGCACTGATTCTCAATCCGGCCAATCAGAAGCGGGTATGAGACCCATTTTCCGATTGCCCGAAAATAGAAGAGTTCCAATTAGCCGCCGAGGAGGAGGGCAAGCCGCCGCAATGCCCGTGGAGGGAAGGGGAAGGTTAGGCTGTCGTCGCCGAGCAAGGGAAGCCGCGGGGAGAAGCACTGCCCACCATAGATGGGGTAAGTGCTCCGGACCCAACCGACCGACCGGGGGGTGTAACTGTCTGCTGTTCCCCCCAAAAAAATTACCACCAACCGCCACTGCGTTGTACTTATCTGCACATTCTTAACTCCAAGCAAAATCTGAATACACAGATGAGATACGTGCCAAAGGATTTGTATTTCTGTCCATCCAGTATTGAGGTTTGCACGGCTTGTTTTTTACTGTAAGTTTTAGAGCATCAGCAAATATTAGGCAACTAGCAAAACCCAACTTTATCTCATCTTAGAGTTTCTTATGCACAACACTTAATTTCCTTCCTGTTAAACAATCCTAAATATGTGAGCTCAGCGACCACTTCTGCTTTGTCCGCGGCTCATTGTGTTTAGTGTATGTTTTCATTGGTTGTATTTTGATGTCTGGCTAAGAATAATATTGACTTCTAGCTGATAGTTCCTTTTACATTTTTACTTCACTGACTGAGTGAGTCAGTCAGTGAGGCAGGTGAATTAGCTACAGGAGCTCCAACGGCGCACGTCTCCTAGGAGTAGGAGCGTGTGTGCTTTAGCTCCAGGCAGGCGTAGGAGGCAGACAGGCAGCGTCCCTCCCAGCCCTGCTAGCCCAGTCCACACTCCAGTTTTCCAGCCCTGGAATATCCTGTGCCCCGTTCTGATCTCTCCTCTCCTCTCCTCCAGCTCAGCTCCCTGGCTCTCCGCAGGTAAGAGCCCTCCAACAAAGCTGCTGACGGCCGTCCTTTTCAGGATAAAGCCGCAGCAATACGGATCTCCATCGCTCCTTTCTTTGACCCCCTGCACTCCCACATCTCCATCTTCTTCAGGGGCCCCCTCCCGCCACCTCCCCGAGAAATTTCCGCCGCTCTGGGGCTTTTTTGAGAGCACCGCGCCAGGCCGCCCTGAATCGTGGGGCCGCGGTCTAGGAAAGACCGCGGCTTCACTTGCGGCCTAACGGCGCGCCGCTCCCCACGCCTCTTCTATCCTCATCCAGCTTCCAGGGAACCCCCCTTACCCCAGAAGGACAGTCACTCGGCCCTGCTTTCACCCTCTCAGCCCCTAGTTCTTAGAGAAGCACCCGATCAGTCAGCCCTCATCCCACCGCCTGAGCAGGCAGCCATCCCACCAGACCAGCAACAGGGTCACCCTCTCAGCCCCAGCCCCCCCCTGTCTCCCCAACGTACAGAAGCTTGATCCAGGGGTTACCCGATCGCCTCTTACAGGGGTCAGGAAGGAATTTTTTCCCTACCGGAGCATATTGGCCGAGCGCCGCAAGGGTTTTTTGCCTTCCTCTGGACCAAGCCAGGAGAGAGGAATTAGCCAATTCCTCTCCCCACTGCCCCTAAATCTCCACTCCCCCACCCCCGGTGTATTGGCGATCATGGCATGTCGGCAATATTCTGCCGAAACCATTTGGAGTTTGAGACAATGCGCCGCAATACTGCCAGCCATCACCAAAAAGGCCCTAAGAACTGAGCGACTATTGAGAATCGATCATAGATCGACGGTCAGACATTTCAGCCATTTACCCCAGCTCAAGCACATATCATGTGCTTTGATTAACACAAGATCGGCAGTAAAACACCGACTAGAAATCCGCGACTTCATTCAACAAAAGGATCTAGACTGTCTCTTTATTACAGAGAGCTGGCTCACAGCCGACTGTAACACCATTCTAGGAGAACTGGTGCCAGAAAATTACCGTATCATAACGGAAAACAGAATAGGGCAAAGAGGAGGCGGCCTGGCGGTGATCTACAAGACTCATCTTATGATCACCAAACCAGTCCGCCAAAACCCTCTTCCATTCATGGAAACCCTTACTCTGCAACTGCAAGCAAATTCAAAGGAGACCATCCACATTCTGCTCTGCTATAGGCCGCCCGGCCCAAAATCGCAGCTGCTATCATTATGGACGGATTTCTTCTCCACTTACACCCTCAACAGCAAACATCTTTTGCTGCTCGGGGATTTCAATCTCTGGGCCAACTCCTCACAAGACCCCATTGCCGACGCCTGTATTGATCACCTGGAAGGATTAGGATTACAGCAACTAGTATGTGGGCCCTCACATGCTTCAGGTCACACACTTGATCTTATTTTCAGACAAGCTCTGGAAATAAAAATTTTGGAAAATGAAAAGTTGCCATGGACAGACGACCATGCAATTATATTCAGTATTTCCACCATCCCCCTGCAACAAAAACATCAAATCCAGTGACAACACACTGGACTAGATGCCAGAAGAAGCTCCACTCGGAACTCTTCAAAACTACTTTAAGGAAAAAAATAGAAACAACTCAGCCGCATTAAACGGCCGTTGAAACATTGGAAGCCATAAACTCGGCCATGCTACAGTCAGCCGACTTGGTAGCGCCGAAACGAAGAACCCACATTCGGAAAAACAACCGCAGCTGGTTTAACAACCAGCTGTCGTTACTGAAGCAAGAACGCAGAAGGGCAGAATCTGCCTGGAAAAGATGTTCTTCAGAGCTAAACCTGTCCATCTACAAGGCGACTACAAGAAAATACCACAAAGGGATTTTCCAAGCCAAGAAAAAGTATTTTTCGGAGGCTATCAACGGTGCCCTAAACCGCCCCCGCGAACTCTTCAAGATGGTCAACCAGACCATGAAACCAGGATGCATTGAAGCCCCCAGTTCGGACACACAAGAATTTTGCAATGAACTATCGGATTACTTCATTGATAAAATCAAGGCAATCCGTAAAAGCATTCAGCAAAACAATTCCCCCCTCAGCCCCCCCTGCAGCCTCTCACACAGCACCCATAGTAATTCTCCTATATCAGGTAAGTTTACCCTGGGACCCATCTCCATTGAGACCACCAAGAATGTCATTGGCGCTTTGCGTAATGGCACAGCGCCAAATGACATTATCCCCACAAAACTGCTGAAGGAATGCGCCTACATCCTGGCTCCTCCCATCACGCAGCTTATCAACCAGTCTTTCTTGGAGGGCATAGTGCCCTCACAGTTGAAAGAGGGTATAATCCAACCCATCATGAAGAAACCCTCCCTGGACCCCAAGGACCCACTCCACCGCCGTCCCATAACAAGCCTCAACATACTCTCAAAGATAATGGAAAAAGTAGTGGTACAACAGCTGCAACAGCATCTAGATACCTACAAGCTACTTGACCCATTGCAATCAGGCTTCCGTCCCGGACACCGGACGGAAACAGCATTGCTGAAAGTATGGGACGATGTTCTCAAGGCCGCAGACGAAGGAGAATCTTGTCTTCTAGTTCTGTTGGACCTAAGTGCCGCTTTCGACACTGTAGACCACAAACTGTTACTGACTCGGCTTGCTGAAGTAGCCAGAGTCGCAGAAGGCGATTTATCTTGGTTCTCCTCATTTCTGGAAAACCGATCGCAAACAGTGAAGTTAGGACCTTTTACGTCTGAGAAACGCACAGTAACATGTGGAGTCCCTCAAGGATCGCCTCTGTCACCAGTGCTGTTTAACATATATCTTCGTCCTCTTTTTGAGATTATCAGCAGCCAAAAACTGCTCTACCACTCATATGCAGATGATACGCAACTGTATTTCCGCATCTGCAATAGACAGGATCACCACCTCAATCTAGAGACATGCCTCCCTTTGATAGAGGACTGGATGACAAAGAGTTATCTTAAACTCAATGGAGCGAAAACAGAACTTCTCCTGTTTCACGCCAAGCGTAGGAATCAACTTTCAACAGCGTGGACCCCCCCGCCTATTTTGGGCAAGCTCATCACCCCTAGCGCCAAAGTCAAAAGCCTAGGGGTCATTTTTGACTCCTTTATGACAATGGACGCACAAATAGGGTCAGTAGTCAGCGGATCTCACCATCTACTGCACCTACTATGCAGACTCACTCCGTTCATCCCTAAAGAAGATTTATCGGTCGTGGTGGGAGCAATTGTAAACTCCAGGCTGGATTATGCAAATGCCCTTTACCTCGGACTCCCCAAGTACCAAATCGCTCGTCTGCAAGTCGTTCAGAATACGGCCGCCAGACTTGTGACAGGGAAAAAACCCTGGGAATCTATCTCACCTTCACTGCGAGCCCTTCATTGGCTGCCAGTTAAAGACAGAATTGCTTTTAAAGCTCTCTGTCTTACGCATAGATGTGTCCATGGGAATGCCCCCCTCTATCTATGCGAAATAATAAAAGCGATAACCCCAATCGCGTTTTGCGATCCACGAATCAGAACCTGCTCCAGGTTCCGAAAGCCAACTTCAAGTCCAAAGGAGAAAGAAGATTCGCGATCCAAGGTCCCAGACTATGGAACGCTTTACCAACCAGCATTCGGTTGGAGGTGAACCACCTAGCATTTAGGAAAAAGGTCAAGACTTTTCTCTTTTGATATCAAAGGAGACAGGAACAACAAGTGCCCAGAGGCGATTCAGTTCGCATGTGCCGCGCTATACAAGTTTTCATTCATTCATTCATTCATTCACAAATAAAGTTTTCTGATTTACAAAGTCTCAATGAGGTCGTCGGTTTCTCTACCGCTTGTTGTGGGAGTAGATGAAACCCACAGAGGCAGCCAATACAAATACAGAGATCACCTGTATGATGGCTGGTGTGTGTGTATCAAGTGAGATATATTTTTTCACAGGGGGGGGGGGTATTTTAAATCCCCAACATTATCTGTATAAAAATGTTTTTATGTAGATGACCTGTTAAGCACCATCATGCATACTTATCCATGTGTATGTAAAATTGTGACTTTAACAAATATTGTATGTTATGCTTTTAGAATAATTCTCCTGAGTATGTCCACTTTATACATGGTATATCATTGAATTTTTCGTCTTTCTTTAATTGAAAATGTCTGTTATCTGTACTTTATTTTCAATAAAAATTTTGAACAGAAAAAAAAGAATAATTCTCCTGAAGAAGCAACTATCGTTGCGAAACTAGTAGAGAGTCGACGTGTATGACCCCCTTCATTTCACCGCTCCCCTTCTCCACAAGGGTTGTTCAACATCTCTGTGATCCGGATGGTCGGTCGTACACTGTGTCATTTTTTTTAATGTTATTGTTTTTTGTTGTTTTACAATAATGTGTGTCCGGTCTTTTTGATATTATGTATAATAAATTAATGTCATTTTTTACCCTATCCCTACCTCTTTGTCTATAATTTCTGCCCAGTACCGCTATAGTTCCTTTGCCCACTATTTTTCCCCAAGGTTGTTTTTGGGCCATTTTGGGGTCCCAGTAACCCTTATTCTATACTTTATTGAGGATTTTGTATTTTTCTTTTATTGATGTATTTTAAATGGGGTGAAGCAAAACCACAATTTCTTGCTCATACATCACAGGACACAGAGCCTTAATTACTTAATAGGTTATGTAGTCACCGCAGGTGACTGGACACGGGCAACCCCAATTAGAATTGAGTTCCTCCCCTATATAGCCCCTCCCAAATGGAGAGTGCCTCAGTTTTTTGCCATTGTCTAAGGTAGTTGGTTCCATTCCGGTACCCGGGCGTGACATCATAACATCGCACACAGGCCATCTGACGAGCATAGAGACTGGCATTATTGACCCCACATCTCTCCATAAAGAGTACCTGTCACGAACCATTCCTATTACAATGTTTACATTCCTTGTAATAGGAATAAAAGTGATATATTTTTTTTAAAAGTGTAAAAATAAAATAAATTAAGTAAAATAAAAAATAAAATATAAAAAAAAATTTTTAAACGCCCCTATTCCTGATAGCTCGCTCTCAGAAGCGAACACACACATAAGTCCCGCCCACATATGTAAACGCCGTTAAAACCACACATGTGAGGTGTCGCCGCATGATGCTTTAGAGTGCCAGCAACAATTCTAGCACTAGACCTCCTCTGTAACTCTAAACTGGTAACATGTAAAAAATAAATAAAAATGAAGCAGCGCCTATGGAGATTTTTAAGTACTGATGTTTGGCGCCATTCCACGAGTGTGCGCAATTTTAAAGCGTGACATGTTAGGTATCTATTTACTCGCCGTAACTTCATCTTTCACATTATACAAAAAAAATTGGGCTAACTTTACTGTTTTGTTATTTTTTAATTCATGAAACAGTTTTTTCCCAAAAACAGGCGTTTAAAAAATTATTGGGCAAATACTGTGTGAGATTAAAAGTTGCAATGACCGCCATTGTATTCCCTATGGTGTCTGCTAAAAAAACATATACAGTGTTTGGGGGTTCTGAGTAATTTTCTAGCAAAAAAAAAAATGATTTTTTGAATGTAGAGAGAAGTGCCAGAATAGGTTGATTTTTTGAATGTAGAGAGAAGTGCCAGAATAGGCGCGGTATGGAAGTGGTTAAAAGGTGGCAGAAAACGGGGAAGATCCCCTTCATCTGCTCTGGCTCTCTCATCAGATGAGCATTCTGAGGGTGAAAAATCCCTCTCTGGAGATGAGGATCATGTGTAGTCTGAGGACTCGGAGGATGAGAGGATTCCTTCTACCTCTCAGTCGCTAAAGATGCAGGTGCAATATTATGCAGAGATGGTGCGTGCCACTTACAAATTGCCTCCTGTTGAAGCTTCTATGTCCTCTGCTTCTTCTTTGGGATCCTGGAAATCCCCCCAGGCTGCATGCTCCTTTCCAGTTTATCCCTTGCTGTATAAACTAATGTGTGATGTTTGGGTTCAACCACATAAACTTTTTCTCCTCCTAAGCAGTTTTCCCTCCTTTATCCTGTGGAGGAAGGTTTCACTAAGAAATGGGGGCTACTGGCCTGTGGTTTATACAGCACCTTGGGGGCGGGTCATCAAGCAGGCTGGGTTCACAGTATTGCAGGAATAAGCAGCACTCGCTTGTCATAGCTTGACTGCTGTTCAGTCCTAGAAGAATGCTCACCTCCCTTTGCTTCTAGAGGAAGAAGAGGAAGTACTGGTGTTATCACCAGCTAGAAGACTGCAGGATAAAGGTATGTGTAGGGTTCCATTTTCAATGAAAAACTCCTGGAGGGAGGGGATTTAGGGGGAAGGATGGTGGCTGCAGGGTCCTAAATTCTGTAGATCTGCTTTACCTCTTCAGTGATACTGTACTTTAGCTGTTCCGGTTTGAAACTTGACTTAGTCTTCACCTACCCTGTACACCTGGCCTTCTTTGGCGCCCCGTGTCCTCCTCTGATCAAATGTCAGGATGGAGGGAGCTCAGGTTGTCCTACAGTAGAAATCCCTGTGCTCTCATCTAATTGGGTAATCCTAACCATTCCAGTAAGAGGAATCCAACAACCACCACATAGAAGCCATAGAATGGACCGTATGATGTAACTTTTATTTGCCATCTTCCAATAAGAAAACTTTTAAGAGCAAGCTCTTCTTCTTGAACCTTCTTTTGTGAAGGGGGTCGAAATAAACTACAAACATGTTTTATAAAATGAAATCATTTATTTACAGCCAAAACAAAATGTGTAACAGTTATAAATCTCTTAATTCACAGATTGCTTAAGTAAGGTGAATAGGGCTGCTGATAGATATCGCAGGGCCCCATACAGACTACCTGACAGTGCCCCCCAAGAAAATATTAAAGCTACATTTCACAAAAAATACAATAAAATCATTCTAAAAAATAAATAAATCATTAGACACAAATACAACATAACTCACATAATTCCTGCTAAATCTAAAAGACTAAACTGAGTTACTGAATAAAAAGTTGGAGCTCCGGGATCAGTGAGACAGAGGGAGGAGCTTTGGAATCAGAGAGACAGAGGGAGAAGCTTCGGGATCAGAGAGACAGAGGGAGGAGCTCCTGGATCAGAGAGACAGAGGGAGGAGCTTGTGATCAGAGAGACAGAGGGAGGAGCTCCGCGATCAGAGGGACAGAGGGAGGAGCTTCAGAATCAGAGAGAGAGGCAGGAGCTCCGGGATCAGAGAGACAGAGGGAGAAGCTTCGGGATCAGAGAGACAGAGGGAGGAGCTCCGGGATCAGAGAGACAGAGAGAGGAGCTCTGTGATCAGAGAGACAGAGAGAGGAGCTCTGGGATCAGAGAGACAGAGAGAGGAGCTCAGGGATCAGAGAGACAGAGGGAGGAGCTCCAGGATTAGAGAGACAGAGAGAGTAGCTCTGGGATCAGAGAGACAAAGGGAGGATCTTCGGGATCAGAGAGACAGAGGGAGGAGCTCCGGGATCAGAGAGTCAGAGAGTGGAGCTCCGGGATAAGAGAGACAGAAGGAGGAGCTCTGTGATCAGAGAGAGAGGCAGGAGCTCTGGGATCAGAGAGACAGAGGGAGGAGCTCTGGGATCAGAGAGACAGAGGGAGGAGCTCTGGGATCAGAGAGATAGAGGGAGGAGCTCTGGGATCAGAGAGACACAGGGAGGAGCTCTGGGATCAGAGAGACAGAGGGAGAGGCTCTGGGATCAGAGAGACAGAGGGAGGGGCTCTGGGATCAGAGAGACAGAGGGAGGAGCTCCGGGATCAGAGAGAGAGGCAGGAGCTCCGGGATCAGAGAGACAGAGGGAGGAGCTCCAGGATCAGAGAGACAGAGGGAGGAGCTTCAGGATCAGAGAATCAAAGGGAGGAGATCAGAGAGACAGAGAGAGGAGCTTCGGGATCAGAGAGACAGAGAGAGGAGCTCCGGGATCAGAGAGACAGAGGGGAAGCTCCAGGATCAGAGAGCCAGAGGGAGTGAAACAAAGTTTCAGAGATAACAATCTCAGGAGCAGAGCTAACTTTAGAGCCAGCACAGGGAGGGGGCTTAGTGATAGAGGACTGTCCTTCTCAGCAGATAAAAGTTGGCAGTAGGGAGATGGGGAGAGACCAGCTTTTAGCTGCTGGAGGATAAGTTCTGCAATTGTCATCCATCACTAATCTCCCTCCCTGTGTAGGCTTCCCTGTGTGCTCGGGCTCCCTACAAGAGGACTGGCGGCCCTAAAGGTAAATGCTCCATTCAGTGATAAAACAGTTAACTCCGGACAAAACGTTTTTTCTTGGAGGATTATAACCTCTGTCCAGTTTACATTGTTTTATGTGTCCATCCAGTTTTCATTGCTGTATGTGCTCATCCTCACGACACAAGCATCCCCACCCCTTTGTTTACATGCATCTGCAAAGTGGGAAATTACCACAGCTATTTGGTCTAGTGAAATCTCTAAAAGTCGCTTTCCTCTCAATGAAAATGCTTCTTTCTGACCTTTCCATTAAAGGGGTGTTCCACCCACAAAAATGACCTTTTCTTAACCCACTCCTCACCCCCATACATGCCACATTTGGCATGTAATTTTTTGGGGGGGGGAGTGGGGGCTTCAGTAGGAGTGGGACTTCCTGTCCCACTTCCTGCTTCCGCCGAGGGGCTGGTTAGGCGATTAAGCTTAATCGCCTACACCAGCCCCCTCCCTGTAGGCGATCACATGGGACACTGACAGGTCCCATGCGATCGCCTCTCCAATCAGCGGCGAGCCGCGCCGCGCACGCATGCGCAGTACGGCTCGCGCATGCGCAGTGGGTGCCCGGCCGTGAAGCCGAAGGCTGTCACGGCTGGGTGCCCGCAGTGGAGATGGAGACGCCGGCTGGGGAGGGGGGGAGAGGAGCGGAGCCCCGGTCGGCGCGTCGCTGGAACGCAGGAGCAGGTAAGTGAGTGTTTATTAAAAGCCAGCAGCTACACTTTTTGTAGCTGCTGACTTTTAATAAACAAAATTTTGGCTGGAACACCCCTTTAAGTGGTATGTGCTGGTAAATTACTAACCCATGCCCTTGTCCTCAAACAGATTTGTATTTTTGAGACCAGGGCTGTCACTGAGTGCTGATTGTTAACCTATGAGTGGTCATCCTTTGGTACTGAGGGAGGGGGTCTATTCTTAGTGGAGGGCATCTGTACTAGGAGAAGGGGGTCTGTATTTATTGGAGGGGGGTCTGTACTGAAGGAAGAGAGTCTATACTTAGTGGAAGGGGGTCTGTGCTAAAATAGGGGGGGCTATACTTAGCGGAGAGGGGGTCTGTACTGAGAAAGGGTGTCTATACTTAGTGGAGAGGGATATGTACTGAGAGAGCAGGGTCTGTACTGAGGAAGGGGGGTCTGTACCTAGTGTAGGGGGGTCTGTACTGAGGGAGGGGGTCTGTACTTAGTGGAGTTTGGTCTGTACTGAGAGAGGGGGGACTATACTTAGTGGAGGGGGTCTGTACTGAGAGAGCAGGGTCTGCACTGAGGGAGGAGGGTCTATACTATACTAGTGTAGAGTGGCATCTGTACTGAAAAAGGGGGTCTATACTTAATGGAGAGGGGGTCTGTACTGAGGGAGGGGGGTCTATATTTAGTGGAGAGGGGGGTCTGTATTGAAAGAGGGGGGTCTATACTTAATGGGGAGGGGGTATGTACTGAGGGTGGGGGGTCTGTACCTAGTGAAGTTTGGTCTGTACTGAGAGAGGGGGAACTATACTTAGTGGAGAGGGGTGCCTGTACTGAGAGAGGGGGTCTGTACTTAGTGGAGGGGGTCTGTATTGAGAAAGGGGGGACTATACTTAGTGGAGGGGGGTCTGTTCTGAGAGAGGGGGGTCTGTACTTTGTGGAGAGGGGTGTAAAAAAATGATGATGTAATTATCTTGAATGATGACAGGTGGACTCAGCCTCACAGGTTACTAGTAGCTGTTTCACTGACACAGTGTATAGCCATCCACAGTAACTTTAAACATGAAAGACAAAGATGAAAAAATACCTCATTGCGCAATCATAAAGAAAAAATGGGATTCACACAATAAGCCTCAATCTGAAGGCGCACTCATGAATCTGTCTATTACATGGGTGCAGAGTAATTGTAGCTGCAAAATATACTGTATTTTGGAAGGCTGATAACATTGCTCACAGGAAGTGACAATATTTTTTGGCAGGTTCAACAAGTATTTTTTTGTATTCGCTGAAAAAAATCATAACCTGAACAATAAAAGTTATGCAGCCACCACATCTAGGGACTGGTAAGCTGCAATACATGAAATGTTTGTTCTTGGGTTTAGATGTCCTATAAGACCTCCCAACACACCCATTATAACACTGTTACCCATACCTCCCAACAGGGGGACACCTATTACCAAAAGTATGTAGGCATAAGACACACCCTCTGCCACACCCCCCTTAAATTGTACAAAAAATGGATTGGTTGAAACCGGAAATGCTTTTTTTTACCACTACTATTCCTTTATATTGTCTTCTGAAATGTACAAATAAAGCAACTTAGAATTTGGAAGGAAGGTTTAGCACTGGGGATAACTTTTTGAAAGATAAAAAGTGGGTTTTATATACAATTATATAGATCAGACCAAATTAAGGGACAAATGAGGAGGAAAGAGGGACAGAGGGACTTTGTTCCAAATGAGGGACAGTCCCTCGAAATCAGGGACAGTTGGGAGCTATGCTGTTACCCAATGTGGCCGTCTCTTGGGGTGATACTTGACAAGAAGCAGAAGACCCTTTTCTATGTTTATATCTCCAGATAAGGACAGCAGAAAGGACCAAGATCAGAAGAACCCCAACTATGGTCACAGCAATGACTGTCACATAGACTTCTCGGCCTGTAGGAAATAAAATAAAAACACCATGAATATCGTTGTGAAAATTGGAGGAAATCACACAAAATACCGTATTTTCCAGCGTATAAGATGCCCTTTTACACTTAAAAAACTGGCCAAAAAGCCGGGGTCGTCTTATTCGTCTTATTCTCCGTTCTTCAGCTCCTGTAGCGGCGATCGGGTCTGCGGGTCCCGAGGGTGCGGTCACGGAGCTTCGGACCGGGTCGCAATGTACCTGTACGTGTCTGTGCCCAGCCGTGCCATTCTGCCGACATATATCGGCGTTAGGCGGTCCTTAAGTGGTTAATAGAATACATCGCTCACCGTGATTGGCTCCAGCTCCAGCAAGAATGAAGAAGGATATGGCTTCAGAAGGAAGAAATATGAAGCGTCGGAAGCCTAGGAAGGGGGGGTCGTCTTATAAGGTGAGTACAGGCAAAATTAGAAAAAAAAAATTAGGGGTTCGTCTTATACATCAGGAAATACGGTAGGGAAATCAATGGCTAAGAAGCAAATAGGTTTTCTCTTTAGTATACGTCTGGACTTCGTACAATCGTACAATTTAGCAGAAGAGATGAACCTAAGTTGGCCATACACTAGGAGATTTTTGAACGAACCTTCATACATTAACCTCTTAAGGACCGCCGCACGCCGATATACGTCAGCAGAGCGGCACGGCTGGGCATAAGCACGTACTGGTACATCGCCTTTAAGAGCCCAGCCGTGGGTTGCGTGCACGACGCCGCCAGCACGCTCGCCACCTGGTCCTGAGCTCCGTGACCGCGCCCATGGGACCTGCAGAATTCGAATGTTGGTTGACTAGTAATAATAATTTATAAATACAATTATTATTAGTCATACAACATTAGAATTCTTCTATAGCTTGTAAGTGAAACATTCGACCGGAAATGTACAATCGCGGCGTTGTACAGTTTAGCTGCTCCGTCGAATCTTCTTAGAACTTTCGACAGACACCATAAGCCTTTAATTGACAGATTCGACCTTAATTCATTCAGATTTCTTGCAGATGGTGAGTCTAATTTTCCTTTTGGGACTTTTACTATAAATATCTGTGCTGGCTACATGTGAGGGATACCCTTTTGACAACATGTAATGACATGAAACGCGTCAGTGATGACTCCATCGTTGCCACCATTCCATTTGATATGCGCTGTTTTTTCATTTAACATGTAAGTGCAATTTTAATAAATTTTCATATTGATTTTACGGTGTTACACTATGGCGTCCCCTCTTCTCCTTTCCATATACATATGTCATCTTTGACACGGACGACCATCTCCTTATTCCATGAACGAGAGATTTACAGCTAGTCTCGTGGCCACTGGATTCCGTATCATAGCCATCTGTTGATCCCCTCTTTGAAGACATCCTGCATCAGGATCTGAGCACTTACTAAGCCCGATCGACTCTTGAAATGTAATTTTCTTAGAGTCCACTACTTCTGGTAAGCCTGCATCTTCATTGGTGGTGGGACTTCTCTTCACGTTTGAACATCAAGTTTTATTTCTGTCACTGGAATTCAAGAATATCCCTTTTTATGAACTTTATGGTTTTCACTTATTATGAGGTTCACGTTGGACTTTGTTGTTTTAATGCACTGATCACCATGTCACGTGTATTACACATCATTTACATGTATGCAATTTTGACCTCATAGTCATATTTTGTTTTCTCCTGAGCGCTACGCTACACTACCTTTTCCACATAAGCACGTACTGGTACGTCGCCTTTAGGAGCCCAGCCGTGGGTTGCGTGCGCGACCTGGTCCTGAGCTCCGTGACCGCGCCCATGGGACCTGCAGAATTCGAATGTTATACAATTATTACTAGTGTCATACAACATTAGAATTCTACTATAGCTTGTAGGTGAAACATTTGACCGGAAATGTACGATCGCGGCATTGTACAGTTTAGCTGCTCCGTCGAATCTTCTTAGAACTTTCGACAGACACCATAAGCCTTTAATTGACAGATTCGACCTTAATTCATTCAGATTTTCGGACGATTTTTTTTTAAAGAAACAAAATAAATAAAAATTAATTTCGGTAGTAACTAAATACATTCATTTTTTGGATGAAAACGAAATTCCGAAATGAAATATTTCAGTGTACACATGTCTAGTCATGAGTAAAAATTATTGTTGTTGTATGTGTTGTGTTTTGACATAGGGGGCCAGTGGATGGAACCACAATGCATGGGGAGAAGATCCAATCCAACATCCAACACACCTTGAAGTATGATTGGACCGAATGAGCACAGGGTGAGGGCCACTAGTGTCGTCTAACCCATAGATGATCACCAGTCATGGGAGTGTTGACTTGGACTTTTCAAGGCACTGATAACACAACAAGAAATTAACATACAATAAAATGTATTAACATAAAAACTGTACAATGTTAAAAACATTTGAGCCAAACCCCACAATAGAAAAACAGCGTTGTAGATTACAGAGAGCCATCACATGTCTGTTAAAGCGGAGATGGCCAAGACCTCGAGATCTAGGTCTTCTCCACATTGTGTTATCAGTGCCTAGAAAAGTCCAAGCCAACACTCCCATGACTGGTGATTATCTATGGGTTAGACGGCACTAGCAGCCCTCACCCTGTGCTCATCCAGTCCAATCTTGCATCACTTATTAGGCCGCGTACACACAATCAAATCTATCTGCTGGAAACGGTCGGCCCGACTGTCCCAGCAGACAGATTCGATCGTGTGTACGGGCGAGCCGACGAATTTGGCCAGCCGACAGATTTTAAAGCATGCTTTAAAATCTGTCGGCTGGGAATCCATCCGCCCGATATGTCTGCTGGTTAGTACGCTAACCAGCAGACATATCTTCTCGCACATGCGTTGAATGGTTTCGACGCATGCGCGGAAGTAATTCACTTCCTGGTGCGGTGAGGTGGCGGCGTCAACGTCACCGCCACGTCACCGACACGTCAGCACGCCGTCTGCCGGCGGGGATTTTGGTTTGATCGTGTGTACACAATCAAACCTATACATCCCAGCAGACAGATTGGTTCAAATCGGTCTGTCCGACCGATTTGAACAAATCTGTCTGCTCGTGTGTACGGGGCCTTATGGATGATGGCACTTATTTATTCTAAACTTGATCAGTTTTAATTGAGGCCATACTCAACATTTTGACACCTCTAAGTATGTTGGAGTAGAAGATTTTACCAACTGATTCGCTCTGCCCAAGAACAAGGATTCAAGGAATGGGCGGTGGTATGGGTGAATATTAAGGCCCAAATTCACATACATCGGCGCATATATAGGCCGCCGTAGCGTATCTCTTTAACGCTAAGCCGGCGCAGCGCAGAGCGGCAAGCATGGAATTCACAAACAAATGCTCCCAACTCTGCGCCGGCGTAGCATATATTTCGTAGGTGTAAACTGGTGGAAGTGGAAGTAGGTGGAAGTGGGCTGGAAGTGGGTGTGATCCATGTTAATGAAGCGTGACCCCATGCAAATGAAGGGCCGGGCGCCAGACAAGTACTTAAATTGAACTGCGCATGTGCCGGGACATGGACGTATTCCGTGCGCATGCATACAACCACGTCGGAAAAATACCTAAGATACGCCGGATCACTGTGTATGCCGTGAACGTAACTTACGCCCAGTCAGACCCACGTCGGCCCATATTCACAGACGTCCAGCGTACATTACGTAGGCTTGTGTTCCCTGGTCCATACCTTTGCATGGGTTGCGCCTCATCTATGTTGCATAACTTTACGCCGAATGTAAAACTTACGCAAACCGCTTAAATCATGCGCCGGGCGCAAGTACGTTCGTGAATCGCCGTATCTCCCTTTTTTGCATATTTGAATAGAAAATCCCAGAGTCATTGCCAGAGAATTGCCAGAGTCAGTCAGTCAGTGAGGCAGACGGATTAGCTACAGGAGCTCCACACGGCGCACGTCTCCTAGGAGTAGGAGCGTGTGTGCTTTAGCTCCAGGCAGGCTTAGGAGGCAGACAGGCAGAGTCCCTCCCAGCCTTGCTAACCTAGTCCACCCTCCAGTTCCAGCCCTAGAAGTCCTGTGCCCCTGATCTCTCCTCTCCCTGGCTCTATGCAGGTAAGAGCCCTCCACCAAAGCTGCTGACGGCCGTCCTTTTCAGGATAAAGCCGCAGCAATACGGATCTTCTTTTGTTTCCCTGCACCCCCTCACCTCCATCATCCCCAAGGGCCCCTTCCTCTATCCTCCGCCCGGAAATTTTTCGCCGTTCAGGGGCTCTTTTGAGAGTACCGTGCCAGGCCGCCCTGAATCGCGGGGCCGCGGTCTAGGAAAGACCGCGGCTTCACTTGCGGCCTAACGGCGCGCCGCTCCCCACGCCTCTGTGGTCCCCACTCAGCCTCCAGGAAACCCCCCTTACCCCAGAAGGACAGTTACCCGGCCCTGTCTTTCACCCTCTCAGCCCCCAGTTATTCAATAAAGCACCCTGTCAGCCCTCATCCCACTGCCTGAGCAGGCAGTCATCCCACCAGACCAGCAACAGGGTCCCCCTCTCAGCCCCAGCCCCACCCCTGTCTCCCCAACGCACAGAAGCTTGATCCAGGGGTTACCCGATCGCCTCTTACAGGGGTCAGGAAGGAATTTTTTCCCTACCGGAGCATATTGGCCGAGCGCCGCCAGGGTTTTTTGCCTTCCTCTGGACCAAGCCAGGAGAGATGAGTTAGCCAATTCCTCTCCCCACTGCCCCGAAATCCCCCCCCCCCCCGGTGTATTGGCGATCATGGCATGTAGGCAATATTCTGCCAAAACCATTTGGAGTTTGAGGCAATGCGCCGCAATACTGCCAGCCATCACCAAAAAGGCCCTAAGAACTGAGCGACTATTGAGAATCGATCATAGATCGACGGTCAGACATTTCAGCCATTCACCCCAGCTCAAGCACATATCATGTGCTCTGATCAACACAAGATCGGCAGTAAAACACCGACTTGAAATCCGCGACTTCATTCAACAAAAGGATCTAGACTGTCTTTTTATTACAGAGAGCTGGCTCACAGCCGACTGTAACACCATTCTAGGAGAACTGGTGCCAGAAAATTACCATATCATAACGGAAAACAGAATAGGGCAAAGAGGAGGCGGCCTGGCGGTGATCCACAAGACTCATCTTACGATCACCAAACCAGTCCGCCAAAACCCTCTTCCATTCATGGAAACCCTTACTCTGCAACTGCAAGCAAGTTCAAAGGAGACCGTCCACATTCTGCTCTGCTATAGGCCGCCCGGCCCAAAATCGCAGCTGCTATCATCATGGACTGATATCTTCTCCACCTTTACCCTCAACAGCAAACAACTTTTGCTGCTCGGGGATTTTAATCTCTGGGCCAACTCCTCACAAGACCCCATTGCCGACGCCTGTATTGACCACCTCGAAGGATTAGGATTGCAGCAACTAGTATGTGGGCCCACACATGCTTCAGGTCACACACTCGATCTTATTTTCAGACAAACTCTGGAAATAAAAATTTGGGAAAATGAAAAATTGCCATGGACAGACCACCATGCAATTATATTCAGTATTTCCACCATCTCCCTGCAACAAAAACATCAAATCCAGTGACAACACACTGGACTAGATGTCAGAAGAAGCTCCACTCGGAACTCTTCAAAACAACTTTAAGGAAAAAAATAGAAACAACTCAGCCGCATCAAACGGCCGTTGAAACATTGGAAGCCATAAACTCGGCCATGCTACAGTCAGCCGACTTGGTAGCGCCGAAACGACGAACCCGCATTCGGAAAAACAACCGCAGCTGGTTTAACAACCAGCTGTCGTTACTGAAGCTAGAACGCAGAAGGGCTGAATCTGCCTGGAAAAGATGTTCTTCAGAGCTAAACCTATCCATCTACAAGGCGGCGACAAGAAAATACCACAAAGGAATTTTCCAAGCCAAGAAAAAGTATTTTTCGGAGGCTATCAACGGTGCCATTAACCGCCCCCGCAAACTCTTCAAGATGGTCACCCAGACCATGAAACCAGGATGCATTGAAGCCCCCAGTTCGGACACACAAGAATTTTGCAATGAACTATCGGATTACTTCATTAATAAAATCGAGGTAATCCGTGAAAGCATTCAGCAAAACAATTCCCCCCTCAGCCCCCCCTGCAGCCTCTCACACAGCACCCATAGTAATTCTCCTATATCAGGTAAGTTTACCCTGGGACCCATCTCCATCGAGACCACTAAGAATGTCATTGGCGCTTTGCGTAATGGCACAGCGCCAAATGACATTAGATATGTGCATTCCCGTTCGTACGAATGTTATTTTCGTACGAAAATGTTCATTTTCGTACCCGCGGGATAATGTGTACATACGAAAACGGTAAAGCACCAAAATACGAAAACGACGGGATAACGGATGAGCCGCATAACGAACGACCGCAAATACGAACGAACGATCCGACGGGAAAAAACGACAAAACGAAAATGGCAAAATAATGAAAATTAAATCTGTATCAAGAGGTTTGCATTGTGTATTTTGTTTAAATCTGTTTTGTGTTCGTTTTCAGTTGTATGTTCATTGTTCAATGACATCTATAACAAAAGAATTTCATTATGTATATTGAATGAATTCTTTTTTCTTTTTTCTGTGTATTCAAAATACTGAATGCAATTTTTTTGTTATAGGTGTCATATCAACATACGAAAATAACAAAAGAAACAGGTTCAAATGCAAACCTACTGTTTATGGGTTTTTTAATGGCCAGAGAGTTATGCCGCGTACACACGATCACTTTTTGCGATGAAAAAAAACGACGTTTTTCAAACTTCATTTTCCAAAACGACGTTGCGTACACACCATCGTTTTTCCCAAAAAGTCTAGCAAAGCGCCGTGACGTCCATCACGTACGACGGAACTATAAAGGGTCATTTCCATGCGGAAGACGGCCTCTTTTGCTGATATTGTGTTGCTGCGTGTTAGTAAAAGTTTGGTGAGAGACGATTCGCGCTTTTCAGTCTTCGTGCTTTAATATCGTTTACTGTCGTACAGTTTGTGCTTTTGGGGTCGTATTTGTGATACAGTGCTTGTTTTCCAATCGTATCTGTTTTGGCAGTGCGTTCTTGTCTACACGTTCCTGTTTTGCAGGTCCGTTCTTCAAAGGCATTTCTGTACTTCAGAGCGGTGTTTTAGTGCGATCTGATTTGACGACCGTTTTCTAGCCATGTTGCGGGTACGTTCTCGTCGCCGAGATCGTGCTGTGCTTCTTGTTGGGATGTGTGCTGCATCCCGGCTCCGGTCCTTGAGGAGGGCGAGAAGGACTTTGTGGGCCAAGGACTGGTTTCTTCGCAGGGACCAGTTCTCTCATATGCCTCTGCTGCGGGAGATCCGAGAAAATAACCCTGATGATTTCAGGAATTTTCTTCGGATGTCTGACCCCGTATTTCAGCAGCTTTTGGCTTCGGTGTCGCCTTATATCACCAGGCAGGACACCGTTATGCGGGAAGCCATCACTGCTGAGCAGCGGCTAGTTGCCACCTTGCGGTACCTGGCAACAGGGAGAAGTCTGCAGGACTTGAAGTTCTCGACGGGCATCTCCCCCCAGGCTCTGGGCCTCATAATTCCCCAGACCTGTTCTGCCATCATTCATGTTCTGCAGGAGGACTATATTAAGGTAAGTGGTGGCCTTTAAAGGCACAAACTATGTTTTATTTAGGCTTTTGTATTTGTTTCAATTTGTTTGGTTTTAAACAGTCCCTAATTAACCTGTTTGTGATCTGCTGGTAATGTTCCCTTTCATCTCCATGCATGCTGTATTCATTTTATATTTGCTCCTACATGCATCTTTTGTTTTGCCAACCTGTCCAGGTTTTTTTTTTTTTTTTGTGTCCCAAACCCACCTAGCCTAGTCCCCCTATATTTTGTCCTATATTGTAGTGCTGTCTATAGAAGTCCCTATATCCCCCTATATGTTGTCCTATATTGTAGTGCACGCACAACCCCCCCCCTCTTTTTTTTGTAATTGTATAAATTAACATTTTTTTAGTATTTAATTTTTTTTAGAGGTCTCAAACTCATTTTGGGCCTCCACTCCCCTTATTTTTTGTAGGATTGTGACCATCAGAGGGTGTGATTAATCTGCTTTAGTGATCTCTTCTTATTTTTCCTATTTTTAACCACTTCCCTACGGCCGTACGACTATATGCGGCCGCAGGGTGGTTCTAAATCTCTGGGCTGCCGTTTTTTCACGGCAGCCTCTTTCTGTGTTCCCAGCGTGCGCTCCAGAGCACGCAGCGGGGAACTTGTGTACTGGCCGTGTCCCTTGGACACAGCCAATCACAGCTCGCCGCGAACGGCCAATCAGAGTGGCCGTTTGCAATGCGATCTGTGCAGCCAATGAGAGATGATCTCATATGTAAACATATGAGATCATTTCTCATTGCCGGCTCTCACAATGACAGCGTCCTGTCACTGGAGAGAGCAGACCGATCAGTGTTCCTTATACATGGGGACACAGATCGGTCACCCCCCCCTCCCCCCACAGTTAGAACACAATGCAGGATACACATTAACCCCTTCCTCACCCCCTAGTGTTAACCCCTTCCCTGCCAGTCACATTTATACAGTAATTAGTGCATATTTATAGCACTGATTGCAGTATAAATGTGAATGGTGCCAAAAAGGTGTCAAAAGTGTCCGATGTGTCCGCCATGTTGTCGCAGTCGCAATAAAATTCGCAGATCGCCACCATTACTAGTAAAAAAATAAATAACAAATAATAATTCTGTCCCTTATTTTGTAGGTGCTATAGCTTTTGCACAAACCAGTCGCTTATTGCGATTTTTTTTGATTTTTTTTTTTTTTTAACCAAAAATATGTAGAAGAATACGTATCGCCCTAAAATGAATTTTTTATTTTATAGCAACAAGTAAAAAATATTGTTTTTTTTTTCAAAATAGTCGTCGTTTTTTGTTTATAGCGCAAAAAATATAAATCGCAGGGGTGACCAAATACCAGCCAAAAGAAAGCTCTATTTGTGGGGAAAAAAGGACGCCAATTTTGTTTGGGAGCCATATCGCACGACCGCGCAATTGTCAGTTAAAGCGACGCAGTGCCGCAAGCTGAAATTTCACATGGTCAGGAAGGGGGTTTACATGCCCAGTAAGGAAGTGGTTAATAATACTTCAAATTAATGTTTGTTTTTTTGGTATCAAAAAATGTTTTGGGATGTTCTTTTAGGAATGTTTGTTTGATATTTTTTTATTTTTTTGGTATCTACAGTTCCCCACCACGCCACAGGAATGGCAGACTGTGGCAGCGGACTTCTCCCGGCGATGGAATTTTCCAAACTGCGGAGGAGCTATTGACGGCAAGCACGTCCGCATCGTGCCACCACCCCATAGTGGATCCCATTATTTCAATTACAAGGGGTTCCACAGTGTTGTTCTGATGGCGGTGGTGTCTGCCAATTACGAGTTCTTGTATCTTGATGTTGGGAAAAATGGGCGGATGTCGGACGGTGGTGTCTTTGCCGAGACGGAGTTCGCCCAACGGCTTCTTTCCGAGGACCTGGGATTGCCGCCTGCGGAGGATAATGAAGAGGGTCTGCCCTTCGTTTTTGTTGCAGATGAGGCTTTCGCCTTGGGTCCTCACCTCATGAGGCCATTTCCCCAACGCGCCCTCACCCCTGAGAGGAGGGTGTTTAATTACAGGCTGGCCAGAGCCAGACGTGTGGTGGAAAATGCCTTTGGCATCATGGCCAGCCGTTTCCGGCTATTTCTTACTGCCATAAACATGGCCGAATACAAGTTGAATTATATAATTACATGCTGCTGCATTTTACACAACTATTTAAAAAAACATTCTTCTTCTTACCTAACCCTTTTGCCTGATGACCCTGTTGACATTCCAGAGGCAGCTCGTGACGCTGCCCATCCCCAATTGGCCCCCCGAAACGCACGTGCTGTGCGTCAGGCATATGTGGACTACTTTATGGGTAGGGGGGCCATTCCAATGCCAGATCTTGGCTGAATAATTAAATTTATTTTTTGCCTCAAACAGTCTTTTCTTTGTTCTTTAATTAATTTATAAGGTTTGTGTTTTTATTTTATCTCCTAGGTCAGTGATGGCGACCTTGTCACCCCAGATGTTTTGGAACTACATTTCCCATGATGCTCATGCATTCTGCAGTATAGTGGAGCATCAAGGGAAATGTAGTTTCAAAACATCTGGAGTGCCAAGGTTCGCCATCACGGTCCTAGGTTATCATAGTGCCATGTGTTTGTGATGGACTGAAATAACTATCCCTCATTGTTTAATGTTCTCAGCATACATTTTTTTTAGGTATTTTCTAGGGTTGTCCCGATACCACTTTTTTAGGACCGAGTACAAGTACGGATACTTTTTTTCAAGTAGTCGCCGATCCCGAATACCGATACTTTTTTTTTAAATGTGTCCCCAAATGCAGCCATGTCCCCCACATATGCAGCCATGTATGTCCCCCATATTGCAGCGATGCGTCCCTCATACCTTTTTAGATATGCTGATGCCGCCTCTGCCGCATACCGCCGTATCCCCCTGCACAATCGCGTAGCGCAGGGGTCTCCAAACTATGGCCCTCCAGTTGTTCAGGAACTACAATTCCCATAATGCTTAGTCATGTCTGTGAATGTCAGAGTTTTACAATGCCTCATGGGAAATGTAGTTCCGAAACAGCTGGAGGGCCGTAGTTTGGAGATCCTTGGCGTAGCGCATTACAAGCTTTCATTCTAAAAACTTGTAAATGGCCGCGCTTCGTGTTTTAAAACTCCCCTTCTCCGGATGGAGGGATCCGTCCAATCCGGAGAGGGGGAGTGTCAATACACGGCCATTTACAAGTATTCAGAATGAATGCTTGTAATGTAAGCTATGCGATTGTGCAGGGGGATAAGGCGGTATGCGGCGGCGTCAGCATATCTAAAAAGGTATGAGGGACGCATCGCTGCAATATGGGGGGGGAAGTATTCTATTTAGGTATCGGGGGTATTTGCGGGAGTACAAGTACTCCCGCAAATACTCGGCATCGGTATCGGGACAACCCTAGTATTTTCTATTAATCATTGAGCTTAAATAACAAGACACATATTTTACTGTAAATTTTTTATTTTTTGCATCTTGAAAAACATAACTTTTTGACATAAAATTTTTTAAAAACATTTTTTTTAGTTACAAAACAAATATATATTTTTTGTTTTTGTTTTTTTTTATAACATTCCAAAAATAAAATCACTTTTTTTTTTTTTTTTTTACATTATTCAAAAAATAAAATCACTTTTTTTTATATATTTATTTTTTTACATTATTCAAAATCTAAAATCACATTTTTTTTTTTTTCATTATTCAAAAAATAAAATCACTTTTTTTTTTTTACATTCAAAAACTAAAATCACTTTTTTTTTTTTTTTTTTTTTTTTTTTACATTATTCAAAAAATAAAATCACATTTTTTTTTTTATTATAAACCAAACCTTTTTTCTATTACAAAATAAACACTAAATAAATCAAAACCTACCCAAATAATCTATTAAATTTTTAATTTGTGTCTCCAGCCCTTTTGATTTTTCTACCACTTCTCGTGCAGTGTCCTGGATGTCCTCTAGTTGTTCCCTGAAGGACCATATTTCGGACAGCACAAATTTGGCAGTATCCCTGTCCATTGTCGCTGCACGACTTGCTCCTGAAATGTGGGAACAAAAAAGGTATTAAAATTCGGAAAACCTACATGTAGATCATGGGTCTTCAAACTACGGCCCTCCAGTTGTTCAGGAACTACAATTCCCATCATGCCTAGTCATGTCTGTGAATGTCAGTGTGTTACAATGAATGCCTCATGGGATGTGTAGTTCCACAACAGCTGGAGGGCCGTAGTTTGAGGATCCCTGATCTAGATTACCTGGGTATGAGTGTTGTGTAGGAAATTTACTGGATGTGGTGGCAGCGTCATCATCCCTCGGGGGTGGGGCTTCGGAAGTTCCAACCTGCCTTGCTGCTTCACTGCGCCCTACGAGATTGAAGATAGGGAAAAAAGAAAGGTAAAAGATTATAAAGAGATATGAGTGAGAACTAAAAATACAAGTACAGAGTATATAAACATGTGCAGAATCCACTGCTGAGCAGACTCTCCTTTTTCTGTTTATTGGTCATATTTACTAAGCTTTTCACATCGACTTTAATTTAGGTACAAATCTACATTACAAAAGATCACAAGTGAAGTCACATTACAACAAAAATGGCAAGATTCCTGTTTGGGGACACATGAATTGGTCGTAGGAGTCGTCGTTTGTTCAAATAATAACAAATACAAAGACGTTTTTTGGGAATGATATAGTGTTTATACACTCCTTTTTGTCCATGCGAACTAGGCGCATGATGATATTTAGCACGAAGATTGTCGTTTAGTAGGTCGAAAAACAACGTATAAACGACGACTTCTCCGACCACTTTTTGTGCCCACAAACAGATACAGTACAACCTGAAATTAAAATCACATGGCACAATTAACAAACACCACAAATGTGTCAAAAAATAAAAAAAACTTACTTTTTCCCCGAATCAGCCTCTTGATATGCTGGAGTTGTTCAGGCTCTCTGTTTTTGAGGTCTGACCACCTCTTTCTCAATTGTTCTCGAGTCCTGCGTTGGCCAAATTTTTGATGCAGCCTCCTGATCACCTTCTCCATGATGTCGGCCTTCACCCTGTTTGGATGCAGGTAAGGGCCATGCTTCCCGTCATAATCCTCCCTTTGTAAGATGGTGACCATCTCCACCATCTCTTGGAAGGCCATGTTTGAGGCCTTGTACCTCCGCCGGGATCGTCCGGTTGGCTGGGCCTGGCCTGCCTGATGGCTTGAGCTTGCCATGTTTCTCTCCATCTTGTTCTTGCCTAAAACACACCCACAAAGAAAGATCGAGAAAGGGGCGTGGAAAAGACGAGACCGAACGTCAGGGGCGGGATCTCGTGCATCGCGTCACACGTTCGCGCCGTTTAAAGGGATCCACGCCATTGCAAGCGCCGTTCACAACCTGCGGAACAAGGCGGAAGAGACGATCGGATCATAAGACGGTATGTATCTGGATTATGGACATTACAAATATTAGGGAACAGTGGATTATTGTGTGGGCTAGAAGATATGGGGGGTTCATTGCAAGCGCCGTTCACAACCTGCGGAACAAGGCGGAAGAGACGATCGGATCATAAGACGGTATGTATCTGGATTATGGACATTACAAATATTAGGGAACAGTGGATGATTGTGTGGGCTAGAAGATATGGGGGGTGATTTACTTAAAGGAAAAGACACTTTGCACTACAAGTGCACTTGTAAATGCAGTCGCTGGACATCTTGAGGAGGACATGCAAGGATAAATTTAGAAATAGCATTTTAGCATGCACATCATTGTCTGATACAATCAGCAGAGCTTCCCCTCATTTCTGATCTACCCCTCTCAGATTTATACAACGATTGCACTTCCAAGTGCACTTTCAGTGCAATTGAAGTGCAGAGTGTATTTTCCTTTCATAAATAACCCCCATGGTGTTTAAAAGCTAATTAGTAGTAGTGGCTTGACTGACACTAGGCTTTGTTTTTTGTTTTGTACATGCAGAACTAATGGAGGCCTTTAAGGATCCGGAATTTCTGACAGAATTTATCCAGAGATGGAAGGAACATCCAGTTCTCTGGCAATCCAAAAGCAAAATTAATAAAAACAAAGATGCCCGGAAGAAAGCAAAGGAGGCCCTGCTTGAATATGTAAAAACAAGGGTCCCCAACGCTACATTGGAGACTGTTAAGGCTAAAATCAATTCGCTTTGGGGCACCTACAGGACCCAACGGTCACAAGTCCTGGCCTCGATGAGATCTGGGGCTGCAGCTGACAGCGTCTACAAGCCTAACCTGTGGTACTATAGTCAGATGCAGTTCCTGGATGATCACATAGAGTCCAGGCCATCCATGTCTACCCTTCCCCCAAGGAGACAGTCCAGTGTTCCCTGCAGTCAGCCCTCCAGTGTTCCCTGCAGTCAGCCCTCCAGTGTTCCCTGCAGGCAAGAGCAGGCAAGCTCAGAGGAAGAGCCTGAGTTCATGGAGGAGGCAGATTGTGACCCATGGAGCCAGGTATTGCATTTTCAGATTCATTTTTGTAATGCAAAGTATAATAATGATGAGTAATTTATGTTACAAGTGATTGAAATTATATAAATGTTTGGCCAAAAAATTTGGAACATATCACTAAGCAATAGTGGCAAAACAGAATGGGGACAAGATACATAAATGCAGAGGTCATAATGAATGTGTGTCATTTTCTTGTACGCCATTAGGTACACCATACAGTGGCCGCAGATGTTAAACACCCTTTTTAGCCATTAACATTTTGTCCACCCTAAAGTAAAAAAACGGTTGGGTAAAGGCCCCCTACTTTGGAATTTCAGTCAACATCAACCCCCCCCGCCCCCAGCTCCAGGGGGCACATATCTAAAGCTGTGTAAGGGGCCACAGAATTAGGGATGGAGGGCCTGTGATAAATATATTTTAGCATTCAATTATGATATGTCATTAAGTTAGAAATGTGTGTGATGAATGAAGCCAAAAAATAAAATATGTCCCTTTTTTATTATACACAGGCAGAGCAAAGCCAGGAGGAGGCAGGCCCCACAGGGAGCCAGGGGGAGGCAGGCCACGCAGGGAGCCAGGGGGAGGCAGGCCACGCAGGGAGCCAGGGGGAGGCAGGCCACGCAGGGAGCCAGGGGGAGGCAGGCCCCACTGGGAGCCAGGAGGAGGCAGGCCCCAGTGGGAGACAGGAGTCACGCCAGCGTGATTGTATCTCCCAAATCCCTCCTATCCGGAACCCAGCAAAAAGGGCCAGAAGGCTCATGCAGATGGAGGAGGAGACCCAGGCCATGCTCCGTGAAGCAACTTTGGCCATCAGAGAGCAGCCCAGTGAGGAAGAGGGATTCGCAGCGCTGATCGCTGCCAAGCTTAAAAATCTAGAGCTGGGCCAGCGTGTGCGCTGCGAATCCCTTATGTTCCAGATCATGAGCATGGCCACACTGGGACAGCTCAATGACGATATTGGCATTGGGCTGATTCGCACTCCTGTCCTTACTGCGCTTCCTGGTCCTGCTCCATCTCCAGCCCCTGCTCCTGCTCCATCTCCAGCCCCTGCTCCTGCTCCTTCTCCTGCTCCTCCTCTTCCTGAGCCTGCTCTGGCTCCTGGCACGTCGGCTCCAGAAACACAGCCCCTGAGGACTCGGCCTGCAGGGAAGGCTGCAGGGAAGGCTGCAGGGAAGACTGCAGGGAAGGCTGCAGGGAAGGCTGCAGGGAAGAAGAAGAAGTGAGGAGATGATGCCCCGAAGCGAATTTTTTTTGGCCTTCACAGCCTTCATTGTTTTCTTGGTGGACCCTTGTGTTTACAACTTCAAGCAGGGTCTCCTTTGTTTTTATCCAGGCTTCTTTGTTTTTATTTGGTTTTGCTTTTGGATTGCCAGATGGTTGTACTTTTTATTTATTTACCTTTTTAACCTGAATAAAGGTATATTTTGGTTGGTTTGCAAATTTTGACCATGTGTATTTTTTTACAAACAAATATAGAGATTGTTATAGTGAGTAGGCAGACACATTTTAAAAATTAAAACGACATTAAACAAGGAACAACAACCTCCTTGTGGGTAAATGAAACCACAAAAAATAAGCTGCTGTGGTCACTTCACACCCTCCAAAATCCTTAAAAAAAAATTTTAGTTCAAAACATCTGTTAAAAGATATTACCCCAAAAAAATTACGTGTCCCAAAAAACAAAAAATAAATAAAAAAAAGGGCCCAAAAAAATAATAAAGTCAAAAGGTTGACAGAAATATGTCAAACAAGATGAGCCACAACAAACTAGGAGTTTAGGGTAGCTTGGAAATGGTTTAAAAAGCATTGTGGCAAATACAGCGCATTGTTTTCTTCATTAGATTTAAAATAACGAATGTGCTTAATCCATTCTAAACAGTAGTTTTACCAGAACGAGCTCTCCCATCTCAGAAATTGCTTCTGAGCACGCGCGGGTTTAAAACGTCATTTTCTATGTCGTTTTGCCCACACACGATCATTTTTTATGACACAAAAAACGACGTTTTGAAAAACGACACAAAAAATTCAAGCATGTTGGAATTTTTTTTTTGGTCGTTTTTTTAAGACAAAAAACGACGTTTTGCCCACACACGATCAATTTAAATGACGTTTTAAAAAACGTCGTTTTTTTCATCGCAAAAAACGACCGTGTGTACGCGGCATTAGGCTGGCCATACATGATTTTCTGTGCAATTTTCTTTAGATTTACCTTCAACTATGTAGTGCAAGGGCCTGCCTGATTGCATACAATTGAAAGTGTTTAGTTTGACCTCATATATGGTTTTTGGTAAATCTAAAAGAAAATTGTACAAGAAAATTGAACATGTATGGCCAGCCTCAGTGACTGAAAGCAGCTTCTCTTTTGTGCAGAGTAGTGAGTACACTTGTATAGTAAAGCCTAATAAACTTTTCTGTGGATTTTCATCTGAGGGGAGATCAGTTGGCCAGACTTCTGAACCCAAAAATGGTTTTCTGATGCAGTTTAAAAACAAACGAATTTTCTGAGAACGATCGGAAAACGATCGTTTTTATGTGTGTTGTTAAAATAGTCTGACCAAGTGTATGGGGCTTAACAATAGTATTGTAACTCTCTGGCCATTCAAAAAAAAACATAAACAAAAGATTTGCATTTGAACCTGTTTCTTTTGTTATTTTCGTATGTTGATATGACACCTATAACAGAAAAAGGAATTCATTCAATATACATAATGAAATTCTTTTGTTATAGATGTCATTGAACAATGAACATACAACTGACACTAACAAAAGAAAAGCATTCAAGATACACAGAATGCAAATTGACGAAAATTAACGATAATTATTGTCTAACAAGAAACGAACATGAATTAAACAGAATAACGAATCATCCCGCATGTACGAAAATAAAACGGTAACGGAAATACGAAACGATCGGAATATGAAAAAATCGCGTCGTACGACAAACGAACGGAAACGAACGGGAAAACGGGCGTCTTACGAAAAACGAACGGAAACGAACAGACGGGACCATACGAAACGGAACAAAAAAAAACGAAAATTTTTTCTGTGCACATGTCTAAATGACATTATCCCCACAAAACTGCTGAAGGAATGCGCCTACATCCTGGCTCCTCCCATCACGCAGCTTATTAACCAGTCTTTCTTGGAGGGCATAGTGCCCTCACAGTTGAAAGAGGGTATAATCCAACCCATCATGAAGAAACCCTCCCTGGACCCCAAGGACCCACTCCACCGCCGTCCCATAACAAGCCTCAACGTACTCTCAAAGATAATGGAAAAAGTAGTGGTACAACAGCTGCAACAGCATCTAGATACCTACAAGCTACTTGACCCATTGCAATCAGGCTTCCGTCCCGGACACGGGACGGAAACAGCATTGCTGAAAGTATGGGACGATGTTCTCAAGGCCGCAGACGAAGGAGAATCTTGTCTTCTAGTTCTGCTGGACCTAAGTGCCGCTTTCGACACTGTAGACCACAATCTGTTACTGACTCGGCTTGCTGAAGTAGCCAGAGTCGCAGAAGGCGATTTATCTTGGTTCTCCTCTTTTCTGGAAAACCGATTGCAAACAGTGAAGTTAGGACCTTTTACGTCTGAAAAATGCACAGTAACATGCGGAGTCCCTCAAGGGTCGCCTCTGTCACCAGTGCTGTTTAACATATATCTTCGTCCTCTTTTTGAGATTATCAGCAGCCAAAAACTGCTCTACCACTCATATGCAGATGACACGCAACTGTATTTCCGCATCTGCAACAGACAGGATCACCACCTCAATCTAGAGACATGTCTCTCTTTGATAGAGGACTGGATGACAAAGAGTTATCTTAAACTCAATGGAGCGAAAACAGAACTTCTCCTGTTTCACGCCAAGCGCAGGAATCAACTTTCAACAGCGTGGACCCCCCCGCCTATTTTGGGCAGAATCATCACCCCTAGCGCCAAAGTCAAAAGCCTAGGGGTCATTTTTGACTCGTTTATGACAATGGACGCACAAATAGGGTCAGTAGTCAGCGGATCTCACCATCTACTGCGCCTACTATGCAGACTCACTCCGTTCATCCCTAAAGATGATTTAGCGGTCGTGGTGGGAGCAATTGTAAACTCCAGGCTGGATTATGCAAATGCCCTTTACCTCGGCCTCCCCAAGTACCAAATCGCTCGTCTGCAAGTCGTTCAGAATACGGCCGCCAGACTTGTGACTGGGAAAAAACCCTGGGAATCCATCTCACCATCACTGAGAGCCCTTCATTGGCTGCCAGTCAAAGACAGAATTACTTTTAAAGCTCTCTGTCTTACACATAGATGTGTCCATGGGAATGCCCCCCTTTATTTATGCGAAATAATAAAAGCGCATAATCCCAATCGCGTTTTGCGATCCACGAATCGGAACCTGCTCCAGGGTCCGAAAGCCAACTTCAAGTCCAAAGGAGAAAGAAGATTCGCGATCCAAGGTCCCAGACTATGGAACGCTTTACCAACCAGCATTCGGTTGGAGGAGAACCACCTAGCATTTAGGAAAAAGGTCAAGACTTTTCTCTTTTGATATCAAAGGAGACAGGAACAACAAGCGCCCAGAGGCGATTCAGTTCGCATGTGCCGCGCTATACAAGTTTTCATTCATTCATTCATTCATTCAAAATCAATGGGAAAGCCACATGCGTCCAGCGTAAATATGCACCCACTCTACGCCGGCGTAGGCAAGTTACGTTGGTGGGATGAAGTCAGTTTTTAGGCTTATCTAAGTATCTGGAGATATGTTGGCGTAAGTCCTTTGTGAATCTGGGCCTAAGTCTCTTCTTTTATGGGGGGGGGGGACTTTTATATTGGTATTTTTGCTAAAGGGTCACTTTAGAGCATTTTTTGTGGGAGATCACCTTCCTCCGGATCAACCAATTTTTCGAAGAATACAGTTTTAAATAAGGCTTTAATTTACCTTTCACTGAGATAAAGGATACATCTGATTGAACGAACACATTTGCCACATCATTGCGGTGTAATTTTTTTGTACATTTGTAGAGTCCAGAATCACTCATCATTATCTTAGGAATATGGAACGTGGAGTCAGAGTCTGATGATTTTATCTCCCGATCATCCTTGTAGAAGTTTGTGTTTACTGAACCATAAATTACACCGTGATGACATCTCAGAGTCAGGGGGTCTCCTTCATAGATGGCAGATGGGGGTCTCTGCAGGATGACAGGCTCTGAAATGTAATAAAATGATACTTTATGTTGTTCTATTCACACCCAACAATCTGTAATGATGGAGATGAGATGAGATCACTCACCATCTGTAACATTTAGGAAGACGGGATCACTGATACCACCACCGATGGTTTGACACTGGTAATGTCCACTGTCCCGATGTACTGAAGTTCCAAAGATACGAAGACTCTGTTGCTCTCCTGGTATTGGTTGGTTGTCTTTGTACCAGTGATAGGTCCGGGGATCCTCAGTAGACGACACATTACATGTTAGAGTCACAGAGTCATAGTATAATATATTCCCCCAGTTGGGTGTGAAGGTCAACACAGGTTTGATGGCCCCTCCTATAGAAGAAAAGAGATCACACAGAACACATAGAGAGCACAGAAATACACAGAGAGGTGATCACATCGTTTTACAGAAAAAAATAAATTAAAAAATTCACTAGAGAAATAGGAATGTTTGTAGTCCTGGGTACAGGACTTTTCCAAAATCTTGTTAAATCTTTGCTTACTACAATGAAAATTACTCCCCTTAATTAATTTGCTGCCAGAGCCCATTTGAAATTTTTTGCACACAGTTAAAAAAATAATTAGGTCTGATGATTATTAAAATCCCCCAATTACTATATATTTTTTGAAAGCAGACACTCGGGAGAATAAAATAGTGATAGTTCCAATGTTTATAGGCTACGCATTATTTACAAGTGCAATATATTATTATACAGTGCCTTGAAAAAGTATTTTTAAGGGTCAGGGGTTAACGCCGTTTAAGATATTCCATTCCACCAACCCACGACAGCTTATCGACACTCCACAATCCAGCAGATGAACACGACCCATAGGATTCCCCAGAAACGAGACACACAGCTCTGTTCTTTGGTTCTAAATGAATAGACTTTAATGGGAAACTCAGGCTTCTTATATACAGTTTAGGAACCACAATCAACAATGACCCAACTCCACCCACAACATGACACAAGGAGCTCAATACACATCTTTTAGGAGACAGCCATTAATCTACATGAGCTAATTACTAATCATTTACCCAGACAAGGTGACTCCGAGATAAGCTCCTCTCACCTGCTATACAATACAAATTAATCATCCATAGAAATTCACACAATACAGTGTCAATTAGCATCACACAATGAAAGGTTCTTGAGAGCCTGACTAAGGTTCATTCACATGTAGCAGATGACATTAAACACCGTAACAGTCTGTGTTCCCACATTGAATGAATCACTTTTTCTATTGACTGGTTGGATGTAGAATCAACAACCTGTAATATTTCAAGATATCCTGGAATACATTGTGAATTATCATTACTGTCCCATCTCCTGTAATTCTAGATATCATTTCTCAGTCATCCTATGCCCCTAGTGGACATAGGATGACTTTAGACACAAGTGTCATCGGTGAAGCTAAAAACAGGAGTACCCTGCAAGAGCCTCTGGGTCCCACGGGCCATACCATTACAGTATTCATACCCCTTAAAATTCTCCACATTTTGTCACGTTACAACCAAAAACGTAAATGTATTTTATTTCAATTTTATGTAACACAAAGTGGCGCATAATTGTGGGTAGGAAATGAAAAAAATGTTTTTCAATTTTGTTTACAAATAAATATGTAAAACATGTGGGGGGGCATTTGTATTCAGCCCCCTTTTCTCTTATACCCCTAACTAAAATCTAGAGGAACCAATTGCCTTCAGAAGTCACCTAATTAGTAAATAGAGTCCACCTTTAATCTCAGTATAAATACAACTGTTCTGTGAAGTCCTCAGAGGTTTGTTAGAGAACCTTAGTGAACAAACAGCATCATGAAGGCCAAGGAACACACCAGACAGGTCAGGGATAAAGTTGTGGAAAAGTATAAAGCAGGGTTAGGTTATTAAAAAAAATATCCCAAGCTTTGAACATCTCACAGAGCTTCTGTTCAATCCATCATCAGAAAATGGAAAGAGTATGGCACAACTGCTGCACCTACCGAGACATGGCCGTCCACCTAAACTGACCGGGCCGGGCAAGGAGAGCATTCATCAGAGAGGCAGCCAATAGGCCCATGGTAACTCTGGAGGAGCTACATAGAGCCAAATGTGACCATGAAAAACCATCTCCTATTGACTTTAAACTTTGAAGATTTCAGATGAATTTAAGTTTGATCTGAATTGAAATCTCAGCACAAAGGGCCTTTCCAACAAGCATTTTTATGATACGTTCAAATAAATATTTCATCTCAATTGTGTGCAAATTTTTGCTAACCAGGACATTTTTTTTATAGTCTTCTACCAATACATTAATGAAAATCAATAAACAAAATAAGAATTAGTGACTTTTTTTAGAAAACATTTAGATCAGTGGTTCTCAACCTGGGGTCGGGACCCCCTCAGGGATTGAATGGCAATTTGCCAGGGTCACCGAATCCTGGGCTGTTCCTAAAGCCGGCACCACTCTTCCAGCCTTCATGCGGAAGCCCAGCCGGGCTACCACTGGAGCCTATGGCCGCCCACTCAGCCTTTTCGTAGCCGCCCATTCAGTTCAAGGCATGGGTGGGGGGCAGAGACTAGTGGTCAGCTGACTGGTGAGGAATGTAAAGTGGGAGGGGCTGGGGAGACCCTATCTCCTGATTAGGGCATAGGTGACCTTGATCAAGAGCACCTAAGTTGACTGATCAGAACACAGCCCAGTGCTGCCTGTGATCCCACCCCCCCACCAGCACTGCTACTCATCCCATTCCCCCCACCAAGGAGTAAGAGAATAAATAAAAATAGAGACTACATGGAAGGGAGAGGAAAAGAGGGGGAGGAACAAAGAATAAAGGCTCGTACACAAGATCGATTCAAACCGATGCAAACGGACTGAGATTCGCTTTCATCAGTCCAAACCGATCGTGTGTAGGCCCCATCGGTCCGTTATCCTTCGGTCAAAAAACAGATGGCTTGCTTTAAAATTCAACCGATGGACGGCTAACCGATGGGTCAAACCCGATCGTTAGTACGCACGAGCATCGGTTTAGAATCCACGCATGCTCAGAATCAAGTCGACGCATGCTTGGAAGCATTGAACTTCGATTTTTTCAGCACGTCGTTGTGTTTTACCTCACCGCGTTCTGACACGATTGGTTCATTAACCGATGGTGTGTAGGCACATCAGTCCATCAGTCAGCTTCATCGGTGAACCGATGAAAACGGTCCGTCTGACCGTTCTCATCGGATGGACCGATCATGTGTACGTGGCTTAAGAGAAAGAACAAGAAAGACAGCTAGAGAGAGGGGTGGGGGGAAAACAAGAAATGAGGATAGAGAGAGAGATAAAAAAGGAAATAAAGGAGAACAAAAAAAGAGTGATACATCCCAAAATGTACCATAAGGGGTTTTACTGTACGAGTGGAAGGGACTCAGGGAGCGCTAAATGTCCGTGGGTTAGGGGCGCAAATTACTTGTCTTGCCTTGGGTGCTGACAACCCACGCTACGAAAATAATTTTAATGCTGGGGGTGCCCGCACCATGGGAAATTTTATCAAGGGGTCACGGCACTAGTAAGGTTGAGAACCACTGATTTAGATCAACATGTTTGTAATATTGTTGTATTTATGGCAGATCATTCAGTGTCAGCTCTTTACTCACCAGATCTTCCCACGTTTAAAGCTGAAAAAACAAAAAAGCACTTTTTAGAAAAAATATGAACAGTGCGTGTCATGAAAACATATCTAAAGTGTTTTAATTCTTTTTTCTATTGTTACCAGTTAGAAATTTAATTTTTTTTTTTTATAACAAAGATGTTAGGATAACCATTTTCTCAAGTCACCAGTAGAAGATCAAACTGCCACTCTCTCTTAGGTGACAAGTAAGTGTAGCGCCCCCCTACTTTCAGTATGGGCGCTACGCTAAAGTTAATGGGGAATGGGAGAGTTAGTTTGCTCCAATTCATAATTTGGGCTGCTGTCATTCAGAACTATCCTGTGGGTCAGTCTGCGCTCCCAGGGGTGATGTTCACACCCCTGGGCGGCAGGTGCCGCTAGAGGGGTTCTGACGGAGCCACTTTTCCCCAGCAGCCAATTAGAGGAGTTTTCCCTCGTGGGGCATGCTGGGGGAGGGTATATCCGTGGCGGATGCCATTTTCTTTGGTTCTTCGTGGGTTCCAGGTGCGGCACCCACCTTTAGGGTGTGCGCATCCAACGGACCCCAGCGACATGGCCTACCTGGCCGGGGTCATATGCTACGCGGAGTTCCATGCGGATGCTGGAAGGGGCCCCAGTGACTTACTGGGTCCCCAACTATACTAAAAAGTATCCCAGGCTGTATGCCGTTCGGTGGGGGATCGGCTTGAGGAGAACCCGGAGGCAGGTGATCCAAGAGGGCTTGAATGAACCATCGGGAATCTGGTGACCGGGAGATTGACAGGTGCACTTCAAACTGTCAACCGGTGACTAGTGTTGCTCATGAAAATGCATTGCGAATATTCGCTACGAATATTGCATATTCGAGTATTCGCGAATAACTCGAATATTGCAGCGAATATTCGCTAGGGCGAATATTCGTATTTTTTCAAATTTATTTTTAAAACAGATCACATCCTAGTGATCTCCATCGACGTCTAAAAGCATTGATGGTATGATTAGAGAGAGACCCTGGGCCGAGTAGCTGATGCGATTCTTTTATGTTGCCGAAAATTGGCATTGCGAATTTTCGGCAACATAAAAGAATCGCATCAGCTACTCGGCCCTTCTTTTGCATCAGAGCCAATCAGAATAACTCGAATATTCGGCAAAAGGAATATCGCGCAATATTCCTTTTGCCGAATATTCAAGTTATTCTGATTGGCTCTGATGCAAAAGAAGGACGGAGAAGATAATCGCGCAATAGGAATATTGCGCGATTATCTTCTCCGCCTTTCTTTTGCCCCCTTATTCTCCTTTATTTTAAGTAGAGTTAGTGTAGAGTTAGTGTTTACTGCATATTAGTTTAGTAATACAGGAAATGATCTCCGTTTATGAGAATTTCGCAATCATTTTCGCATTAGCGAAATTTCGCCAATTTCTTTTTGGATAAAATATCACGAATATTCGATATTAGCGAATATTCACGAATATTCTTCTATATATTCGCGCAATATCGCGAAATCGAATATGGCGTATTCCGCTAAACACTACCGGTGACCCTGATTGAACTTACTGGGAGGATTCGCTCAAGAATCCATTTAGCTCATCCAAGTACTAGGCCTGTGGCAGAGGCCTGAGCCAAGCCTGTGGCAGAGGTCTGTTTCTCCCAGCAACCTAAAGTAACACTTCGGCTGCCAGGCTCGTGGCAGGAGTCTGTCCGGAGGCGCTTCACCCACTCTGGCTAGAGTGGCGACGAACTGTGCTACTGATGAAAGCAGGTTTGCTTTCCCGAACCTATCCTGGGCCTGATACTGCAAATGTTCTTCTTCTGCTTCATCAACCTTTCCTATCCCACTTCATGTTGGTGTTGGCCGTGTTGGGCCTTGGAAATAAAGCATTCGAAAACTCCATTGCTGACTGGAAATTCACTCACTACCTGTACTCACTACCATCACCCCTAGAGAAGCCACCGAGGGCAACTTAATACGCCGATCCCAAAAACAACCAGCGGTTCCTGAATGGGGTAGCGCTCCATAAGCATGGAAAAGCTAATGTCTAGTACACATGATGAAAAAATCTGATAAAAAAAGTACTGCTTTCGAATCGATCATACGATAATTTTATCGTTAGTACGCAGCTCTCTAGAGCCGATCGCGATTCTTTCTGAATTATCTGAAGGGACAAACGTAAATTTTTTTTCTCATACAATACCAGATCTTATGATTTACGATTAGTCAGTATAGTATTCATCTGAAAAAAAAAAAACAGAAGACCAAGACCGCGAGTGCTCGGAAACAACAGAATACATTGCAACACGTTACATCACTTCCGAAAGCCGTACGAGAATTTTCGTAACGTTAGTAACTTATTGGTTTTTAACCACTTGCTTACTGGGCACATACACCCCCCTCCTGCCCAGGTGAAATTTCAGCTTCCAGGACTGCGTCGCTTTAACTGACAATTGCGCGGTCGTGCGACGTGGCTCCCAAACAAAATTGACGTCCTTTTTTTCCCACAAATAGAGCTTTCTTTTGGTGGTTTTTGATCACCTCTGCATTTTTTTTTTTTTTTTTGCGCTATAAACAAAAAAGAGCGAAAATGTTGAATTTTTTTAAAATATTTTTTAGTTGTTGCTATAATAAATAGCCCAATTTTAATAAAAAAAACATTATTTTTTTCTCAGTCTAGGCCGATACATATTTTTGGTAAAAAAAAAAAATGCAATAAGCGACTGGTTTGCGCAAAAGTTATAGCGCCTACAAAATAGGGGACAGAATTATTATTTTTAATAATTTTTTTTTTTACTAACGGCAGCGATCTGCAATTTTTATTGTGCCTGCAACATTATGGCGGACACATCGGACACTTTTGACACATTTTTGGCACTATTCACATTTATACAGTGATCAGTGCTATAAATATACACTAATGACTGTATAAATGTGACTGGCATTGAAGGGGTTAACACTAGGGGGTGAGGGAGGGGTTAAATGTGTACCCTGCATAGTGTTCTAACTGTGGGGGGAGGGGACTGACTGGGGGAGGTGACCGATCTGTGTCCCTATGTACAAGGGACACACCATCGGTCTCCTCTCTCCCTAACAGGACAGGTGACTTGTATCTGTAACCGCCATTCGCCGGTGCCTGACGGGGACATCGCGACCGCCAGGCACGTGCATCGACATCTCAGTGATGTGGGGGGCACGCGTCAGGAAGTGGTTAATATATAGAGACTAATATGCAAAAACAAAAACCGACGATCATTCATCCAATCTTCTCATCGTGTGTACCAGGCTTAAAGCTATGGTTTGGAAAGGCTGGGTTAAGCCACCAAACCTTATGTTGCCACTCCAACATTGTAGCCCTTATATTCACCCTATAAGCCCCCTTACACATTGATTGGACATTTTAATTAGGGTTGTCCCGATACCACATTTTTAGGACTGAGTACAAGTACCGATACCTTTTTTCAAGTAGTCGCCGATACCGAATACCGATACTTTGTTTAAATGTGTCCCCAAATGCAGCCATGTCCCCCACATATGCAGCCATGTCCCCTACATATGCAGCCATGTCCCTCCAGCCATGTCCCACACATATGCAGCCATGTCCCTCCAGCCATGTCCCCCACATATGCAGCCATTTCCCCCCCAGCCATGTCCCCCACATATGCAGCCATTTTCTCCCAGCCATGTCCCCCACATATGCAGCCATGTCCCTCCAGCCATGTCCCTCCAGCCATGTCCCTCCAGCAATGTCCCTCCAGCCATGTCCCTCTAGCCATGTCCCTCCAGCCATGTCCCTCCAGCCATGTCCCTCCAGCTATGTCCCCCATACCTAGCCATCAAAAGCCGCCGAAAGCCGCTGCCGCTGCATGGAGCACATCACAGCATTCATTTGAATAGCTGTTTTGCCCTCGCGTATAGACACTTGCTCGGGATTGGACAGATCACGATCACCCATCCAATCCCAAGCAAGGGGGAGTGTCTATACGCAGCGGGAACACTACAGCTGTTTAACCCATGCTGCGGCGGCTTTCGATGCGGTGGAGGCGGCGGCAGGGGCGGGGGGGACGAGTATTCTATTTAAGTATCGGGGGTATTTGCGGGAGTACAAGTACTCCCGCAAATACTCGGTATCGGTCCCGATACCGATACTGGTATCGGTATCGAAACAACCCTAATTTTAATTGACCTAAAAGATCCTTTCATGCATCCATCATCAACCCCCCTTACCAAGACACTTCTAGGTCAGCCCATCAACACCATCTTTATGAAGTGTATTTCAATCAGCAGCCCAACCCTTCTTATTGCTCGCTATGCATATCCAGTCAATGAGCCATCAATACTGCATATAAGTCTTCTGAAAAAGTACCTTTCACCAAAAGGCCAATGTAAATTTAACCACTTGCTGACCACCTAACGCACATATACGTCATCAGAATGGCTTGGCTGTGCTAAGCAACGTTCCTGTACTTTGCTTTGAAAATCCCGCCGTGCAGTCGCGTGCCCGCCGCAAGCTCCGTGCCCGTGCCCACGGGACACGCGGACTCGATGTCCGCCGGTGTCCCGCGATCGTGTTTCAGAGTGGCAGAACAGAAACATGCCTTTGTGAACAAGGCATTTCCCTGTTCTGCCTAGTGACAGGACACTGATCTACTGTTCCCTGTGATCGGTAGCAGTGATCAGTGTCGTACCCAACCCTAGCATTGCACCAACCTTTAACTACTAGAGATGACACTCAGCTACCTTCATTACTGACATTGGCAATTACAACAAAGCTCTTCTGAAAATCTAATTTGCAGTGTTGATTTATCTAGATAAATGGGAACCTTCCAGCCTGTGTGAGAAGACCACGAACAGAGCTTACAGTCAGTACTTATAAAGGAGTACGAGCCAAGACATGCTTATAGCTTCTTCCTATGATGTTTAATCAGGCCCGTCGCTACAGGACAGGCAAAACAAACAATTGCTTGGGGCCCCGAGCTGGCCTGGGGCCCCCAACATTCCCATTCCCAGGATGTAGAGTGGCCAAGCTCCTCTTCCTTCCACCTGGAGTCCTGTCAGTCCGGCCGGGTACCGCGCGTGGTACAGGAGATTCAGTTTCCTGTTCCCGGCCACACTGAGTGCTCACTTCCTTTCAGTCCGGCCGGGAAGACAGGAAACTGAATCTCCTGGCCTGGGCACTATCTGATAGGGGACTGGGGACGAGGCAGGGGGAAAAGAAGCTTGGCCACGCTACAGCGGCAGCCTACAGGGAAGAAGGGGAGGTAAGAATAGGAAAAAAATTTGTGTAGCATTAACGTAGGCTTTGCATGGGCCCTCCAAATTCCTTCAAACGGCCCTGTGTGTAATCTACCATCACTGACATTGGGTTATACTAAACCAGGGGTGGCCAACCAGTGGCCCAGGGGCCACATGTGGCCCGCGGAGCCTTCTGATGTGGCCCGCGACCTCCTGCTCTGGAATGGCGGGATGGCAAGCCCATACCGCAGCATCAGTGGTGTGAATGAAGCTGGTGGTGGAGAAAGAAAGCGGCTGCGGAGCAGAGCCCCATAGGCTGATGCATCTTCTACAGTGCCAGCTTTTGCCACAGGCGGAGTCTAAGGCAAAGTTCAGCTAACCCACAGGATAGACACAGGTGTGGGTAAACTGCAGCACATCAGTGTGAAAGCAGTCTTAGGCTCTTTTTACACGATAAGCCAGACCAAATGGGACCCTCGGTTTGCTTCTATAAGCGACAGATGTCCGTTTACGCCCGCCTACCTCCAATCCGAAAAACAGAAGGGAATTCGTCCCCTTCCATCTGGGCGGTTCAGAGGGCCTATAGAGTAGCCGCAACCTATCATCCGCCCGCTCCTCTTATTGTGGCCCGCGACTGGTTACCAAGTTGCTTAAGTGGCCCTCGCTCTTCAAAAGGTTGGGCACCCATGTACTAAACTGTTGTAACATAATGTATTTCTCATGAAACAAGACCATTTGTACAGTGCCCATTGGAAGAAAAAAAAAGAAGAAGAAAAAGAAAAAAAAGAAGAAGAAAAAGAAGAAGAAAAAAAAAGAAGAAAGATCAACATACTTTGTCCACAAAAAAAGCAAATATAATTACGTTAAGCCTTCAACAGGTTGATATTAATGAGATGTTCTTTGCGTTTCATGCGATCTCGAAGGAAAGATACTCAGATAATAGAAAAAATAAAACCGTTCTACTTACACAGGAACAAGATGGCGAGGAAGACAGTCATGGTAGCCGGGACTCAGATGTTGCGACTGTATTTCTGAGAAGCAGAAGTTATGAGTGTCCTCACATTTCCTGAGCTTTATACAAGAGACGTTTCATCAGAGTTAAAAACAATTACGTGAAAATGTAGAAAGAGGAATAATCTGTGAGATGAGACCCGTTTTCCGACTGGCTCAAAAAGTGAAAAGTCCCAATTGGCCACCGAGGAGGAGGAAGGAAACAAAAGCCTCCACAATGCAGGGCAGGAGGGCAGGGGAGGGTGAAGCTGCCGCCGAGCAAGGGAAGCCGCTGGTGAAGCCCGGGAGAAGCACTGCCCACCATAGATGGGTTAAGTGCTCTAGACCAGGCCGACCGACCAGGGGGTGTAACTGTTTGCCGCCCCCCCTCCCCAAAAAAATTACCACCAGCCGCCGCTGCATTGTACTGATCTGCACATTCTGAACTCCAAGCAAAATCTGAATACACAGATGAGATACGTGCCGAAAGATTTGTATTTCTGTCCATCCAGTATTAAAGAGGAGGTTCACCCTAAATATACTGTTTCCCATGTGATCCAGCATACTGGCGTCAGCGCCAGTATGCTGTTTTTTTTTTTTTTTTTTAAATGCCCCACTTACTGTGTAATCTTTCATTTCGATTTCTTTCCCCTACGGTGGATGGCGCAGCCCTAGCCCGTCACGGCTTCCGAAAATACCCGATTTAGGACTCGGTATTTCCGGCGCTATGCGGCGCCTGCGCACAGACCTAGGAGCTGACTGCGCAGGCGCCGTATTTCTCCAAGTCCTATGGCGCGTCACGCCCTCCGAAATAGGACTCAGAGAAATACGGCCCCTGCGCAGTCAGCTCCTAGGTCTGTGCGCAGGCGTCGCATAGCGCCGGAAATACCCGAGTTCTAAATCGAATATTTTCAGAAGCCGTGACGGACTATAGCGTCGCCATCCACCGCTGGGGAAATAAATCGAAATTAAAGATTACACAGTAAGTGGGGCATTTAAAAAAAAAACAGCATACTGGCGCTGACGCCAGTATGCTGGATCACATGGGAAACAGTACATTTAGGGTGAACCTCCACTTTAAGGATTACACTGCTCGTTTTTTTATTGTAATTTTTAGAGCATCGGCAAATATTGGGCAACTAGCAAACCCCATCATTATATCATCTTAAATTTTCTTATGAACATTGTCAGAACATTTGGGGTTAAAAGAATACATATAAAAATCGCACATAATATATGTTTCGTAATGTCCCATATACATGGATATGATGAACTTTGCACAACCATTTTTCCCTGTTAAAGTTTGAACATAGATTCTCAGGCATGAATAGACACTGTCTGTAGGTTGTAAGGAGACTATCTGTGCCATCTTCCAGGTCATTTCTCTTTGGGTTTGACACTTATAAGATAAGAGAATGAAAGGCCTGGCACAGCATGACACTACACACATGGTGGTCTTTATACTATGAGACTGGAGGGGCTTATTCACTATCCCAATGGAATTATATATCTTAAATAGTATTGTGTCTTCATTATGCCATGACAATATATGTGTATTAATAGTTCACATAGTATACTCGCAAACACATAGACATTATTGGGATCCCAAGTATAAGATCCTATAATATTTCAAAGTATTAGATGGCTTTGACCACATCCCAGCATTAGTTTAAAGAAACATTCCCATGCATATGGGTGTAGATCAGGGATCCTCAAACTACGGCCCTCCAGCTGTTGCGGAACTACAAGTCCCATGAGGCATTGTAAAACTCTGACATTCACAGACATGACTAGGGCATGATGGGAATTGTAGTTCCTGAACAGCTGGAGGGCCGTAGTTTGAGGACCCATGGTGTAGATCATTGCACCTTATCTCAATCATAAATTTCGGGGTCGCTGGAATGTCTAGGTTTGTTGTCATGTTGTTTGACATATATAACAACTTATGATGCTATACCAAGATTCAGGTCACAGGGGGTCATAAATCCTGGTTAACTCTGAATAACCCTAAAATTAGGAATTATTCTTTAGACGCCACTGCCCCCTACAGGTTAATATCGGCATGGTTCAAGTTGGTCACCCACCAAAACATATTATCATGTGACATAGTCAGTCACGTGATAGGGGAATACACACCCACTTCTTTGGGAAGATAAAAGTATTGCACAGGACAATCATAGGAGGTCGAGGTCGATGGGAGAAGCTCGAGAGATGGCAAGTCTGATCTCTGGAGGGCTGATGGCTGGAAGCTATTCTGATCTCTGAAGGAAGCCGGAAGGAGGAGAGAGTGACCAAACATGTAAGGAGTTCACAGGAATCCTTCATTAGGCTTTCTCTTCTCAAACAGGACTCTTAATTACTGGTAAGATTGAATTTTGATTATTTACCTTTTTGGTAATTCTGAGGTTTTTCACATACACTCCACTAAGACCATTTAAATATACTTGGCAAAGATAATTTGGGAGTTAGTTATGTCTACCTGCAGCATGAGATAATTGAATTCCAAATATTAGGAGACATACGCGCGTTATGTAAAAGAAGGGGGTGTTGTCTGCGCTGAAAGTGAACAGGGGGGGGAGGAGGGGGGGTGTGGGTGATAGGGGTGAATGGATGGGACGGGTGGCTGGATGGGTGGATGCAGGTGGGTTTAGGACAACATGATAACCAACATAATCGAAACAATGATGTGAATGAATATACACATAAGGGTGATAACCAATAAATCAAAAATTATTATTACAATAAGGAAAAACCCAACACACTAGCCAGTGTAATGTGAAACCAGTGAAAAACAATCCTAAATCCAAACTATAAGACCAGAGAAAATTCCATGAGGAAATGCCTCTGGATGGAAAAAATGTGAAATAAATAAAGTCTCTAGTGAAAAAACCCAAGAGTCCAGATAAGTCCAAATTGAAATGGTGGTGCCAGGAAAGGGTGACAGCAGAAAGCACCTCAGGTGGTCCCCAGCTCCTCACCTCAAGGCTATAGCTCGGATAGCCTGCAACAGCACCTCCCGGTGGAGGACAGTGATCCCTCGGCAGGGCAAGCAGCAGAGGCACTCCTCAGCACGGGGTGATGGATGATGGGCCTATCTCCCACGAACAGCGAGTTCGTACTTCTAATGGCAGATATCCTCTTCTAAGCTGGCCAGATGGTCACTCACAACAAGGGATCTCTCAGATGGCATACATGATAAAAGAAACAGACCATAGCGCAATCCCGCAAGGTAAAAAACACATTTAATAAAAAAATAAAACTCACATTTAAAACGATCCAAAAGGCACAAAACAAACAGACGTCAGGAACAAACTGCGTCAGGCGTGTGGACTCTGTGGCTCCTAGGATCCCTACGCGTCTCGTCACACCTCGTGACTTCCTTAGGGGATAATGCTGGTGAGACTTCCTAATCTTAAATACACTGCTCAGTTGTCAACTCAGAGACAACTGAGCAGTGTATTTAAGATTAGGAAGTCTCACCAGCATTATCCCCTAAGGAAGTCACGAGGTGTGACGAGACGCGTAGGGATCCTAGGAGCCACAGAGTCCACACGCCTGACGCAGTTTGTTCCTGACGTCTGTTTGTTTTGTGCCTTTTGGATCGTTTTAAATGTGAGTTTTATTTTTTTATTAAATGTGTTTTTTACCTTGCGGGATTGCGCTATGGTCTGTTTCTTTTATCATGTATGCCATCTGAGAGATCCCTTGTTGTGAGTGACCATCTGGCCAGCTTAGAAGAGGATATCTGCCATTAGAAGTACGAACTCGCTGTTCGTGGGAGATAGGCCCATCATCCATCACCCCGTGCTGAGGAGTGCCTCTGCTGCTTGCCCTGCCGAGGGATCACTGTCCTCCACCGGGAGGTGCTGTTGCAGGCTATCCGAGCTATAGCCTTGAGGTGAGGAGCTGGGGACCACCTGAGGTGCTTTCTGCTGTCACCCTTTCCTGGCACCACCATTTCAATTTGGACTTATCTGGACTCTTGGGTTTTTTCACTAGAGACTTTATTTATTTCACATTTTTTCCATCCAGAGGCATTTCCTCATGGAATTTTCTCTGGTCTTATAGTTTGGATTTAGGATTGTTTTTCACTGGTTTCACATTACACTGGCTAGTGTGTTGGGTTTTTCCTTATTGTAATAATAATTTTTGATTTATTGGTTATCACCCTTATGTGTATATTCATTCACATCATTGTTTCGATTATGTTGGTTATCATGTTGTCCTAAACCCACCTGCATCCACCCATCCAGCCACCCGTCCCATCCATTCACCCCTATCACCCACACCCCCCCTCCTCCCCCCCCTGTTCACTTTCAGCGCAGACAACACCCCCTTCTTTTACATATACATTTTTCTCTCTGCCCAGGACAGAGTGTCAGGAGTCTGCTGCAGAATCCCCAGTCCACCTTCCAGCCCAATTCCACTCCCACCCATCCCCCTTGGTAGCGCAGGAGTCTTTCCATATATACGCGCGTTATGTTCGTCTTTAAAAAGCTAAGTGCCAACAATTGTGGTTTGAGAGTGAGGGCGTATGTGAAGATAGATCCTCGCCAAATTTAACAAAAAGCTTGTGTACCATATAACATTTGTTATGTACACGTATATAATAAGTAGTAGCAAGAGATCTGTTTGATATTGAGAAGAAATAATACAATGTCAAGGTTATGTCAATAAGAACTAAAAGGTTTCAAGTTACGCCAGGATGATTTAAATAAGAGCTAGGAATATACCTTGTCATATAATGTAAATATCATCCGAACATTCAAGCGTCATTCATCTCTATTGTAGAAGCATATCATTTATTTGTTTTGATACGAATTGTACCTGATTTTAATTGTTGCACTATATCTTTAGTTAATAAATATATATATATATATTAAATATTCATTTGTATTACGTGTCCTCAAAATAGCACGGATAAAATAATTTTGATATCTTGTATCGCAGGAAAAGTGTATATCTCCCAAAGCACAGATTTACATATTTCCATAAATACAATAATATTTTATAAGTTCAGAATAAACATTCTGACGGTATATGTAGGCTCTATGCCGAGATACGTCAATGGTTCTGACAACATTTAACACTTAATTTCCTTCCTATTAAACAATCCTAAATATGTGAGCTCAGCGACCACTTCTGCTTTGTCCGCGGCTCATTGTGTTTCGTGTATGATTTCATTGGTTACATTTTTATTCTTTTATGTCTGATGTCTGGCTAAGAATAATATTGACTTCTGGCTGATAGTTCCTTATAAATTTCGACTTCAAAAATAAGTTTTTCGGATTTACAAAGTCTCAATGAGGTCGTCGGTTTCTTAGAAGATCTTCCTCTTTTCTACCGCTTGTTGTGGAAGTTGATGAAACACACAGAGGCAACCAATACAAATACAGAGATCACCTGTATGATGGCTGCATATGAAGTGAGATATCTTTTTCAACAGGGGGGGGGGGGGGCTGCATATGAAGTGAGATATCTTTTTCAACAGGGGGGGGGAGTATTATGAATGGGGCGAAGCAAAACCACAATTTTCAGTCTTTAGTCATTCTCAACAAATGGGAGAAAATACCTTTTTTGTGATTCCAGCATGTGGAGTGTCCATGTGGACTACAGTAGATTTATCTATTTATGTGAACCTTCAACACAGACATTCTTTATTGAGGATTGTGTATTATTCTTTTATTGATGTATAAATAAAATGTGTTTCTTTATACAGTACCTCACAAAAGTAAGTACACCCCTCACATTTTTGTAAATATTTTCTTCTATCTTTTCATGTGACAACACTGAAGAAATGACACTTAGCGACTCAAGAGACAAATTATAAGATCTTTGCAAAATGGTATAGGACACCAGAACGACTGAACAAAATCTTTCCGGAAGTGTCAGATAAATGTTGGGGGTGCCAGGGAAGCAAAGGGACGATGCTGCATATATTCTGGGATTGTCCCTTGTAAAAGAACTTCTGGCTAGAGATTAAAAGGGCCCTTCAGATCTGTTTAGAATATGAGATACCTAAAGATCCAGAATTCTATCTCTTACATATGAATCAAATCTCAGAGAAAGCATATAGGGAGACAAGTATATGTCACCTACTAGACGCGGCAAACGTGTGCATAACAAAGAAGTGGAAGTTACCAGCCCCACCAACTATAGAGATGTGGATAAGTAAAGTGAAGGAAATTAGTAAGTTAGAAGAATTAGTATTGACAGCATGACACCAACAGGAAAGATACTTAAGAACATGGACTTCCTGGAAATCCTTTTTGGACTCCAGGGCAGAGATGTAAGGGGGGTAAGGGTGTATTGTCATACTCCGCTCCCCATCACAGACTGCTCCGGAAGTGCTGTGGTGGCCAACTGCGCATGCATTTACGGCAGTGCACACCAGCGAAACCTCGTTCGGCATCCAGGCTCTTTCCTTAACCACTTTAGCCCCGGACCATATTGCTGCCCAATGACCAGAGCACTTTTGCGATTCGGCACTGCGTCGCTTTAACTGACAATTGCGCGGTCGTGTGACGTGGCTCCCAAACAAAATTGGCGTCCTTTTTTTCCCACAAATAGAGCTTTCTTTTGGTGGTATTTGATCATCTCTGCGATTCTTATTTGTTGCGCTATAAACAAAAATAGAGCGACAATTTTTAAAAAAATGCAATATTTTTTACTTTTTGCTGTAATAAATACCCCCCAAAAATATATAAAAAAGCATTTTTTTCCTCAGTTTAGGCCGATACGTATTCTTCTACATATTTTTCGTAAAAATAAATTGCAATTAGCGTTTATTGATTGGTTTGCGCAAAAGTTATAGCGTTTACAAAATAGGGCGTAGTTTTATGGCATTTTTAAAAAAAAAATTTTTTTTTACTAGTAATAGCGGCTATCATCATTTTTTTTTTCAGTACTGCAACATTATGGCGGACACTTTGGACACTTTTGACACATTTTTGGGGCCATTGGCATTTTTATAGCGATCAGTGCTATAAAAATGCATTGGATTACTATAAAAATGCCATTGGCAGTGAAGGGGTTAACACTAGGGGGCAGGGAAGGTGTTAAGTATGTCCCTGGGTGTGTTCTAACTGTATGGGGGGGTGACCTCACTAGGGGAAATCACTGATCTTCTGTTCATACATTGTATGAACAGGAGATCAGTGTTTCCCCCGCTGACAGGAACGAGAGCTGTGTGTTTACACACAAAGCTCCCGTTCCCCGCTCTGTAACGAGCGATGGCATAAATTGGGAAGGGGAGTATGGTTGATGTCGACCAAGGTTAAAGGGGGCGCACGACAGTATGTATTTGTATTATTGTATACTGTGGGCCAGATTCTCAGAGAATTCCGGCGGCGTAGCGTAAGCCATTTACACTACGCCGCCGCATCGTACTAGAGCAAGTGCTTTAATCTCAAAGCACTTGCTCTGTAGTTTTCGCCTGCTTCGCGTAAATCGCCCAGCGTAAGCCCGCGCAATTCAAATGGGGCGGCTTGTATTTAAATTAAGTGCGCCCCCACGTCGAACGAACTGCGCATGCGCTGGCCGGGGAAAAATGCTCCAGCTCACGTCGGGAACAGACGTCAAAACAACGTGATCGTCATTTACGCAACTCCCTATTCGCGAACGAGTTAGTAAAACGACGTAAGCGATGGAAAAAGCCGACGCTGACCCGACGCCATACTTAACATGGCATCCGACGGCACCCGACGGCATCCGACAAAACTTCGTAAGGTTACTCCACATAGAAGCTGGGGTAACCTTACGCGGACGAAAACGACGTACGCGACGACGGGGGCGGCGTAAAAGCGATCGGGAATCGGCGAACTAGCCTCATTTGCATATGCAAATGAGAAAACAATGTAAAGGCCACCTAGTGGCCGGAGTTGTCATTACAATTACGATCCGCAAGTGTAATGGTTTTACACTTGTCGGATGTTGAAGCGTATCTATGCAAAAGTGATGCTAAGAATCACTCGCATAGATACGAGCCAAAAAAAACGGCGATACGACGGGGTATCTGAGATACTCCGTCGTATCGCCACTGAGAATCTGGCCCTGTATGTCTAGTTGCATCATTTGTACATGTATCATTATTTTGTTTTAAAAAAAAAAAAAAGTTAACATCCAAAAAAAGAAATGACACTTTGCTACACTGATCATTTGTACATATATAATTATTTTGTTTAAAAATAAAAATAAAGTTTACATCCGAAAAAAAAGAAATGACACTTTGCTACACTGTAAAGCACTGTAAAAAAAAAAAAAGTTAACATCCAAAAAAAGAAATGACACTTTGCTACACTGATCATTTGTACATGTATCATTATTTTGTTTAAAAATAAAAAAAAGCTTGTATAACAGTGTACATTTTCTGTCCCCTCAAAATGACTCAACATGCAGCCATTAATGTCTAAACCACTGGCAACTAAAGTGAGTACACCCCTAAGTGAAAATGTCCAAACTGGGCCCAATTGGCCATTTTCCCTCCCCGATGTCATGTGATTAATTTGTGTTACAAGGTCTCAGGTGTGAATGGGGAGCAGGTTGAAGGGGTGGGGGTTCAGCATGTCAGTGCTCAGACTATACGCCGCACACTCAGGCCCGTCGCTACAGGACAGGCAAAAAAAAATGTTTGGGGCCCCCAACTTCCTCTTCCCAGGCTGTATCGTGGCCGAGCCCTTCTTCCTTCCTCCTGGATTCCTGTCAGTGTGGCCAGGTACCGCGCGCGGTACAGGAGATTCAGTTTTCTGTTCCCGGACGGACTGACAGGAAGTGCACACTGAGTGCTCACTTTCTCTTAGTCCGGCCGGGAACACAGGAAACTGAATCTCCTATACCGCGCGGTACCCAGCCCGGCCTGGGCACTATCTGATAGGGGACTGGGGACCCATAATGTTAAAACACCGGACTGACAGAAGGAAGAGAAGCTTGGCCACGCTACAGCCGCAGCCTACAGGGAAGAAGGGGAGGTGAGAATAGAAAAACATAGGGACTAGGGAGGGGGGAGGAGTAAGAACATGGGTGTAAAAAATGAGTGAAGTGCTAACGTAAGCTTTGCGTGTGGGGGGGGTGCCTGGGGCCCCCATTTTGCTTGGGGCCCCCAAATTCCTTCAAATGGCCCTGCGCACACTGCATCAAATTGGTCTACATGGCTTTTGTCCCAAAACGAAGCCTCTTCTAAAGATGATGCACAAGAAAGCCTCGCAAACAATTTGCTGAAGACAAGCAGACTAAGGACGTGGATTACTGGAACCACGTCCTGTGGTCTGACGAGACTAAGATAAACTCATTTGGTTCAGTGTTGTCACATGAAAAGATGTAATAAAATATTTACAAAAATGTGAGGGGTGTACTTACTTTTGTGAGATACTGTATATACAGTGTTTTGGTTATATCTATGTGCTCCTCAAACTGTCCATAGCCACCAAATTTCTTTGCTATTTTTGTGTTTTGGGAACTTATTTTTTTTTCTTCAAGAAAACCACTTTATTTCCTTCCTGATAAACTCTCCTCAATGTGTGATCCCAGTGACCACTTCTACTTTCACCACAACTTACTATATTCAGTGTATAAGCTCAGAAGTTTATTTGCCATAACACATAGTGGTAGTGCTTACATCTGCATGCTGAGCCGAGATTGTAGAAAGAAATCCTCAGCCGGTGGAAATTTGAACAAACTGACCAGGCCCCCAGTGTAGCTGCAGTGGAGGATGGAATTCATTGGGTTAAAATTAGACTTGAGAAAGCGCATGGGTGCGAAACACGTTTTCATAGTAACGCCCCACACCATTGTTTGTGCTCCACCTGCTCTCCACAGTGTGCGACTCCTCTTCAGCTTCGGTCGACAATTGGCGCGGCCTGTTATGACGTCATTCTTGGGTGCCGCGACCCTAGAATACGCACAGGGGTGGCACCTTCTGTATCTCCATCGGCGGCTTTTGATGTGAGCCTGCTCTCAGAAGCCATGACTGCTATGACAACGCATTTCACGCTCATGTGCTTTCTCAGGTCCAAATTTGTGATGGCTGCCCTGCATAGAAACCATAGAAAAGACTGTCACATGTAACACTCGGTTGGCATGTTCCATTAACCACTTAAGGACCCCCGCACGCACATTTACGGCCACAACATGGCTCGTACAGGCACAAGGGCGTAAATTTACGTCCCCGCCTTTGTGCGGTTCGGGGGTCCCCCTGGCTCTGGGAGCGATCGCCGACGAGCGGGCGGATGTCCGTGTTTTCCGCCCCCCCCCCCCCGCGATCGCTCCCAGCCAATGGGAGCGCTCCCCCTTCGTTTCAGTTCCTCCTCCTTACACAGGAAGGAGGAAATGATGTCACCTCTCATCGCAGCGGTGTTTCCCAGTGCTGCTGATGAGAGAAGACATCACAAGTAAGTGTGCACCAACACAACGCTGACACACACTCACATAGGCACATTAACCCCTTGTGATCGCCCCCCCCCACCCCCCCTGTCACAGTGTCACTGAATGCAGTGATCTAATCACTGCATTTAGTGTCAGTGTGACAGGCAGTGTAAAAAACAGTTAGTGTTAGGTTCAGGATAGCCCCCCCCACCCCCCCTAATAAAGTTTTAACCCCCTGATCACCGCCCTAGTTAACCCTTTCACTCCCTATTGCCAGCGTCACTAAGCGATCATTTTTCTGATCGCTGTATTAGTGTCGCTGTTCCCGCTAGGTAGCTATTTTTTTTATTGCGATTTTTTTTTTTTACTAAAGACATGTGGCTGAATTAATTTTGGCCTAAATGTTTGACTAAAATTTAGTTTATTTGATTTTTTTTATAACAAAAAGAAAAAAAATAGTGATTTTTTTCAAAATTGTGGCTCTATTTTAGTTTATAGCGCAAAAAATAAAAATCGCAGAGGCGATCAAATACCACCGAAAGAAAGCTCTATTTGTGGGAAGAAAAGGACGCAAATTTTGTTTGGGAGCCACGTCGCAGGACCGCGCAATTGTCTGTTAAAGCGACGCAGCGCCGAATTGTAAAAACACCTTGGGTCATTTAGCAGCGTATGTGTCCGGGTCTTAAGTGGTTAAAAAAAAGCTTTTCACACAGGCAACTCTTCTTAAAACTCTTCCTCTTAAATAAACATAAACTCCAAGCATGCTTTATAAAATTAAATCATTTATTTACAGCCAAAAAAAACTTGTAACAGTTAAAAATCCATTAATTCACAGATTACTTGAAAAAGATGCCTGTGGCACTTATGCCCTCGTACACAAAACCGGTTTTCCCGTCGGGAAAACTGCGATGAGAGCTTTTCGTCGGGAATCCCAAAGGCAGGCTTGACGGGAATTCCGTTGGGAAAACCATCGTTTTTTTTTTGGCTTTTTTTTCGTCAGGAAAACCGCTCGCGTGTACGGGGCATTACTGATGAAATAGTCATCTCCAGACAAAGCGTTTTTCTTCTAAGATTAGAGCCTCTGTCATGTATTGATTGCCCTCTGTGTCCCTGCTGAGGAGATAAACTTCTTGTCCCAGAGTCAGCCAGAAAAGAAAGTGATGGGAAATCTTCCCAACTTGGACAAAGAGAGAGAGGGCCAGATTCAGATACGAGATACGCCGTCAGATCTCTGAGATTTTCCGTCGTATCTATGCGCCTGATTCAGAGAATCGGTTACGCATAGATATCCCTAAGATCTGACAGGTGTCTTACACCGTCGTATCTTAGGCTGAAATTTCACGCTGGCCGCTAGGTGGCGTTTACGGCGGTTTTCGCGTAAAATATGCAAATGAGCGTTTTACGCCGATTCCCGAACGTACTTGCTGCGGCGCGCCGTAGTTTACGTAGTTTGCGTTAGCGTTATAGCGGCGTAAGGTTACCCCTGCTATAGGAGGCGTAGCCAATGTTAAGTATGGACGTCGGGACAGCGTCGAATTGTACGTCGGTTACGTCGTTTGTGTACATCGTTCGGGAATGGGGCTCGACGTTGGTTACGTTCACGTCGTTTACATTGAGAAAAAGCGACATGATTTCACGCATGCGCACTGGGAACATCCACGGTCGGCGCATTGCGGCGCCAAATTTTTTTTTTACATGAATCACGCCCCCAACTTCCAAATTTGAATTGCTCGGCCTTGCGCCACCGCCACAGATACACTACGCCGCCGTAACTTACGGCGTAAGTAGTTTCTGAATAAGGAACCTGCCACTGAAAGTTACGGCGGCGTAGTGTATCTGAGATACGCTACGCCTTCCTGTAGATAGGCAGAGATCTCTGAATCTGGCCCAGAGTATTTAAAATGTTCCAATCGTTATTCACACCATCCAATCCAGTTATTTTGGCTGGAGGCTTTGACGGAAGCTCTGTATTAGATCCTCTGGATATGTTGGCCACATAAGAACTTTTTTTTAACATTCTGCACAGTAAAGAAGCTCAGGTTTGGGTCTCCTATACACGCTCAGATATCTGGATTCTTCACAGTAGCATAGGTGACAGTCAACCCATCCTGGGAGAGAATTGTGACATATGACAGGTTAGTGGAGACATTGCAACATACAACAACGCTCTAAGAACTTTACACCACTATATAAAAATCTATAAGGATGTTCTCAGGGGCAACTGTTGGGAGGTACTGCCATCCCTCACCTACTGGACCTGTGCCCTATTGGATCAGCAGGTTTAGCTTGGAAGTAGGACTAGTCCTGCACAGTGTACCAGTGTAACAGGCGCGCTTCGCGCCTGTTAATATGCGTTCTCTCATGGTGCACATGTCATCGCGCGGCGCCGTGTGCGTTCCACCGTGGAATGCGGAAGTGCGCCGCAACTTACGGCGGTTTCTTTTGAATCAGTGATTATGCACTGCACCTGCCTTGATGCTATAAACAGAGCGGTGTGCTGACTGCACACTGTTCTATTATCGTCAGTCGTAGCTCGGCCACGCAACAACCAATGGTGCCATTGTTCCCCATGCTGCAACAACGGGCCAGCCTGCAACTGCTGCATTAACCTCCCTGGCGGTATGATTCTTTCAGATTTTAGGTGCTGAAAGCGGTACCATTATTTGCAAGGAAATTTGGCATTTTATACTGTAGGCCTGTAATTCTGTAATAGGAATAACTCACTTAAATCTGACCAAACAAGAGTCTAATAGGCATCCCGGGTATGACATTTTTTTGAAAACAAAATTATAAATTATAATATAATAAATAATTATAACAAATAATAATATAATAATACAAATTATTCAATAATGTAATTAACTCAAAATCACTGAAATTTGCTCAGTTGCAGAATTGTCGCTGTCATTATTTTTTTTTTCATGACTAATTCCCCCACAAATCGCTATCGCTCAATTCTGCAAGTGATTCTAATTTATTATCGCGGTTTTCTAGCTGCTCTAAAACCATTTTTGACATAAAGGAACACTTTTGGTTGTTACGAACAATCTACAGTTTGCAGGCAGAAAGAACAGTTTTTATTATATAAAAGTGCACGTAGGACACTGGCCAGACCACTAGGGACAAGGGGGGTGTGTATTTTTTACATACAGTACTGTAATCTATAAGATTATAATGTACTGTATGTAATGTGTTTGTTTACTTTTTTGAATATGGCGTCGTTCTCTGCCCCCCGTGCGTCGTAACGTTGCAGGGAACGGAGCTCGGCGCCACACAGAGGCACTGTGTGAATCGAGCAAAAAACCCCTCGCTCACACAGCGCGGATGCATCGCTGGATCCAGGAACAAGGTAAGTAAATCCTGTCTGTGTACTCTGTGAAGCGAGCCCGAGTCTGACTCGGGGTTACCGATCACAGCACAAAAATCTAACCCCGAGTCAGACTCGGGAATACCGCCAGGGGGGTTAATGCTGCTACATTAACTGCAACAGACTGCCATTGCTGGGGACAAACTTTGAGACCTTCCTTGCTAACACCCTACACTACGGAATCCCTTGTTGCTACACTGAAGCCCTGCAAATGGATAAGTAGAAATTGTGTCACTTGTAGTACTTTCCACCTAAGGCCTCGTACACACGAGGCAATCTATTTGTTCAAATCGGTCGGACCGACCGATTTGAACAAATCTGTTTGCTAGGATTTTGGTTTGCTTGCGTGTACACACAAGCAAACCAAAATCCCTGCCAGCAGACGGCGCGCTGACGTGTCGGTGACGTGGCGGTGACGTTGACGCCGCCACGTCACCGCACCAGGAAGTAAAACACTTACGTGCATGCGCCGAATCCATTCGGCACCGGTGCGAGACGACATGTCTGCTGGTAAGTGTACTAACCAGCAGACATGTCGGGCGGACGGATTCCCACCCGATAGATTTCAAAGCATGCTTTGAAATCTGTCGGGTGGCCAAATCCGTCGGCTCGCCCGTACACACGATCGAATCTGTCTGCTGAAACGGTCTAGCAGACCGTTTCCAGCAGACAGATTTGATCGTGTGTACGAGGCCTTAGACAATTGCTAATATTTATTATGGCTTGTGGCTATTAACATACTACTTTGGATAGACTGTTGTGCCTATGACTGTTGGCTAAGGAATATCTTAAAGGGACATCTAATCTCAAATTACCTGAGCTATATTTGCCTCTCATATGCAACTATTAGTTGTCTCTACAACTCCTATTAACTACGTGCTTGACATAAGTGTTATTTGTTTATGGGCCTTGCCCTAACTTGCTGAACATGTTCGCTCTAACTTTTCTATGCTAAGGGTTAGTGGTATTTCATACCAACTCCCTTAGTGGTCTAATGCATCTCTATATGTTTAAGTGATATGATGTAGAGAACCCCCAAACCCCTGTTTGCATGGAGTGACGCCTGGGGTCCTGTACTGATAATCACTTGCATATAGAAGTGCATTGGAATCTTTAAGTGTATGCTATAATTTTAAACGCTAAGCCTTGGTCGCATGTTGTAATGCGTCCATCCTTAGTAGCTCAACGCCTTTCTTTATGTGAGAGAAAGATGATGTAGAGTTCAGCTATTTCCCCCACAGCTGTCACAGAATCGCAAGGGAGTGCAGCATACCAGAGGCGGCTCTTTAATTAGGCAAATTAGGCGGTCGCCTAAGGCCTCGTGCTCACAGGGGCTTCACGGCCGCCTAATTTGCCTGACAGAGGAAGGGGAGAACCCAGCATCGGGAAGAATAATGGCACTGCCTGCGGATGTGTGGGACCAATCTCCTCACTTTTTCCCATTACGGGCGTGGGTGGGGCCTCGTGCCTAAGTTTTGCCTAAGGCCTCACAAAGCCTACAGCCACCTCTGCACCATACAGGGCTGGACTGGGACAAAAATTTGGCCCTGGACTTCATCCAGACTGGCCCACTTTGACAGGTCTCTCCCATGGTGGCCGGACAAGTGCGCAGTACACTCGGCTCGGTCTATGTCGGCGGCGCTCAGAGACAGTATAACGCGCACTCACGATTTCCTCCTGATTTTAAGGGGAAAAAAGAGCGCTATACGCCGATAAAAACGGTAATTATTGGTCATTATGCAACAGTTCACAGCATCATCAGCATGGTTTATGGCACTGTGATACTACCAATCTGGAATATAGCGTAAAGTGTGTTTCATACTTACATTTCTGACTTTAGTTCCTATAGGGATGAAATGCAAAATAAGTGTTAATAATTATATCACATTGCAAGAAGACCAACATGAAGGCCAACATGTCTAGCAATATCTAGTGGTTAAAGTTAGGCCTCCATTTTTCATATGATCATTCAGTCTGATATGGTGACCATATGATTAGGAACCACTCTGATCTTTTCCCAATCTTCAGTGGCGATCGGAGCTGTCGGCAGGGAGAATTAAGAGTTACTGGCCCAGAGTGTCAACAGAGGACATTAATTAATGTATCCATTGCATTGCACTGTCGAACATTATTATACAAACTGAGGACAGAAAGAGGTTACCGTATATACTCGAGTATAAGCCGAGTTTTTCAGCACAATTTTTTGTGCTGAAAATGCCCCCCTGGGCTTATACTCAAGTCACCTTTTTGCGCTTGATCTCCCGGACTTTGGGGACCCGGCACACATATAGCCCCACTCTTCCTCTACAAGTTTGTTGTCTAGGGGACCTACGGCCGGGGAGCTCAGATTTTTCAAAGTCGGGCACCCCTTCCATAGACTCCCATGTTTAATGGTCATTTCTCCAGGTAACTTTGGGGACCCAGTACACATTTAGCCCCACTCTTCCTCTACAAGTGTGGCAAGTTTGTTGTCCGGGGGACCCACGGCCGGAGAGCACCGATTTTTCAAATTCTGGCACCCCTTTCATAGACTCCCATGTTAACTGGTAATTTCTCCGGTAAGTTTGGGGACCCGGTACCGGCCGGCCGTAGGTCCCCTGGACCCCAAACTTGGCACACATGTAGCCCCAGTTCTCCTCTACAAGTGTGCTGTCTGGGGGACCTACAGCCGGGGAGCACCAATTTTTTAAAAGCCGGGCACCCCTTCTATAGACTTCCATGTTAAACGTAAGTCTAGTCATGGGTAGTGAGGCATTGACATAGTGAGGCACAGTGAGGCATGGGCACAGTGAGGCATGGGCACAGTAAGGCATTGGCACAGTGGGGCAAGGGCACAGTGGGGCAAGGGCACAGTGAGGCATGGGCACAGTGAGGCATGGGCACAGTGAGACATGGGCACAGTGAGGCATGCAAATGGACACAGTGAGGCATGGGCATAGTTAAGCATGCAGATGGACACCCTAGGCTTAAACACGAATCAATAAGTGTTCCCCATTTTTTTGTGGTAAAATTAGGTGCCTCGGCTTATATTCAGGGCGGCTTATACTCGAGTATATACGGTATATATGACAGAACTGTAAAAGCAACACTAGTTCATTTTGGGGTAAAATCTTGGCAAAACACTAGTGCTACAATTTAATTGAACTTACCTTTAGGCACGTGACTTAATTCTAGGTAGGTGTAGCAAACATCTTGTGGATCTGGGTTTGCATCAGTTACTGGAGGGGAAGAAGGTCAAAAAAAAAATTTCAATTAGTAAATCTAAGGAAAGACTTTGCGGCAGAATATAATGATGGGATGTGGGATTCCAGCACCTTGTACCTCTGGACCCCTTTACATTACACAGCCCCCTGCACCTCTTTACCCCTTTACATTACACAGCACCCTGCACCTCTGGACCCCTTACATTACACAGCACCCTGCACCTCTGGACCCCTTTACATTACACAGCACCCTGCACCTCCGGACCCCTTTACATTACACAGCACCCTGCACCTCTGGACCCCTTTACATTACATAGCACCCTGCACCTCCGGACCCCTTTACATTACACAGCACCCTGCACCTCTGGACCCCTTTACATTACATAGCACCCTGCACCTCTGGGCCCCTTTACATTACACAGCCCCCTGCACCTCCGGACCCCTTTACATTACACAGCACCCTGCACCTCTGGACCCTTTTACATTACACAGCCCCCCACAGTTTGTTACACAGACACCCCCCTAAAAGTTCTGGACCCCCCTGCATGTTACACCACAGGGCATACCGCCATAGGGCATACCGTGGCCCACCGTGCATATGCCCGATGTGCCCGGTGGCCAATCCGGGCCTGCCCATCGGAAAAGTTCCGATGAATTCCATTGGAGTTTAGATATAGAACATGTTCTATTTTACTCTGATGGAATTCCAGTGTAAATTTGGCCCGGCAAAAGCCCAATCGTGTGTATGGGGCATAATAGTCTTCAATATAGGGTGGGCTTGGGTCACAGAGAGCTGTAACACTGATCCTCCTCCCGGGCCAATCAGGAAGCAGGTTTTGACACCAGTCACCTGGTTGGCTGAAAGGACAGGCAATCCTATCGGACACCTAGGAGGAGGAAGAGGGGTGGAGCTGGAGGCCGCCATGGAGGAGAGGACAATAAAGAGACAAAGATTGCCACTCCAGGCAGGTCTTGTTGGGTGCAATCTTCTTCTCAGGAACTGAGGGTGCTGGCAATGCACATGGCAAATAAGAACAAATGATGATTCAGGACAGCCGCACTCCAATCCAACATGACTTTAATGTAAAAAACTGGAAACAGGCACTACAAATCACAGCAACGGAACCTAGGACAGCTGACGCGTTTCTCACTAACTTCAGTGTTTACTCACGTTGGATCGGAGTGCGGCTGTCCTGATCATCTTTTGTTCTTATGGAGGAGAGGACACTCGGAGCTGAGCCGCTGCACCACGCTGCCTACCACCCGCCACGATGGGGTACTGACCGGAAAAAAGCAGGGGGGTGCTGATTGGGGGGGGGGGTGGGTTATTGTTTGCTGCCCCCCCTCCCCCATCCCCCCAAAAAAACACCAGCTGCCACTGCCTAACAGACCTCACAGTCATATTTAGACCGGGGCGGACTGACCATTGGGACTTTCGGGCACTGCCCGAGGGCCCCATGCCACTAGGGGGCCCCATCAGGGTTGGCAGGCTCAATAAAACCAGGGACAGTATGTAAAAATCTGTGTTTTTTTTACATCTGTCCCTGATATGTCTGAAACCGACATGCTTTTGATGTGAAAATCCGGAGATTTTAGCTGCCCTGCCTCTGCACTGCCTCCTGGCGTGGTGGCCATCTGTAAACCCAGGGGCCCCATAATCTTCTATTGCCCGGGGGCCCCATGAGTTGTCAGTCCAACCCTGTATTTAGATACCCATTTTATGGCAAGATCAACAAGTATTTTTGTATTTCCTAGCCTGGCACATGTGTGATAACGTTGTTACCCATTGTGGCCGTCTCTTGGGGTGATCCTTGAGTTGAAGCAGAAGATCCTTTTCTATTTTTACATCTCCAGATAAGGACAGCAGAAAGGACAAGGATCAGAAGTCCCCCAACTATGGCGACAACAAGGATTGTCACAAAAACTGCTCTGCCTGTAGCAAAAAAATAAATAAAAAAAGTCAATAATAATAGATACAATACAAAACGGAAACAGAAATCAATGAGTAAGAACGTTGTATATACACAGATTTTCTTTAACCACTCACCGCAAACTGCCGTCATTGTACGTCGGTATTTTGACGCTTAATACTGTTGTTATGCCAGCAGCTAGCTGCCATAACCTCAGTATTTTCAACAACGGCGGGCAGTTCTTTTTAAGAGAAAGGTGGTCTCTGCGGCGGATTCGCCGCAAGATCACTTTAATCCGGGGCGGAAAGGGGGCCCACCCTCCCGCCACGCTCCGGTCGTGACCACCGCTAACTGGAACTGCAGCGGAGACAATCGGGTCCTCTCCCCTGACAGGTCTGGAGCCGAGTGAGGGAATGATGGCCCCCACTTGGCTCCATAACATTAGATGGCGGAGGTGACATGAGACGTCACTGCCGCCCAATGCTCCTAAAGAGGAAATTGTTTGTTTGCAAAAAAAAATTGACATTCAATTTTTTTGGGATCTAAGTATAAATATGAGATTTGAGATCTTTTTGACCCCCGGATCTCACATTTAAGAGGACCTGTCATGCTATTTTTTTATCACAAGGGATGTTTACATTCCTTGTAATAGGAACAAAAGTGACCCAAAAAATTTGGGGTTTAAAAGGGCAGTGCAAAAAATAAAATAAAAAGTTAAATAAATAAGAGCTTTTTTTTTAACCACTTAAGTCCCGGACCATTATGCAGGTAAAGGACCTGGCCCCTTTTTGCGATTCGGCACTGCGTCGCTTTAACTGACAATTGCACGGTCGTGTGACGTGGCTCCCAAACAAAATTGGCGTCCTTTTTTCCCCACAAATAGAGCTTTCTTTTGGTGGTATTTTTTTTTTCTTTTTTTTTTAAGTGTATTTTGTGCGTGAACTCGAGAGAGAGGAGCCGGACTGCAGGAGTTGGGAGTAGGCAGACCCTCCCGCCGGAGGCAATCGCCATCCTTCTCCATGCCCCCGGTGGCAATGGCGGGTGTGAGGGGGGGCCTCCCACTCACCCTGCCCTACCTGCTCCACTTGGGAGCCCGACTGGGGCCCAAAAGGACCCCAACGGGGCAGAGAGACTCCCCCTATGAGGGAGTGAGGGGGTCTTGCCCACCCAGCCACCCCCGTAGGTCCTTCGCCTCTCTTTATTTTAGGAGACCTCATGGCCAAAGTGCGTGTGTGTTAAACCAATTTCGTGTGCGTGCAAGTGTGGTGTTTTTTTGGGGGGGGTTGGGCGTACTAAGCACAGGCGTACCTTGCATAGCACACCCACCGGGAGCCGGGCTGAGACCACCAAACTCAATTCACATGTAGCCGAACCCTTGGCTGCAGAGGTGAACGGCTTGTCAGCGCAGTGCCAATCACGTTGAGCCACCACAGCTCCCACTCTTTTGATGGTATTTGATCACCTCTGTGGTTTTTATTTTTTGCGCTATAAACAAAAAAAGAGCGACAATTTGGAAAAAAAATCAATATTTTTTACTTTTTGCTATAAAAAATATCCCCAAAAACAGTTTAGGCCGATACGTATTATTCTACATATTTTTGTAAAAACAAATTGCAATAAGCATATATTGATTGGTTTGCGCAAAAGTTATTGGGCCGGATTCAGAAAGGCTTACGCCGGCGTATCTCGAGATACGCCGACGTAAGTACAAATATATACGCCGTCGCATCTTTGCGCCGATTCACAAAGCGAGATACGCCGAAAAAAAAGGATTTTTAATAACAGCTTACCTGTAAAATCCTTTTCTTGAAGTACATCACGGGACACAGAGCGCATAGCCATTACATATTGGTTATATGGGTACCTTCAGGTGTGGACACTGGTGTAATCAATTTCACAGGAAGTTTCCTCCCTATATAACCCCCTCCCACTGGGAGTGCTTCAGTTTTGTAGCAAGCAATTCTCTGAGGTTACACAATGTTCCCCAAAAGAGGGGTGGGAGCTCTGTGTCCCGTGATGTACTTCAAGAAAAGGATTTTACAGGTAAGCTGTTTATTAAAAATCCTTTTTTCTTTATCGTACATCACGGGACACAGAGCGCATAGCCATTACACTTGGGATGTCCTAAAGCAATGCTCTATGAAGGGAGGGAGACCGTAAGGCCAAGAATAGCCAAATAAAAACATTGTCAGGAGAAAAAATAGCTCCACCAACAGAAAAACAAGGGGGCGTGAACCGGGCCAGAGGATTCTATACTGCTGCCCGTAGGACCGCCTGCCCAAATGCTGCGTCCGTACCCTTTGCAACGTCCAACTTATAAAATTTAGTAAACGTATGTACGGAAGACCAGGTTGCCGCCTTGCAAACCTGTGCCATAGAGATCTGATGGTGTGCCGCCCAAGAGGCACTCATGGCCCTCGTAGAATGGGCTTTAACTGATAAGGGAGGTGGAACGCGCTTCAGACCATAGGCCTGAAAAATCAGCTGCTTAATCCACCTAGCCAAGGAAGACTTGGCAGCCGGCGGACCCTTCTTGGGGCCATCCGGAAGAACAAAAAGCACATCTGTTTTCCGAATCTTCTCTGTAGCCTTGAGATAGACCCTCATGGCTCGAACCACGTCCAAAGTATGAAGCCGTCTTTCCTCTCTGGACTGGGGAGTAGGAAAGAAGGAAGGTAGGACTAGGTCCTGATTCAAGTGAAAACTGGATATGACCTTAGGAAGGAAAGAAGGTTGAGGCCGCAGAACCACTCTGTCCTTATGCAGAATAAGGTATGGCTCCCTGCATGATAAGGCTGCCAGCTCGGAAACCCTTCTGGCTGAAGCCATAGCCACCAAGAAAACTAACTTTCGGGTTAGTAGCACAAGAGGGATTTCTGTCAGAGGTTCAAACGGCTGCCTTTGTAAAGCTGACAAGACCAGATTTAAATTCCAGGGGCAGAGGGGAGCTCTAATAGGGGGATTCACATGCAAGACCCCCTGCAAGAAGGTTTTCATAAGCGAATGGGTGGCCAAGGGTCTTTGAAACCATATTGATAAAGCCGACACCTGCCCCTTTAGAGTACTAAGAGCCAACCCTTTGTCAACGCCAACCTGGAGGAATCGCAAGATCCTGTCAATAAAAAACTTTCGAGGATGCCATTTTTGAGACTCGCACCACTCCACATAGGTTTTCCAGACTCTGTAATAAATATTTCTGGAGACCGGTTTCCTAGCCTGAATCAACGTAGCTATTACCTGATCTGAGAGGCCTTTGCCTTTAAGAATTAGGGATTCAGCCGCCAAGCCGTCAAATTTAGCTGCTGTGAAGCAGGATGGCAGATTGGGCCTTGAGACAGCAGATCTGGGCGCAGGGGGAGCGGCCACGGCGCCCCGACTGACATCTTCACGATGAGTGCGTACCAAGCCCTCCTGGGCCAGGCTGGAGCCACCAGGATCACAGGCCTGCGCTCCACCCGGATTCTCCGTAGAAGGCGGGGAATCATCTGCAGTGGAGGGAACGCATACAGAAGAGAAAACTGGTGCCAAGGGCAAACCAAGGCATCGGTCCCGTAGGCCGAGGGATCCCTGGCTCGGGATATGAATTTGTCCAACTTTTTGTTGGATCTCGTTGCCATAATGTCCACGTCTGGGACTCCGAATCTTTGGCAAATCTCTTGGAATACCTGGGGGTGAAGCGACCATTCCCCCGGGAGCAACTGTTGACGACTCAAAAAATCTGCTTGAGAATTGTCTATCCCTGGGATGAACACCGCCGAGATGCAGGGTACATGGGCTTCGGCCCATGAGAAAATCAGGTTTACTTCTCTTTGGGCTGCTGGGCTCTTCGTGCCCCCCTGGTGGTTTATGTATGCCACCGCAGTGGCGTTGTCGGACTGTATCCTTACTGGCAGACCCTGAAGGGGGAGAGTCCAGACGATCAGGGCCAGTCGAGCAGCTCTGATTTCCAAGATATTGATGGGAAGCAGTTTCTCTGCCCCCGACCACAGCCCTTGCTGGGTCTGTTCTTCTAGAACTGCCCCCCAACCTAACAGGCTGGCATCCGTGGATACTATCTTCCACGAGATGGGGCAAAAGGATTTCCCTTTTGACAAATTTTGAGAGACCAGCCACCAAGACAGGCTGCGCCGGACCTTCGGGGAGAGCACTAACGGACGATCTAACGCCTGAATGGACTTGTTCCAAGCAGAGAGAATGGCTGCCTGAAGATATCTGGTATGGATCTGGGCGTAGGGCACAGCCTCGAAGGCGGCCACCATCTTCCCCAGCAGTCGCATACATAGGCGAATAGTCGGCCTCTTCTTGCCTAAGATCATTTGAACTGCTTGGGCTATTGATCTGATCTTTGCTTGAGGTAAAATTATCCTCTGGCAGTCTGTATCTAGCCGAAGGCCTAGATATTCCAACTGCCTTGTGGGTTTCAATACCGATTTTTCTAGATTTACAATCCATCCGAATTCCTCTAGATGCTGAACTGTGCGACCTACTGCCTGATTGAGGTTGGAGGCTGAGCTGTCGATAACCAGAAGATCGTCCAAGTATGCCAAGACTAAAATGCCTTCTGTCCTTAGGACGGCTAGCACCGGGGCTAACACCTTTGTGAATACCCGCGGAGCTGTTGCCAACCCGAAAGGGAGGGCTACGAACTGGTAATGGCGGTGATCTATCATAAACCGAAGAAACCTGTGATGTGCCGGGTAGATCGGCACGTGCAGATACGCATCTTTTATGTCTATAGATGCTAGAAAGTCGTCTTGATGTAGGCTGGCTGCCACCGAACGTATGGACTCCATACGAAAGGTCTGAATGTTTAGAAAGCGATTTAGGCGTTTGAGGTCCAAGATAGGCCTGACGTCGCCATTGGGCTTTGGTATTATGAAAAGGTTGGAGTAGAATCCCAGACCCCATTCCTGGGTTGGTACTTCTACGATTACTCCTTGGAGTAAGAGACGATCCAATGCTTTTGCAAGAGAGGCCCTCTTTAATGGGTCGCTTGGAAGACTTGACCCCTGAAAATGAGGAGGGGGGACTTCCCGAAACTCTAGCTTGTAGCCCGTGGTTACCACGGATCTTACCCAAGAGTCGGGAATTCTGGTCTTCCACACTTCGGAGAAGAACCGAAGCCTTCCCCCCACCCAAGAGAGTGGGGGCGCCCCTTCATGAATCTGACTTAAGGACTGGTTTAACCGGCTTGCGAGACCATGGCCCCTTGCCTGTCGTGGCTTGTCCTTGTGGGCGGCTATTAAATGCCGAACGCCCGGGAGGCCGTCGATACTGACGGGAAGTTGAAGGGGCCGAGCCTGCGAAGGCCTGTCGCTTAAATGCGGGCCCACGTGATCTTTTCTTGATGGGCAAGAAAGAACTTTTACCACCTGATATGGTCTGGATATATTTATCTAGGTCTTCACCGAATAGTCTCCCACCATGAAAGGGAAATCCTGCTAAAAGCTTTTTGCAGGGTGCCTCTGCTGACCAGTTTTTTAGCCACAAAAGGCGACGCATATGAACCAACAGCAGAGATAAACGGGACGCCTGTTGAACGGAGTCCTTAATAGCATCTACTGCAAAGCAGAGAGCTCTTGGGAGGTCAGCCAATTCACGAGCTTGCTGAGCCGGTATGTCCCTTAATATCTGTTTAGTCTGATCCTTTAAAGCCTGACAAACGCCAATGGCTGCCACTGCTGGCTGAACCACGGCACCTACTGTGGTAAAAGAAGCCTTCAGTAGGGTCTCCAATTTTTTGTCGACTGGATCTTTAAACACCTGGACATTTTCCACCGGACAGGTCAGGGATTTATTTACGCAGGAAATGGCTGCGTCCACGGTAGGGAGTGCCCATTTCTTTGCAAATTCTTCTTCCATAGGATAGAGAATGGTAAACCTTTTAGGAGGGATAAAAATCCTATCAGGTCGAGCCCAATCCTGAAAAATCACGCTCTCCAGAAGGGGGTGAACCGGGAAAGATGCACCACCCAATAGTTCCTTCAAGGAACCTAAAGAGGATACCGCGGGGGCTACTTGTTCTGACACTGGAAGTTTAAAAGCAGTGCGAACCATATCCGTCAGAGACTGGATCCACAGGCTCTCTGCTTGAGAAGCCGAAAAAATTTCATCTATAGTGGAATCTTCAATGTCTGACCCGTCAGGACTCAGGTCCGCTTGATCCCCCTGTGGGTCCAATTCCTCCGAAGAGAGGACCTCTGCATCTGAACACACCGTTTTAGGTGACGGGGATCTAGCCCGTTTGCCACCAGGCAAAGAGCGGGCAATTAAAGCAGTTAACCTTTTCTCTAGCCCACCCAGGGTGGATTCTAGCATTTCTTCCGTAACATAAACGGGAATGGGTTGATTGGGGGCCGCCTCTGCCCCTAGCACCCTCAATGGCTCCTGCACGATGCTGTTCGGTGGTCTATCTGGTGAGGGTGGGACCACTGGAGCCTGGCCCAAATCCTCTGACCCCGTTGGAGACCCCTTTACTTTTTTGGCACCTTTTGCAGCCTTAGCTGGTCCTGATCCCTTGGGAGCCATTGCACAACCTTGAGACACCCCTACAGCCAACACCCAACTGTTGTAGCTAGAAGTGAAACATTAATAAGGACAGGCTATGTAAAATCTTTTCAAAATTTTCATACGCCTGAGAAGGCGGTAATACAGAGGAAAGTCCTGTGAGTATTGCCACACCAATGCCCGTTAGCTGGAGTCCAAGGTTGCACCGACTCAGATACTGCCGGATCTAAGGCTGAGTCCCTTTAAGCAAAAAAATATTTTTTTTTTTTTTTTTTTGTCAGTGTGGACTTTTAAGTCCAGACCTGAAGATCCACAAACCACCACTAGGTGTCACTGTTAGCCAGAACTGGCTGAGCTGCGCGCTCTATGTCCTCACTCTCCACTGCTCTCAGGAGGGAATGACCAGCCAGGAAATGCTTTTTTGCTTTATCTGAGACTGACGCTGCTGGCCCGCCCCCCCCCCCCATGCCCGCTGACGTTGTAAAAGGCGGCGCGCACGCGCGCGCGTGCCCCCCCACGCTGAAACCAACATGGAGGAAGCAGAGAGCAGAGGAGAAGCCCGGACCAGCGCTAGAACACAGACACCTGGTAAGCCACTATCTTTGTAGTGCACACATAGAGGAAGCTGTCTCCCTAGGCTTCCTAGGAACAGGAGTTTTGTCAGCCCTTCCTCTCTATACACGTGGGGCTGCAGTATCATGCCAACAGGCAAATCTGGGGGGAGTAGCAAAATACATATCTTTTAAAAGCATATATATATCTACATGTTATCTGGGTAAACATTAGTACATCCCATCCTGCCTCAACAGACATAGTGGAGATAGTGGCTGATGCACAAGCATACCATTAGCCAACCCAGAACCCCCAGGGGGATACCTACTGTCGAACCAAGTCCCGCAGGTTCCCTCTTACCTGCTCCACGCCGCAGGGTATTGCAAACTGCAAGAGGCCCAGCCTTCCCCCATCTCCGTGGGTATTGTCTTGGACCTTCAGGGACCGGGGTCCTGTGTTAAGGAACCCACACCCCTGGACCTATATAGCATCCTGGCATCAGTAGCGTTTAGTTCTTGGAAGAGACTAAGGCACTGGAGCCCAGAATCCAGCCCTCCAAGGAGAGGCATTATAGGCAAAACCCCACTCCAGCAGGGCCCGGGTACCGTACACCTTGGCTTTGAAGCACTTCGGACGGATCCGGCTAGCTATCCTGGGTCCCGAGACCTCCGAGGGACAGCTAGACGTGACCAACACCTAAGACACTGGCGAAAAAACTGAAGCACTCCCAGTGGGAGGGGGTTATATAGGGAGGAAACTTCCTGTGAAATTGATTACACCAGTGTCCACACCTGAAGGTACCCATATAACCCAAGTTTAATGGCTATGCGCTCTGTGTCCCGTGATGTACGATAAAGAAACATGGCTTCAGCCGTATGATGTAACTTGCCTACGCCGGCGTATCGTGGGCACATAGTTACGCTGGACGCATTCTGCGTTCCCATAAAAAATATGCAAATGAGTAAGATACGCCGATTCACGAACGTAGATGTGCCAGTTACGCGGTTTGCGTAAGGGTTACGTCCGGCATAAAGATAAACCACCAAAAAGGTGGCGCATCTCATGCAAAGCCGTCGGCTTTACATTGTTTACGTAAGTCGTACGTGAATGGGGCTGGGTGTAAGTTACGTTCGACGTCTCTTAGACATTCTATCCGACGTGATTCTGAGCATGCGCACTGGGAAAAGTTCACGGACGGCGCATGCGCCGTTCGTTCAGCACCTCATTTACATGGGGTCACGGTTTACTACAACACGCCCACTGCCTGGCTACTTTGAATTACGCGGGCTTACACCGGCCCATTTACGCTACGCCGCCGTAACTTAGGGAGCAAGTGCTTTGTGAAAACAGCACTTGCCTCTCTAACTTGCAGCGGCGTAGTGGAAAGACGATGCGCTACGCCGCTCTAAGGATACGCCACTGTACCTGAATCCGGCCCATAGCGTCTACAGAATAGGGGATAGATTTATGGCATGTTTTATTATTTATTTATTCTTTATTAGTAATGGCGGCGATCTGCAATCGTGACTGCGATATTGCGGCGGACACAACGGACACTTTTGACACATTTTTTGGGACCATTGTCATTTATACAGCGACAGTGCTATAAAAATGCATTGATTGCTGTATAAATGTGACTGGCAGGGAAGGGGTTAACACTTAGGGGGCGATCAAGGGGTTAATGTGTTCCCTAGGGAGTGATTCTTACTGTGGGGGGAGGGGACTGACTAGGGGAGGTGACCGATCTGTGTCCCTATGTACAAGGGACACACCATCGGTCTCCTCTCCCTGACAGGACGTGGATCTCTGTGTTTACACACACCAATCCACAGTCCTGCTCAGTTACTGGGCAATCGTGGGTGCCCTGCGGACATCGCGGCCGCCGGGGACGTGCATCGGGTTCCCAGTGATGCGACTGGCACCCGGATGGCGCGACGTCATATGACGTCCGCCCAGAACGAGAAGCTCGTCGTCCTGCCGCCATATGACGGTGAGTGGTGGGCTAGTGGTTAAAGAGGACCTGTCATGCTTTTTTTTCTATTACAAGGGATGTTTACATTCAGATGAACTCAGAGCCAACTATTTCTCTGAGTCCTTCTCCTAAATTGAACATAGCACTGGCCCTGAAAGTAGCCAGGCGCTACACCAGGAACAAGACCACTTATGAAGAGCCATAGCAAGGAGATGTGTCTGTGACCTCAGGTGTGCTGAAAATTTTAATATGATGGGTTTTTTTTGGAGGTTTTTTTTTTTGGAGGGATTACTCTTTTTTTTTTTTTTTTTAAGTATGATAAAAACAGGAACCGTTTTTAAAAACACTTACGGTATATTGTAATATGGAGCCCATCACTCATCTTCCTCACAGTGTCAGACATCGTCCTCACTTCACAGGTATATTTCCCAGAATCCTCCAGCTGAGATGACGGCACTCTGTATGTATTGGATATACCGAATTCCCGCACAGTCCGTCCATCTCTGGAGAAGGCAAAGTGCAGCTCTGTGCCGCCTCTGAGAGGATCCCGTCTGGTGTCACATCTCACCGTCATCTCATCTCCTTCTATTACCCTGGACGGGGTCACTTTTATTTCTGGAGGGGAGAAGAGCTCTGGAAGAGGAAAGGATGACAATGACACATTTCTGGCGTCTATTCACTTGATACATTTCTACGTTTTTATACGCTGATTGATTCCCTTCCTGCACTTATTTAATCAAATACATAGAAACAGGGCTCAAATCTTGCGGGAACACGTGGGAACGGAGTTCCTGCACTTTTTTCACAGCAGGAACGCAGTTCCCTTTGCAGGACTAGAGCAGCCGAGCTGCCCAAGCCAATCCTTCACTAAGCTCCTTTACTGAGCTCAGGGGCAGGCGAACCTTAGTAATCCTTTATATTACTGGCCGCTTCCTGTATATGGATTCATCGGGTAGTGTGCGGGTATTCCGTCACTTCCTCGATGCCGCAATGTCTCCTGGGACCTTTTGTCATGACTATGGTATTCCAGATATACCCGTTACTGCTGAGACCACCCAAACCTGTACTCCATACTTATACTTTTAATAAATAATGAGACCACCACCTTTAACTTGGAGTAAAAACTGGCCATAGCAGCCTCCTTTATTTGAATTAAATTTAAATATTAAGGGCCAGATTCAGAAAGTATTTACGTCGGCGTATCTAGAGATACGCTCGTAAATACTAAGAATAGCCGGCGTATCTTTGTTCTGTATTCAGAAAATAAGATACGCCAGAATTCAGGAAATATACGAGCGGCATAAGTCTGTTACGCCGTCGTATCTTAGTTGCATATTTACGCTGGCCGCTAGGTGGCGCTTCCGTCGTTTTACGCGTCGAATATGCAAATTAGGGAGTTACGCCGATTCACGAACGTACTTGCGGCCAGGCGTCGTAGTTTACATCGTTTGCGTAAGCATTAGACCGGCGTAAAGTTACCCCTGCTATATGAGGCGCAGCCAATGTTAAAGAGGGGGTTCACCCTTAAAACCACTTTCTCTTATCCCATCCAGCATACTGGCGTCAGCGTCAGTATGCTGTCTTTTTTTTTTTTTTATCCGTGTACTTACTTCTAAATAGATAATTTAATTTTCGTCCTACCGCGGTATATGGCGCCGCTATATCGCGTCACGCCTTCCGAAAACAGCCGACTAGAACTCAGCTGTTCTCGTCGCTATACGGCGCCTGAGCACAGACCTAGGAGCTCACTGCACAGGCGCCGTATATAGCCGTGTCACGCCCTCCGAAAAAAGCCGAAATAGAACTCGGCTGTATACGGCACCTGCGCAGTCAGCTCCTGGGTCCGTGCACAGGCGCCGAGAACAGCCGAGTGCTAGTCGGCTGTTTTCGGAAGGCGTGACGCGATATAGCGGCGCTATATACTGCGGTAGGACGAAAATTTAATTATCTATTTAGAAGTAAGTACACGGATAAAAAAAAAGACAGCATACTGGCGCTGACGCCAGTATGCTGGATGGGATGGGAGAAAGTGGTTTTAAGGGTGAACCCCCTCTTTAAGTATGGACGTCGGGACAGCGTCTAATAGTTTTTTTGTTTTTTTTTTACAATTCTGTATCTTTATTTTTTATTTTTTTTAAAAGGCAAGAAAACAATACAGGCAACACAAGAAAAGAAATAAGCATTGTGCTGCCTTCACAGTATATATTATATGCATGGCACTCGGCAGTGTCTGTTCCTTTAAGACCCTCCATGTTCTTGAAGCCTAGAGGCGGGTTTTCCCTGTACTCCTATAGAGCATGCACATATCCTTTCTTTTCAGCTCCAGCTACAGAAGTGAGCACATCCTCAGGACTTCTTAGAAGCTATTACAGGTTGCAAAGCTGATGAACACCAAAGCCTGTAAGTAAAGGGGTTTGCTAGTTCAGCTTATATAGAGGGATGCTAGGCACAGCTAGTATAATGTGTGTTTCAGTCTGTAGCAAGCAAGCACATGTTAGGCCCAATCCTTTGTATTAGCTATGTAGAATGTATGTTGCTTGAATAGCCATGCTTACATTTGTCTTTTTATGTTTGTTTTACAGTTTTACCAAATCAAATCATATCACACATTTTCACATGCTATTGTACACATTCCTGTGAATGATATCTCAGTAAAGACTGCATCAGTTCATTAACAAGCGCATCTTTCATTGGGATTCGGTTATACTTGATGTTAAGCTGTGTCTCTAAACAGCAACACACACACAGCTGGGACATTACAGTAAAAAGGCTTTAAAACGTTGTCAGAAGCAACTAAACAGCTTTGAATCGTCCTCAACAATAAAAGGACAAACCCTTTCAGCCACATGCAAATGAAAGTGAAACTAATTTCTCTCACTCACTATAACACTGATATTGCCTGTGTCATTATCCACGCTGCCAGCTAAAACAAGATGGAGAACACAGAGACTAACTCTCTGACTGTTAACCCTCAATGCTACTATAAGGAGGAAGACACACACTGCTTGCCAAGAACCAAGTCTAGATGCGCAACACTGTCTAGAGCGTCCAGTCAAACAAATCTTACTTCAGCTAGCACCAATTCAGCAAGATTTAAACGTACTAGTTCTAGACATTCAAGCATCACCAGTCTGTCATCGGTTAGCGACAAAGCGACTAAGGCAAGAGCAAAAGCAGAGGCAGCTTGTGCCATGGCTTCTTATGCAGAGCAGGAAGCTGAATTGATGAGAGAATTAGCAAGACGTGAATCTGAAACACTCACAAGAAAATCAGAAGTGGAAGCATCTTTACACTTACTCAAACAGCAGAAAAACGCTGCAGCAGCCTTAGCCGAAGCAGAAGTTTTCGGAAGAGCTGCTGAAGCTCAATTCAATGGCATAGAAAACCAGATGTCATCCCACAGCGCAATCCAACGCACCCGTGAGTACGTACAGTCACAAGCAACCATGTACACTGACCAGCAACCCAATGATACACCTAGGTCTTCATCGATTCCACCAGCAATAAACAACTTCAATATTACGCAACATTGCAAGACTGGATCAGAACCTCAGTGTAGGAAGTCAAATGGTCGCATGAGCAGAGACCAATCTGACAACCCTCCAAGAGGACAAACGGATGCTTGCATACTCTCTCCTCAAGCAAATACAAGTCCGGACTATAACAGAAAGACTTACAACAGACGAGAACCACCATCTAAACAAAGTGTATTCTGTCAAGCGCCTTATCAGCCTTACCAACCTCATCCATACCCTGAGTGTACACCCAAGAAGTATTCGCCAGATGCAACAAGTGCTATAGAAGTGGTAAATCATCTGATGACCCGTGAGATAGTGAGCGCTGGTCTCATGAAATTCGATGACCGTCCGGAAAACTACTGGGCCTGGAAGTCATCTTTCCTGAGCGGTACCCAAGACTTAACGCTGACAGATAAAGGAAGGCTTGACCAGCTCGTCAAATGGCTAGGACCAGAGTCCACTGAACAAGCCCAAAGAATCAGATCAGTACATGTTCATGACCCAACTGCAGGACTTGCAATGGTGTGGCGGAGGTTAGAACAATGCTATGGATCACCTGAAGTGATCGAAGATGCTCTTCTGAAAAGGATAGAAAACTATCCAAGAATAACAAACAAGGATTACCAAAAGCTGAGAGGTTTGGGAGACCTACTCTTAGAAATAGAAGTCGCTAAGTCTAGTGGATATCTGCCAGGTCTCTCATATCTGGATACAGCACGTGGAGTTGAGCCCATAATCGAGAAACTTCCTTACAACTTGCAAGAAAGGTGGGTAGCTCAAGCTTCAAGATATAAGAAAGATCATCGAGTTGCATTTCCACCGTTCGCCTTCTTCGCTGAATTCATAGAAGACCAAGCTGAAATACGCAATGACCCAAGCTTTGCTTTCCTGAACAAGAGAACAGCGAGCTTCCCAAAGGTAGAGCAGAAACCTCCAGGGCTTTACAAAGAACGCAGACCAACAGTTTCTGTAAGGAAGACAGAAGTTCCACCTGAATTTGCAGCCAATCAGGAAGACAACATAAGTAAGAAAGTTGAAGAGCCAGACAAAATATGTCCTATCCACAACAAGCCTCATCCACTAAGAAAATGTCGCAATTTCAGAAGTAAGACATTAGAAGAGCGCAAAGCTTATCTTAAAGACAATCGCATTTGTTTCAGATGCTGCGCTTCAATCCAGCATATTGCAAAAGACTGTACAAAAACAATACGATGCACAGAGTGTAACAGTGACAAACACTTGTCAACACTGCACCCGGGACCACCACCATGGAAACAAGAAGCTCCGGTAACTCAAGAAGATCATGGTGGGGAGCAAGGCGAAAGTTCAACGCCAGCAGTAACCTCAAAGTGCACTGAGATCTGTACAGAACAGGGCCGCTCAAGATCATGCTCCAAGATATGCTTAGTCAAGGTGTATCCAGCAGGTTTCAGAGAAAAGGCAATCAAGATGTACACAGTCTTGGATGAACAGAGTAACAGATCGCTGGCAAAAACAGAATTCTTTGACCTCTTCGGTGACAAAGGAACTCCAACCCCATACACCTTGAAGACTTGCTCTGGAGTTGTAGAGACAATAGGAAGAAGAGCAAACAACTACATCATTGAGTCATTAGATGGAAAGACAAAGGTGACTCTTCCTACCCTCATAGAATGTGATGAGATACCAGACGACAGGTCAGAGATTCCCACACCTGAAGTTGCTCGTCATCACCCTCATCTGGTGCAAATAACAGACCAGATACCAGCACTAGATCCAGATGCTGCAATCACCCTTCTACTTGGGAGAGATATCCTCAGAGTGCACAAAGTCAGAGAACAGTACAATGGGCCACACAATGCACCATTTGCACAACGCCTTGATCTCGGATGGGTTATCGTTGGAGAAGTATGTCTAGACGGACTGCACAAGCCAGCAAAAGTAAATGTCTACAGAACACACCTGTTGCAGAATGGTCGTACCTCGTGTCTTTGCCCATGTACCAACAGTTTACACATTAAAGAGAAATTAGATAATCCAACACATCATCGGAGTATCCAGAGATGCATGGAAGACTTAGCCTCAACTGGAAATACAGATGAACTGGGTTGTAAGGTGTTTGAAAGAACAAGAGACGACGACAAGCCAGCACCCTCGGTGGAAGATACCTTCTTCCTCGAGATCATGGACAGAGAAGTCTACAGAGACAAGTCAGGCAGCTGGGTAGCCCCTCTACCCTTCCGGTCACCACGCCATCGCCTTCCTAACAACAGGGTACAAGCAGAGAAACATTTCAGTTTGTTGCAGCGCACTCTACAAAGAAAGCCAAATATGAAGAAACACTTCCAAGCCTTTATGCAAAAGATTTTTGACAACGAGCAGGCAGAAGAGGCGCCACCACTACAAGAAAACCAAGAACACTGGTACTTACCAATATTTGGGGTGTATCATCCTCAGAAACCAGGTCAGATACGTGTAGTATTTGACTCTAGTGCGAAGCACGAAGGCATCTCACTAAATGATGTCCTTCTCAGCGGACCTGACCTGAATAATACACTCCTTGGAGTACTCATCAGGTTCAGAAAAGAACTCGTAGCAGTAACAGCAGACGTACAACAGATGTTCTACTGTTTCTTCGTTCGAGAAGATCACAGAGACTACTTAAGGTTCCTGTGGTATGCAGACAATGACTTTAACAAAGACATCATAGAGTACAGGATGAAGGTACATGTGTTTGGAAACAGCCCTTCCCCAGCTGTAGCTATCTACAACCTGAAACGAGCAGCACAGCAAGGTGAAAGACATGGCCAAGAAGCCAAACAGTTCGTCATGAAGAACTTCTACGTGGACGATGGACTTGCCTCTTTCTCCAGTAACGAAGAAGCTATTAGCATCCTAAAAAGTACAAAAGAAATGTTGGCAGAATCCAACATAAGATTGAACAAGGTAGCTTCCAACAGCAACAGAGTCATGGAAGCATTTCCAATGGAAGACCGTGCTAAAGATCTTAAAGACTTAGATCTAGGGACAGAATCACCACCTTTGCAAAGAAGTCTTGGGCTTAGTTGGGACCTAAAGACCGATAGTTTCACCTTCAGGGTCTCCAGAGAAGAGAAACCATTCACGAAAAGAGGTATTCTATCTACAGTCAACAGTCTTTATGACCCCCTGGGATTCGTAGCACCCATCATCATGCAAGGCAAAGCTCTTTTGAGACAGATCACTACCGAGCAAGAACAAATTGACTGGGACGTACCTCTCCCTGAAGAGAAGCAAATGCAGTGGAAGTTATGGAAAGACTCATTGTTAGAGCTTGAACAACTCAACATCCCAAGACCATACGTACCTGTTTCTTTGTCTGCTACAAAGAGAAGAGAATTATGCATATTCTCTGACGCTTCCACTATAGCTATCGCAGCTGTAACTTACCTTAGAGTAATAGACACTGAGGGACAAAGCCATGTTGGGTTCATCATGGGAAAATCTAAACTAGCTCCCAGACCTGCTCACACTGTCCCACGTCTAGAACTTTGTGCTGCTGTCTTAGCGGTAGAGATAGCAGACATGATTACGACTGAACTAGACATTGAGATCCATGCAGTGAACTTTTATACGGACAGCAAGATTGTGTTAGGATATATTCACAATGCTTCAAAAAGATTTTACACATATGTGACCAACAGAGTGACACGTATCAGAAAATCTACAAGTCCAGATCAGTGGCATCACATCAGCACCGACAAGAACCCAGCAGATCATGGGACAAGATTGGTGTCAGCCGCTGTACTCAAGCAAACAAACTGGTTCGTAGGTCCATCGTTTCTTGGTAAGCCAGAAGCCAAAGAGACTACCCAGGTAGAGACCTTTCAGCTCATAGAACCAGATCAAGACAAAGAGGTAAGACCTCAAGTTATAGTTTGTAAGACTTTAGTTACCAGATACAGTTTGGGCACCCATAGATTTGAGAGGTTTTCCAATTGGAAGTCGCTGACACGTGCAATCGGAAAACTTATCTGTCTAGCCAGACACTCCTGCAGAGCTACTAATACTGATCAGCGTAGCAGCGACCATCTTGAACAAGCCAAGGTCGTGATCATTAAATGCGTACAGCAGGAAGTCTTTAAAGAAGAAATTCAAAGCCTTCTGAAAAAGGAAGAGATTTCTCGACAGAGTTCGCTCAAGAAGTTAAACCCTATCCTCGACGAAGAAGGAGTACTAAGAATAGGAGGTCGTTTGTCGGCAGCAGATATGACTATCCAAGAGAGACATCCCTTCATCATACCCAAGAATCATCACATCGCTCTTCTTCTGGTAAGACACTATCACGAGCAAGTGGCACATCAAGGACGACACTTCACTGAAGGAGCAGTACGGTCAGCAGGATTGTGGATCATAGGAGGTAAGAGACTAGTCTCCAGCGTGATCAGCAAATGCGTTACCTGTAAGAAGATTAGAGGGAAACTTGAAGTTCAGAAGATGTCAAACTTACCTGCAGACAGACTTGCTTCAGATCCTCCGTTCACTCACGTAGGTCTAGACGTCTTTGGACCATGGAACATCTCTTCTCGCAAGACCAGAGGAGGCAGTGCCGAAAGTAAACGTTGGGCTGTTCTGTTCTCTTGTCAGAGTACTAGAGCAGTTCATATCGAAGTGATTGAATCTTTATCCACTTCAAGTTTCATCAATGCCTTGAGAAGATTCTTCTCCATCAGAGGACCAGCGAAATTGATTCGTTCAGACCGCGGCACAAACTTTATTGGGGCCTGCAAGGAATTGAAGATCATTTCTACAGACTCCGAAACAAGTTCCTATCTTCAAGATCAAGGATGCACTTGGACTTTTAATCCTCCACACGCATCTCATATGGGAGGAGCCTGGGAGAGGATAATTGGAGTAGCTCGTCGTATTCTGGACGCCATGCTCCTGAAGGTTGGGTCTACTCGCCTCACTCATGAAGCTTTGACTACACTAATGGCTGAAGTCGTGGCCATTATGAACGCCAGACCTTTAGTTCCAGTGTCTACAGATCCGGAGATGCCGTCAGTCTTGACACCCGCAATGCTGCTGACACAGAAGATGGAACCAATGACAGCTCCCACAGGAGACTTTGACCTCAAGGACTTGTACACCAAGCAATGGAGACAAGTTCAAAGTCTTGCGGACATTTTCTGGAAGAGGTGGAGACAGGAATACCTGGTGACACTCCAGCCACGCAAGAAATGGCAAGATGACAAGCCCAACTTACAAGTTGGAGACATTGTCTTATTAAAAGACACTCAGGCCCACAGGAACGAATGGCCCATTGGACTCATTGTGGGAACTGATCCTAGTAGTGATGCTAGAGTTAGAAAGGTAGAAGTTAGAATTGTTAGACAAGGCATTCCCAAGGTGTATGCTAGGCCAATTTCTGAAGTAGTTTTACTTCTGTCCAAAAGTTAGTGGCATAACAAAAAGTATGCCAGGTGGGGAGTGTGCTGCCTTCACAGTATATATTATATGCATGGCACTCGGCAGTGTCTGTTCCTTTAAGACCCTCCATGTTCTTGAAGCCTAGAGGCGGGTTTTCCCTGTACTCCTATAGAGCATGCACATATCCTTTCTTTTCAGCTCCAGCTACAGAAGTGAGCACATCCTCAGGACTTCTTAGAAGCTATTACAGGTTGCAAAGCTGATGAACACCAAAGCCTGTAAGTAAAGGGGTTTGCTAGTTCAGCTTATATAGAGGGATGCTAGGCACAGCTAGTATAATGTGTGTTTCAGTCTGTAGCAAGCAAGCACATGTTAGGCCCAATCCTTTGTATTAGCTATGTAGAATGTATGTTGCTTGAATAGCCATGCTTACATTTGTCTTTTTATGTTTGTTTTACAGTTTTACCAAATCAAATCATATCACACATTTTCACATGCTATTGTACACATTCCTGTGAATGATATCTCAGTAAAGACTGCATCAGTTCATTAACAAGCGCATCTTTCATTGGGATTCGGTTATACTTGATGTTAAGCTGTGTCTCTAAACAGCAACACACACACAGCTGGGACATTACAAGCATAATCCAGTAAAGCAATATATATATCGATATTCCAATACCTCTCTATTTACTACTCATAGATTACCACGAGAGAAATTATAATTTTATATCACATACAACTTTAAATCCGTACCCCAGCGTCGAATTGTACGTCGTTTACGTCGTTTGCGTAAATCGTTCGGGAATGGGGCTGGACATAATTTACGTTCACGTCGTTTACATTGACTAGTTGCGACGTGATTTCACGCATGCGCACTGGGATACGTCCACGGACGGTGCATGCGCCGTTCAGAAAATACGTAAATTGCGTGAGGTCATGATTCATTTATGAATCACGCCCCCACATTAATAATATGAATTAGGCGCCCTTACGCCGGACACTTTACGCTACGTCGCCGCAACTTATGGTGCAAGTGCTTTCTGAATAAGGCACTTGCCCATAAAATTTGCGGAGGCGTAGCGTAAAGAGCATCCGCTACGCCGCCGGATAGATACACATTTGAATCTGAATCTGGCCCAACATCTTTAACCACTTAACCATTGTTCTGCCGCTAGGGGGCGCGCACCCGCCATTTTGCTGGGATCCCGATGCGAGTGCCCGGCGGCAACGATCGCCGCCGGGCACATGCGATTGCCCAGTAACTGTGCAGGAACGTGGAGCTCTGTGTGTAATGATGGTGTGTAAACACAGAGCTCCACGTCCTGTCAGGGAGAGAGGAGACCGATCTGTGTCTCTTGTACATAGGGTCACCTCCCCCAGTCACCCCCCCTCCCCCTACAGTTAGAACACTCATAGAACCCACATTTAACCCCTTCCCCAACCCCAAGTGGTTAACCCCTTCACTGCCAGTCACATTTATACAGTAATTAGTGCATATTTAATATTTATAGCATTGTTCACTGTATAAATGTGAATGGTTCCAAAAATTTCACAAAAGTGTCCGAAGTGTCCGCCATAACGTTGCAGTCCCAATAAAAAATCGCAGATCGCCGCCATTACTAGTAAAAAAAAAAAAAAAAAAAAATGGCATAAAACTATCCCCTATTTTGTAAACGCTATAAATTTTGCACAAACCAATCGATAAACGCTTATTGCATTTTTTTTTAACAAAACTATGTAGAAGAATACGTATCGGCCTAAACTGAGGGAAAAAATATTTTTTTGATATACTTTTGGGGATATTTATTATAGCAAAAAGTAAAAAATATTGCATTTTTTTTCAAAATTGTCGCTCTATTTTTGTTTATAGCGCAAAAAATAAAAACCGCAAAGGTGATCAAATACCACCAAAAGAAAGCTCTATTTGTGGGAAAAGAAGGACGCCAATTTTGTTTGGGAGCCACGTCGCACGACCGCGCAATTGTCAGTTAAAGCGATGCAGTGCCGGAAGCTAAGATTTTTTCTGGGCAGGAAGGGGGTGTAGGTGCACAGTAGGCAAGTGGTTAAATAACATATAAACAACAACATTTCCTGAAACAATTTTCTCAATAACTAGCGCTGGACTTTGCAGGTACCACTAACACACTATCTTATAACCTTTTTCACCTTTTATAACATTTTGGCACTGCGGTACCTAACCTCTGGTCATAGGCCTCAAGCCGACAAGCTGGCTCAGAGACGACCACTGACCGCAGTGCCACCATTAACCAACATTCCAGCTACCCTTTTGGTAACTGGGAAACATAACACCCCTTCAGCACCCATACCACCGCTGGGTACTGCCTAGGGTGACCACATTTCTAAACTGCCATTCAGGGACACACCTCCTCTCTCACCTTCCCCAAAAAAAGATGACAGGGGAAGGGGGGAAATGTAGTCTCGGGGTGGATGGGGAATTTGGCGGCGGGTTATTTGTCAGGTGAATGTGCCACTTGCCACCAGATGCAGTGCCGCTTGCCACCCATAGCCTGCCACCAGATGCAGTGCTACTGTCACTCCTTGGTGCATGAGCCACGTGCATAGAAGGAAAGGAGTGGAGTCACTATCTGGAGAGTGAAGATCACACCAGTCCCTGCTGCTTGCCAGAGAAGGAGGAGATGCCGAGGTGGGTGGGAAAAGCAGTGCTGCACTAGGTGCAGGCCTCGCTCCCGGCCTCATTGTATGAGAGTAAATTGTCACTGGTTGCAAGATACCAGGCAGTGCCGGCCCTAGCAACCAGTTCCAGAAATGTAGTTATTAGTTAGTAGGGGGTGGTTGTGTCCTCTATTTCACTGTATTGTCCCGGAATGAAGCTGCCCGGGACCCGGGACAGACATGTCAATTGTGGGACAGTCCCGGGCAATCCGGGACACGTGGGCACCCTAGTACTGCCATTCTTCTTTGAGGTATTTTTTTCTCCTGCAAAGTCCAACACCCGCCGCTGCCACGACTGCAAGAAACAGCGTACCTGCATAAAGAGAAAAACAAGGAAAACGCCAGACACACGAAAAAACAACACAAACTGGTACAACCACCTACCAACTAGCCTGTAAACAAAGGGAGGGTGGGCGGGAACTTTCTCCACGCCATGTTGCCTGGGAAGAGGGGCGGAGGTAATTTATAAACTCTACTCCCCTTCCCACTGTCCTCTCTCCCAACCCCTCCTACCAGCCTGCAAGGGTTCTGTTAACCCTGTCATGCCGGCCCTACGCTGAGTGCATGCTTTCTTTGCTCCGGGCCTTTCTTTGTTTCCAGGAGACATTGCGGAAGTCTGCCGCGGGCTATCACGGGATTTAGAAAGAACTTGCTTAAAGTTCCCACGATAACTTGCAGCAGAACTCCGCAATGTCTCCTGGGAACAATGACAAAAGCTCCCAGGAGACATTGCAGAATCGAGGAAGTTACGGAATACCTGCACACTACCTGATGAATCCATATACAGGAAGTGGGCAGTAACATAAAGGATTACTAAGGTACAGTGGTTCGAAAAAAAAAAATGCGGTTTAGCAATTATGCATATGAGCGTATCATTTTTTTTTTTGGTGGGGGAGTGGATCTTGGGCGGGAGTTCCCACACTTTTTTCCCCAGGACTTGACCCCTGAATATAAGTAAACTGAATCTCTCACATTAGTTCCTGAAAGGAGATTCTGTACAGTCACCACACCCATAGAGAGAGCCAAAACCCCCAGTAATGTGTATCATGGAAGCAAACTGGAGTACCAGGAGAGAACCACATAAACATGTAGAAGATAGTTGTGACGAGACCCTTGCTCGCTCCCTTCCGCTCTCCCGACACGCCTCTGCTACTATTGGATCAGATTGCAGATTGCAACATCTGATGGTTCAGTCATCCAAGGTTCCGGGATCCGAACTACAGCTATGTGCCGTTCGGAATCCATTAGAACAGACACCAGGCAGGCTGTATGTACGTTCAAACAGGACTCTTTATTTGCAAGTACACAGCACACTTTTATACAGAATTTGGAACATCCCGCCCCCAACAATCGCTTTCCTATTGGTCCATTGTAAAGTCCAGGTAGTCCCCCATCAGGTCCTCTCCTATGCAAATGAGGACTTAAAAATGAGATTGGTCCCAAAGCTTGGATAGAAAGACTGTGTGTAATGAGACAGAAGCCCCAGGGGGCAATCAATGTACACAATAGCCCGGTCTATTTAACATGACTTAATTACTACACCTGAGAGATCGCATTCCTTTAGATAATGACATCAGTGAAGTTAATTACTAAGCTTGACCCATCACATTCCTTTATCAATAGAATTCAAACAAAACACTATGGGCCAGATTCAGGTAGATGGGCGAATCTTTATTTTAGAGTAACGTTTCTCATTTACGTTACTCCGCCGAAACGTTAGGAGCAAGTACTGTTATTCACAAAGCACTTGCTCCTAAAGTTGCGGCGGCGTAGCGTAAATGAGCCGGCGGAATTCAAATTGGGCGGGTAGGGGGACGTGTATTATTATAACTAGGCGCGATCCCGCGGCGAACGTACTGCGCATGCGTCGACTGTCAGTGCGCATGCTCCAAATTCTGTCAGGGAACGTCAATGACGTCAATCCCCATTCACGGATCTTTTACGCAAACGACGCAAAAATTTTTGAATTCGACGCGATGACGACGGCCATACTTAACATAGGATACTCCACTGGGGGGCTGTTTTTTCTTTACACCGCGTATCTCTTACGGAAACGTTGGAAAGTCACTGCGTCGGGCCCGAATACGATTGTGAATTGCCGATTCTCGCTGATTAGCATATTTTCGGCGTTAATCAGCGGGAACGCCCCGAGCGCCATTTTTAAAATTGCAGTTCCGATACGACGGCGAAATACAATTACGCCGCTCGTATAGGAACTCCAACCCGGCGTTTCTTGTTTTCTTAATACAGAAAACAGAAACGCCGGCTCAAAGTGAGAGTTAGGCTGGAGTATCACTGATACACCAGCCTAACTCTACCTGAATCTGGCCCTATACGTTCCCCTCACCTGTTACACAAACACAATAGATTCAAGTAACCTTTAGAATAGAGAGCTGGCTGGTGGTGGGACATTAGCATTTCAACAGTCTGTTACACAGAGGAATGAGTCACTCTGGTCCACATGAAATCACCTGTAATATCTCCCATCTCATGTAATACATGAATTATGATTTATTAGCCACCCTCTCCTGTGTAACAGATGTCAAGTAGAAACACTTTAGCATCCCAAGGTCCATGACAATAGTCAAGCTCAATAGTGAGGGTGATTCTGGTTGGAATTCACTTCAAAATTTCAATACAGTAGAACCTCGGATTAGGAGCATAATCCGTTCCAGGAGAATTCTCATAATCCGAAGTACTTGCATATCAAAGCGAGTTGTCTCATTGAAGACAATGGAAATGATAATAACTTGTTCCGCATTGACTTCAATGCAATGCAATAGCGATTGTGGCCAGAGGTGGGGGGGCACCGGAGAGGCTTGGAAACGACCAGAAAGGCCAGAGGACACCTCAGTTGCCCTCAGCAAACCTCGGAGAGGCTCAGCTGTGATCGGCATAGTTCAGCTCTGATCCCCCAGCACCTCAGGCCAAATGCGGTACTGAAGGCCCTATTAGCTTGAATTGTGCTTGTCTTGGGAGACTCGCAAACCAAGTCAGAATGCTCGATGTCTGCCGGTGTCCCGCGATCGTGTCGCGGAGCTGCAGAACTGGAGGATGCCTGCGGGGTTTACTTGTGACAGGACACTGATCATCTGTTCCCTGTCATCGGGAGCAACGATCAGTGTCATGTCACAGTAAGCCCCGCCCCCACACAGTTAGAATCACTTCCTCGCCCCCTAGCGGTTAACCCCTTTCCTACCAGTGTCATTTACACAGTAAACAGTGCATAGTTACAGCGCTGGTCGCTGTATAAATGTCAACGGTCCCAAAATAGCGTCAAAAGTGTCCGATGTGTCCGCCATAATGTCGCAGTCATGATAAAAAACACTGATTGCCGCAATAACTAGTGAAAAAAAAACCCATAAAACTATCCCCTATTTTGTAGACGCTATAACTTTTGCGCAAACCAATCAATATACACTTATTGAGATATTTTTATCGTGATTGCGACATTATGGCGGACACATCGGACACTTTTGACACATTTTTGGGACCATTGTCATTTTTACAGCGATCAGTGCTATAAAAATGCACTGATTACTGTAAAAAATGACACTGGCAGTGAAGGGGTTAACCTGTAGGGGGCGCTGTAGGGGGTTAAGTGTGTCCTAGTTTGTGATTCTTACTGTGTGGACACGTGGCTTGATGTCACTGATCATCATTCCGTAAGACAGGGAACAGACGATCACTGACACTGCCACAGTGAAGAACAGGGAAGGTTTGTTTACACTCGCCTCTCCCCATTCTTTAGCTCCTGTGACCAATCGCGGGACACCGGCGGCGATCGGGGTCCGCGGGTCATGGAGCTCCGGACCGGGTCGCGAGCGCGCTGCCGGCCGAGCGCTCGCGACCCACGGCTGGGCTCTTAAAAAGGACGTATATATATATATCATGGGACACCGGTGGCCATCGGGGTCCGCGGGTCCCGCAGGTGCGGTTACGGAGCTTCGGACCGGGTCGCGAGCGCGCCCACCGGCCGAGCGCTTGTGACCCGCGGCTGGGCTCTTAAAGAGGACATATATCGGCGTGCCCAGCCGTGCCATTTTGCCGACGTATATCGGCGTGCGGCAGGTCCAGAACCTGTGTAATTCATATGTGTCTGGTTTTAAAGGGATGAGGTGGAAACCCTAGCAAAGGGCGGCGACTGACAGTCAGTAAAATATTTTCTCTGTTCCATCCATCCAATGATCACACAGATGCCGAAATCGAGCTCTTTAGGCCACATCCATCCCCAGATCCCCCAGATCCCCGTACCATCTCCAGGATGTGCCGTTTTTAGAGACTCACCTTTCACGAAGAGTGAGAATTCATCGGAGAACTCACGGTAAACAGATCTATCAGGAGATACTATTTGTTTAGTACATTTATAATGTCCGGTTGCGTTCAGATCCACTTTCTGAATTCGGAGCTCAGAGTTTTGGACTTGTGATTTTATCTCTTCATTATTCTTGAAGAATTTTGGTTGAACGCTACCATACGCTTTTATATGATGACATCTCAGAGTCAGGGGGTCTCCTTCATAGATGGGGGATGGGGGTCTCTGCAGGATGACATAATCTGAGAAAAGAAATAATATTATATTTACAGACCTCATATGATGGGATGATGGAGATGAGATCACTCACTGTTTGTAACATTTAGGAAGACGGGATCACTGATATCGCTGTCACCGGCCCGGCACTGGTAATCCCCACTGTCCTGCACACTAGAAGATGTTCTGTGAAGGATCTGGTGATCTCCTGGTATTGGTCTCTTATCTTTGTACCACTGATAGGTCCGGGGCTCCTCTGGTACAGTAGACGGCACATTACATCTTGGAGTCACAGAGTCACCTTGTAGTATATTCCCCCAGTTGGGTGTGAAGGTCACCACGGGTTTGATGGTCCCTCCTATGGAAGAGAAGAGATCACACAGAACACATAGAGAGCACAGTGTGCAGTAATGACATATTAAGGATGAGAGAGATTCTGTTTGAAAAGCAAAAACATTCACTTTACAGTCCAGAAAGACAAAGGAATCCATTAACATTCTATAAATAGAAGAAAAGGGAACTTTGCGGAGAAGTAAATTCTAGAGGATGATAAATACCACCCTCACACATGGGGTGAGCAGCAGTGGCAGCTGGTGCTCACATTTTTTTGGCGGGGCTTAAACAAACTGAAAAAAAAAAATCAATTGTAGCCTCACTGTGCCTATCAAATGCAGCCACTGTGCCATCAAACACAGCCACTGTGCCATCAAACGCAGCCACTGTGCCATCAAACACAGCCACTGTGCCATCAAACGCAGCCACTGTGCCATCAAACGCAGCTACTGTGCCCATTAAACGCAGCCACTGTGCCCCATCAAATACTCCCATTGTGCAAATCAAATACTGCCACTGTGCCCCATCAAATACTGCCACTGTGCCCCATCAAATACTCCCACTGTGCCCCATCAAATGCTTCCACTGTGCCCCATCAAATGCTCCCACTGTGCCCCATCAAATGCTTCCACTGTGCCCCATCAAATACTCCCATTGTGCAAATCAAATACTCCCACTGTGCCCCATCAAATGCTTCCACTGTGCCCCATCAAATGCTCCCACTGTGCCCCATCAAATGCTTCCACTGTGCCCCATCAAATGTTCCCACTCTGCCCCATCAAATACTCCCATTGTGCAAATCAAATACTGCCACTGTGCCCCATCAAATACTCCCACTGTGTCCCATCAAATGCTTCCACTGTGCCCCATCAAATGCTCCCACTGTGCCCCATCAAATGCTCCCACTGTGCCCCATCAAATGCTTCCACTGTGCCCCATCAAATGCTTCCACTGTGCCCATCAAATACTCCCATTGTGCAAATCAAATGCAGCCACTGTACCCATCAAACGCAGCCACTGTACCCATCAAACGCAGCCACTGTACCCATCAAACACAGCCACTGTACCCAGCAAACGCAGCCACTGTGCCCATCAAATGCAGCTACTGTACCCATCAAACGCAGCCACTGTGCCCATCAAATGCAGCCACTGTAACCATCAAACACAGCCACTGTGCCATCAATTGCTGCCACTGTGCCCATCAATTGCTGCCACCCTACCCATCAATTGCCGCTACTCTGCCCATCAAATGCTGCCAGTGTTCATTCCTCACCCGCCCGGCACTTATCCTGTCCCGGTGGGGCAGCAGGTTGTGAAACAATGATAAAGTGCGCTAATTCAAGAAGCTATGCAGAAAAAATAAACAAATACACATAAATGACGATCCCTAATATTTTTTTTTACATATAAAAAATCAGTAATATGCGATATTAAGTAATTAACAAAGTAAACAGTTTATCTACACATCAATTACACACATTAATACAAATTTTACTTACTTATTAATTTCAACTATTATTTTATATGGTGTATTCCCAATCCCAGATTTCCACTTACCAGATTTTCCCGTCACGAGTGCTGTAAAAAGAAAACACAAAATGTAAAATTTGCTGCATCTAATCGATCTTCTATATCATCTATATCTAGGGAGTCTTGTCTATGTAGACTGCTGAGCAAGGACCATAAAGACATGGAAGAGCAAGTTTGGTGTGGAGGCCCGAGTCCTGACCTCAACCTGAAAAAATCCCAACAAGCAAATATTGATTGGTTTGCACAAAAGTTATAGCGTCTACAAACTACGGGATAGATTTATATCATTTTTATTTATTTGTTACTTGTAATGATGGCCATTGGCAACTTATAGCGGGACTGCGATATTGCGGCGGACAAATTGGACACTCACTGACACTTTTTGGGAACCAGTGACACCAATACAGTGATCAGCTCTAAAAATATGAACTGTCACTGTACTAATGAAGCTGGCAGGGAAGGGGTTAATATCGGGGACAGACAAAGGGTTAAATGCATAACGTGTGTTTCTGTGTAATGTTTGTGCTGCTTTTACTGAGCAATATGCTTTGCAGGAAGGAAAAAACAGCAGCACATGTTTGTGCTGTCAGAAGAGAACCCTGTGTGTTTGTTTATCTACATAGGGTAATGTCTAGACTCAATCATCGGGTCCTGGCGGCCAACCAGCAGCCGCTGATTTTTTGTTGCTGCAACCAAACGCAACACAGATGGGTGGCGGGGCTGCACGGGCTCCCTCTCTACCCCGACGTGTGGATCACAGACTAGATACATGATCCAGCGGAAAGCGGCCGCCCTGCCGCAGTGTATATATGGTGGGCAGTCTTCAAGTTGTTACTTACTGATTGATACAAGTTTGTGTGTTCTGTGTGTTATGCATTGTGTTATATATTTTTTTAGTGTGTGTTATGTATTGTGTTTTTGTTATTCTATTTGCTGTGTGTTGTGTATTGTGTTGTATGCTCTTTTTGCTGTGTGTTATGTATTGTGTTATATGTTCTGTTTGCTGTGTGTTATGTATTGTGTTGTATGTTTTGTTTGCTGTGTGATGCGTTGAGTGTTTTGCACTGCGTTGTGTTTGTGTATGTTTTATATAGTATGTGTGTTATGTGTTTTATGTAGTGTGTTATATGTTCTGTTTTCTGTGTATTATGTATTGTGTTGCATGCTATTTTTGCTGTGTGTTATGTATTGTTTTGCATGTTCTGTTTTCTGTGTGTTATGTATTGTGTTGCATGCTATTTTTGCTGTGTATTATGTATTGTGTTGCATGCTATTTTTGCTGTGTGTTATGTATTGTGTTATATGTTCTGTTTGCTGTGTGTTATGTAGTGTGTTGTGTGTTCTGTTTGCTGTGTGTTATGTATTGTGTTATATGTTCTGTTTGCTGTGTGTTATGTATTGTGTTGTATGTTCTGTTTGCTGTGTGTTATGTATTGTGTTGTATGTTCTGTTTGCTGTGTGATGCGTTGAGTGTTTTGCACTGTTTTGTGTTTGTGTATGTTTTATATAGTATGAGTGTTATGTGTGTTATGTATTGTGTTGTATGCTCTGTTTGCTGTGTGTTATGTATTGTGTTATATGTTCTGTTTGCTGTGTGTTATGTATTGTGTTATATGTTCTGTTTGCTGTGTGTTATGTATTGTGTTAGGCCCCGTACACACGAGCAAATGAATCTGTTCAAATCGGTCTGACAGACTGATCAGATTTGTCTGCTGGGGCATATTGGTTTGATCGCTGTACACACGATCAAACCAGTCCGGGTTTGGACACATGTGCCCGGTTTTGAAGCCGCCTGAAACCCGGGCACATTTTAAAAAAAAATTGTTTTTTCAGCCGTCCGTCCACTCCTGGCCTGGCCGCAACAGAGCTGCACTGCACATGTTCCCGAGTGCCCGGGGCCGCCCAGAGAAGTCCCACTCCCACCTCCCTGCCTGGAGCTTGCTGTGTGTCACCGAGTCCTGACCTGGACTGGTGTCTCTGTATCTCCCCAGGCTCGGCTCCGCCTCCACCAGCTTGTGTTAGTACTGTAGTAGACTAGTGTGCAGCAGCAGTGCTCTCTGTTGGCCCCCGGGGGGCCGGCACCCCTGTTAACCACTTCCCGACCGCCCACCGCAGGTATACGTCGGCACTTTAGAGATGGATATCTCGGTAACGGCAGCAGCTGCTGCCACAACCGAGATATCCATCTCTTCTGTGGGCGGTCGGGTAAACGATAATGGCGGTCTCCGCGGCGGAATCGCCGCGAGATCGCCGTTATCGGTGGCGGACGAGCGTCCCCCCCCCCTCCCGCTGCGCTCCCGCGCCCTCCGCCGCTTACCGGAGCCGTCGGTAGCGGCGGAGGCGATCGGGTGCGCTCCTCTGGTCAGCGGGGATGCGAGTGTGGGAAAAAATTTCCCTCGTCCATCCCCGTAGCTCTGCTGGGCGGAAGTGACGTCAAACGTCAGTTCCGCCCAGCGTCCTAAAGAGACATTTTTTTTTAAATGTCATTTGAAAAATGACATTTAAAATTTTTTTTTTTTTTTTTTTGCATTTTAGCCTAAATATGAGATCTGAGGTCTTTTTGACCCCAGATCTCATATTTAAGAGGACCTGTCATGCTTTGTTCTATTACAAGGGATGTTTACATTCCTTGTAATAGGAATAAAAGTGATAATTTTTTATTTTTTTTATTTTAGTGTTAAAAATTGGTAAAATTAATACAAATAAATACGAAAACAAAAAAAAATTTTTTTAAATCGCCCCGTCCCGACGAGCTCGCGCGCAGAAGCGAACGCATACGCGAGTAGCGCCCGCATATGAAAACGGTGTTCAAACCACACAAGTGAGGTATCGCCGCGATCGTTAGAGCGAGAGCAATAATTCTAGCCCTAGACCTCCTCTGTATCTCAAAAAATGCAACCTGTAGAATTTTTTAAACATCGCCTATCGAGATTTTTAAGGGTAAAAGTTTGACGCCATGCCACGAGCGGGCGCAATTTTTAAGCGTGACATGTTGGGTATCATTTTACTCGGCGTAACATTATCTTTCACAATATGTAAAAAAATTGGGCCAAATTTATTGTTGTCTTATTTTTTAATTTAAAAAAGTGAATTTTTTCCAAAAAAAGTGCGCTTGTAAGACCGCTGCGCAAATATGGTGTAACAAAAAGTATTGCAATGACTGCCATTTTATTCTCTAGGGTGTTAGAAAAAAAAATATATAATGTTTGGGGGTTTTAAGTAAATTATAGCAAAAAAAAATGTTTTAGTCTCGTAAACACCGAATCTGAAAAACAGGCCCGGGGCTAAAGTGGTTAAACACCTGCTCCTGCTGCCTGCGACTACGAGCACCTCCCCATCTACCCCGCACTGTTACCAAACCTCCGTCTGCTTTCAGTGCTTTGTGTGCTGCAGGCGGGACACAGAGGCGGAGGCAGAGCCTCCATGTTCCCGAGTGCACTCCTCTGGTTGGCTGCAGAAGAGACAAGGAGGTGGGGTTGAAGGCGGAGCCTGCTGCTCTGTTAGAAAGTGTATAGAGATCGTGCCGAGACTGGAGCTCAACTTGTAAGGTCAGTTTATAAACTTTATGCCATGTTACAGTTAGACTGTCAGTGTGTCAGTACTCTCACCTCCCCCAACCCCCACCATACACTATACATACAGTCCTCACCACTTCCCCCACCATACTTACAGTTCTCCCCATATATACAGCCCCCCCCCCATATGTACAATTCTCCCCCATACACCATCCATATATACAGCCCCCCCCCCCCATATGTACAATTCTCCCCCATACACCATCCATATATACAGCCCCCCCCCCCATATGTACAATTCTCCCCCATACACCATCCATATATACAGCCCCCCCCCCCATATGTACAATTCTCCCCCATACACCATCCATATATACAGCCCCCCCCCCATATGTACAATTCTCCCCCATACACCATCCATATATACAGCCCCCCCCCATATGTACAATTCTCCCCCATACACCATCCATATATACAGCCCCCCCCCCCATATGTACAATTCTCCCCCATACACCATCCATATATACAGCCCCCCTCCCCATATGTACAATTCTCCCCCATACACCATCCATATATACAGCCCCCCCCCCCCCCATATGTACAATTCTCCCCCATACACCATCCATATATACAGACCCCCCTCCCATATGTACAATTCTCCCCCATACACCATCCATATATACAGCCCCCCCCCATATGTACAATTCTCCCCCATACACCATCCATATATACAGCCCCCTCCCCATATGTACAATTCTCCCCCATACACCATCCATATATACAGCCCCCTCCCCATATGTACAATTCTCCCCCATACACCATCCATATATACAGCCCCCCCCCATATGTACAATTCTCCCCCATACACCATCCATATATACAGCCCCCCCCATATGTACAATTCTCCCCCATACACCATCCATATATACAGCCCCCCCCCCATATGTACAATTCTCCCCCATACACCATCCATATATACAGCCCCCCCCCCCATATGTACAATTCTCCCCCATACACCATCCATATATACAGCCCCCCCCCCATATGTACAATTCTCCCCCATACACCATCCATATATACAGCCCCCTCCCCATATGTACAATTCTCCCCCATACACCATCCATATATACAGCCCCCCCCCCCATATGTACAATTCTCCCCCATACACCATCCATATATACAGACCCCCCTCCCATATGTACAATTCTCCCCCATACACCATCCATATATACAGCCCCCCCATATGTACAATTCTCCCCCATACACCATCCATATATACAGCCCCCCCCCCCCATATGTACAATTCTCCCCATATACCATCCACATATACAGCCCCCCCCCCATATGTACAGTTCTCCCCCCCATATATACAGCCCCCCCCCCATATGTACAGTTCCCCCACCGTCCCCCCCCCCCATACACCATCCATATATACAGTTATCCCCCATATATACAGTCCCCCCCATACACCATCCATATATACAGTCGGGGGGGGGGGTTTGGGGGGCAATACACCATACATATATACAGTTCTCACTGGGTAACATTGTCCTCTGCTATACTGACACCCTCCACTGATCTACTGACACCCTCCACTGATCTACTGACACCCTCCACTGATCTACTGACACCCTCCACTGATCTACTGACACCCTCCACTGATCTACTGACACCCTCCACTGATCTACTGACACCCTCCACTGATCTACTGACACCCTCCACTGATCTACTGACACCTTCCACTGATCTACTGACAACCTCCACTGATCTACTGACACCGTCCACTGCCCTACTGACACCGTCCACTGCCCTACTGACACCGTCCTCTGCCCTATTGACACCGTCCTCTGCCCTACTGACCCCATCCACTGCCCTACTGACACCGTCCTCTGCTCTACTGACACCGTCCTCTGCCCTACTGACACTGTCCTCTGCTCTACTGACACCGTCCTCTGCCCTACTGACTCCAGTCCACTGCTCTACTGACACCGTCCACTGCTCTACTGACACCGTCCTCTGCCCTACTGACACCGTCCTCTGCCCTACTGACACCGTCCACTGCCTATTGACACCGTCCTCTGCTCTACTGACACCGTCCACTGCTCTACTGACACCGTCCTCTGCCCTACTGACACCGTCCTCTGCCCTACTGACACCGTCCACTGCCCTATTGACACCGTCCACTGCTCTACTGACACCGTCCACATATACAGCCCCCCCATATGTACAGTTCTCCCCCCCATATATACAGCCCCCCCATATGTACAGTCCCCCCACCGTCCCCCCCATACACCATCCATATATACAGTTATCCCCCATATATACAGTCCCCCCATACACCATCCATATATACAGTCGGGGGGGGGGTTTGGGCGGCAATACACCATACATATATACAGTTCTCACTGGGTAACATTGTCCTCTGCTCTACTGACACCCTCCACTGATCTACTGACACCCTCCACTGATCTACTGACACCCTCCACTGATCTACTGACACCTTCCACTGATCTACTGACACCCTCCACTGATCTACTGACACCTTCCACTGATCTACTGACAACCTCCACTGATCTACTGACACCGTCCTCTGCCCTACTGACACTGTCCACTGCCCTACTGACACCGTCCTCTGCCCTATTGACACCGTCCTCTGCCCTACTGACACCATCCACTGCCCTACTGACACCGTCCTCTGCTCTACTGACACCGTCCTCTGCCCTACTGACACTGTCCTCTGCTCTACTGACACTGTCCTCTGCCCTACTGACTCCATCCACTGCTCTACTGACACCGTCCACTGCTCTACTGACACCGTCCTCTGCCCTACTGACACCGTCCTCTGCCCTACTGACACCGTCCTCTGCCCTACTGACACCGTCCACTGCTCTACTGAGACTGTCCTCTGATCTACTGACACTGCCTTTGATCTACTGACACCGTCCTCTGATCTACTGACACCGTCCACTGCCCTACTGACACCGTCCTCTGATCTACTGACACTGTCCACTGCTCTACTGACACCGTCCTCTGCCCTACTGACACTGTCCACTGCTCTACTGAGACTGTCCTCTGATCTACTGACACTGCCTTTGATCTACTGACACCGTCCTCTGATCTACTGACACCGTCCTCTGATCTACTGACACCGTCCTCTGATCTACTGACACTGTCCACTGCTCTACTGACACCGTCCACTGCTCTACTGGCTGACAGTGTCCACTTTTAAGCTAGGCTATTTTCATATTTTTACTGACATTACTTTTATTAATCGAATCATATTTTATGGGTACACTAATGCTTTAGTTTTATTTAACTAACCCCCTTTAAGTCCCCCCCCCCCCCCACCTGTTGCAATGCAATTTGGCCACAGCCACGATTCACTGTAGTACACCTCATTATTACTCTCTTTGGGTAAACCAAAAGGTGTCCCAGGTATTTTACATTCCTATAGCGTATACTACAAAAAAATTGCCGTGCGCCACAAAAATGTTCGGGTTTGGCTTGAAGAAAAGGTGGCAACCCTAGTGTTATGTGTTTTATGTGTGTAACAATTCATTTGTTACACACAATTCTATTTGTCGGTGTAACACACAAAAATCTCTCAGATGAAACACAGATAATATATAGAAGAAATATATTTGTACTTACACAGGATGGTGATGGTGATGAAGACGACAGACATGGTGGCGTGTCCAGCAAGCTTTGAGCGTCTGTCAGTAAAGCAGAAGTTATGACTCTTCTAACTTCCTGAGTTTTATTCATAGGAAATGTCAACATTTCTAAAACCGAAGCAGAGGACATGAGAGAGCAACCCGTGGGCGGGTCCCAGACACATGAGAGAGCAACCCGTGGGCGGGTCCCAGACACATGAGAGAGCAACCCGTGGGCGGGCCGCAGACACATGAGAGAGTAACCCGTGGGCGGGCCGCAGACATATGAGAGAGTAACCCATGGGCAGGCCGCAGACACATGAGAGAGTAACCCGTGGGCGGGTCCCAGACTCATGAGAGAGTAACCCGTGGGCGGGTCCCAGACTCATGAGAGAGTAACCCATGGGCGGGTCCCAGACACATGAGAGAGTAGCCTGTGGGTGGGCCGCAGACACATGAGAGAGTAACCCGTGGGCGGGCCGCAGACATATGAGAGAGTAACCCATGGGCAGGCCGCAGACACATGAGAGAGTAACCCGTGGGCGGGTCCCAGACTCATGAGAGAGTAACCCGTGGGCGGGTCCCAGACTCATGAGAGAGTAACCCATGGGCGGGTCCCAGACACATGAGAGAGTAGCCTGTGGGTGGGCCGCAGACACATGAGAGAGTAACCCGTGGGCGGGTCCCAGACACATGAGAGAGTAACCCGTGGGCGGGTCCCAGACACATGAGAGAGTAGCCCGTGGGTGGGCCGCAGACACATAAGAGAGCAACCCGTGGGCGGGTCCCAGACACATGAGAGAGTAACCAGTGGGCGGGCCGCAGACACATGAGAGAGTAACCCGTGGGCGGGCCGCAGACATATGAGAGAGTAACCCATGGGCAGGCCGCAGACACATGAGAGAGTAACCCATGGGCGGGTCCCAGACTCATGAGAGAGTAACCCGTGGGCGGGTCCCAGACTCATGAGAGAGTAACCCGTGGGCGGGTCCCAGACACATGAGAGAGTAACCCGTGGGCGGGTCCCAGACTCATGAGAGAGTAACCCGTGGGCGGGTCCCAGACTCATGAGAGAGTAACTCGTGGGCGGGTCCCAGACACATGAGAGAGTAGCCCGTGGGTGGGCCGCAGACACATGAGAGAGTAACCCGTGGGCGGGTCCCAGACACATGAGAGAGTAGCCCGTAGGCGGGCCGCAGACACATGAGAGAGCAACCCGTGGGCGGGTCCCAGACACATGAGAGAGTAACCCGTGGGCGGGTCCCGGACACACGAGAGAGTAACCCGTGGGCGGGTCCCAGACACATGAGAGAGTAAACCGTGGGCGGGTCCCAGACACATGAGAGAGTCACCCATATTCTCTCCTCCGGGGGACCCAACTGAATCCGGGCAGACTAAGGCAGGCCATAGATAGTACGATTTTCTTTCCTGCAACCAGTGGCGGTATGTCCATAGAGGGTGCCGGAGCGCCGCCCCCTCTCTCTCCTGCACCACCACTGAAAACAATACACAGATTCGTGCATTGCATGAATCTATGTATTGTCGTCGGCACCGCTGCCACCCGCTATTCAGATGGACGGCCCCCTGGTGAGCGTCGGCCATCTGAATAACAGCAGTTTGTTGGCTTTGGAAGTGTCTATCAGAGCCAGCATCCTGTTGGCTCTAATCGGCTTCCAAATAGTTAGCCAGAGGGCGCAGGGGGTGTGCGTTCCCTGGTTAACACTGACCGGCGTCTCAGCCAATCAGGTTCACTGGGTCTGGTTACCGGTAACCTGATTGGCTGAAGCGACATCGAGGGCGGGAGAAGACATCGAGGGATCGTGGAGGAGGATGGCTGACCGAGAAAGGGGGCCGCATTTTACGGGGCAATCTGGCGGCAATTGATGGGCACAGTGGCGACAATTGATGGCACAGTGGCGACAATTGATGGCACAGTGGCGACAATTGATGGGCACAGTGGCGACAATTGATGGGACAGTGGTGACAATTAGTGTTGCTCACGAATATTCGCATTGCGAATATTCCTAACGAATATTGCATATTCGAGTATTCGCGAATAAATCGAATATCGCGGTGAATATTCGCTATTGCGAATATTCTTATTTTTTCAAATTTATTTTTAAAACAGATCACATCCTAGTGATCTCCATCGACGTCTAAAAGCATTGCTGGTATGATTAGAGACCCTGGGCCGAGTAGCTGAGGCGATCCTTTTATGTTGCCGAATATTCACAATGCGTTCTCTGCCCTTCTGTGTTTTGTGTATAAAAAAAAAAAAAAAATTAGCTTTAGTTTAGCCATATAAGTTTGTGTAAGTAGAGTTAGTGTTTAGTGCATATTAGTTTAGTAATCCAGGAAATGATCTCCGTTTTCGCGCGTTGACGAGAATTTCGCAATCAATTTCGCATTCGCATTAGCGAAATTTCGCAATAATGTTTTTTTGATAAAATATCACGAATATTCGATATTAGCAAATATTTCACGAATATTCTTCTATATATTCGTGAAATATCGTGAAATCGAATATGGCGTATTCCGCTCATCACTAGTGACAATTGATGGGACAGTGGCGACAATTGATGGGCACAGTGGTGACAATTGATGGGCACAGTGGCGACCATTGATGGGCACAGTGGCGACCATTGATGGGCACAGTGGCAACCATTGATGGGCACAGTGGCGACAATTGATGGGCACAGTGGCGACAATTGATGGGCACAGTGGGGACAATTGATGGGCACAGTGGCGACCATTGATGGGCACAGTGGCGACCATTGATGGGCACAGTGGCAACAATTGATGGGCACAGTGGCGACAATTGATGGGCACAGTGGCGACAATTGATGGGCACAGTGGTGACAATTAAAACAAAGATTTAGAGCTGCGCCTTGTCACCCGGACTCGATACAATCAAAAAGAGTCCATATATCAGTCATGTGGAGATAAACAATCCTTCAAACATGAGAGAAGTAGTAGGTTGGCTCCAAGACAAATCTCCGCTGGTCTTTAATCAGGATGGACATATAATAAACACCACTGTGCTCGAACTTGGCTTTTCAATGTGGCCCACCACCAGAAGTATAAGCAGCTTACCAGAGGAATGGCTGTAATCAACAGTCGGCTGTGACCCAGCCGCGGCCTTTAGAGAACCAGGACGAATCCAAAATCCTAGGGCAGTGTTTACACCGGGGCTCCACTCAGCAACTCCACCAATTAGATCATATGTAAATGATAAATAGAGGCAGACATAGCGTAATCCCGCTGGGACATTTATTTAAAATAGTAAAAACCAGAATACTCACATGGGAGATGAGTTAGACAGGCATATAAAATACAAAGTTGCCGGCCGGCAAACAGATCAGCAAGGACCCTCCTCCAGAGCGTAATGATGTCACCGCACGTCTACCCAGACGCGTTTCGTCGTAGGACGTTGTCAATGGGATGACAATTGATGGGCACGGTGGTGACAATTGATGGGCACGGTGGTGACAATTGATGGGCACGGTGGTGACAATTGATGGGCACAGTGGCGACAATTTTATGGCACAGTGGCGATAATTTTATGGCACAGTGGCTGCGTTTGATGGGCACAGTGAGGCTGCAATTGATGTTCTTTTTTTTCCCATTTGTTTGCGCCCCCCCCACTGCCTGCAACCACTGATTCTCCCATCAAGATAGTCAGTGTTGGCGGGACAATCCCTCCTGTGTGTATTTTGCTAGCAGCTATTACCGCTGGCAATAATCACATGTAAAACTCTGAGGCCGCGTACACACGAGGGGATATGTCCGCTGAAAACGGTCCGATGGACCGTTTCAGCAGACATCTCCGCTCGTGTGTATGGGCTAGCGGACAGATTTCTCCACCCGACAGATTTCAAAGCAAGCTTTGAAATCTATCCGGTGGGAATCTGTCCGCCCGACATGTCTGCTGGTTAGTACACTTACCAGCAGACATGTCGGCCCCCACCGCCGCCGCGCCGCAGCCGAATGGATTCGGCGCATGCGCGGAAGTGTTTTACTTCCTGGTGCGGTGACGTGGCGGTGACGCGGCGGCGTCAACGTCACCGCCGCGTCACCACTACGTCACCGCGCCGTCCGGCGGCGGGGAATTTGATCCGATGGTGTGTACACGCCATCGGATCAAACTCCCGATCGGACATATCCGATGGAAATGGTCCGCGGACCGTTTTCATCGGATATGTCCGATCGTGTGTACGCCGCCTGACAGGCTGGTTGTAGCCAAGTCAATCAATTTATCGACTTGGGGAAAACCTGACCTGCCCATAGATGGTTCAGATCATGGCCAGTCCCTGCTGAACCAGCCAAGATTTGAACCATTTATGGCTTGCTTAAAGCAGAGTTCCACCCTAAAAATTTAAATTTAATGTAAAAAATATTATTTTACACACTTCTATCTGGTTGTTACTAGGCAGATTTCGTAATCTGCCTAGTTCTTGGTCCTAGGTGGTTCAACCTCCTGTCCTAAGACCCCCTCTGGTCATTACTGGGTCTAAAAATCTCCCAGCATGCACCTCTCCCTGAAAACCAGGAAGAGAAAGGAACTGGGCTTCACATGCCCACACATATGATGGATACGCCTACAACATGAGCTGGAGGATAGAAGGCAAGTGTTGCAATGATTTCTGGGACGATTGGGGAGCTATTAATATGTTTTAGGGACTATTTAACCACTTAACCCCCAGAGCATATTGCTGGTCAAAGACCAGAGCACTTTTTGTGATTCGGCAGTGCGTCGCTTTAACTGACAATTGCGCGGTCGTGCGACGTGGCTCCCAAACAAAATTGCCGTCCTTTTTTTCCCCCCACAAATAGAGCTTTCTTTTGGTGGTATTTGATCTGCGTTTTTTATTTTTTGCGCTCTAAACAAAAATAGAGCGACAATTTAAAAAAAAAAGCAATATTTTTAACTTTTTGCTATAATAAATATCCTCCGAAATTAATATATTAAAAAAATAAACACTCAGTTTAGGCCGATACGTATTCTTCTACATATTTTTGGCAATATTTTTGCCAATAAGCGTTTATCGATTGGTTTGCGCAAAAGTTATAGCGTTTACAAAATAGGGGATAATTTTATTGCATTTGTATTAATATTTTTTTTTACTAGTAATGGCGGCGATCAGCGATTTTTATCCTGACTGCGACATTATGGCGGACACATCGGACACTTTTGACACCATTTTGGGACCATTGTCATTTATACAGCGATCAGAGCTCTAAAAATGCACGGATTACTGTGGAAATTACACTGGCAGTGAAGGGGTTGACCACTAGGGGGCGCTAAGGGGTAAAGTGTGCCCTAAGGGAGTGATTCTAACTGTAGGGGGCGGGGCTGGACGTGTGACATCAGTGATCGTCTTTCCCTATATCAGGGAACAGACTATCAGTGACATTGCTACAATGAAGAATGGGGAAGGTGTGTTTATACTCACTTCTCCCCGTTCTTCTGCTCCTGTGACCGATCGCGGGACACCGGCGGCGATCGGATCCACGGGTCCCGCAGGCACGGTCATGGAGCTTCGGACCGAGTCGCGAGCGCGCCACCAGCGGCGTGCACGCGACCCACGGCTGGACACTTAAAGGGCAACATACTTGTACGTGATTGTGCCCAGCTGTGCCATTCTACCGACGTATAGCAGCGTTAGGCAGTCCTTAACCACTTCACGGCCGAGGACGTCCATGGACGTCCTTGACTTTGTGCGGTGATATCTGAATGATGGGGGCAACTACAGGCATCAGATATCACCGTCTTCAGCCGGCGATTCTGTGCACAATAAGAACGATCAAAGAGGAACTTCCACCGCTTGATCATTGTTATAAGCAGCGGGAGTGGACGTTCCCCTCCTCCCGCCGCCAGCTGGTGCTTCTCCGGGTTCTCCGTGCCATCGGCGGCCCGGAGAGCGAATCGGCCGGCGTTTCCTGCAGAACCATAGAGATGACTGGTCATCTCTATGACCGCCGGAGTCCCGGGCGCGACGTTGTGAGGCCACGCCCGGTACCCAGAAGTAAACAAAGCCGCAATCAGGGCTGTCGGCATTAGATCAGTGATTTTTTTTTACGATATAATGCTTGTAAGCCTGGGGGAGAGATGTGGGGGGAGGGGAACGTCTTAGTGACCCCACATCTCTCCACAAAGAGGACCTGTCACAGTGATTCCTGTTACAAGGGATGTTTACATTCCTTGTAATAGGAATAAAAGTGATTAAAAAAAATATTTTTTTTTTATAAAAGTGTAAAAATAAAAAATTCAAGTAAAAAATTAAAATTGAAAACGCCCCTGTCCCCAGTAGCTCGCGCTCAGAAGCGAACACGCCTGCAAGTCCCGCCCACATTGTAAACGCCGTTCAAGCCCCACATTTGTTACAGGTCGAAAATAACCTGTAACAAAAATGAAAGCGTCGCCTATGGAGATTTTTAAGCATCAAATTTTGGCGCCATTCCATGAGTGTGCGCAATTATAAAGCATGACGTGTTGGGTATCTATTTACTCGGCGTAACATCAACTTTCACATTATACAAAGAAATTGGGCTAACTTTATTGTTTTGTTATTTTCTAATTTCCCAAAAAAGGCGTTTGAAAAATGATTGCGCAAATACCGTGCGAGGAAAAAAAGTTGCAATGACTGCCATTTTATTCCCTAGGGTGTCTGCTAAAAAAAATATATATATAATGTTTGGGGGTTCTGATTAATTTTCTAGCAAAAAAAATTTGATTTTTACATGAAGGAGAGAAGTGCCAGAATAGGCGCGGTTGTCAAGTGGTTAATTTGTTACATTTTGGGGGGCTGGGGGGGTTTTCACAATAAAAATAAAAAATACTAAAAAAACATTTAAAGATGTACCAAACAAGAATGTTTTTTATGTATTCTTTTGTAAAATACAAGAATATAAACTACATAAGGTAAAAATAAAAATACATTCTCTGGGCCAGATTCTCGTATATTGGCTTAAATGCCAGCAGGGCGCAGCATATCGTATTTACGCTAAGCCGCCGCACGTTTGGACGCAAGTGCCGTATTCTCAAAGCACTTGCGTCCTAAGTTACGGCGGCGTAGCGTAAATGGCCCGGCGTAAGCCCGGGTAATTCAAATGTGGAAGAGGTGGGCGTGTTTTATGCAAATGTGTTGTGACCCCACGTTTTTGACGTTTATTTTGAATGGCGCATGCGCCGTCCGTGAAGGTTTTCCAGTGCGCATGCGCAAAATCACGTCGCAAATAGTCAATGCTTTTGACGTGAACGTAACTTACGCAAATCCCTATTCGCGAACGACTTACGCAAACAACGTAAACGACGGAAAAAAAGGGATTTTTAAATACAGCTTACCTGTAAAATCCTTTTCTTGGAGTACATCACGGGACACAGAGCGGCATATTCATTACTATATGGGTTATATGGAGTACCTTCAGGTGTGGACACTGGCAATCTCAAACAGGAAGTCCCTCCCTATATAACCCCCTCCCCTAGAGGGAGTCCCTCAGTTTTGTAGCAAGCAGTATGCCTCCCAAAATGTTCCCCAAAAGAGGGGTGGGAGCTCTGTGTCCCGTGATGTACTCCAAGAAAAGGATTTTACAGGTAAGCTGTATTTAAAAATCCCTTTTTCTTTCTCGTACATCACGGGACACAGAGCGGCATATTCATTACTATATGGGATGTCCGAAAGCAATGCTTTAATGAGGGGAGGGAGACATCTTCCAAAGAAGGATTCAATTTAGAGGTATACTCAAATAATAATAATAATTCCAACTTAGTCAAGAAAAAACTTTTTTTTTTTTTTCTTTTTTACAACCAAGGGTGCCCCTGATCCCGAGGATCTTAAACTGCAGCCTGTAGTACTGCCTGTCCAAAGGCAGAATCCGCATTCCTTCTCACGTCTAGTTGATAAAACTTTGTAAACGTGTGGACTGATGACCACGTTGCCGCCTTGCATATCTGAGCCATAGAGATCTGATGGTGTGCTGCCCAGGAGGCGCCCATGGCCCTGGTAGAATGGGCCTTTACCGACAAAGGAGGAGGCAACCTCTTCAAACCGTAGGCTTGAATGATTAATTGTCTAATCCATCTCGAGATGGTGGATTTTGCAGCTGCCTGCCCCTTCTTGGGGCCATCTGGTAGAACGAATAACACATCTGTCTTCCGGATCTTTTCTGTAGCTTTAAGATAGGCCTTCATGGCCCGGACAATATCCAAGGTATGCAGCAACCCCTCCTTTCTAGATGTGGGTTTTGGAAAGAAGGATGGAAGTACCAAATCCTGGTTCAAGTGAAATTTGGATATAACCTTTGGTAGAAAGGAAGGATGGGGCCGGAGAACTGCCCTGTCCTTATGTAGAATGAGATATGGTTCCTTACACGATAAGGCTGCTAATTCTGACACTCTCCTGGCCGAAACTATGGCGACCAAGAAAACCAACTTTCTTGTCAGTAAGACTAAAGGAATCTCAGCCAACGGCTCAAAGGGTTGTTTCTGTAGAGTGGACAGGACAAGATTTAAGTCCCATGGACAAATTGGTGACTTGACAGGAGGATTAATACGCAAGACCCCCTGTAAGAAGGTCTTTACCAGCGAGTGGGTGGCCAGCGGCCTCTGAAACCACACTGACAGAGCTGAGATCTGTCCCTTGATTGTGCTTAGTGCCAGGCCTTAATCCACTCCTAGCTGGAGAAAACTTAACACCCTATCAATAGTATATTTGCAGGAATTCCATCTTTTGGATTCACACCAGCCTACGTAGTTCCTCCACACCCTGTAATAAATCACCCTGGAGACCGGCTTTCTAGCCCTAATCAGGGTAGGAATTACCTGCCTAGACAGACCTCTACCCCTGAGAATCAGGGATTCAGCCTCCAGGCCGTCAAATTTAGACGCTGTAATGTAGGGTGGAGGATCGGGCCTTGTGAGAGTAGGTCTGGTTGTAGAGGAAGAGTCCAAGGGTCTCCCACTGCCATCTTCAGGACTAGTGAGTACCAAGTCCTCCGGGGCCAGGCTGGAGCTACTAGAATGACTGGCTTGTGCTCCACTCTGATCCTGCGCAACAGGCGAGGGAGTAACTGTAGCGGAGGGAATGCATATAGAAGTTTGAATTGATGCCAAGGGCAAACCAACGCATCGGTTCCGCAGGCCATAGGATCCCTCGCTCGAGACACGAACCTGTCTAGTTTCTTGTTGAACCTGGATGCCATTATATCTACGTCCGGCATTCCCCACCTCTGGCAGATTGTCTGAAAGACCTGGGGATGCAGAGACCACTCCCCTGGCAACAGACTCTGGCGACTTAAGAAGTCTGCCTGCAGGTTGTCCACTCCGGGAATGAATATCGCCGAAATGCAGGGTACATGAACCTCTGCCCACTGAAAAATCAAGCTCACCTCCCTCTGAGCGGCCTGACTCCTGGTTCCCCCTTGGTGGTTTATGTATGCCACCGCCGTGGCATTGTCTGACTGGATTCTCACCGAGAACCCCTTTAATCTGGAGGTCCATGCCAGAAGGGCTAGGCGAGCAGCTCTGATCTCCAAGATATTGATGGGGAGCTGCCTCTCTGCTTTCACCCAAGTTCCCTGGCGAGAGAACTCCTCGAAGACTGCCCCCCAGCCTGCCAGGCTGGCGTCTGTGGTAACTACCTTCCAGACAACAGGGCTGAAGGATTTTCCCTTTAGAAGATTCTGGGGGTTCAACCACCAGGCCAGGCTTTGTCGGACCCTTGATGATAGCGTCAAAGGGGACTCTAAGGCATGTGCCCTCTTGCCCCAGGCTGCTAGAATGGCTGCCTGTAGGACGCGAGTGTGGATCTGAGCGTATGGTACTGCCTCGAACGTGGCCACTAGCTTGCCTAGTACTCGCATACACAGGCGAATAGTTGGTTTTTTCTTGTTTAGAACCAACTGAACCAACCCCTTGATAGCCTCGATCTTTACAAGGGGCAGGAACACCCTTTGCTGTTCTGTGTCTAACCTCATGCCGAGGTATTCCAACTGCTTTGTAGGCTGGAACGCTGACTTTCCCCGGTTTAGGACCCAGCCGAATCCTTCGAGGTACCGAACCGTGAGGTTTACTGCCTGTTGCAGACCTGGCCGTGATCTATGATTAAAAGGTCGTCCAAGTATGCTAGGACTGTGACCCCTTGGATCCTTAAATTGGCCAGAACTGGGGCTAGGATCTTCGTGAATACCCGGGGGGCCGTGGCCAGCCCGAAGGGGAGCGCCCTGAATTGGAAGTGTCGCTGCCCCACCGCGAAGCGTAAAAATCTTTGATGCGACTGAAAGATTGGTACATGAAGGTAAGCATCCTTTATGTCTATGGAGGCCAGAAAATCGTCCCTCTGAAGCGCGGCGGCTGCTGACCGGATGGATTCCATCCGGAAGGAACGAACCCTTAGGTAACCGTTTAACCTCTTTAGGTCCAAGATTGGCCTGACATCGCCGTTGGGCTTTGGTATGACAAAGAGATTGGAATAGAAACCTAGCCCTTGCTCTTGGGCTGGCACCTCTATTATTACGTCCTGGCAAAGCAGGTGATCCAAAGCTGCCAGCAATGAGGCCTTCCTTGCTGGATCCTTTGGTAGCCTTGATTCTTGAAAATGAGGCGGAGGACACCTTAGAAACTCCAGTCTGTAGCCTGTGGTTACAGATGCCCGGACCCATTTGTCGGGGATCTTGGCTTCCCAAACTTCTGAGAAGAAACGAAGCCTTCCCCCCACCCGCGAGAGTGGGGGCGCCCCTTCATAAGGCAGACTTAGGGGCTGTCTTTGTCGGCTTGCGATACCATGGCCTCTTACCCCCAGGGGCCTGTCCCTGCGATCTACTGTTAACGTTGGATCGTGCAGGCGGCCGTCGATACTGCCTGGAATTTGAGGGCCCCGAGACAGGAAAGAGCTGCCTTTTAAATGTAGGACCCCGGAATGTCTTTTTGACCGGTAAAAGGGTACTCTTGCCACTTGAAATAGTCTGAATATATTTATCCAGATCCTCTCCGAAGAGTCGTCCTCCATGGAAGGGAAACCCTGCCAGAAGCTTTTTGCATGGGGGCTCCGCTGCCCAGTTCTTCAACCATAAGAGCCTTCTCATGTGCACCAAAAATAGTGATAAACGAGAGGCCTGCTGGATGGAATCCTTTATAGCATCTACAGCAAAACACAGAGCTCTGGGAATGTCAGAAAACTCTTCTGCTTGTTGGGTAGGCATGTCCTTTAACATTTCTTTTGTCTGGTCTTTTAACGCCTGACAAACTCCAATTGCAGCCACAGCTGGCTGCACCACTGCTCCTGCCGTAGCAAAGGATGCTTTTAAAAGTGTCTCTAACCGTTTATCAACCGGATCTTTAAACATATGTATGTTTTCCACCGGGCAAGTTAGTGATTTATTCACACATGAGATGGCTGCATCCACTACTGGGAGCCTCCACCTCTTGGAGAATTTTTCCTCCATGGGGTAAATGACCGCAAATCTTTTCGGTGGCAGAAAAATCCTGTCCGGCCGTACCCAATCCCGAAAGATCAATTCCTCCAAGAGAGGATGGACCGGAAAAACTGCGTTGCTTAACGGAGCTTTCAAAGAGCCCAGAGAGGATACCGGAGGAACCTGAGGCTCTGGCAATGGTAAACTAAATGCCGAGCGGACCATGTCCGTCAAAGACTGTACCCACAGTCTTTCTGTCTGGGAGTCTGAAAATGGTTCCTCAGAGGCAGATCCCTCAATCCCTGAACCCTCTTGGTTCAGGTCTAGTTGATCCTCCTGTGATTCCAATTCCTCCGGAGAGAGAATCTCAGCATCTGAGGATACACCTCTTGGTGATGGGGATCTAACCCGTTTCTTACCAGGAATAGCTCTAGCGATCAATGCTGCTATTCTCTCTTCTAGCCCCCCTAGGGATACGGCTAGCATCTCCTCTGTGATAAACACAGGGTTGGGCTGATCTGGGCCAGCCTCCGCACCAGATCCCCCTAATGGCTCATCCAAGGCGCCCTTTATGTTAATAAGTTGCGGGGAAAGTATCGGCATATCATCAGAATCAGAGGGGGAACCCCTTTGTTTTTTGGTCTTTTTTGTACCCTTTGACCCCGAACCTTTGGAAGCCATAATACAAAATCGAGGGACTCCGCCAACAACAACAGACTGTAGTGGCCAGGAGTACAAAACCAGAGCTTAGGGGACAATAGATCACTAATGCCCAAAAACTGATGGGGCCCCGTATGTTTTTCTTTTTTTTTTTTTTTTTTTAAATATATATTATATATATATATATATTTTTTTTTTTTTTTTAAAACATACAGTGACCCCAAACTTAGTTTGCCAGCCTCCAACCTGCTGCAAAAAGGGGAATTTTTTGGCTTAACAAAAAAGGCATTGGAACAAAGTCCAGCATGTACCACCCCTCTTCCGCCACCGGGAGTCACTGTTCTGCCGCTCTGCGTCCTCTCCTTCTGAAATCAGCCTCAGACTGAGCACTGACAATGCCTGCTGATCTATAACAGCACAAGGCGCGCCCCTGTATGACGCCGCAGGCACGCCCCCCCCCGCCCTCCTCTCTGAACGGCGCGAAAAAACGTCTATAAGACGTGCGCGCGCACGCGCGCGCGCGCGTATGCCGGAACAGGAGGAACATGGAGGAGCCGCCCTGCTGGAGACCCAGGACTGCAGTATCAGGCGGCAGATTCAAACCCCCGGCCAGGTAGGACTCTCCAAAAGGCCCCATAGGGATCCTTACTAGTCCTAGGAAGAAAGCAGCAGGTTAGCTAGCAACACATTCTTAGACAGGGGAACCTAGTGATGGGGGAAAAAAGGGGTCATCCTGTCTTTCTCAGACATAGTGAGCAAGGTTGCCAATGCAGAGCATACTTAGGCTATCCCCCCTTTTAGGTTACCCCGGAGAGCCTGCTGTCGAACCAAGTCCCGCAGGCTCCCCCTTACCTGCTCCATGCTGCAGGATGTTTGTCCAGCAAAACGATGCAATCTTCTCCCATCTCCGTGGGTAGCGTAGTAGACCTTCAGGCCCTGGGGTCCTATGAAGGTACCCACTGTCCTGGACCTATATAGCACCCTGGCAAACAGGAACTTATGGTCTTTACGAACTCCAAGTCCTGGGCCCAGGGTCCAGCCCTCCAAAGAGGAGCATTATAGGCAAAACCCCACGGTTTGGGGCCCGGGTACTGTCCACTTTGGCACTGAGGCTCCTTGGACAGATCCGGTTAGCCCGCCCTTAATCCCAAGGATGTGAAGCAAAGCTATTCCGTGACCAACACCTAAGACACTGGCGAAAAAACTGAGGGACTCCCTCTAGGGGAGGGGGTTATATAGGGAGGGGACTTCCTGTTTGAGATTGCCAGTGTCCACACCTGAAGGTACTTCATATAACCCATATAGTAATGAATATGCCGCTCTGTGTCCCGTGATGTACGAGAAAGAAAAACGACACTGTCCCGACGTCCAACATTGCGTACGCCTCACCTACGTAAAGTTACCCCTCATATAGCAGGGGTAACTTTACGATTACGCAAACGACGTAAAATACGACGACCGGCCGCAAATACGTTAAGGGGATCTGCGTATCTAGCTCATTTGCATATTCAACGTGGCTAATTGACGGAAGCGCCACCTAGCGGCCAGCGTATAATTGCACACAATTATGCGTGGGCGTAGGCTAGTTATGTCGGCGGAAGAAGCCTATTTTTTTTTAACGTATCTGCCTTTGAGAATCAGCGTAAACATACGCTGGCGCAGATTTGAAATGACGGCGGCGTATCTGGAGATACAATGGCGTAGCAGCTTTAAGAATCTGGCCCTCTATTTCTATGTGTTGTAATGTAATTTTATACATTATAGAAAAAAATTGGAGTCATTTTATATACTGTATAAAAATACATGACGAAATATAGAAATAAAGTACAAAACACTAAGGCCCGGATTTACATACATCCGCGCATATATATGCTGCCGTAGCGTATGTCTTCTACACTACGCCGGCGCAGCGCGGAGAGGGAAGCATGGAATTCACAAAGCAAATGCTCCCAACTCTGCGCCGGCGTTGCGTATATTCATAGGCGTAAGCCGGCGTAAGTGGAAGTGGGCGTGATACATGGTAATGAAGCGTGACCCTATGCAAATGATTGTCCGGGTGCTAGGCAAGTACTTAAACGAACAGCGCATGCGCCGTCCCGTGGACGTAACCCAGTGCGCATGCCCACAATCACGTCGAATCACTGCCTGCGACGTGAACGTAACCTACGCACAGCCCTATTCACGTACAACGTAAACTACGTAAAATTCTACTGCGTTCGTTCCCTGGTCCATACCTTTGCATGAGTTGTGCCTCCTATATGGAGAATAACTTTACGCCGGACGTACGACTTACGCAAACCGCGTATATTATGCGCCTGTTGCAATTACGTTCGTGAATCGCAGTATTTGCCTCATTTGCATATTTGAATCAAAAATCAATGGGAGCGCCACATGCGTCCAGCGTAAATATGCGCCCACTCTACGCCGGCGTAGGCAAGTTACGTCAGGCGGCTGAAGCCTATTTTTCAACGTATCTTGCTTTGTGGGTCGGCGCATAGATATGACGGCGCACATTTGTACTTACATCGGCGTATCTGGAGATTCGTCGGCGTAAGTGCTTTGTGAATCCGTGCCTTTATATTTTTGTATTTAACAATAGAATATGTAAAAACAAAGGGGCAGATTCACAGAGAAATGGATTATCGTAGCGTATCAGAAATACGCTACGCCGCCGTTTTTTACCTTGATCTACGTGGAATTCAGGTAGATTTTCTACGGTAAACGACGGCGGCGTAGTGTATTTCTCCCGTCGCAATCCATATAGACGAGTAGGGGGCGTGAAACATTTAAATTAGGTGCGTTCCCGCGGCGATCGATCTGCGCATGCTCCGTTCGCAAATTTCCCGCCCTTGCATTGCGCGAAATCACGTCGTGACGTCATTCGTTGTTTATGTAGCGTACTTTACGGGCGATCCACGTCCCGACGAGTTACGTAAATAAAAAAAAAAATTAAATAAATTCGAAGCGGGAACGACGGCCATACTTAACATGGGCTACGTAAAGTTAGAGCAGCAAAAAGCTGCTCTAACTTTACGTATAAAAAAATAGACGAAAACGACTGCGCCGCTCGCTCGTTTGTTCGTGAATCCCCGTAAAAACACATTAGCATATCCCGACGCATTAAAACGACGCGAACTCCTCCCAGCCGCCGCAAATAGATGGCAGCGTAGATCCGAAGGCTTACGAAGACGTAAGCCTCTCGGATCGAAGCCCGAAGCCGCCGTATCATGGTTTGAGGATTCAAACTAGTGATACGCCGCGGGAAATTTGAAATTACTCCTGTCTAACACCAGTTAGACAGGCGTAATTGTTTTGTGAATCTGCCCCAAAATTTTTTAGTACATTTAAATGTATTTTTATGGTACTCTTTGTACTCCTTTTATTTTTTTTATTTTTTTTACAGTGAAAAAAATGCAACAATTAAAAAAAAAAAAAGAAATGGGGCCAGATTCTCAAAACAGTTATTAATTTCAAATCTGCGCCGGCATATGTTTACCCTGATTCTCAAACGCAGATAAGCTAAAAAAATAGGCTTCCTCCGACGTAACTAGCCTACGCCGGCGTATAATTGTGTGCAATTATACGCTGGCCGCTAGGTGGCGCTTCCGTCGATTAGCCGCGTTGAATATGCAAATGAGCTAGATACGCCGATTCCCGAACGTAATTGCGGCCTTTCGTCGTATTTTATGTCGTTTGCGTAAGCGTAAAGTTACCCCTGCTATATGAGGGGTAACTTTGCGTAGGTGAAGCGTACGCAATGTTAAGTGTGGACGTCGATTTTTGCGTCGTTTGCGTAAATCGTTCGCGAATAGGGATTTGCGTAAATTCCGTTCACGTCGAAACCAATGTATTTGCGGCGTAATTTGGAGCATGCGCACTGGGATACGTCCACGGGCGGCGCATGCGCAGTTAAAAAAAATGACAAAAACGTGGGGTCGCGATTCTTTTACATAAAACACGCCCACCTCATCCACATTTGAATTACCCGGGCTTACGCCGGGCCATTTACGCTACGCCGCCGTAACTTAGGATGCAAGTGCTTTGAGAATACGGCACTTGCGTCCAAATTTGCGGCGGCGTAGCGTAAATAAGATACGCTACGCCCCGCTGGCATTTACGCCGGGATACGAGAATCTGGCCCATAATTTTTTAGTACATTTAAATGTATTTTTATGGTACTATTTCTACTCTTTTTTTATTTTATTTTTTTACAGTGAAAAAAATGCAACAATTAAAAAAAAAAATAAGAAATGGTCTCTAACATGAACATTGACCATGGAGAACGTACCCCAACTTCTTTATTATCCATGGGCAACATGCGTCCCCAACACATTATATTACACTGTCCATACATACAATGAGGACATTACCAGTATAGATATTTTTTCAAAAACATACAAAGTCCCTAATAAAAGGTCATAAGTGACGAAGTGTGAAAATATCGGTGATACGATCTTCATTTCTACATCGGAGCGTCTCTGTATTTCCTTCTTCATACACTCTCCTGATGGTGGGAGATCGGAGTGACCACTTCTGTATTCCCCGGAACTCAGGAAATTGTGAGCTGTGTGACCTCCATAGAGATCTCTCTGCCTTGTTACCGTATTATATTGTTATAGAATATCTGAAGCATATTATAAAAAAAAAATGAAAATATAAAAAAAAGTTCTTTCATTCAACCAAGACACGTTTTCCATCTTCATAATAAATTTCCCCGATATCGGCAACTTCTTGGACGTTCCTCCTCTTCTCTACCACTTGTTGTGGAAGTAGATGAAGCCCAGAGCGGCAGCCAATACAAATCCAGAGATCACCAGTCGTGTTATATTCAGTACCGGGTAATCTGAGGAGATAATTAGATGACACAGAGTCAAAATAAAACATGAACCTTGTATAGAAATGATAGAAATGTTAATTTTTTTTTTACGTTTGACTTACTAATGGAGAAGAGGCTGATGACCTTGTAGAGTCAATCCTCGCTTGGGAAAGTAATATTCTCTTAGATTAGTGAATAAGGTGAAGGTGTGGTGACCTACCATGTTTAAGAAAGACATCCCTCATCCCCTCTCTCTAACCATTATCAATAGGGTTGTCCCGATACCGATACTAGTATCGGTATCGGGACCGGTACCAATCATTTGCCCGAGTATTTGCACTCGGGCAAATGCTCCCGATGCTTCACCCGATACTTTTTACAGTCAGCGGTGATCAGTGCATGGGGAAGTTACAAGCACCGATCACCGCTGTATAGATTTAAAAGTAATTTCTCCGCTTCACTCTCCCCCCCCCCCCCCCCCCCCCCCCCCCCCCCCGCGCAGCTTTCAGCTGCTTTAAAATCAGCGGTGATCGGTGATTGTAACCAGGGATGGACTGGCCATTGGGACTACAGGGAGTTTCCCGGTGGGCCGATGGCTCAGTGGGCCAGCTTCAGTGACAGCGGACCGCCACCCCCCTCCGCTCCTCTGTCTCTCCCTCCCCACAGCGCTCACCTCCTCTTACCTGGGGAGAACAGAGAAACAGGAGGGAGGAGCAGGGGGGATGACAGAGGAGCATGAGGGGGGGGGGCCAGAAGGAGCACAGGGGAGGGGACAGACAGCTGACTCAACAGCTATGGCCTGGGAGTTTCCAGCCGCCATAGGAGAGACCTATCAAAGTGGGCCAGTCTGAATGAAGTCCAGGGCCGAATTTTTGTCCCAGTCCAGCCCTGATTGTAACTTCCCCACACACGATCACAGCTGACTGTCCTGTGTCCTCCTCCAGCCCCCCTCCATTTTACTGCAGTCTCTCTCCCTCTGTGTCCCCCGCGTTTCCTTCTCCCTCCGTGTCCCCCGCACTGTTTCCTTCTCCCTCCGTGTCCCCCGCCGGTGTTTTCCTTCTCCTCTGTGTCCCCCTGGAACTGGCAGGATGGAGAGCGGCGGTAGGAGCCGGTAAAACCCAGCTCCTTACTGTTCCGAATGGACAGAGTCAGTGATCACTGACTCTGTCCATTCACATAACTGTACCATCAGTTTATGAATGAAGAGAAGATGCTGTCTTCTCTCCATTCATTTTTAGCGCAGCTGAGGCTGCTGAGAAAGGGACAGGGGAATCTGTTTTCCTAGTCCCTTTCCCTGTCTCAGAGGAGAGATGTCAGAGATCTGTTAAGACCACCCCGCCCAGGACCTGACCTGCCCTCCCCCTGTAAGTGAACCGGCTAATAGCTGAGGCCAGTCCCGCTCTGTCATGCCGCCCCTCCCCTATGCTTTGCTCTGTCCAGGGCTCTCTATGTCTGCTCACCATGTATCTGTGTTATCTGGATATGGAGCCCATCACTCATCTTCCTCACAGTGTCAGACGTCGTCCTCACTTCACAGGTATATTTCCCAGAATCCTCCAGCTGAGATGACAGCACTCTGTATGTATTGGATATACTGAATTCCCGCACAGTCCGTCCATCTCTGTAGAAGGCAAAGTGCAGCTCTGTGCCGCCTCTGAGTGGATCCAGTCTGGTGTCACATCTCACCGTCATCTCATCTCCTTCTATTACCCTGGACGGGGTCACTTTTATTTCTGGAGGAGAGAAGAGCTCTGGAAGAGGAAAGAATGACAAGGGGGAGCCTGAGAATCCATCCAGGGACTATCAGCCAGAGAACTGTGTACTTATTCTTTGAGTATTCCATCTAATCCTATTTCCCTAGCTCTACGATAAGGCTTTATATGGACTGTCTTTGTCAAAAATCCAAGTGCCGTATATACTTGAATATAAGTCGACCCGAATATAAGCCGAGGCACCTAATTTTACCACCAAAAAACTGGGAAAATGTAATGACTCGAGTATCAGCCTAGGGTGTCCATGTGGATGCCTCACTGTGCCTCACTGTGTCAATGCCTCGGTGTGTCCATGCCTCACTGTGCCCATGCCTCACTGTGCCTCACTGTGTCCATGCCTCACTGTGTCCATGCCTCACTGTGCCCATGCCTCACTGTGCCCATGCCTTACTGTGTCCATGCCTCACTGTGCCCATGCCTCTCTATGCCCATGCCTCACTGTGCCTCACTGTGTCCATGCCTCACTGTGTCCATGCCTCACTGTGCCCATGCCTCACTGTGCCCATGCCTCACTATGCCCATGCCTCACTGTGCCCATGCCTCACTGTATCTATGACTAGACTGACGTTTAACATGGGATTCTATGGAAGGAGTGCCCGGCTTTGAAAAATCGTTGCTCCCCAGCCGTAGGTCCCCCGGACAAAAATAGTTGCACACTTGTAGTGGAGAAATGGGGCTACATGTGTGCCAAGACCGGCCAGTACCGGGTCCCCAAAGTCACCGGAGAAATTACCGTTTAACATGGGAGTCTATGGAAGGGGTGCCCGGCTTTGAAAAATCGGTGCTCCCCGGCAGTAGGTCCCCCAGACAACAAACTTTGCACACTTGTGGAGGAAGAGTGAGGCTACATGTGTGCCATGTACAGGGGGGTTACATTAGGGGGAATATAGGGGGGTTACATTAGGGAGAATACAGGGGGGTTACGTTAGGGGGATTGCACAGGGGGGGTTACATTCGGGAGAATACAGGGGGGTTACATTAGGGGGATTGCACAGAGAGGGAGGGGGGAGAGGTAAATGTCCTTCTGGTGCCGTGGACCACAAGGAGGAAGAGGGAGTTGGGTGCCATTAAAAAGAGGGTTTCCACCCCCCCCCCCCCCAAAGAAAATGATTTGGCATGTCGGGGGGGTCACCTTCCTTTTTTCTTTGGGTGGAACTTTGCTCTAAGGTGAAAAATATTGAGGGTTTACAATTCCTTTACAGCGGAGGTCCACCTGAATTATTCTTTTTTTTTTTTTTAAAAGCCAGCGGCTACAAATACTGCAACTGCTGACTTTTAATAAATGGACACTTACCTGTCCAGCGCGCCCACAACTCCGGCAGAGGAGGACAAACAATCGCTCGTCCCTTGGCTGCACCCGCCGCCATCCTCGTTGAGGGAATTGGGCAGTGAAGCCTTGTGGCTTCACTGCCCGGTTTCCTACTGCACATGCCCGAGTAGCGTGGTGCGCCGTCACTGGTCTCCGTTCTCTTCCGGGAACAGTTTGTTTCTCAGAATGCAGCGGTCATAGGTCCCAGAAGACAGCCTGTCCCATTCCACAGAAGACAATGCGAGGAGGAAGACTACCATGGAAAAGGAAGTGGCAGATTAGGAAGATCTGCCTAGCAATCGCCATTTCTGGTAAGTAAAACATTTATTTTTTTAGGGTGGACCGCCACTTTAATGCAAAGAATGTATTAAAGGAGAAGGACAGCCAAAGCTCTTTTTGGCTGTTCTTCTGTGGATAACAGGAGTTTTTTCTGCACTCCTGTGACCCATTTTTAGCAGACAGCGGGCTGAAATACGATGTCTGCTGACGTCACAGTGCCGGTCCGGTCCAGAAAGTTTGCAACAAGGGAGTCGGGATCTACCCACATGCCTTGACCGACACCCGGCTCAGTCTCTCAGCGAGTCACTGAGAGGCTGAGGCGACCACTCCCGCCCCCTTCACAGCACAGCGCCCCAATGAGCAAGGGGGGGCAGAGCAGAGGGCGGTGACTGTCAGCCAGTAAAATGTTGTCTCTGTTCCATGCAATCCACACAGATGCCTATATCGAGCTCTTTCCGCTACACAGTGTGCCAGATTCTCATAGAATTTCGCTGGCGTAGCGTAAGCCATTTACACTACGCCGCCGCAACGTAACAGAGCAAGTGCCATATTCTCCATGTACTTGCTCCGTAGTTTGCAGAGGCGTAGCGAAAATGGCCCAGCGTAAGGCCGCGTAATTCAAAGGGGGCGGCTTGTATTTAAATTAAGCGCGCCCCCGCGTCGATCGAACTGCACATGCGCCGGCCGGGGAAAAAGCCCAGTGCGCATGCTCCATCTCACGTCGGAAAGCGTTGTTAAAACCGACGTCAAAACGACGTGATCGTCACTACGCAATGCCCTATTCGCGAACAACTTAGTAAAACGACGTAAGCGTAATACTTAACATGGCATCCGACGGTACTGCGTAAGGTTACCCCTCATATTAGCAGGGGTAACCTTACGACGTACGCGACGACGGGGCGGCGTAAAAGAGTTAGGGAATCTGCGTATTAGCCTAATTTGCATAGGCAAATGAGAAAACAACGTAAAGGCCACCTAGTGGCCGGAGTTGTCATTACAACTACGATCCGCAAGTGTAATGGTATTACACTTGTCGGATCTTCAGCCGTATCTATGCCAAAGTGATGCTAAGAATCACTCGCATAGATACCCGGCAAAAAAAACAGCGATACGACGGGGTGTCTGAGATACTCCGTCGTAGCGCCTCTGAGAATCTGGCCCAGTGTTGTCAACTGTCTGTATTTTTACGGACAGTTCGTAAAAACGGGCACTATTTCCCCCCGTTCGTAAATGTCCATGGTTGCAGGAATGTGCCAGTAAAAAAAGCAGAGAACAGTTCGGCATGGAGATTGGAGGCAGGGGGTGATGGTGGCTGCGGTGGCACCGCAGAGGGGGACGGAGGCAGGCAGCAACGGAGGCAGGGGGAGATTGGAGGCAGGAGGAGATAGTGGCACTGCAGAGGGGGATGGTGGCACTGCAGAAAGTGGGGGATGGAGACAGGGGTTGTTGGTTCACTGCATAGGGGGATGGAGGCAGGGGGTGATTGGAGGCGATTGGAGGCAGGGGGTGTTAGTCGCAGGGGGTGATTGGAGACAGGGGGTGTTGGTGGCACCGCAGAGGGGGATGGTGGCATCGCAGAGGGTGGGGGATGGAGAAAGGGGTTGTTGGTGGCACCGCAAAGGGGGGCGGAGGCGGCGGACGATGGAGGCAGGGGGTGATTGGAGGCAGGGGGAGATGGGGGAGATTGTGGCACTGCAGAGGGGGGTGAAGGCAGGGGGTGTTGGTGGCACCGCAGAGGGGGTGGTGGCATCGCAGAGGGTGGGGATGAAGAAAGGGGTTGTTGGTGGCACTGCAGAGGGGGGTGAAGGCAGGGGACGATGGAGGCAGGGGGAGATGGGGGAGATTGTGGCACCGCAGAGGGGGGTGGAGGCAGGGGGTGTTGGTGGCACCGCAGAGGGGGATGGTGGCATCGCAGAGGGTGGGGGTAGAGGGGGTTGTTGGTGGCACTGCAGAGGGGGGGTGGAGGCAGGGGACGATGGAGGCAGGTGGTGATTGGAGGCAGGGGAAGATGGGGGAGATTGTGGCACCGCAGAGGGGGGTGAAGGCAGGGGATGTTGGTGGCACCGTAGAGGGTGGGGGTGGAGAAAGGGGTTGTTGGTGGCACTGCAGAGGGGGGGCGGAGGCAGGGGACGATGGGAGGCAGGGGGAGATGGGGGAGATTGTGGCACCGCAGAGGGGGGTGAGGGCAGGGGGTGTTGGTGGCAGAGGGGGATGGAGGCAGGGGGTGATGTGACTCAATAATTTGCCCTTATTATATCGAAAATAACAAAAATATGTTTTTTTACCCTAAATCACATTGCTATTTGCCTAGTGTACGTGTTTGAAGCCTAAATACTGAAATTTGCACCTAAAAATGTAATTTTTGTGAAATGCCAGTAAAAACGTGGCTGCGCCAGTAAATTTTCAGGTGTCATGCCAGTAAATTTTTATCTGATAGGTTGGCAACACTGCCGCTACATCCATCCCCAGATCCCCGTTCCATCTCCAGGATGTGCCGTTTTATAGAGACTCACCTTTCATAGAGAGTGAGAATTCATCTGAGAACTCATAGTAAACAGATCTATCAGGAGATGCTATTTGTTTAGTACATTTATAATGTCCGGTTGCGTTCAGATCCACTTTCTGAATACGGAGCTTAGAGTTTTGGACTTGTGATTTTATCTCTTCATTATTCTTGAAGAATTTTGGTTGAACGCTACCATACTCTTTTATATGATGACATCTCAGAGTCAGGGGGTCTCCTTCATAGATGGCATATGGGGGTCTCTGCAGGATGACATAACCTGAAATGTAATAAAATGATACTTTATGTTGTTCTATTCACACCCAACACTCTGTAATGATGGAGATGAGATGAGATCACTCACTGTTTGTAACATTTAGGAAGACGGGATCACTGATATCGCTGTCACCGGCCCGGCACTGGTAATCCCCACTGTCCTGCACACTAGAAGATGTTCTGTGAAGGATCTGGTGATCTCCTGGTATTGGACTCTTATCTTTGTACCAGTGATAGGTCCGGGGCTCCTCTGGTACAGTAGATGGCACATTACATCTTGGAGTCACAGAGTCACCATGTAGTATATTCCCCCAGTTGGGTGTGAAGGTCACCACGGGTTTGATGGCCCCTCCTATAGAAGAAAAGAGATCACACAGAACACATAGAGAGCACAGTGTGCAGTAATGACATATTAAGGATGAGAGAGATTCTGTTTGAAAAGCAAAAACATTCACTTTACAGTCCAGAAAGACAAAGGAATCCATTAACTTTCTATAAATAGAAGAAAAAGGAAAGTAAATTCTAGAGGATGATAAATACCACCCTCACACATTGGGTAAGCGGCAGTGGCAGATGGTGCTCAAATTTTTATGGGGGGGCGCAAGCAAACTGAAAAAAATCAAACGCAGCCACTGTGCCCATCAGGGCAGGGCAGCACAGTGGTGTAGTGGTTTGCACTTTCACCTAGCAGCAAAAGGGTCGTTGGTAAGAATTCCGACCACAACACCACCTGCCTGGAGTTTGCATGTTCTCCCTGTGTCTGCGTGGGTTTCCTCCCACACTGCAAAGACATGCTGGTAGGTTAATTGGATCCTGTCCAAATTGGCCCAGTATATATGTATAAATATGTGTGTATGACTGTGTGTCCCAAGCTTGTCGAGATCCTACGGGGTAAATGACCGCACTAGCCAGGAAGACACTGGCTGCAAAAACTCCGGGGGGGCCATCAAACGCAGCTACTGTACCCATCAAACACAGCCACTGTGCCATCAATTGCCGCCACTATGCCCATTAAACGCAGCCACTGTACCCATAAATTGCCACCACTGTGCCCATCAAGTGCCGCCACTGTGCCCATCAATTGCTGCCACCCTACCCATCAATTGCCGCTTCTGTGCCCATCAAATGCTGCCAGTGTTCATCCCCCACCCGCCCAGTGCATAACCTGTCCCGGTGGGGCAGCGGGATGTGAAACAATGATAAAGTGCGCTAATTCAAGAAGCTATGCAGCAAAAATAAACAAATATGCATAAATGACGATCCCTAATATTAAAAAAATAAATCAGTAATATGCGATAATATGCGATATTAAGTGAAAATAAACAGTTTATCTACACATCAATTACACACATTAATACAAATTTTACTTACTTATTAATTTCAACTATTATTTTATATGGTATATTCCCAATCCCAGATTTCCACTTACCAGATTTTCCCGTCACGAGTGCTGTGAAATAAAAAAACACAAAATGTAAAATTTGCTGCATCTAATCGATTTTCTATATCATCTATATCTAGGGAGTCTTGTCTATGTAGACTGCTGAGCAAGGACCATGAAGACATGGATGAGCAAGTTTGGTGTGGAGGCCCGAGTCCTGACCTCAACCCGATAGAACAAAAATCCCAATAAGCAAATATTGACTGGTTTGCGCTAAAGTTATTGGGCCAGATTCTCAAAGGAATTACGCCGGTGTATCTACACATACACCGGAGTAATTCGAATATCCCGCCGGCGTATCATTGTTTTGTATTCACAAAACAAGATACGTCGGAATTAGCCTAGGAACCGACTGGCATAAGTCACTTACACCGTCGGATCCTAAATGCAATAATACGCCGGCCGCTAGGTGGCGTTTACGTCGATTTCAGCGTTGAATATGCAAATGAGCCGATACGCCGATTCCCAAACGTTTTTGCGCCGCGTCAACGTAGTTTACGTAGTTTGCGTACGCGTAAGGTTACCCCTGCTATATGAGGGGTAATCTTGCATAGGTCCGGCGTAAGCCACGTTAAGTATGGACGTCGGGACCGCGTCGTGTTTTTCCATCATTTACGTCGTTTGCGGACTTTCGGCGCATCGGCGTCATGCTAGCATGCTGCATGCATGGCGTCCTAGGACGCTGTGTATTGCTGCTTGGCTTTTCCATCCCGCATGGCTGACTGGACAGGATAGGCACCCACCGTGGTCTTTGCACCTCAGGTGGTCGCTTGTTTCTGTCTCGTCGTCTGGCCCAATGCGATGATGCATGACGTTAGCGGGGACACGCCCCCAGGATGTGGGTATTTAGGTCGGATGGCTCCGGCAATCTCACTTCACACATTTCCATCTGATGAGAGGCTCCATGGATCCACACAAACTGGTAATTGATTTTTCCTACATAGGACCCATACCCCATGACCCCATAGTGATTGACAACCTTATTCATTCACTTTTTTTTCCTTTACCAGTACTCATATGTGTGCCCCTTGTGCGCCTACCTCACCCTTTGGTATTGTGCTGTGGCTGCTTTTGCCTCATCTGACTGATGTCCCACGTCTCTTGGTCCGTGGCTCTCCTCATATATTGGTCTGTCCATGGACTAAGGGGGATCTATCCCCGCTTCAACTCCAGGGGAGACATCTCATTCCAGGACCACCACCCCACTCCATTTTTTGGAACGCAAGGGCTATTCCACTTTGGGCCCAACCTAAAGGTAATATACTATACAACCAAACTCGCTTATGCTGCTACTATGATCCAATCATGTAGATTGCATTGATTCACCTGTGTGTTTATCCATCCCCCCTTTTCTCTCTAGGTAATTGCTATGCACCCCACTCCTGATGACTGGCTTTAAACGCCAAGAAACGCATCAAGCCTACTCTCAGGGATGCCAAGATCAAGCTTGCCCAAATATGTGTTTTTTCATCATTTTGTTCATATCTACCAATTTTATTGTATAATCATGTCTACTGTATCTATATGTCAATTTATGGTGATTGTTTTTAATGGTTATGTCCTGGATTTTGAATATTTATTATATCAATGTTATTATGACTACATGTATTATGGCTTTGATTGCATGATCTCTGTATTATATATTATGATACAAATTACATTATTAAATTTACATTTGACTCCTTCAATTTCTTTTTTGGATTGATCACCAAGCAATTTCCTTTGACCACAGAGATCTCCCTGATGGGACTGTGATAGATTCTTTACTGTTGATATCCTCAATAACTTTATAAACCCGTCCATGCCCCATTTAAAGTCCCAATGGCCCAATTTTTCTTGTTCTCTATTAATACAGGGATGGGGGCACGGTCAAGGTGGGTTCGGTTTCCAAACAGATCACGTTCTTTCTTCTTTTTTTTTTACAAACCTTTTTGTTTATTTTATTTTTTACAAAGGTCCTCTTTATGCTTCTATATACATGTATAGAGCCATGACAGGTCCTCTTTATACTTCTATATACATGTATAGAGCCATGACAGGTCCTCTTTATTCTTCTATATACATGTATAGAGCCATGACAGGTCCTCTTTATGCTTCTATATACATGTATAGAGCCATGACAGGTCCTCTTTATGCTTCTATATACATGTATAGAGCCATGACAGGTCCTCTTTATTCTTCTATATACATGTATAGAGCCATGACAGGTCCTCTTTATGCTTCTATATACATGTATAGAGCCATGACAGGTCCTCTTTATACTTCTATATACATGTATAGAGCCATGACAGGTCCTCTTTATTCTTCTATATACATGTATAGAGCCATGACAGGTCCTCTTTATGCTTCTATATACATGTATAGAGCCATGACAGGTCCTCTTTATACTTCTATATACATGTATAGAGCCATGACAGGTCCTCTTTATACTCCTTTATACATGTATAGAGCCATGACAGGTCCTCTTTATGCTTCTATATACATGTATAGAGCCATGACAGGTCCTCTTTATACTCCTTTATACATGTATGGAGCCATGACAGGTCCTCTTTATACTCCTTTATACATGTATAGAGCCATGACAGGTCCTCTTTATTCTTCTATATACATGTATAGAGCCATGACAGGTCCTCTTAATGCTTCTATATACATGTATAGAGCCATGACAGGTCCTCTTTATGTTTCTTTATACATGTATAGAGCCATGACAGGTCCTCTTTATGCTTCTATATACATGTATAGAGCCATGACAGGTCCTCTTTATTCTTCTATATACATGTATAGAGCCATGACAGGTCCTCTTTATGCTTCTATATACATGTATAGAGCCATGACAGGTCCTCTTTATGCTTCTATATACATGTATAGAGCCATGACAGGTCCTCTTTATTCTTCTATATACATGTATAGAGCCATGACAGGTCCTCTTTATACTTCTATATACATGTATGGAGCCATGACAGGTCCTCTTTATGTTTCTTTATACATGTATAGAGCCATGACAGGTCCTCTTTATGCTTCTATATACATGTATAGAGCCATGACAGGTCCTCTTTATGCTTCTATATACATGTATAGAGCCATGACAGGTCCTCTTTATTCTTCTATATACATGTATAGAGCCATGACAGGTCCTCTTTATTCTTCTATATACATGTATAGAGCCATGACAGGTCCTCTTTATACTTCTATATACATGTATGGAGCCATGACAGGTCCTCTTTATGTTTCTTTATACATGTATAGAGCCATGACAGGTCCTCTTTATGCTTCTATATACATGTATAGAGCCATGACAGGTCCTCTTTATACTTCTATATACATGTATGGAGCCATGACAGGTCCTCTTTATACTCCTATATACATGTATAGAGCCATGACAGGTCCTCTTTATACTTCTATATACATGTATGGAGCCATGACAGGTCCTCTTTATGTTTCTTTATACATGTATAGAGCCATGACAGGTCCTCTTTATGCTTCTATATACATGTATAGAGCCATGACAGGTCCTCTTTATACTTCTATATACATGTATGGAGCCATGACAGGTCCTCTTTATACTCCTATATACATGTATAGAGCCATGACAGGTCCTCTTTATACTTCTATATACATGTATGGAGCCATGACAGGTCCTCTTTATACTTCTTTAACCACTTCCATACCAGGCACTTACGCACCTTCCCGCCCAAGCCAATTTTCAGCTTTCAGCACTGTCGCAATTTGAATGACAATTGCGCGGTCATGCTACACTGCACCCAAACCAAATTGGCGTCCTTTTTTCGCCAAAAATAGAGCTTTCTTTTGGTGGTATTTGATCACCTCTGCGTTTTTTTTTTTTTGCGCAACAACTAAAAATAGAGCGAAGATTTTGAAAAAAAAATAAGGTTTTTATTTTTTTCTGTTAATTTTTGTGTAAATGAGTATGTTTTCTCTTTCAATTGCGGGCACTGATATGGTGGCACTGATGGGCACCGATGAGGTGGCACTGATGGGCACCGATGAGGTAGTTCTGATGGGCACCGATTAGGTAGCACTGATGGGCACTGATAGGCGGCGCTGGTATGGGGCACTGATGGGCACTCATGGGCGGCACTGATGGGCACTCATGGGCGGCACTGATGGGCACTCATAGGCGGCACAGGTGGGCACTCATAGGCGGCACAGGTGGGCACTCATAGGCGGCACAGGTGGGCACAGGTGGGCACTCATAGGCGGCACAGGTGGGCACTGATAGGCGGCACAGGTGGGCACTGATAGGTGGCACAGGTGGGCACTGGTAGGTGGGCACTGGGCATGGATTGGCACTGTGGGGTGGCACTGACAGACACTAGGGTGGCACTGATGATCACTGAGGGGTGGCACTGATGGATCAATGTTGCCAATCAGTGCCCATGTGTGGGCACTGATTGGCATCATTTTTTTTTTTTACTGCCCCCCTTTTTTTTTTTTTTGCTGACTTTTTTTTTTTTTGTCATTTTTTTTTTTTTTGCCCCTTTTTTTGGTATTTTTTTATTTCCCTGGTGGTCTAGTGTGGCGATCCGAGGGGGGGCTGCGCTGATAAACAATCAGCGCGAACCCCCCCTGTCAGGAGAGCCGCTGATCGGCTCTCCTCTACTCGCGTCTGTCAGACGCGAGTGAGGAAGAGCCGTCGGCGGCTCTTCCTGTTTACATCGTGATCAGCCCCCTTTAGTTATCATGTATGTGGGGGTCTTTTGGTGGGTGTAATTATTTGGGGAGGGGGGGCAGCATTTTATTCTTGGTCCCAGGCAGCAAATTGTCTCGGGCGGCCCTGGTGTTATGTATTGTGTTGTGTGTTCTGTTTGTTGTGTGTTATGTGTTGTGTGTTCTGTTTGTTGTGTGTTATGTATTGTGTTGTGTGTTCTGTGTTTGCTGTGTGTTATGTATTGTGTTGTGTGTTCTGTGTTTGCTGTGTGTTATGTATTGTGTTGTGTGTTCTGTGTTTGCTGTGTGTTATGTATTGTGTTGTGTGTTCTGTGTTTGCTGTGTGTTATGTATTGTGTTGTGTGTTCTGTGTTTGCTGTGTGTTATGTGTTGTGTGTTCTGTTTGCTGTGTGTTATGTATTGTGTTGTGTGTTCTGTGTTTGCTGTGTGTTATGTATTGTGTTGTGTGTTCTGTGTTTGCTGTGTGTTATGTATTGTGTTGTGTGTTCTGTGTTTGCTGTGTATTATGTATTGTGTTGTGTGTTCTGTGTTTGCTGTGTGTTATGTATTGTGTTGTGTGTTCTGTGTTTGCTGTGTGTTATGTATTGTGTTGTGTGTTCTGTGTTTGCTGTGTGTTATGTATTGTGTTGTGTGTTCTGTGTTTGCTGTGTGTTATGTATTGTGTTGTGTGTTCTGTTTGCTGTGTGTTATGTATTGTGTTGTGTGTTCTGTTTGCTGTGTGTTATGTATTGTGTTGTGTGTTCTGTTTGCTGTGTGTTATGTATTGTGTTGTGTGTTCTGTTTGCTGTGTGTTATGTATTGTGTTGAGTGTTCTGTTTGCTGTGTGTTATGTATTGTGTTGTGTGTTCTGTTTGCTGTGTGTTATGTATTGTGTTGTGTGTTCTGTTTGCTGTGTGTTATGTATTGTGTTGTGTGTTCTGTTTGCTGTGTGTTATGTATTGTGTTGAGTGTTCTGTTTGCTGTGTGTTATGTATTGTGTTGTGTGTTCTGTGTTTGCTGTGTGTTATGTATTGTGTTGTGTGTTCTGTGTTTGCTGTGTGATGTGTTGAGTGTTTTGCACTTTGTGTTGTGTTTGTGTTTTATATTGTATGTGTGTTATGTGTTTTATGTGTTTTATAAGTCATGTGTCTCTTTGTCGGTGTAACACACACAATTCTCTGAGATGAAACACAGATAATATATAGAAGAAATATCTCGGTACTTACACAGGACGGTGATGATGGTGATGAAGGCGGCAGACATGGTGGCGTGTCCGGCAAGCTTTGAGCTTCTGTCGGTAAAGCAGAAGTTGTGACTCTTCTAACTTCCTGAGTTTTATTCATAAGAAAATGTCAACACAAGACACATGAGGACACAAGAGTAACCTGTGGGCGGGCCGCAGACACATGAGAGAGTCACCCACCTTCTCCTCCGGGGGCCCAACTGAATCCGGGCAGACTAAGGCAGGCCATAGATGGTACAATTTTCTTTCCTGCAACCACTGATATTTTACACACTTCTATCTGGCTGTTACTAGGCAGATTCCGTAATCTACCTAGTTCCTGGACTTCCTGGGTTCAACTTCCTGTCCTGAGACCCCATTGCCTCCTGGGAAATGATGACACTGATTTCCCAGGAGTCTCTGGGCATTACTGTGCCTAAAAATCTCCCAGCATGCACCTCTCCCTGAAGACCAGGAAGGAAAAGGAACTGGGCTTCACATGCCCACACATATGATGGATACGCCCACACATATGATGGATACGCCCACACATATGATAGATACGCCCACACATACAATGGATACGCCCACACATATGATGGATACGCCCACACATATGATGGATACGCCCAGACATATGATGGATACTCCCACACATATGATGGATACGCCCACACATATGATGGATACGCCCAGACATATGATGGATACTCCCACACATATGATGGATACGCCCACACATATGATAGATACGCCCACACATACGATGGATACGCCCACACATATGATGGATACGCCCACACATATGATGGATACGCCCAGACATATGATGGATACTCCCACACATATGATGGATACGCCCACACATATGATGGATACGCCCACACATATGATGGATACGCCCACACATATGATGGATACTCCCACACATATGATGGATACGCCCACACATATGATGGATACTCCCACACATATGATGAATACGCCCACACATATGATGGATACGCCCACACATATGAAGGATACGCCCACACATATGATGGATACGCCCACACATATGAAGGATACGCCCACACATATGATGGATACGCCCACACATATGATGGATACGCCCACACATATGATGGATACGCCCACACATATGATAGATACGCCCACACATATGATGGATACGCCCACACATATGATGGATACGACCACACATATGATGGATACGCCCACACATATGAAGGATACGCCCACACATATGATGGATACGCCCACACATATGATGGATACGCCCACACATATGAAGGATACGCCCACAGATATGATGGATACGCCCAGACATATGATGGATACTCCCACACATATGATGGATACGCCCACACATATGATAGATACGCCCACACATACGATGGATACGCCCACACATATGATGGATACGCCCACACATATGATGGATACGCCCAGACATATGATGGATACTCCCACACATATGATGGATACGCCCACACATATGATGGATACGCCCACACATATGATGGATACGCCCACACATATGATGGATACTCCCACACATATGATGGATACGCCCACACATATGATGGATACTCCCACACATATGATGAATACGCCCACACATATGATGGATACGCCCACACATATGAAGGATACGCCCACACATATGATGGATACGCCCACACATATGAAGGATACGCCCACACATATGATGGATACGCCCACACATATGATGGATACGCCCACACATATGATGGATACGCCCACACATATGATAGATACGCCCACACATATGATGGATACGCCCACACATATGATGGATACGACCACACATATGATGGATACGCCCACACATATGAAGGATACGCCCACACATATGATGGATACGCCCACACATATGATGGATACGCCCACACATATGAAGGATACGCCCACAGATATGATGGATACGCCCACACATATGATAGATACACCCACACATATGATGGATACGCCCACACATATGATGGATACGCCCACACATATGATGGATACGCCCACACATATGATGGATACGCCCACACATATGATGGATACACCCACACATATGATGGATACGCCCACACATATGATGGGTACGCCCACACATATGATGGATACGCCCACACATATGATGGATACGCCCACACATATGATGGATACGCCCACACATATGATGGATACGCCCACACATATGATGGATACGCCCACACATATGATGGGTACGCCCACACATATGATGGATACGCCCACACATATGATGGATACGCCCACACATATGATGGATACGCCCACAACATGAGCTGGAGGATAGAAGGCTATAAGAGTTTGCAATGATTTCTGGAACGATTGGGGGGCTATTAATATGTTTTAGGGACTATTTCATGTGATTCATTTTAGCTTGCAAAAAAAAAAATATTCCGGAACCCCGCTCTAACCACTTACTAAGTCCCGGACCATTATGCAGGTAAAGGACACGGCCACTTTTTGTGATTCGGCACTGCGTCGCTTTAACTGACATTTGCGTGGTCGTGCGACGTGGCTCACAAATAAAATTGGCGTCCTTTATTTCCCACAAATAGAGATTTCTTTTGGTGGTATTTGATCACCTCTGCGGTTTTTATTTTTTTGCGCTATAAACAAAAATAGAGCGACTATTTTGAAAAATGCAATATTTTTTTACTTTTTGCTTATAATAAATATCCCTCAAAAATATATAAAAAAAAACATATTTTTTCCTCAGTTTAGGGCCGATACGTATTCTTCTACCTATTTTGCGTACAAAAATCGCAATAAGCGTTTATTGATTGGTTTGCGCAAAAGTTATAGCGTCTACAAAATAGGGGGATAGTTTTATGGCATTTTTATTAATAAATTTTTTTTCACTATTAATGACGACGATCAGCGATTTTTTTCCGTGACTGCGACATTATCGGACAATTTTAACACATTTTTGGGACCATTGTCCTTTTCATAGCGAAAAGTGCTATAAAAATGCACTGATTACTGTGAAAATGACACTGGCAGTGAAGGGGTTAACCACTAGGGGGGCGCTAAGGGGTTAAGAGTGCCCTAGGAGAATGATTCTTACAGGTGGGGGGGCGGGGCTGGACATGTGACGTCACTGATCATCGTTCCCTATATCTGGGAACAGACGATCAGTGACAGGCCACAGAGAAGAACGGGGAAGCTGTGTTTACGCTCATCTCTCCCCGTTCTTCAGCTCCTGTGACCGATTGCAGGACACCGGCGGCAAATTGGTCCGTGGGTCCCGTGGGGGTGGTCACAGAGCTTCGGACCAAGTCGCGAGCGCGCCGCCGGCGGGATGCTCACCACCCATGGCTGGGTCCTTAAAGGGGACGTACATGTATGCCCTTGTGCCCAGCCGTGCCATTCTGTCGTGGTAACTAGGGTTGTCCCAATACCACTTTTTTAGGACCAAGTACAAGTACCGATACTTTTTTTCAAGTAGTCGCCGATACCGAATACCGATACTGTCCCCAAATGCAGCCATGTCCCCCACATATGCAGCCATGTCCCCCCACATATGCAGCCATGTCCCCCACATATGCAGCCATGTCCCCCCACATATGCAGCCATGTCCCCCACATATGCAGCCATGTCCCCCACAAATGCAGCCATGTCCCCCACAAATGCAGCCATGTCCCCAACAAATGCAGCCATGTCCCCAACATATGCAGCCATGTCCCCCACATATGCAGCCATGTCCCCCTCAAATGCAGCCATGTCCCCCCACATATGCAGCCATGTCCCTCCAGCCATGTCCCCCTCATATGCAGCCATGTCCCTCCAGCCATGTCCCCCACATATGCAGCCATGTCCCTCCAGCCATGTCCCTTCAGCCATGTCCCTCCAGCCATGTCCCTCCAGCCATGTCCCTTCAGCCATGTCCCTTCAGCCATGTCCCTCCAGCCATGTCCCTCCAGCCATGTCCCTCCAGCCATGTCCCTTCAGCCATGTCCCTCCAGCCATGTCCCTTCAGCCATTTCCCTCCAGCCATTTCCCTCCAGCCATGTCCCTCCAGCCATGTCCCTTCAGCCATGTCCCTCCAGCCATGTCCCTTCACCCATGTCCCTCCAGCCATGTCCCTTCAGCCATGTCCCTCCAGCCATGTCCCTTCAGCCATGTCCCTTCAGCCATGTCCCTCCAGCCATGTCCCTCCAGCCATGTCCCTCCAGCCATGTCCCTCCAGCCATGTCCCTCCAGCCATGTCTGGTATCGGTATCGGGACAACCCTAGTGGTAACTATAAAAATTGCTCTTTCATTCAACCAAGATAATTTTCCACCTCCGTATTACATTTCCCCTAAATCGTATCGGCAGCTTCTTGGAAGTTCCTCCTCTTCTCTACCACTTGTTGTGGAAGTAGATGAAGCCCAGAGCGACAAATCCTGAGATCACCAGTCGTATTATATTCTGTACCGTATAATCTGAGTTAATTAGAGGATATATAGTTACAGCGGAACCTCAGATTGCAAGTAACGCGGTTAACGAGCGTTTCGCACTGTATTTAAAAAAATCGTAACTCGGTTTGCGAGAGTGACGTCTCACAACACGAGCACAATTCAGGCAAAAGCGGTGTGCAGTACCGCTTTTAGCCTGAGGTGGGGGGGCGGCGCTGAGCAGAGCCGTTTGCAAATGCACGCAAAGGCCCGAGGACAGCACGGCTGACCTCAGCAAATCCCGGGTAGGAAGTCTTTCCGAGGTTTGCCGAGGGCAGCCGAAGTGTCTTCAGGCCTTTTCCAAAGCTCTCCGGCGCCCCCGCCTCTGGCCGCATGCGGTATTGCATGACATTGAAGTCAATGCAGAACTAATTATTTTTGTTTCCATTGACTTCCATGGGGAAACTCGCTTTGATATGCGAGTACTTTGGATTACGAGCATTCTCCTCTCCTAATCCGAGGTTCCACTGTACAATCAATAATCCTTGTGACAGACTCACCAGGGACAAAGCATGACTGAGGAATGATATCTTGGACTACCTGAGCCAGGATATCTGTAAAGAACTATTTTGATTCTGAACTCAATGGGTTAATTGTAAGAGTGACTCCTTCATACTAATAGATGCTAATGTCCTCGCCTCCAGCCATCTCTCTGTTCTCTGTGCTAATTGGCCCTGCTATTGTGTGAAGATGTCCTGTGTTTACATTTATGATAATGTGTATTGTATAGCAGGTGAGCGAGGAGACGTAACGTAAAAGAGCCATTTAAAGTTTCTGTAAACCCCAACCAATGAGCTTCTTTTATTTGTTGCATTTCATTCACAGTAACAGATAAAAAAAAATAAAGAGTACAATATAATTGTATTTGATAAATAAATAAATACATTTATTTATTTATTTTGTATGTTGTGTTTTTTGTTTTGTTTTTTCTTTTTTTTCTCTTTTTTTTTTCCTTTTTGGGGAGGGGAGGAGGGTGGGATATAAAATGTTAAAAGAGGTAGACAGAAATTAAAGATAAGGATAATCAATAGCAAGAGAAACATAACTTGTCCCTTTTTTTCTGTAGTAGGACAGATAGAAGAACATATAGATAGCTAAACATAGACTTAAATAATGTAGTAGGATAAGAAAGCTACTATGTTTAGAGATATAATGGAATATATAATTGTATTGATAGATGTATCTTGTCCTTGAAAAACACATAAATAAAGAATATTTAAAAAAAAAACAATATATTGTATTTATACCTTATGTGTTTTATATTTTTGTATATAACAATAAAATATGTAAAAAACATAATTTTTTTGTACATTTAAATGTATTTTTATGGTACTATTTGTACTCTTTTTTTTTTTTTTTTTTACTGTGAATAAAACTTTAAATGACTCTTTTACTTTTTTTTTGTTTGTTTGTTTTTTTATTAAGAAAAAAATAGAAGTAAATAAAAGAAGCTAATTGTTTGGGGGTTTACATAGACTTTAAATAGCTCTTGGCTTTTTGTATGTATTTTTTTTTTACTTTTTTGTTTTTGTTTTTTTTTAGTAAGAAAAAATAGGTACAAAAATATTAACATGAAATATAAAAAAAAAAATAAGGTACAAAAAATATTATTCCTTGTTCTCTACAAATTTATTTTTTGAGTCATTTTATATACAGTATAAAAATACATGAAAAAATATAGAAATAACGTACTAAAGAATATTTTTGTATGTGTACCTTACGTATTTTATCTTTTTGTATGTAACAATAGAATATGTAAAAAACATAATTTTTTTTTGTACATTTAAGTTTATTTTTATGGTACTATTTGTACTCTTTTTTTTTTTTTTTACTGTGAATAAAACTTTAAATGACTCTCTTATTTTTTTTGTTTGTTTGTTTTTTTATTAAGAAAAAAATAGAAGTAAATAAAAGAAGCTAATTGTTTGGGGGTTTACATAGACTTTAAATAGCTCTTGGATTTTTGTATGTATTTTTTTTTTACTTTTTTGTTTTTGTTTTTTTTTAGTAAGAAAAAATAGGTACAAAAATATTAACATGAAATATAAAAAAAATAAGGTACAAAAATTATTCCTTGTTCTCTACAAATTTATTTTTTGAGTCATTTTATATACAGTATAACAATACATGAAAAAATATAGAAATAACGTACAAAAGAATATATTTGTATGTGTACCTTACGTATTTTATCTTTTTGTATGTAACAATAGAATATGTAAAAAACATAATTTTTTTTGTACATTTAAATGTATTTTTATGGTACTATTTGTACTCTTTTTTTTTGTTGTTTTTTTTTTTTTTTACTGTGAATAAAACTTTAAATGACTCTTATTTTTTTGTTTGTTTGTTTTTTTATTAAGAAAAAAATAGAAGTAAATAAAATAAGCTAATTGTTTGGGGGTTTACATAGACTTTAAATAGCTCTTGGCTTTTTGTATGTATTTTTTTTTACGTTTTTGTTTTTTTTTTAGTAAGAAAAAATAGGTACAAAAATATTAACATGAAATATAAAAAAAAAATAAGGTACAAAAAATATTTTTCCTTATTCTCCACAAATTTATTTTTTGAGTCATTTTATATACAGTATAAAAATACATGAAAAAATATAGAAATAAAGTACAAAAGAATATATTTGTATGTGTACCTTACGTATTTTATCTTTTTGTATATAACAATAGAATATGTAAAAAACATTTTTTTTTTGTACATTTAAATGTTTTTTTATGGTACTATTTGTACTCTTTTTTATTTTTTTATTATTATTCTTTTTTTTTTTTACAGTGAAAAAAATGCAACTATAATAAAAGGTCATAAGTGACGAAGTGTGAAAATATCGGTGATACGATCTTCATTTCTACATCGGAGCGTCTCTGTATTTCCTTCCTCATACACTCTCCTGATGGTGGGAGATCGGAGTGACCACTTCTGTATTCCCCGGAACTCAGGAAATTGTGAGCTGTGTGACCTCCATAGAGATCTCTCTGCCTTGTTACCGTATTATATTGTTATAGAATATCTGAAGCATATTATAAAAAAAAAATGAAAATATAAAAAAAAGTTCTTTCATTCAACCAAGACACGTTTTCCATCTTCATAATAAATTTCCCCGATATCGGCAACTTCTTGGACGTTCCTCCTCTTCTCTACCACTTGTTGTGGAAGTAGATGAAGCCCAGAGCGCCAGCCAATACAAATCCAGAGATCACCAGTCGTGTTATATTCAGTACCGGGTAATCTGAGGAGATAATTAGATGACACAGAGTCAAAATATAACATGAACCTTGTATAGAAATGTTAATTTTTTTTTTTACGTTGACTTACTAATGGAAACAAGTCTGATGACCTTGTAGAGTCAATCCTCACTTTGAAAAGTAATATTCTCTTAGATCGGGGGTCTCCAAACTTTCTAAACAAAGGGCTGGATTACTGTCCTCCAGACTTTAGGGGGCCGGAATGTGGCCATCAGGAGTACAAAATCCCCTATCATTGTTGTCATTGGGAGGAATTCTGCCCCATCATTGGTGTCATTGGGAGGAATTCTGCCCCATCATTGGGAGGAATTCTGCCCCATCATTGGGAGGAATTCAGCCCCATCATTGGGAGGAATTCAGCCCCATCATTGGTGTCACTGGGAGGAATTCTGCCCCATCATTGGGAGGAATTCTGCCCCATCATTGGGAGGAATGCTGCCCCATCATTGGGAGGAATTCTGCCCCATCATTGGGAGGAATTCTGCCCCATCATTGGGAGGAATTCTGCCCCATCATTGGGAGGAATTCTGCCCCATCATTGGGAGGAATTCTGCCCCATCATTGGGAGGAATTCTGCCCCATCATTGGGAAGAATTCTGCCCCATCATTGGGAGGAATTCTGCCCCATCATTGTTGTCATTGGGAGGAATTCTGCCCCATCATTGGGAGGAATTCTGCCCCATCATTGGTGTCATTGGGAGGAATTCTGCCCCATCATTGGGAGGAATTCTGCCCCATCATTGGGAGGAATTCAGCCCCATCATTGGGAGGAATTCAGCCCCATCATTGGTGTCACTGGGAGGAATTCTGCCCCATCATTGGGAGGAATTCTGCCCCATCATTGGGAGGAATGCTGCCCCATCATTGGGAGGAATTCTGCCCCATCATTGGGAGGAATTCTGCCCCATCATTGGGAGGAATTCTGCCCCATCATTGGGAGGAATTCTGCCCCATCATTGGGAGGAATTCTGCCCCATCATTGGGAGGAATTCTGCCCCATCATTGGGAAGAATTCTGCCCCATCATTGGGAGGAATTCTGCCCCATCATTGTTGTCATTGGGAGGAATTCTGCCCCATCATTGGAGGAATTCTGCCCCATCATTGGTGTCATTGGGAGGAATTCTGCCCCATCATTGGGAGGAATTCTGCCCCATCATTGGGAGGAATTCAGCCCCATCATTGGGAGGAATTCAGCCCCATCATTGGTGTCACTGGGAGGAATTCTGCCCCATCATTGGGAGGAATTCTGCCCCATCATTGGGAGGAATGCTGCCCCATCATTGGGAGGAATTCTGCCCCATCATTGGGAGGAATGCTGCCCCATCATTGGGAGGAATTCTGCCCCATCATTGGGAGGAATTCTGCCCCATCATTGGGAGGAATTCTGCCCCATCATTGGGAGGAATTCTTCCCCATCATTGTTGTCATTGGGAGGAATTCTGCCCCATCATTGGGAGGAATTCTGCCCCATCATTGTTGTCATTGGGAGGAATTCTGCCCCATCATTGGGAGGAATTCTGCCCCATCATTGGTGTCATTGGGAGGAATTCTGCCCCATCATTGGGAGGAATTCTGCCCCATCATTGGTGTCATTGGGAGGAATTCTGCCCCATCATTGGGAGGAATTCTGCCCCATCATTGGTGTCATTGGGAGGAATTCTGCCCCATCATTGGTGTCATTGGGAGGAATTCTGCCCCATCATTGGGAGGAATTCTGCCCTATCATTGGGAGGAATGCTGCTCCATCATTGGGAGGAATTCTGCCCCATCATTGGGAGGAATTCTGCCCCATCATTGGGAGGAATTCTGCCCCATCATTGTTGTCATTGAGAGTAATTCTGCCCCATCATTGGTGTCATTGGGAGGAATTCTGCCCCATCATCGGTGTCATTGGGAGGAATTCTGCCCCATCATTAGGAGGAATTCTGCCCTATCATTGGGAGGAATGCTGCTCCATCATTGGGAGGAATTCTGCCCCATCATTAGGAGGAATTCTGCCCTATCATTGGGAGGAATTCTGCCCCATCATTGGGAGGAATTCTGCCCCATCATTGGGAGGAATTCTGCCCCATCATTGGGAGGAATTCTGCCCCATCATTGGGAGGAATTCTGCCCCATCATTGGGAGGAATTCTGCCCCATCATTGGGAGGAATTCTGCCCCATCATTGGGAGGAATTCTGCCCCATCATTGGGAGGAATTCTGCCCCATCATTGGGAGGAATTCTGCCCCATCATTGGGAGGAATTCTGCCCCATCATTAGGAGGAATTCTGCCCCATCATTGGGAGGAATTCTGCCCCATCATTGGTGTCATTGGGAGGAATTCTGACCCATAATTGGGAGTAATTCTGCCCCATCATTGGTGTCATTGGGAGGAATTCTGCCCTATCATTGGGAAGAATTCTGCCCTATTATTGGGAGGAATGCTGACCCATCATTGGAAGGAATTCGGCCCCATCATTGGTGTCATTGGGAGGAATTCGGCCCTATCATTGGGAAGAATTCTGCCCCATCATTGCGAGAAATTCTGCCCCATCATTGGTGTCATTGGGAGAAAATCTACCCCATCATTGGTGTTATTGTGAGGAATTCTGCCCCATCATTGGTGTCATTGGGAGGAATTCTGCCCCATCATTGGTGTCATTGTAAGTAATTTTGCCCCATCATTGGGGTCATTGGGGAGAATTATGCCCCATCATTGGTGCCAATGAATAAAAAGCACCCCAAGGGCTGGATAAAATCAAACAAAGGGCCACATCTGGCCCCCGGGCCGCAGTTTGGAGACCACTGCCTTAGATTAGTGAATAAGGTGAAGGTGTGATTACCTACCATCTTTAAGAAAGACATCCCCCATCCCCTCCTTCTACCCATCATCAACCATTCAGCTTTTATTTAATGAATAATTATGCCTTACAAAGGTTTTTCATACTCACCACCTCTGCCATTCACATGGTCTTTACCAAGGCCACTTCTCGGAGTGATAATCAATGGGTCCAGACAGTGGCATCACTAGGGTTGGTGCCACCCGGGGGGGTGAAACATGGTGTTTTCCCCCCTCTGTCAAGTATAGTCCCCTCTTACTACAGACTTGGCTTTCCACTAAGCACAGCCCCCCTTACATGAAGTACAGACCCCCTCCCTCAGTCCAGAATCCCCTTCTTTAAGTACAGAACCCCCTCCCCCAGTGCAGAACCCCTTAGTACAGACGCCCCTCCCCCAGTCCAGACCCCCCTCAGTACAGACCCCCTCCCCCAGTCCAAACCCCCTCTACACTAAGCACAGCCCTCAATTACACAAAGCACAGACCCCCTTCCCTCAGTCCAGAACCCCCTTCGTTAAGTACAGAACCCTCTCCCCCAGTCCAGACTCCTCTTAGTACAGACCCCCTCCCCCAGTCCAAACTCCCTTTACACTAAGCACAGCACCCCCCCTTACACGAAGTACAGACCCCCCTCCCTCAGTCCAGAACCCCTTCATTAAGTAAAGACCCCCCTCCCCCAGTCAAGACACCCTATCAGTCCAGACCCCCCCTCCCCCAGTCCAGACACCCTCTACACTAAGCACAGCCCCCCTTACACGAAGCACAGATGCCCCTCCCTCAGTCCAGAACCCCCTTTGTTAATTACAGAACCCCCTCCCCCAGTCCAGACCCCCCTCAGTACAGGACCCCTCCCCCAGTCCAAACCCCCTCTACACTAAGCAAAGCCCCCCTTACATGAAGCACAGATGCCCCTACCTCAGTCCAGAACCCCCTTTGTTAATTACAGAACCCCCTCCCCCAGTCCAGACCCCTCATCATTACAGACCCCCTCCCCCAGTCCAGACCCCTCTACACTAAGCACAGCCCCCCCTTTACACGAAGTACAGACCCCCTCCCTCAGTCCAGAACCCCTTCATTATGTAAAGACCCCCTTCCCCCAGTCAAGACACCCTATCAGTACAGACCCCCCCTCCCCCAGTCCAGACACCCTCTACACTAAGCACAGCCCCCCTTACACGAAGCACAGATGCCCCTCCCTCAGTCCAGAACCCCCTTTGTTAATTACAGAACCCCCTCCCCCAGTCCAGACCCCCTCAGTACAGACCCCCCTCCCCCAGTCCAGACCCCCTCTACACTAAGCACAGCCCCCCCATGCACACAGTACAGACTACCCCCCACAGTCCAGAACCTCCTTCTTTAGGTGCAGACCCCCCTCCCCTAGTCCAGGCCCCCCCACTAAGTACAGACCCCCTCCCTCAGACCTCAGCTCACCATGCACAGCAGTGCCCCTCCTCCAGTCTGTGTACATGTACAGCGGGACAGGGGCAACTCAGACAGCTAGCGAGTCAACAAGAGATGCGGATGCTGGTGCAGTGTTAAGCGGCATCCCTGCTGATGGGTGTCACCCCTTTGGTAAGTTTCAACCAGGTGCGGTCCGGACATGGACACCCAAAGACAGACCTTCCTCCTCTATAGGGAAGACAATAGACTTTTTATCCAGTTTTTGGTGAAATGGCTCCTTTCAACTGTCCGGGTCTCCTCTTGTGGCAAAAAACTGTCCCCCTAGGAGCTGGAAACATTACATTAGTAAGGGTCTCCAAACTTCCTAAACAAAGGGCCAGTTTACTGTCCTTCAGGCTGAAGGGGGGCTGGACTGTTGCCTTTGGAAACAGAAGAGGTCAGTGGTAATAAACAATGCCCCATCTTTGGCGTCAATGGGAGGAATTGTGCCCCATCATTGGTGTAATTGTGCCCTATGATTGGTGTCATTGTGCCCCCATTGTTGGTGTCATTGGAAGGAATTGTGCCCTCCTTGCTGCTTTGGGCCCCATTGTTGGTGTCATTGGGAGGAATTGTTCTCCATTTTTGGTGTAATTGGGATTAATTCTGCCCCGTCCTCGGCATGGGTGTCCGCTGAAATTTTTTCAGGGGGGGTGCTTCTGTAGCGGCGATACACATTTAACCCTTTCTTCAAATGCTAACAGGGGTTAAAATCAGCCCGCTATCGGAGGAATAGCGCAGCTAAAACGATGGTAGAGCGGCACTTTTTAGCGGCACTTTTTAGCGGCGCTTTACCGATAACGCGGCCAGCTGGCAGTGTGAAATAGCTCTTGAGATAATTCAGCTTCACTCCATGCCCATATAAATATAGTCTAGAGAATGTACAGACCCCACTTCAGCACAGACCCCCCATTCTGCACAGATCCCCTCCATTCAACACAGACCCCTCCTTCAGCACAGATGGACCTTCCCTCCCCCCATCCCATTAAGTACCTCAGATAAGCATGGCCGGGTCACAGCAGGTTCCCTTCCCCTGTGTACACATAAACACTGGAGGGGGAGGGGGCTTCACTCTGCTCGCTGTGCCTGTGTGACATCCGGCCCGGGACCGTTCAGACAGTCCGCGACCGCGAGACTCTTCAACACCTTCTCGATTTTTCCAGGGGGGTCAATTGCCCCCCCCCCCCCCTTGCCCTATGGAGCGGACCCCCATGGTCCTTGGCATCATTGGGAGAAATTCTGCCCCTCCATAGGTGTCAGGGGTGGGGGGGGGGTAATGCCCCATTGTTGGTATCAGTAGATGAAAATAGTGCCCTAAGGGCCAAAAAGCAAGCAGAGGGCCGCATATTCCCCCCCAGGCCACAGTTTTGAGACCACTGCGTTAGAGTCTGAGAAAATGAGGAACACTAACCCCAACCCTTCATACACATGGACAAAAAAATCATACACAAAATTGCAATTCATTTTCGTTTTTGACAATATGGGCCAGATTCATCAGTGATACTCCAGCCTAACTCTCACTTTGAGCCGGCGTTTCTGTTTTCTGTAGTCAACAAGAAACAAGAACCAAGAAACGCCGGGTTGGAGTTCCTATACGAGCGGCGTAATTGTATTTCGCCGTCGTATCGGAACTGCAATATTTAAAATGGCGCTCGGGGCGTTCCCGCTGATTAACGCCGAGAATATGTTAATCAGCGAGAATCGTCAATTCACGATCGTATTCGGGCCCGACGCAGTGACTTTCCGATGTTTCCGTAAGCGATACGCGGCGCAAAGAAAAACATGACCCCTAGGTGGAGTATCCTATGTTAAGTATGGCCGTCGTCATCGCGTCGAAATTAAAAATGTTCACGGCGTTTGCGTAAAACGTCCGTGAATGGGGATTGACGTCATTGACGTTCCCTGACAGAATTTGGAGCATGCGCACTGACAGTCGACGCATGCGCAGTACGTTCGCCGCGGGATCGCGCCTAGATTAAATAATACACGCCCCCTACCCGCCCAATTTGAATAACGCCGGCTCATTTTCGCAACGCCGCCGCAACTTTAGGAGCAAGTGCTATGTGAATAACAGTACTTGCTCCTAAAGTCTCGGCGGAGTAACGTAAATGAGAAACGTTACTCCAGAATAAAGATCCGCTCACCTACCTGAATCTGGCCCATAATGTACATGACTGTATAGAGGTAATGTGTGATTGGACAATGTCATCTGCTCACCATGTATCTGTGTTATCTGGATATGGAACTCGTCACTCATCTTCCTCACAGTGTCAGACGTCGTCCTCACTTCACAGGTATATTTCCCAGAATCCTCCAGCTGAGATGACGGCACTCTGTATGTATTGGATATACCAAATTCCCGCACAGTCCGTCCATCTTTGTAGAAAGCAAAGTGCAGCTCTGTGCCGCCTCTGAGCGGATCCAGTCTGGTGTCACATCTCACCGTCATCTCACCTCCTTCTATTACCCTGGACGGGGTCACTTTTATTTCTGGAGGAGAGAAGATCTCTGGAAGAGGAAAGGATGACAAGGGGGAGCCTGAGAATCCATCCAGGGACTATCAGCCAGAGAACTGTGTACTTATTTTTTGAGTATTCCATCTAATCCTATTTCCCTAGCTCTACGATAAGGCTTTATATGGTCTGTCTTTGTCAAAATCCAAGTACCGTATATACTCGAATATAAGCCGAGGCACCTAATTTTACCACAAAAAACCCGGGAAAATGTATTGACTCGAGTATAAGCCTAGGGTGTCCATGTGCCCATGCCTCACTATGCCCATGCCTCACTGTGTCCATGCCTCACTGTGTCCATGCCTCACTGTGTCCATGCCTCACTGTGTCCATGCCTCACTATGCCCATGCCTCACTGTGTCCATGCCTCACTGTGTCCATGCCTCACTGTGTCCATGCCTCACTGTGTCCATGCCTCACTGTGTCCATGCCTCACTGTGTCCATGCCTCACTATGCCCATGCCTCACTGTGTCCATGCCTCACTTTGTCTCACTGTGTCCATGCCTCACTGTGCCCATGCCTCACTGTGTCCATGCCTCACTATGCCCATGCCTCACTTTGTCTCACTGTGTCCATGCCTCACTGTGTCCATGCCTCACTGTGCCCATGCCTCACTGTGTCCATGCCTCACTATGCCCATGCCTCAATTTGTCTCACTGTGCCCATGCCTCACTGTGCCCATGCCTCACTGTGTCCATGCCTCACTATGCCCATGCCTCAATTTGTCTCACTGTGCCCATGCCTCACTGTGCCCATGCCTCACTGTGTCCATGCCTCACTGTGTCCATGCCTCACTGTGCCCATGCCTCACTGTGTCCATGCCTCACTATGCCCATGCCTCAATTTGTCTCACTGTGCCCATGCCTCACTGTGCCCATGCCCCACTGTGTCCATGCCTCACTGTGCCCATGCCTCACTATGCTCATGCCTCACTTTGCCCATGCCTCACTGTGCCCATGCCTCACTATATCCATGACTAGACTGACGTTTAACATGGGAGTCTATGGAAGGGGTGCCTGGCTTTGAAAAATCGTTGCTCCCCAGCCGTAGTTCCCCCGGACAACAAACTTTGCACACTTGTAGAGGAGAAATGGGGCTACATGTGTGCCAAGTTCCGGGTCCAGGGACCTACGACCAGCCGGTACCGGGTTCCCAAAGTCACCGGAGAAATTACCGTTTAACATAGGAGTCTATGAAAGGGGTGCCCGACTTTGAAAAATCGTTTCCCCCCCGGCCGTAGGTCCCCCAGACAACAAACTTTGCACACTTGTGGAGGAAGAGTGGGGCTACATGTGTGCCATGTACAGGGGGGTTACATTAGGGAGAATACAGGGGGGTTACGTTAGGGGGATTGCACAGGGGGGTTACATTAAGGCGATTACAATAGGGGGATTGCACAGGGGGGTTACGTTCGGGAGAATACAGGGGGGTTACATTAGGGGGAATATAGGGGGGTTACATTAGGGAGAAGACAGGGGGGTTACGTTAGGGGGATTGCACAGAGAGGAAGGGGGAGAGGTAAATGGCCTTCTGGTGCCGTGGACCACAAGGAGGAAGTGGGAGTTGGGTGCCATTAAAAAAATGATTTGGCATGTCGGGGGGGGTCACCTTTCTTTTTTCTTTGGGTGGAACTTTGCTTTAAGGTGAAAAATATTGAGGTTTTACAATTCCTTTAAAGCGGAGGTCCACCTGAATTATTCTTTTTTTTTTTTTTTTAGAAGCCAGCAGCTGCAAATACTGCAACTGCTGACTTTTAATAAATGGACACTTACCTGTCCAGCGCGCCCGCAATTCCAGCATAGGAGGACAAGCCATCCTCGTTGAGGGAATTGGGCAGTGAAGCCTTGTGGCTTCACTGCCCGGTTTCCTACTGCACATGCCCGAGTATCGCGGTGCGCCGTCACTGGTCTCCGCTCTCTCCTGGGAACAGTGTGTTTCCCAGAATGCAGCGGTCATAGGTCCCAGAAGACAGCCTGCCCCATTCCACAGAAGACCATGCGAGGAGGAAGACTACCATGGAATAGGAAGTGGCAGATTAGGAAGATCTGCCTAGCAATCGCCATTTCTGGTAAGTAAAACATTTTTTTTTTAGGGTGGACCACCACTTTAATGCAGAGAATGCATTAAAAGAGAAGGACAGTCGAAGCTCTTTTTGGCTGTTCTTCTGTGGATAACCTTTTTTAGCAGACAGCGGGCTAAAATACGATGTCTGCTGACGTCACAGTGTCGGTCCAGGTTCGGGAAAGTTTGCGACAAGGGAGTCGGGATCTACCCACATGCCTTGACCGGCACCTGGCTCAGTCTCTCATCGAGTCACTGAGAGGCTGAGGCGACCACTCTCGCCCTCTCCACAGCCCAGCGCCCCAATGAGCAAGGGGGGGCAGAGCAGAGGGCGGTGACTGACAGTCAGTAAAATGTTGTCTCTGTTCCATGCAATCCACACAGATGCCTATATCGAGCTCTTTCCGCTACACAGTGTTGCCAACCGTCCGTATTTTTACGGACAGTTTTCGTAAAAACGGGCACTATTTCCCCCCGTTCGTAAATGTCCGTGGTTGCGGGAATGTGCCAGTAAAAAAAGCAGAGATCGGTTCGGCTTGGAGATTGGAGGCAGGGGGTGGTGGTGGCTGCGGTGGCACCGCAGAGAGGGATGGAGGCAGGTGGCAATGGAGGCAGGGGGAGATTGGAGGCAGGGGGAGATAGTAGCACTGCAGAGGGGGATGGTGGCACCGCAGGGAGTGGGGGATGGAGACAGGGGTTGTTGGTGGCACTGCATAGGGGGATGGAGGCAGGGGACGATGGAGGCAGGGGGTGTAAGTGGCAGGGGGTGTTAGTCGCAGGGGGTGATTGGAGGCAGGGGGTGTTGGTGGCACCGCAGAGAGTGGGGGATGGAGAAAGGGGTTGTTGGTGGCACCGCAGAGGGGGGCGGAGGCAGGCGGCAATGGAGGCAGGGGGAGATTGGAGGCAGGGGGAGATAGTGGCACTGCAGAGGGAGATGGTGGCACCACAGAGAGTGGGGGATGGAGACAGGGGTTGTTGGTGGCACTGCATAGGGGGATTGAGGCAGGGGACGATGGAGGCAGGGGGTGATTGGAGGCAGTGGGTGTAAGTGGCAGGGGGTGTTAGTCGCAGGGGGTGATTGGAGGCAGGGGGTGTTGGTGGCACCGCAGAGGGTGGGGGATGGAGAAAGGGGTTGTTGGTGGCACCGCAGAGGGGGGCGGAGGCAGCGGACGATGGAGGCAGGGGGAGATTGTGGCACTGCAGAGGGGAGGGTGAAGGCAGGGGGTTTTGGTGGCACCGCAGAGGGGGATGGTGGCATCGCAGAGGGTGGGGATGAAGAAAGGGGTTGTTGGTGGCACTGCCGAGGGGGGGGGGGGCGGAGGCAGGGGATGATTGAGGCAGGGGGTGATTGAAGGCAGGGGGAGATGGGGGAGATTGTGGAACAGCAGAGGGGGGTGAAGGCAGGGGGTGTTGGTGGCACCGTAGAGGGGGATGGTGGCATCACAGAGGGTGGGGATGGAGAAAGGGGTTGTTGGTGGCACTGCAGAGGGGGGGCGGAGGCAGGGGGTGATTGGAGGCAGGGGGTGATTGGAGGCAGGGGTTGATGGGGGAGATTGTGGCACCGCAGAGGGGGTGAAGGCAGGGGGTGTTGGTGGCAATGCAGAGGGGGATGGTGGCATCGCAGAGGGTGGGGCTGGAGAAAGAGGTTGTAGGTGGCACTGCAGAGGGGGGGCAGAGGCAGGGGACGATGGAGGCAGAGGGTAATTGGAGGCAGGGTGAGATGGGGGAGATTGTGGCACCGCAGAGGGGGGTGAAGGCAGGGGGTGTTGGTGGCACCGCAGAGGGGGGTGGTGGCATCGCAGAGGGTGGGGGTGGAGAAAGGGGATGTTGGTGGCACTGCAGAGGGGGGGGGGCGGAGGCAGGGGACGATGGAGGCAGGGGGTGATTGGAGGCAGGGGGAGATTGTGGCACCGCAGAGGGGGGTGAAGGCAGGGGGTGTTGGTGGCACCGCAGAGGGGGATGGTGGCATTGCAGAGGGTGAGGGTGGAGAAAGGGGACGATGGAGGCAGGGAGTGATTGGAGGCAGAGGGAGATGGGGGAGATTGTGGCGCCGCAGAGGGGGGTGAAGGCAGAGGGGGACGGTGGCACCGCAGAGGGTGGGGGTGGAGGGGGTTGTTGGTGGCACTGCAGAGGGGGGGTGGAGGCAGGGAACAATGAAGGCAGGGGGTGATTGGAGGCAGGGGGAGATTGTGGCACCGCAGAGGGGGGTGAAGTCAGGGGGTGTTGGTGGCAGAGGGGGATGGAGGCAGGGGGTGATGTGACTTAATAATTTGCCCTTATTATATCGAAAATAACAAAAATATGTTTTTTTCTACCTTAAATCACATTGCTATTTGCATGTTTGGAGCCTAAATACTGAAATTTGCACCTAAAAATGTAATTTAGTAACTTTCGTAAAATACCAGTAAAAACGTGGCTGTGGCAGTAAATTTTCGGGTGTCGTGCCAGTAAATTTGAATCTGGTAGGTTGGCAACACTGCCACTACATCCATCCCCAGATCCCCCAGATCCCCGTACCATCTCCAGGATGTGCTGTTTTATAGAGACTCACCTTTCACAGAGAGTGAGAATTCATCGGAGAACTCATGGTAATCAGATCTACCAGGAGATACTATTTGTTTAGTACATTTATAATGTCCGGTTGCGTTCAGATCCACTTTCTGAATTCGGAGCTCAGAGTTTTGGACTTGTGATTTTATCTCTTTATTATTCTTGAAGAATTTTGGTTGAACGCTACCATACACTTTTATATGATGACATCTCAGAGTCAGGGGGTCTCCTTCATAGATGGAGGATGGGGGTCTCTGCAGGATGACAAGATCTGAGAAAAGAAATAATATTATATTTACAGACCTCATATGATGGGATGATGGAGATGAGATGAGATCACTCACTGTTTGTAACATTTAGGAAGACGGGATCACTGATATCGCTGTCACCGGCCCGGCACTGGTAATCTCCTCTGTCCTCCACACTAGAAGATTTTCTGTGAAGGATCTGTTGCTCTCCTGGTATTGGTTGGTTATCTTTGTACCAGCGATAGGTCCGGGGCTCCTCTGGTACAGTAGACGGCACATCACATGTTAGAGTCACAGAGTCACCATATAGTACATTCCCCCAGTTGGGTGTGAAGGTCACCACAGGTTTGATGGCCCCTCCTATAGAAGAAAAGAGATCACACAGAACACATAGAGAGCACAGTGTGCAGTAATGACATATTAAGGATGAGAGAGATTCTGTTTGAAAAGCAAAAACATTCACTTTACAGTCCAGAAAGACAAAGAAATCCATTAACTTTCTATAAATAGAAGAAAAAGGAAAGTAAATTCTATAGGATGATAAATACCACCCTCACACATGTGGCAGCTAGTGCAAAAAAAAATTGGGGGGGGGGGGCTTAAACAAACTGAAAAAAAAATCATCAATTGCAGCCTCACTGTGCCCATCAAATGCACCCACTGTGCCCATCAAATGCAGCCACTGTTCCATCAAACACAACCACTGTGCCTATCAAACGCAGCTACTGTGCCCATTAAACGCAGCCACTGTGCCCATCAAATATTCCCATTGTGCAAATCAAATGCTGCCACTGTGCCCCATCAAATACTCCCATTGTGCAAATCAAATGCTGCCACTGTGCCCCATCAAATACTCCCACTGTGCCCCATCAAATGCTTTCCACTGTGCCCCATCAAATGCTTCCACTGTGCCCCATCAAATACGCCCACTGTGCCCCATCAAATGCTTCCACTGTGCCTATCAAATACTCCCATTGTGCAAATCAAATGCAGCCACTGTGCCCATCAAACGCAGCTACTGTGCCCATCAAACACAGCCACTGTGCCCATCAAATGCAGCTACTGTACCCATCAAATGCAGCCACTGTGCCCATCAAATGCAGCTACTGTACCCATCAAATGCAGCCACTGTACCCATCAAATGCAGCTACTGTGCCCATCAAACGCAGCCACTGTGCCCATCAAACGCAGCCACTGTGGCCATCAAACGCAGCCACTGTGGCCATCAAACGCAGCCACTGTGGCCATCAAACGCAGCTACTGTGCCCATCAATTGCCAACTCCTGGGGGGCCATCAAACGCAGCTACTGTACCCATCAAACACAGCCACTGTGCCATCAATTTCCGCCACTGTGCCCATCAAACGCAGCCACTGTACCCCTAAATTGCCACCACTGTGCCCATCAAGTGCTGCCACTGTGCCCATCAATTGCTGCTACTGTGCCCATCAAATGCTGCCAGTGTGCATTCCCCACTCGCCCGGCACTTATCCTGTCCCGGTGGGGCAGCGGGATGTGAAACAATGATAAAGTGCGCTAATTCAAGAAGCTATGTAGCAAAAATAAACAAATATGCATAAATGACTATCCCTAACATTAAAAAAATAAATAAATAATCAGTAATATGCGATAATATGCGATTATAAGTGAAAATAAACAGTTTATTTACACATCAATTACACACATTAATACAAATTGTACTTACTTATTAATTTTAATTATTATTTTATATGGTATATTCCCAATCCCAGCTTTCCACTTACCAGATTTTCCCGTCACGAGTGCTGTGAAAAGAAAACTCAAAATGTAAAATTTGCTGCATCTAATCGATCTTCTATATCATCTATATCTAGGGAGTCTTGTCTATGTAGACTGCTGAGCAAGGACCATAAAGACATGGATGAGCATGTTTGGTGTCCTGACCTCAACCCCATAGAACAAAAATCCCAATAAGCAAATACTGATTGGTTTGCGCAAAAGTTATAGGGCCAGATTCAGGTAGATGGGAGCATCTTTGCTCTGGAGTAACGCTTCTCATTTACGTTACTCTGCCGAAATTTTAGGAGCAAGTGCTGTTATTCAGGAAGCACTTGCTCCTAAAGTTGCGGCAGCGCATCGCAAATGAGCCGGCGGAATTCAAATTGGGCGGGTACGGGGCGTGTATTATTTAAACTAAGCGCGATCCCGCGGAGAACGTACTGCGGATGCGTCGAGTGTCAATGCATCCCAGTGCGCATGCTCCAAATTCTGTCAGTGAACGTCAATGACGTCACATCCCCATTCATGAACGTTTTTTTTTTTCCGACGCGATGACAACGGCTATACTTAACATAGGATACTCCACTAGGGGGCTGCTTTATCTTTACGTCGCGTATCGCTTACGGAAACGTCGGAAAGTCACTGCGTCGCGCCCGAAAACGATCGTGAATTTCCGATTCCCGCTGATTAACATATTTTTTCAGCGTTAATCAGCGGGAACGCCCCCGGCGCCATTTTTAAATTAAATTTGTGATGCGATGGCGAAATTCAATTGCGAAATTCAATTGCGCTGATCGCATCGGAACACCAACCCGGCGTTTCTTGTTTTCTGGTTACAGAAAACAGAAACGCCGGCTTAAAAGTGACAGTTAGGCTGGAGTATCACAGATACTCCAGCCTAACTCTACCTGAATCTGGCCCATAGGGCCAGATTCAGGTAGATGGGAGCATCTTTTCTCCGGAGTAACGCTTCTCATTTGCGTTACGCTGCAGAAATTTTAGGAGCAAGTGCTGTCATTCACGAAGCACTTGCTCCTAAAGTTGCGGCAGCGCATCGCAAATGAGCAGGCGGAATTCAAATTGGGCGGGTACGGGGCGTGTAGTATGCTAACTAAGCGCGATCCCGCCGCCAACGTACTGCGCATGCGTCGAGTGTCAAAACATCCCCGTGCGCATGCTCCAAAATCTGTGAATGAACGTCAATGACGTCACATTCCCATTCATGACCGTTTAACGCAAGCGACGTTTTTTTTTTTTTTCCGACGCGATGACGACGCCTATACCTAACATAGGATATTCCAACCCCATGTAGGTATAACTATGCGCCGCGTATCCCGTCCGGAAACGTCGTATCGTCATTGCGTCGCGCCGGAATTCGATCGTGAATTGCCGATTTCCGCTCATTAACATATTTTTTGAGCGTAAATCGGCGGGAACGCCCCCGGCGCCATTTTTAAGTTGAAGTAACGATGCGATGGCGAAACTCAGTTACGCTGCTCGCATCGGAACTTCAACCCGGCGTTTCTTGTTTTCTGGTTACAGAAAACAGAAACGCCGGCTCAAAGTCACAGTTAGGCTGGCGGATCACTCGATCCGCCAGCCTAACTGTTCGTGAATCTGGCCCATAGTGTCTACCAGGGCCGGACTTACCATTGGGCTTGACTGGGCTCAAGCCCATAGGCCCCACCCAATAGGGGTCCCTGGGTGGCAACCCTCTAAAAAAAAAAAAAATTCTTTTTTTTTTGTTTTTTTAATGGCCCGGAGGCCCCCCAGGGCCCCGGACAACAACCCCCACTTTTTTATTTATTTTTTACAAAAAAAAAATTTTTTTTATATATATATGGAAACCCCCCTTTTATATATATATATATATATATCTTTCTTTATTTCTTCTTTTTTTATAAAGTCCTCCCCCCGCTTCTCAATTTGCGGCAGCCCCCCCCCCCCGCTTCTCAATTTCAGGCAGCAGCACCGGCCCCCCCCCCCCCCGGTTCTCTGCTCCAGGGGTCCCATACCTTAAGCTGTGTAAGGGGCCCGGAGATTCCTGCGCATACCTCCCAACACGCACGGATTCTGCGGGACTTTCTCGCACAGATCGCTTCTTCCCGCAGTCCCGCAAAAGGGTAAATTTTCCCGCACTGCAATAGGAGGCAGCACGGAAGCAGGAAGAACCGGAGCGGTGTGTGGAGGACTGTGGCTGCTGAAGGGAAGAAAGCCGACAGGCGGGCTAATGACAGTCTGGGGCCCTGGTGGCACAGGTGAGAGGCACTCCCTCCCATTCAACAACTGCAGGAACTGGAGTGGTGTGGGGATGTCTGCTGAAGGGAAGAGAGCCGACACATTCTGTGCATAGATGAGAGAGTCACCCCCCTGCTGCTCAACAACTTTAATGCGCACCCCCCGGTCAACAACTTGGATTCGCCCCCCCCCCCCCGCTCAACAACTATGATCCCCCCCTAGCTCAAATCTTCGACTCCCCCAATTCTCGGCTCCACACTCAAGCCCAGGGGCCCCCACCACCCTAAGTCCTGCCCTGGTGTCTACAAACTACGGGATAGATTTATGTCATTTTTATTAATTCATTTTTGTAATGACGGCGATTGGCAACTTATAGCGGGACTGCGATATTGCGGCGGACAAATTGGACACTCACTGACACTTTTTGGGAACCAGTGACATCAATACAGTAATCAGCACTAAAAATATGAACTGTCACTGTACTAATGAAGCTGGCAGGGAAGGGGTTAATATCGGGGACACTCAAAGGGTTAAATGCATAACGTGTGTTTCTGTGTAATGTTTGTGCTGCTTTTACTGAGCAATATGCTTTGCAGGAAGGAAAAAACAGCAGCACATGTTTCTGCTGTCAGAAGAGAACCCTGTGTGTGTGTTTACCTACATAGGGTAATGTCTAGACTCAATCATCGGGTGCTGGTCAGCCAACCAGCAGCTGGCAGCTGCTGATTGGTTGTTGCTGCAGCCAATCGCAGCACAACCATGTGGCAGGGGGTGCAAGGGGCTCCCTCTCTACCCCGACGTGTGGATCACAGACTAGATACATGATCCAGCGCAGAGCGGCCGCCTTGCCGCGGTGTATATATGGTGGGCAGTCTGCAAGTTTTTACTTACTGATTGATACAAGTTTGTGTGTTCTGTGTGTTATATATTGTGTTGTATTTATTTTTTTAATGTGTGTTATGTATTGTGTTATATGCTCTGTTTACTGTGTGTTATGTATTGTGTTATATGCTCTGTTTACTGTGTATTATGTATTGTGTTATATGCTCTGTTTGCTGTGTTATGTATTGTGTTATATGTATGTTTGCTGTGTGTTATGTATTGTGCTGTGTGCAGGGCAGGACTTAGGGTTGTGGGGGCCCCTGGGCTTAATGATCGAAGGGGCCCCCTGGAGCACAGAGGCTGGGGGCTGCCACAATTGGCACGAACAGGGGATTGCCGCGATTGCCGCAAAATTGTGTGAGGAGGTTGCTGCGATTGCCGCAAAATTGCAGGAAGGGGTTGCCACGATTTCCGCGAACGGGGGGGATTGCTGCGAAATTGCGGCAGGGGGTTGCCGTAAACAGGGGATTCCCGCAATTGGGCCCGGGGCCCCCTATTGGGTGGGGCCCATGGGCTTGAGCCCAGTCAAGCCCAATGGTAAGTCCGGCCCTGGCTGTATGTTCTGTTTGCTGTGTGTTATGTATTGTGTTGTATGCTCTGTTTGCTGTGTGTTATGTATTGTGGTATATGCTCTGTTTGCTGTGTGTTATGTATTGTGGTATATGTATGCTTGCTTTGTTATGTATTGTGTTATATGTTCTGTTTTCTGTGTGTTATGTATTGTGTTGTGTGTTCTGTGTTTGCTGTGTGTTATGTATTGTGTTATATGTTCTGTTTGCTGTGTGTTATGTATTGTGTTGTATTCTCTGATTACTGTGTGTTATGTATTGTGTTATATGTTCTGTTTGCTGTGTTATGTATTGTGTTATATGTTCTGTTTTCTGTGTGTTATGTATTGTGTTATATGTTCTGTTTTCTGTGTGTTATGTATTGTGTTATATGTTCTGTTTTCTGTGTGTTATGTATTGTGTTATATGTTCTGTTTTCTGTGTGTTATGTATTGTGTTATATGTTCTGTTTTCTGTGTGTTATGTATTGTGTTATATGTTCTGTTTTCTGTGTGTTATGTATTGTGTTATATGTTCTGTTTTCTGTGTGTTATGTATTGTGTTATATGTTCTGTTTGCTGTGTGTTATGTATTGTGTTATATGTTCTGTTTGCTGTGTGTTATGTATTGTGTTGTATGCTCTGATTACTGTGTGTTATGTATTGTGTTATATGTTCTGTTTGCTGTGTGTTATGTATTGTGTTGTATTCTCTGATTACTGTGTGTTATGTATTGTGTTATATGTTCTGTTTGCTGTGTGTTATGTATTGTGTTGTATGTTCTGTTTGCTGTGTGTTATGTAGTGTGTTATATGTTCTGTTTGCTGTGTGTTATGTATTGTGTTGTATGTTCTGTTTGCTGTGTGTTATGTATTGTGTTATATGTTCTGTTTGCTGTGTGTTATGTATTGTGTTGTATGTTCTGTTTGCTGTGTGTTATGTATTGTGTTTTATGTTCTGTTTGCTGTGTGTTGTGTATTGTGTTATATGTTCTGTTTGCTGTTTGTTATGTATTGTGTTATATGTTATGTTTGCTGTGTGTTATGTATTGTGTTGTATGTTCTGTTTGCTGTGTGTTATGTATTGTGTTGTATGTTCTGTTTGCTGTGTGTTATGTATTGTGTTATATGTTCTGTTTGCTGTGTGTTATGTATTGTGTTATATGTTCTGTTTGCTGTGTGTTATATATTGTGTTGTATGTTCTGTTTGCTGTGTGTTATGTAGTGTGTTATATGTTCTGTTTGCTGTGTGTTATGTATTGTGTTGTATTCTCTGATTACTGTGTGTTATGTATTGTTTTATATGTTCTGTTTGCTGTGTGTTATGTAGTGTGTTTTATGTTCTGTTTGCTGTGTGTTATGTATTGTGTTATATGTATGTTTGCTGTGTGTTATGTATTGTGTTATATGTTCTGTTTGCTGTGTGTTATGTATTGTGTTATATGTTCTCTTTGCTGTGTGTTATGTATTGTGTTATATGTTCTGTTTGCTGTGTGTTATGTATTGTGTTGTATGTTCTGTTTGCTGTGTGTTATGTTATGTGTTTTATGTTCTGTTTGCTGTGTGTTATGTATTGTGTTGTATGTTCTGTTTGCTGTGTGTTATGTATTGTGTTATATGTTCTGTTTGCTGTGTGTTATGTATTGTGTTGTATGTTCTGTTTGCTGTGTGTTATATATTGTGTTAAATGTTCTGTTTGCTGTGTGTTATGTATTGTGTTGTATGTTCTGTTTGCTGTGTGTTATATATTGTGTTAAATGTTCTGTTTGCTGTGTTATGTATTGTGTTATATGTTCTGTTTGCTGTGTGTTATGTGTTGTGTTATATGTTCTGTTTGCTGTGTTATGTATTGTGTTATATGTTCTGTTTGCTGTGTTATGTATTGTGTTGTATGTTCTGTTTGCTGTGTGTTATATATTGTGTTAAATGTTCTGTTTGCTGTGTTATGTATTGTGTTATATGTTCTGTTTGCTGTGTGTTATGTGTTGTGTTATATGTTCTGTTTGCTGTGTTATGTATTGTGTTATATGTTCTGTTTGCTGTGTTATGTATTGTGTTATATGTTCTGTTTGCTGTGTGTTATGTATTGTGTTGTGTGTTCTGTTTCCTGTGTGTTATGTATTGTGTTGTATGTCTGTTTCCTGTGTGTTATGTATTGTGAGAATATTTGTGGAAAGGAAATGGACTTTGTAGGCATCAAATATAGAAAAAATAAATTTTAATTTAATATAAAAATAGTATAAATAACTACAGGTCATCAACACCACACATGTTGATGTATCATGTAGATCTAAAACAACATATTCACATTTGTACAGAAAAAAGAAATATCAAGACAGTAAATAACACAGTAGATTTGTACTGGGATAACCAGTACAACGCAGATAGAGGGGGTTTTTTAGCAAACCACGAAAATAGCTGCTGTGTATATCGGAGAAAGATGTTTTTTTCCTTTTCAGGTCTTGACATTCATATGCTTCCTTTCAAAAAGCTCTACATGTTTCATGGTATAGACCACTTCATCGGGAGCATGAGGAAGATAAACAGAAAAAAGAATTTTAGTGGTATATAACAAGAACCAGGGGAGATATAAATTGAGGCTACCCAGTAGAGGCTATAGAGAGCCGTAGATGTCTCCTGAAGTGGGAGCACCGTTGCTGTAAGGACCAGGTGGGCTGGGCAGCGCGGACAGCCCAGAGAGTTATTCCGAGATGGCAGTAAGCTCCACCAGACAGGGTGCTATAAAACCTTGCTTGTATTGAGCTATACAAAAAACTGCTTCAATGCTGTGTATGGCAGCTCCTGGTCTTGCCATACCATGTATTGTGTTGTGTGTTCTGTTTCCTGTGTGTTATGTATTGTGTTGTATGTCTGTTTCCTGTGTGTTATGTATTGTGTTGTATGTTCTGTTTGCTGTGTGTTATGTTGGGTGTTTTTCACTTTGTGTTGTGTCTGTGTGTGTTTTATCTCGTGTTTTATGTGTGTTATAGTTAATGTGTCTCATTATCGGTGTATCACACAAAAAACAAGAAACACAGATAAGATATAGAAGAAATATCTTTGTACTTACACAGTAATACGATGATGGTGATGAAGGCGGCAGACATGGTGGCGTGTCCGGCAAGCTTTGAGCGTCTGTCGGTAAAGCAGAAGTTATGACTCTTCTAACTTCCTGAGTTTTATTCATAGGAAATGTTATAACTGGTAAAACTGAGGCAGAGGACAAATTTCACGAGAACCTCGTGGGCGGGCCCCAGACATGAGACAGAGTCACCCACATTCTCTTCTCTGGTACCCCTATAAATCAAGGAAGACGAGGGCCGGCCATAGATGATGCGATTTTTTTTTGCTGGAACCACAGGTTGACTGGGGAAACCCCTCTCGTGTGATTTTTGCTAAAGGCTGGCATGTAAAAATACGACATGCCAGTTGTACCCAAGTCAACTGTTGGATCGACTTGGATGCAACCAGCCTTTCCAATAGATGGTTGGAATCTCGGCCGGCCCCTGCGGAACCAGCCAATATTTCAATCATTTATGGCCTGCTCAAGGATTAACTACAGGCCATGGACAGTCCACAGCCCTCCCGGTACCCCACTGTACCCACACATGTGCTCATATGATGTATCCGAGACATGGAGTGCCCTGTACACCCGCTCACCACACTTCTGGGTCACCTCTAGCAAGACATTCTTCCAGCTGGGGACAATTCTTATGGCAGGCCTCATGTGGTTCCAGGACAGTTCTACTACCCCATCCACCACCAACCCCTAGCCCAACAAGTGTTGGTTCCACCAGGATCCTACTTCTCCATGTGTGCTTCTCATGAGATGCGCAGTCTAGTTTTAGCCTAACATGGTGCCCAGAACCACCATCAGGGGGTACACGCAGTACACCTGTAAGAGGCCCGGAGGTCCCCTGGGCCCCGGATGGCAACCCCCCCCCCCTTTTTTTATTTAAAGCATTTTTTATTTATTTTTTGCTATATATATTATTTTCATTTATTTATTTATTTTGTTTTTATTAAGGGGCCCAGAGGTCCCCAGGGCCCCAGATGTGCTTCTCATAAGATGCACAGTCTAGCTTAAGCCTAATGTGGCGCCCAGGGCCACCATCAGGGGGGTACAGGATGGCAACCCCCATTCTTTTTTTTTATTATTATTTTTTATTTCTTTTTTTGTAAGGGGCCCTCTTCTTTTTTATAAATTTTTTTAATATATATATATATATATATATATATATATATTATATATTATATATATCATTTTTTTTTATTCATAATTTTTTTTATTATTATTATTAAAGGGCCCAGAGGTCCCCAGGACCCTGGATGGCAACCCCCCCCCCCCCCTTTTTTTTTAATATATCCATTTTTTTTTATATTATTAGAATCACTCCCTAGGACACACTTAACACCTTCCTTTCCCCCTAGTGCAAAACCCCTTCCCTGCCAGTGTCATTTACACAGTAATCAGTGTATTTTGCACTGATCGCTGTATAAATTTGAATGGTCCCAAAATATCGTCAAAATTGTCCGATGTGTCGGCCATAATGTCGCAGTCATGATAAAAATCGTAGATCGCCGCCATTACTAGTAAGGCAACAGAATATTAATAAAAATGCCATAAAACTATCCCCTAATTTGTAGACGCTATAACCTTTGCGCAAACCAATCAATAAACGATTATTGCGATTTTTTTTTTACCAAAAATTTGTAGAAGACTACGTATCGGCCTAAACTGGGGAAAAAAATAGTTTTTTATATATTTTTGAGGATATTTATTATAGCAAAAAGTAAAAAATATTGAATTTTTTTCAAAATTGACGCTCTTTTTTTTTTTACAGCGTAAAAAAAATATAAACCGCAGAGGTGATCAAATACCACCAAAAGAAAGCTCTATTTGTGGGGGAAAAAAAAGGATGTCAATTTTGTTTGGGTGCCACGTCGCACGACCGCGCAATTGTCAGTTAAAGCGGCGCAGTGCCGAATCACAAAAAGTGCTCTTGTCAGGAAGGGGGGAATATCTTCCGGGGGTGAAGAGGTTAAAAATACCTGAAGACAGAGTTAAAACTTTCTATCCTTTCGTAGTATTCAGAATTTCCCCTCAGACACCATTGGCTGGGGTCTTATATTACTCAATGTCTGTCTGAAGCTCCTCCCTTTCCCATCATGCTCCACTGTATACATAACATTGGCTGGAGTTTTCATGGAAGATCCCAATGCAGTGGCGGTGCGTCCGTAGAGGGTGCCGCAGCGCCGCCCCCTCTCTCTCCTGCACCGCCACTGAATACAATACATAGATTCATGCATTGCATGAATCTATGTATTGTCGCTGCCACCCACTATTCAGATGGCCGGCCCCCTGGTGAGCGCCGGCCATCTGAATAACGGCAGCTGGTTGGCTGTGGAAGTGTCTATCAGGGCCAGCGGCCTGAGGGCTGTAATAGTTAACCAGGGGATGCACAGGGTGTGCGTTCCCTGACTAACACTGACAGGCATCTCAGCCAATCAGGTTCACCGGTTCTGGTAACCTAATTGGCTGAAGCATCATTCAGGGCAGGAGAAGACATTGAGGGACGGTGGAAGCAGGATGGCTGACCCCAGAAAGGTAAGTTCCGGGCGGGGGGCATTTAACAGGGCACAGTGGCGCTAATTTATGGGCACAGTGGCACTAATTTATGGGCACAGTGGTAACAATGGATGGCACAGTGGCTGCGTTTGGCATGGCACAGAGGTGACAATTGATGGGCACAGTGGTGACAATTGATGGCACAGTGGCTGCGTTTGATGGCATGGCACAGTGGCGACAATTCATGACCGGTGGCGATAAATGATAGCACAGTGGCTGGGTTCGATGGCATGGCACAGTGGCTGAATTTGATGGCATAGTGGCGACAATTAATGCCACAGTGGCTGGGTTTGGCATGGCACAGTGGTGAAAATTGATGAGCACATAGGTGACAATTGATGTGCACAGTGGTGACAATTGATGGCACAGTGGCTGCGTTTGATGGCATGACACAGTGGCGACAATTTATGGCACAGTGGCGACAATTGATGGCATAGCACAGTGGCTGCGTTTGATGGGCACGGTGAGGCAATTGTTTTTTTTGTTTGTTTGTTTTTTCGTTTGTTTGCGCCCCCCCCAAAAAAAAAATTGGAGCACCAGCTGCCACTGACCGATCCATACAGATGGTTATATGAATGTTGACTATGGAGAACCCACTGAAGAAAAAACACTCGGCCCAACCTATTTATTGTCTATTGGCAAACTAAAAAATTCTTATATTATATTACACTGTCCATACATACAATGACGACATTACCAGTATAGATATTTTTTCAAAAACATACAAAGTCTCTAAGATCATAAATGGCAAAGACTTAAAATATCTGTGAGATACGATCTTCATTTCTACATCGGAGCGTCTCTGTATTTCCTTCTTCATAAACTCTCCTGATGGTGGGAGATCGGAGTGACCACTTCTGTATCCCCCGGAACTCAGGAAATTGTGAGCTGTGTGACCTCCATAGAGATCTCTTTACATTTTCACCATATTATATTGTTAAGCCGCGTACACACGGCAGAGAACCTCGACGGGCAGAACACATCGTTCCGCCCGTCGAGGTTCTCTGCCGGCCGTCAGATTCGGCGACCCGCCCGTCGGCAATGGCAACCAGCCATTCATCCAGACGGGCCGTCGAGCAAATAGAGAACATGCTCTCTATTTCTGCTCGACGGCATTCCCGACGGGATGCTCGCCGAGAGCGTACACACGGCCGAGGTTCTCGGCAGAATGCGGCTCCCAGCGAGGTTCTCGCTGGTTTCTGCCGAGAACCTCGGCCGTGTGTACGCCGCCTCATAGTATAAAGAGTATCTGTGTGCATGTTTCTTTATATATATATATATAAATTGTTCTTTCATTTAACCAAGATAATTTTCCATCTTCGTTTCCCCGATATCGGAAGCTTCTTGGAAGTTCTTCCTCTTCTCTATCACTTGTTGTGGAAGTAGATGAAGCCTTGTTGTGGAAGTAGATGAAGCCTAGAGCGCCAGCCAATACAAATCTAGAGATCACCAGTCGTATTATATTCGGCACTAAGGATAGAATTGGAGGATACATAGTTACAATAAAATAATTCTGTAGAGAAACGATCCGCACTATTTCACGTTGGTCTTCTAAAGGAGTAGAAGCTGTTGACCTTGCAGAGTCAATCTTCACTTCGGTTACTGAATATGGAGAAGTTGTGTTTGCTTGAAGGCCCATCCTTAGAAAAAAAAATTTCCCTTTCATCATCCACCTTAAAAAAAAAAAAACTTTAGTGTAGTACTGTTGTGGAAAATTTTATAAATGTATGTTGTCAGATGTCCCCCAGTGTCGGTTTTGCTGTAATGCGCTCAGGTGAGCGTATTCACGTATACAGACGTTGGTGGAAGGCCATTGGCGCAAACACCTTTTCATGGACACAGCAGATTTGCACGCTCCTTTTAAGGATGTTCATTTATGCCTCAGCAAGGAACTGGCCACTTCTTGTCGACTGCATTACATTACTCCGAGTGGACAGATCTGCGTACATGGAAACTGTAGCATAACTACATTACTACAACTACTACGAACATTATGGGTATCTGATCCATGATTTAGTGTGGTTTGCAATGATGGCGGCGGTTTGGTTTGCACACGGCTTTGTGCTGAGCCATACTTTCTGAGTCCTTTGTGTCACAGAGTATGGTTCAGCAGCCAGCTGTTCGCACACCTCACTACTAGTATTATTTAAATCACATGTCTGTGATTGGTTTCTTTTGAAAGTATACAAACATGTCTGATTGGCTGTTTTGTGAAGCCACCACCTTCTTTTGTTACTCTTGTTGACACTATAAAATAAATGGAGCTAGCTGCTGCCAGTGATGTCTGGGAGCTATGGGTGAGAACAAGCGGTTGTGATGTCTCTTTGATTTGTATGGCAGACCGAATGCATGGTGAGTGAACCTTTTAGTTTAAATATGGCATTATCTCATTAAGATGGGGAATGTGCTTTTTAGCACAGGGCAAAGTGGCGGTGTGCTCTGCGCACCCCCCAAATTGCCACGTCAGATGGCGAGTCAGAACTGTAGAAGTAGATTGAGCCCCCTCTGGGCATTGGTTCAGATGGGGGAAAGTAGTCTTATGTTCCGATGCGTGGGGGGGGCTCTGCTCTACAAAAAGAACAAATTTGTCATCTTTTTGAAATAATGCTTGAAGTTCGATAGATGTATGATTTTTGTGTGTGTGTGGGTGTTTCTGATTGTATGTCTGTTGTGTGATAGATGTATGATTTTTGTGTGTGTGTGGGTGTTTCTGATTGTATGTCTGTTGTGTGATAGATGTATGATGTGTGTGTGTGTGTGTGTGTGTGTGTGTTTCTGATTGTATGTCTGTTGTGTGATAGATGTATGATTTGTGTGTGTGTGTGGGTGTTTCTGATTGTATGTCTGTTGTGTGATAGATGTATGATTTGTGTGTGTGTGTGGGTGTTTCTGATTGTATGTCTGTTGTGTGATAGATGTATGATTTGTGTGTGTGTGTGGGTGTTTCTGATTGTATGTCTGTTGTGTGATAGATGTATGATTTGTGTGTGTGTGTGTGTGTGTGTGTGTGTGTGGGTGTTTCTGATTGTATGTCTGTTGTGTGATAGATGTATGATTTGTGTGTGTGTGTGTGTGTGTTTCTGATTGTATGTCTGTTGTGTGATAGATGTATGATTTGTGTGTGTGTGTGTGTGTGTGTGTGTGTGGGTGTTTCTGATTGTATGTCTGTTGTGTGATAGATGTATGATTTGTGTGTGTGTGGGTGTTTCTGATTGTATGTCTGTTGTGTGATAGATGTATGATTTGTGTGTGTGTGTGTGGGTGTTTCTGATTGTATGTCTGTTGTGTGATAGATGTATGATTTGTGTGTGTGGGTGTTTCTGATTGTATGTCTGTTGTGTGATAGATGTATGATTTGTGTGTGTGTGGGTGTTTCTGATTGTATGTCTGTTGTGTGATAGATGTATGATTTGTGTGTGTGTGTGTGTGTGTGGGTGTTTCTGATTGTATGTCTGTTGTGTGATAGATGTATGATTTGTGTGTGTGGGTGTTTCTGATTGTATGTCTGTTGTGTGATAGATGTATGATTTGTGTGTGTGTGTGTGTGTGTGGGTGTTTCTGATTGTATGTCTGTTGTGTGATAGATGTATGATTTGTGTGTGTGGGTGTTTCTGATTGTATGTCTGTTGTGTGATAGATGTATGATTTGTGTGTGTGTGTGTGTTTCTGATTGTATGTCTGTTGTGTGATAGATGTATGATTTGTGTGTGTGTGTGTGATGCTGAGTGTATGTGACCGTGTGTTGTGTGCGTTTGTGAAATGGATTGGATGTATGTGAGTGTATGTGACCGTGTGTGTGATTGCGTGCGTTTGTGAAATCGAGTGGATTTGATGGTGTATGTATGTGTGATTTTGATGGTGTGTATGCCTGAATGCTGTATGATTGAACAGATTGAAGTTATGTGTGTTTGTAAGTAAGTGATTGAATTGATTGTTTGACCAGATTGAAACGGCTTGGAAAAGTTACATTTTGTGTACAGTTTGTGCAGCCAGGCATGGCTTTTAAGATGGCTTCTCGGGCCATGCGGCTTGGGGGAGGAGCGGACAGTGTTTTGATTTCTGTGTCAACTGACTTTGCAACTTTCATTTTTATGATGCATACGGAAACTGTATATTGTAGATGATTCCTCAGTATAGGTGGGATTATTCCGCCTGCCATGTGTGCGGCTGAGTCTTTTTGAATTTTCTGCATGTCTTGTCTGCAAGAGTGTGGTATAACTGATTAAATTGTTTGGCTGATGAAGGAAACATGTGCTCACGCTTTTGGCCAGGTGTTTGGTGTGCCATGGGGCTCGGGGAGGGGCAACTAATGTTGGCTCTCTGTGTTTCTTGAGTGTACAATTTTTAGAGCAAAGTCATGTGTAATATGTTCATGATCTATGTGAGGAATAGAAATGTATAAATTGTGATTTTGTATGGGACCAAGACACGGATCCCCTATGATAGGGTGACCAGACATCCCCAGTTTCAGGGGACAGTCCCCTGATTGAGGACACTGTCCCTGGCCCAAGTCTGTCCCTGGATTTGTCCCCAGATTGGATTTAATAGGGGGCAGGGGCAATTTCAAAGACTGTCAGTGCAGAATTCAAATAAAAAAATTGCACCCCCTCTCTGCCGTGCCTACTAGCATAGGGGGGTTGTATTTTCCCCATTATCTGTGCCCCTTTCTGATGATCACGTGCTGGTCGGAGCGGAAGGAATATTTCTTCAATTTGGGGCGCATGCCCATTTAGCTCCGCTCACATGTTCTTCTGCCTTGGCTCAAATCCTGGCCAGTCACCTGCCTATCTCCTTGCCTTCCCTGGCGGAGTGACTTCCTCCACTCTCCATCCAGCATACCTCCCAACATTTTAAAATCTCCCTGTGGGAGGCGGGTGCCGCGGATCGGAGTTGTTGAGCGGGGGGGTGCCGCGGATCGAAGTAAGTTTTGTTGAGCGGGGGGGGTGCCGCGGATCGTGGTTGTTGAGCGGGGGGGTGCCGCAGGAGGGGGTTTTGCGGGACTCCAGCCCTGATCGCGGGACCGATGGACTTACCGCAATTCGCGGGAAAAACTTGCGAAATCCGGGATGTTGGGAGGTATGCATCCAGTAGTAGCCGGGGCCTGAAGAGTAAGACTTGAGAAGCTGTGAGGCGGGCGGCGGCGACGGGCAGAGAGTCGCTGATTGTTGCTATTACTAGTAAACAAAAAATATGTCCCCGGATTTCATTTGAAAAATCTGGTCACCTGGAGGCGCATGCATGAAGCCTAGCAGGACAGACATGCCGGGCTAGAGCTCCACTCCGTGAAGGAGAATTCCCGCCGATATAGTACCGAAAATCAAGGCGAAAACGAACAGGGATTCGGTACAACTTCCACAGAGGTGAGGGACACTTTTTATTTGAAAAATGGTGCTGGGAAGAGCAAGAAACAGGGACAAAACAAATCCTGTCAGCGGTGCTCAGCTGGCTAAGAACGCTGCAAAGAAAGCACCTGTCCCCTCAGAGAGCCACACCTCAGTGAAGGCACACAAAAGCACAGCCAAAGCTGCTAAAACTGCTGCACTTATGGCATCCCTCAGAGACTTGGACTCAGACAGTGAGGAGGAAGACAGAAATGTGGGAAAACTATCTACATCACAGGACGCCACAATCCCCTCAGGTATTTTAAAACAATTTGAAAGAATGCTCCATAAAGCCCTGCAAATCACCTCAGACCAGATTACAGCCAACCTTACCAAGGAAATCAGGGAGCTGGGTAGCCGCACGGAAGCCCTGGAAACTAGAGTAGAAGAAATAGAAATATACACCCAGGAATGCCTGTCAGAAATAGACACTCTCAAAGAAGAAAATTTAATACTGCAAAGCAGATTGGAGGACTTCGAGAACAGGGCCAGGAGGTCTAACCTAAGGTTTAGAGGTATCCCTGAGTCAGTCACAGACCTGCAAGCCACTACTCTGGCATTGTGCCAAGAGCTTCTCCCTGGGATACCGGTAGAAAGGCTAGAAATGGACAGAGTACATAGGGCACTCACCTCTAAAAAAGTTGACGGTCCCCCTAGGGACATAATAGCAAAATTTCACTTCTACAAGACAAAAGAACAAATACTGGAAGCCGCCAGAGGAAAAGAATGTCTTTCATTTCAGGGCCACAAATACCAGATCTTTGCAGATATATCGCAACTGACTATAACTAAAAGGAGGGCTATGAAGCCTCTCCTAATGGAGCTACAAAACCGCAATATAAAATATCAGTGGGGTTTCCCCTTCTCACTGCGATTCACCTATCAGGGGACAAAAATTGTATGCAGAACACCAGACCAGCTTCACCAAGCTCTTTTAGACTTCAAGTTAATCGACAGGCCAACTTCAACAAGTACAACACGCAGGAGAACAGCATCCTCCTCTCCACGCAATGATTCACCATACCAGGAACAAAATAACGGCGTGCAACAATCAAGTAAACGTGGCAGATTCATGGACCAGCCCCAGGAACAAGAAACAGATACTATGGACTGAACTTTCCATACAAGAGCATTCTAATAATGCACTTCTCCCTTTACCCAATAATCCGATTAATCTGGCACCCCAATCTGACTCTACCTCTGCACAGGAGGCCGCAACACCCCACCAAATTTGACCTCACTTTTCTATCTAACTTATAGCAGCTCCCCCCCCCTCCTTTTTTTTTTTTTTTCACGTTCTAGAACTCCCAACTCCAATTACTAAGCATCTACCCACTTTATATGGAATGGGGCAGAAACCCGCTGTCTTGACCCCTTGCAGCACTTTCACATAGATGCTCTCCCTAGTACCACTTATTCCTGCCCATAGATTGGAAGCAAAGCAACCCCGCCTGCACACCTCAGGCCCCCATCTAAGCTATGCTCTATTTATTTAGAAATGCTCTCCCTAGGGCACTGCTAATCAAACACCTTACCCTCATCAAGCTGACACTCTTCAGCAACGCAACTTCAGGCACCCTGAGGGGAGCCTGAAAGTTTTATCTTTTGCCTTTTTGTTTATTTTTTTTCAGTATGCGGGTCTCCGATGCACGGAAACAACATGCGCCACCTTAGACCCTCCTCTGGACCCGGCAATATTATGCCGGACCTAGACGTGGGCATTTTTTCCCCTGAAGGGAACTTGTTCTCCCCTTCACGGGCCAGACTTGGACACTCAGTTAATATAAAGTTGTTTAAGAATTCTATGTCTTGTAATGTTTTCTATCTTTTTTTCAAGGATAACATTTTTGACACCCCCCCCCTTTATTCTCCCTTCCTGTCTGCATGGGCTGGACCGGGACGTCGCACCGCGAACGGCCAAGGTAAGATTTTCATGATGGTTTGGCTGCCATGGCTCCGTTAAACTTGTTATCGCTCAACGTACAGGGCCTCAATGTTCCTCAGAAACGTTCCAAGGCATTTAGACACTTTCAGGCTAAGAAAGCACATATAGTTTTTTTGCAAGAAACCCACTTTACCCCTCAATCCACTCCTAAATACTATAATGCATCCTACCCACAAGTATACACAGCATCCGCCTCTACCAAAAAGAGAGGCACCCTTATTGCATTCCACAGATCAACACCCTTTACCTTGAAGTCAGAAATAAAAGACCCAGAGGGACGCTACCTAATCCTAACAGGGCACATAATGGACACGGTAGCGACGGTAGTGTCATACTATGCGCCTAATCAGAACCCATTACCGTTCATGTCACATCTCCTCCAAATCGTTAACACGCACAAGATGGGAGCTCTCTTCATGTGCGGTGATTCTAACCAGGTTATCCTCCCTTTCTTGGATAGAACCCCTTACGCCCCCCCAAAACAGAATACTAAGGGGTCCCTCCCCAACCTATTATCTAAACATAAATTGGTGGACACCTGGAGAGAATCCAACCCAACGAAACGTATATATACATACTACTCGAACCCTCATAGATCTTCTAGCCGTATTGACCATATTTTTACTACCATTGGAATGTTGCCAGAAGTACTTGATTCTAGCATCATTCCCATTCCCTGGTCAGATCACAATGCAGTCTTCACAACTTTCTCATCCACAATTCCTAAGAATCATGACCCTACCTGGTATCTCCCAGAAGTTCTTCTTAAACATCCCGTCCACTGTTCTGCAATTGAGCAAAATTTAAAAGAATATTTAGAATTCAACACTCACCCAGAAACATCTCCCCTCACACTCTGGGAAGCCCACAAGCCTGTGCTTAGAGGTTTTCTTCAAAGACAACTGGGAATTCATAAAAGAGAACGCTTGCAGTTAGGGAGAAAATTGGAAACAGATTACAACTTAGCATTCCTAGCCTTTCAGCAGAATCACTCCCCCAGCACCAAAGCACGCTTAGACGAGACCCGCCTGGAATATGACCTTTTCCTTACGAACTCTGCTATAAAAACTCTAACCAGGTCCAAACACTCCTACTATAAGAACTCCAACAAACCGGGAACACTCTTGGCAAGAGCTTTAAACTCGATAAACAAGTCCCATAACCCAGTAAAACTGAAAATTGCGAAACAAAACCTCACCAGCAACCCCATCAAAATAGTGCAGAAATTTAGCGCCCACCTCAAAAAATTACTTTCGGAATCAAATACCTTTAATAAATCGGAAACTGACTCCTTTTTTTCACAATTACAACTCCCGCAAGTGACAGGAGCCCAAAGAATAGAATTAGAGAAACCAATAACACACGATGACGTCATGGGAGCTATAAAAGAACTTAAGTTAAATAAAAGACCAGGTCCCGACGGGTTTTCAGCCAGATACTACAAAACCTTCACTAGCATAATCTCCCCCACTTTAGCAGATGCATACAACGACCTCTTAAAATCAAACTCCTTCAGGCAGGAATCACTAACAGCCACGATCTGCATGATCCCAAAACCACACTCTGACTCCACCCTTAGCGAAAATTTCCGCCCTATATCCATGTTGAACACGGATATTAAACTCTTAGGTAAAATTCTAGCCAGCCGCCTAAACAAGATTATAGGATCATTGATTCATCGGGACCAGGTGGGTTTCATGCCCACTAGACAGGCAGGGGATAATATTCGGAGGGCATGCTTGCTTGCTCATTCAGCCAAGGAGAGGAAAATCCCAGCCTGCTTCATATCTCTGGACATCAAACAGGCCTTTGATTCCGTCTCGTGGTCCTACATGGAATATACCTTACAGAATTGGGGCTTCGGTCCAAATTTTAGAAATTGGGTTATGGCACTGTACAACAATCCAAAAGCTTACGTCAAATACGCAGGTTACAAATCTGATACGTTTGCAGTCCAGAGAGGAACAAGACAAGGCTGTCCCCTATCTCCTTTGCTGTTCGCCCTCCTGATAGAACCCCTAGCCCAAAGAATTAGATCGGACCCCAAGATATTAGGCATAGAATTGGGTGGGTTTAAACATAAATTATGCCTCTACGCGGATGACATTTTACTTTTCTTATCCTCCCCCCAAGTGTCCGGCCCTAACCTCATCCCAATTTTGAATCATTTCGCAACTATATCAGGTTTAGCAATTAATCCTAAAAAATGTCTTGCCCTAAACATTTCATTATCGGACACAGAATTAACAGCTACCAAATCTGGACTCCCCTTTAACTGGCCCGGGAAAAGCATCCCCTATTTAGGAATCCACCTAACAGCAGAAATAGCAGACCTATTCTCGTATAATTACCCCATACTGTTAAAACATATATCAAGTCTACTGAAATCTTGGACGCAACTTCCCCTGTCGTGGTTTGGGAAATTAAACGCAGTAAAAATGACAATATTGCCGAAGCTCCTATACCTTTTTAGAGTACTCCCTATACCAATTCCGGCATACTACATGAGAATAATCCAAAAACGGATCTCTTCCTTTATTTGGGGTCCCTCCCGACCCAGAATCAAACCACAAGTCTTGGAACTCCCCAAAACCAACGGCGGGATTGGGTACCCCAACTTCACAAAATATTACCAAGCGGCCCAATTGGCGACTCTGACAAAATATCACGCTAAATGTGAAATTCCCCTTTGGGTTTCAATTGAAGCTTTAGATTGTGATCCCATCTCGATATCCAACTTACTGTGGATCCCCCCCAAATCTCGTAAAAATATTAGCAACCCTATCACCAAACACTCACTTACCCTCTGGGACAAGATCAAGTTAAAGAAAAACCTACAATCTCCACATTGCCCTCTGCTGTCTTTTATTAAAAACCCAGATTTCTACCCAGCCTGGGTCTTCCCTAACACATTCAAAGAATGGGTAAAGAGAGACTGTACTCAAAAGTTCCAGTTTTTTACCTCCAACTCCATTGTCCCCTTCCCGTCACTCTGTGATTCACATGGTATACCACATGGTGAACTTTTTAGATACCTGCAAATAAAAAATTTCTTTCTCCCACCAGTAAATACACCAATTTCACCCATCATATACTCCGGTTTTGAAAACATATGTAAGGACAATCCACACGCCAGAAGTGTGATTTCCACCCTATACGCCCAGCTGCAAACACAATCTGACTCTTGGAAACTACCATATATTAGTAAATGGGAGGAGGACCTTGGTGCAGAATTGAGCCCCGCAGAATTGAATCAAATTTGGCTCAATACCAAAACTGCTTCAATTAATGTATCAGCCTCTGAGACAAACTATAAAGTGCTTTCAAGATGGTACTTGGTGCCGGCAAAAATAGCTAAATTTTCACAAAATCATTCAGACCTGTGTTTCAGAGGCTGTACAGAGAGCGGAACATACTTTCACACTTGGTGGTCATGTCCAAAAGCCCAATCATTTTGGTCCGAAATTTTTCAAATAGCACATACTTTAACTAATAAAAAAATACCATTAGACCCCAAACTGGCATTGCTCAACCTAAAACCCAGTATCTTGTCGCATATACAATTTAACCTGATTAAGCAGCTTCTTACGGCAGCAAAGCAGACCATAGCGAAGGCATGGAAAACCTCGAGCATTCCAGTGAACGAAACAATCAACAGAATGAGTAACGCAATGTTATATGCCAAAATGACGGCAATAGAAAATGACATGATCACCAGGTTTGAACAAATTTGGACGCCCTGGATTACATACACAACACTGAAAGCTTTTAATAAAGATGTATTGTTGCCATGGTAGCCCACCCATTGAAACGGCAATTGAACCATCTTGGCGGTTGGTGGGATTTCCCGGTCCGGTCCTGCAGACACCCCTCCCCCAATCCCCTCCCTTCATGCTTTATTTCTCTTTTCTTTTTATTCTTGATGTTACAATTTTTACTCTATTAAGGAGTTTTTCTTTTTCTTGTAAGTTGGTATGAACTGTTAGTAACTCATGGGCAGATATTTTATATAGATGCCTCAGTTAACTTTATCGTATAATCTACTAGACATTAAGGTATGAACTGAACATAAAAGGAAACATCTCCTTTGATCCGTTCATTATTACACTGTACCAATCTTATATGGCAAAACCGTAAAGTGCGCCCTAACGATTTTCACAAGAGGAATGTTATTTCATGTTAGAACTCCTCTCAACACTGCTAAGTTTCTTTATTTCTACAATTGCATATTTGTACTCTCTTTGTTTTTCTTTTGTTTAATATTCCTTATATTTTTTGTATACCGCCTATTTCATATTCCAATAAAGATATATTTGACAAGGAAAAATCTGGTCACCTTACCCTATGAGAAAAGTGTTTTGAGCAAGTTGAAATTTCCCGCCGCATTTTCAAGTGGCCACACAATAGCAGCTGCTTGTTTGAACCAGCCTTTCCTTTGGCTATTAGCATGAAAAGAGTTTTTTTTTAAGGTTTTAAATGATATTTTTTTGTTTTTTTTGTTTTTTTTCCACATCAGACTCAACCGAGTAAATAGAGGCGTGGGAGATGTTCGCGGTAATTCCGCCCTTTGCACTTCCTCTGCGGTTTTCGCATCACTTGTGGTGCTTCATTTTCTTATTTGTTTATTTATTGTTTTATTATTGTTCTTTTATTATTATTGTTCTTTCTCTTTTTTTTTTTTTGTTATTTTGTATTTACGTAATAACATCATAAACAATAAATACAATTATTATTTGTATCTTCATATTTCTCTTTGTTATATATATTTTTTGAATATCCTTACTGCAGGTAAAAAAAAAAAAAATAAGTAGAAGGAAGAAGGACAGACAAGAGAAGGCAAATAGCTCCCAACATTCCCCTTTGACCCTTTCTCTCTCTCCCCCCCCCCCCCTCCTGTTCCCCCCCCCCTCCCTGCTTCAAGGTTCATTCTGTCTAATGCAGCGTACACACGATCATTTTTTGCGATGAAAAAAAACGACGTTTTTTAAAACGTCATTTAACCACTTAAGACCCGGACACATACGCTGCTAAATGACCCAAGGTGTTTTTACAATTCGGCGCTGCGTCGCTTTAACAGACAATTGCGCGGTCGTGCGACGTGGCTCCCAAACAAAATTTGCGTCCTTTTCTTCCCACAAATAGAGCTTTCTTTCGGTGGTATTTGATCGCCTCTGCGGTTTTTATTTTTTGCGCTATAAACTAAAATAGAGCGACAATTTTGAAAAAAATCACTATTTTTTTACTTTTTGTTATAAAAAAAAATCAAATAAACTAAATTTTAGTAAAACATTTAGGCCAAAATTAATTCAGCCACATGTCTTTAGTAAAAAAAAAAAAAAAAATCGCAATAAAAAAAAAATAGCTACCTAGCGGGAACAGCGACACTAAAACAGCGATCAGAAAAATGATCGCTTAGTGATGCTGGCAATAGGGAGTGAAAGGGTTAACTAGGGCGGTGATCAGGGGGTTAAAACTTTATTAGGGGGGGTGGGGGGGCTATCCTGAACCTAACACTAACTGTTTTTTACAGTGCCTGTCACACTGACACTAAATGCTGTGATTAGATCACTGCATTCAGTGACACTGTGACAGGGGGGGTGGGGGGGGGCGATCACAAGGGGTTAATGTGCCTATGTGAGTGTGTGTCAGTGTTGTGTTGGTGCACACTTACTGTGGATGTCTTCTCTCATCAGCAGCGGTGGGAAACAGCGCTGTGATGAGAGGTGACATCATTTCCTCCTTCCTGTGTAAACACAGGAGGAGGAACTGACACGAAGGGGGAGCGCTCCCATTGGCTGGGAGCGATCGCGGGGGGGGGGCGGAAAACACGGACATCCGCCCGCTCGTCGGCGATCGCTCCCAGAGCCAGGGGGATCGCCGCACGCCGCGGAGGGGGTCCCGATGGGACCCCCGAACCGCACGAAGGCAAGGACGTAAATTTACGACCTTGTGCCTGTACGAGCCATGTTGTGGCCGTAAATGTGCGTGCGGGGGTCCTTAAGTGGTTAAATTGATCGCGTGTGGGCAAAACGCTGTTTTTTGTCAAAAAAAAATTCCAACATGCTTGAATTTTTGGTGTCGTTTTTCAAAACGTCGTTTTTTGTGTCATAAAATGTGATGGTGTGTGGGCAAAACGATGTTGAAAATGACGTTTTTAAACCCGCGCATGCTCAGAAGCAAGTTATGAGACGGAGCTTCAATGGAAAAGAGTGCCGTCGAATGTGGTGTACGTCACGGCGCTTTGCCAGAGCTTTGTAGAAAAACGATGGTGTGTACGCAACGTCGTTTTGGAAAATGAAGTTTGAAAAACGTCGTTTTTTTTCATGATTGAAAACGTGGTTTTTTTTCAGCGCAAAAAATGATCGTGTGTACGCGGCATTGCGGTTCTGTCCGATACTTTTCCCATTTTTTTTTTTCCCTACTATTTTTTCCGTGGTCTTATCTATCTATTTCTAATATTGCCTGAGCATATTTTCCTGTAGTTTTGAATAATCTCCATTGCTCCCAGGCAGTTCTACTTCTATCCCCCTCTTCTACTCCCAGGTCTACCCTTCTCAGGTATTCCATCTCTGAGACATGGTTGACCCGGTGTATCCATTCTTTTATGGATGGTCTCTGAGGATGTAGCCACTTTTTAGGCCTCGTGCACACTAGACCGTTTCAGCAGACAGATTCGATCGTGTGTACGGGCAAACAGACGGATTTGGCCACCCGACAGATTTCAAAGCATGCTTTGAAATCTGTCGGCTGGGAACCCGTCCGCCCGACATGCCTGCTGGTTAGTATGCTAACCAGCAGACATGTCTTCTCGCACACGCGCCGAATGATTTCGACGCATGCGCGGAAGTGTTTTACTTCCTGGTGCGGTGACGTGGCGGCGTCAACGTCACCGCCGCGTCACCGACACGTCAGCGCGCCGTCTGCTGGCGGGGATTTTGGTTTGCTCGTGTGTACACGCGAGCAAACCGAAATGCCAGCAGACAGATTTGTTCAAATCGGTCGGACAGACCGTTTTGAACAAATCGATTGCCTCGTGTGTACGAGGCCTTAGGGATTAGGCCCTTTGCTGCATTTAGCAACACCGGGACCAATGTCGATCCATGCTTCTTTTTTTTTTGGCCCCATTACGGATCCGTGAAACAGACGGGTCGAGGGATTTAATGGAATCCCTTCCCCTGTGATTTCCTCTATAATCTCTAAAACGTTGTTCCAGTATTCCTGGACACGCGGGCAATCCCACCAAATATGCATTGTGGTACCTATTTGATTACAGTTTCTCCAACACAGGGTAGGGTTGGTTGAGTGTATTTTGTTCATTTTGACCGGCGTCAAATGCCAACGCATCATACATTTGTAATTAGCTTCTACTGTATTGATGTCGTTTGCATGGTTATATACGGCTCTTATCATGTATGAGTCCTCGATCCTTTCCCCAATATCTTGCCCCCATTTCTCTACACTCAACAGTGTTCCCTTTGTTCCTAAGTCTGTCAGTATCTTGTATAACGCCGCAATTCCATGTTGTAGTGGATTTCCCATGAAACATCGTTTTTCTATTTGGTTCTGTGCTTTGTCTTCTCTTAGTGGTGCTGGTAATGTGCTCACAAAGTGCTTTGACCACTTGCTTACTGGGCACTTAAACCCCCCTCCTGCCCAGGTAAAATTTCAGCTTGCGGCACTGCGTCGCTTTAACTGACAATTGCGCGGTCGTGCGGCGTGGCTCCCAAACAAAATTGACGTCCTTTTTTCCCCACAAGTAGAGCTTTCTTTTGGTGGTATTTGATCGCCTGTGCGATTTTTATTTTTTGCGCTATAAACAAAAAAGAGCGACAATTTTGAAGAAAAATACAATATTTTTTACTTGTTGCTATAATAAATATCCCAATTAAAAAAAAAAAACACATTTTTTTTTCTCAGTTTAGGGCGATACGTATTCTTCTACATATTTTTGGTAAAAAAAAATCGCAATAAGCGACTGGTTTGCGCAAAAGTTATAGCGCTTACAAAATAGGGGAGAGAATTATTATTTTTTATTATTTTTTTTTACAAGAAATGGCGGCGATCTGCGATTTTTATTGGTACTGCGACGTTATGGCGGACACATCGGACACTTTTGACACATTTTTGGCGCCATTCACATTTATACTGCGATCAGTGCTATACATATGCACTAATTACAGTATAAATGTGACTGGCATTGAAGGGGTTAACGCTAGGGGGTGAGGAAGGGGTTAAATGTGTATGCTAGGTGTGTTCTAACTGTGGGGGGAGGGGGGGGTGACTGGGGGGGTGACCGATCTGTGTCCCTATGTAGGAAGGAACACAGATCGGGCTCCTCCTCTCCAGAGACAGGACGCTGTCTCTGTGTAAAACGGCAATGAGAGATGATCTATGAGAGATCATCTCTCATTGGCTCACAGATCGCATTGCAAACGGCCACTCTGATTGGCCGTTCGCCGCGATCTGTGATTGGCCGTGTCCAAGGGACACGGACAACACAGGGCTTCCCCGCAGCGCGCACTACAGCGCGAGCTGGGAACGCCAGAATGACATGCCGTCAAATGACGGCTTTTTGGATATTCAGGCCCGCGCTGTTGCCGTCATCCGACGGTAGCGCGGGCCTGAAGTGGTTAATTGTAAATATTCCCAATCACTTAATTGTTGGGCCAGGTTTTAAATGATATGACCTCACTCTATATATTTTTTTTAAATGGTTTGTTACATGAGCTTTGAGAAAAGAGTTTTTGTTTTATGTTGTGTTTCATATAACCAACATTTTTGAATGTGCTGTTTTAGTTGGCAAAAGGTCAGATTTGAAGGAGCCTAAAGTGTGTGCCTTTTAGGTTGGTTGGTCGTTTTTAGAAAATGTTTTTTATTGTTTACTTTTGATCCATGTTTTGTCTTTGTGGAGAAAGATTCTAGGCAGGTTGTGAAAACTGCATATGGCGGCCATTTTGTGTGCTGGCCATTTTGGTCATCAGTGGTCTGTTTGCTCTGTGGGTCACCCTAGGGGGGAGGTGCAGCCACCTTCCCTTTGGGTGTGATATTCCTTGGCTATTTTGCTGGTGGATTTTAGCAGCCTTTGGGGCAGATTTTGATGTTTAGTGCGAATTGATTAGCGCAGTCTTTTCTGTGTTGGGATCTGGGGGACAACATGTTTGCTTTCCTTTGTGTGTGTAGTATGGTCTGTCCTGCGGTAAAAGGGTGATTTGGAGGCAAAGTTAAATTGTTTTACTGCAAGCGTAAATGGCGCCATTGTTGCTTGACTTGTTGTCAGCCATTTTGAGACGCAGTTTAAGCGATATCTTTTGAGTAGCGCTTGCGGACACATGCTAGGGCCAATATATACAGGACCTGACTAACCTACCGGCTGACTTTGCAGTGTAGGAATGGAGACTTTTGTGTAAAATTTCGTTTTTGGGTGAAAGACTCTGCTTTCCATGCATTGAATTTTGATGGACTGGCAGTGACTGCGTTTTTGTGCACAGCAATGTGCGTTTTTGTGTTTGAATCTTTTGGGAGTTTCCCCGGGGGGCAATTCATTGTTTTTGAATATGGTTGGGTCAGGGGGGATCAACTCCTATTCTGCAGATGGGAGGAGATTGTTTTACCTTTTCTGAACCAAAAATGTTTGTTTTTAACAGAAAAAACGCAGGAGATTGAGTTTTGGCTTTTACTACTGTATAATACTTCCAGGGGATATATATGTGGTCGTGTTGAGACGAGGCAATGAAGATAGGCTTCCCCCTCCCCTCCCTCTTCCTGTTATTATGTAAATAAACCATATTTGGGGTTTAAGAGCTGAGCATACAACAGGAAGTCCTTTTTCAGCATTTATATATAAGCAGGAAGTCAGTGGGAGGAGTTTTGAAGTCTTCTGAAAGATGAGTAATGAGATTTGTGTCCTGAAAGGACAACGGAAAATATTTTGGCGTTTGAAAGAGTGTTTTAAAGTTTAATTTCAGTCGTTTTTGTGAAGTTTTATACTGTAAATACAGTTTTAGGTATGTGAGAGCAAACAAGGGGGCATCACTAGGGTTGTCCAGATACCGATACTAGTCCAATACCCAGTGGCGGAATTATAGGGGTGCTGAGGTCGCCATGGTGACCGGGCCCCTTGCTGGAGGGGGCCCCGAGGGCCCCCTGTATACAGTGCTTCAAAAGAAGGAGCACAGACAAGTTCCCCGATCCCAAGCCGAACTGTAATCGACACTGTGCGGGGAGCTCGTCAGTCATTACAAACTGAAAGCAAAGGGTGTGCTCTTTGTCTCCCCCTACAGTGCAGTACCCGACAGGAAGAGCTGCTAAGGTAAAAGACTGACGTTTTTTATCTACTGTGTGTGTGTGCATGCCATGTATGTATGAATGTGTGTGTGCATGTGAATATGTATGTGAGTGTCCATGTATTGAGACTCAGACTGCAGTGGTTGCTATAGTATACTAAAGTAAAAGTATACAGAGCAAACTTTGTCTGCAGGCATGAAGGATACAGCCACAGCACCTGTGATCATCATTATCATGCTGAGTGATGATCACAATGTACAGCCTATATTATACTGTACTTCATGTGACTGTAGTGTATATAGGCTATGTACAGTACAGTCACATGAAGTACAGTGTAATTATCAGCATGATAATGATGATCACAGGTGCTGTGGCTGTATGTTTCATGGCTGTAGACAGTGTTTGCACTGTATACTTTTACTCCAGGCTTTTTTTCCGCAAAAATGTGGCACTTCTGAAATCTGCACTCTGTACGTAGCACACCCCGGACTCTGTACGTAGCACACCCTGGACTCTGTACGTAGCACACCCTGGACTCTGTACGTAGCACACCCGGGACTCTGTACGTAGCACACCCGGGACTCTGTACGTAGCACACCCGGGACTCTGCACGTAGCACACCCTGGACTCTGCACGTAGCACACCCTGGACTCTGCACGTAGCACACCCTGGACTCTGCACGTAGCACACCCTGGACTCTGCACGTAGCACACCCTGGACTCTGCACGTAGCACACCCGGGACTCTGCAAGTAGCACACCCGGGACTCTGCAAGTAGCACACCCGGGACTCTGCACGTAGCACACCCGGGACTCTGCACGTAGCACACCCGGGACTCTGCACGTAGCACACCCGGGACTCTGCACGTAGCACACCCGGGACTCTGCACGTAGCACACCCTGGACTCTGCACGTAGCACACCCTGGACTCTGCACGTAGCACACCCGGGACTCTGCACGTAGCACACCCGGGACTCTGCAAGTAGCACACCCGGGACTCTGCACGTAGCACACCCGGGACTCTGCACGTAGCACACCCGGGACTCTGCACGTAGCACACCCCGGACTCTGTACGTAGCACACCCCGGACTCTGTACGTAGCACACCCCGGACTCTGTACGTAGCACACCTTGAACTCTGCATGTAACACACCTTTAACTAATGGCGGATTTATCAGGGTCGCAGCAGTCGCCGTTGCGACTGGGCCCTGTCATTCCGCCAAGTCTGCCCATTTGAGGTGTCCGACTGCCGCCTGCCAGTGTGAGGGGTCCACCTGACTGTAATGCCACTGTGGAGGGGGGGCCCTTCATGATTTCTTGCACCGGGGCCCTGAAGTCTCTAGTTACGCCACTGCCGATACCGAGTATTTGCGGGAGTACTTGTACTCGCGCAAATGCTCCCGATACCTAAATAGAATACTTTTTTTGTATTTATCAACATGTTCTGTGAAAATTCTTTGAGTTTTTTACTACTGTGTGACAAGAAAATAAAACATTTTTATTCATTTTTACTCATTTTTATTCTTTTATAATGTCTTGAGTTAGAGTTCTTCATAATTCTAAAGAAAATATCCTTAGTCTGTATTGTGGTTTGAAAACTGTCACATGACATTTAAAAAAAGTATCGGTATTCGGTATCGGCGAGTACATGAAAAAAAGTATCGGTACTTGTACTCGGTCCTAAAAAAGTGGTATCGGGACAACCCTAGGCATCACCATTACTGTTGTAACATCTAGATACAGAGAGAAGCTACATTGTTCTGCAGGTGGTAAAGGGGCAAGTGTTCTGTGTAGTTTAGTCTGGCAACGCAGTGTATGGGATGCATACACTGTGAGGGGTAGAGGCCTAATTTGGGGGTTGATCTGTGGTTGTTGACGAATCATTTGACATGGTTACTGTGAAGTTCTGTGCCAAGAGTGTTGGGACAACAAGTCATAGAGATGATGCCTTGGTTAGGGTTTCTAGTTGAGGGACTGGACCAAATAGTGGTTGTAGTCCGTCAATTCACCGTAGAAGAAGGCACCGGGCGGTGCTCCCCGAAATGGGTGCAACGGTTTCCCCTGGATGCGGGGGGTAAGACGATAAGCCGATTCGAATCGCAAGGGAAGGAATGGAGGCTTCCCACAGTCAGACGGTTACACGGTGCACAAAGCCTAGTTTTGGGGCAAAAGCTTTTAGACCCTTTTAAAGGATTGCCAAGGATACTTTTTGGGTATCCCCCTGGAGTGAATGTAGTTCAGCTGTGGTTTCAGAAATCTGTAATGAGTGCGTTGATGAAGGTGTACGCGCTTTGGTGATCCTCAGAGGCTCATGCCCGTTTGATTGAACTTTGTATAGCTGGTCCATGCAAGGCTCTCGCGCTGTTCTCATATTTTTCCATTGTATTTTCTTCTATTGCGGAAAGAGTGAAGGCAGAATTCCGGCTGGTTTTTGTTTTTTTCATTTTTGTTTTGAAAACTGTTATTCTCTCCCCCAAATTTGTATTTGACTGTTTGTATGAAGGAACGTGAATGTTCGAACTCAGCGCGGCGATCTTCCGACGCGTCGCGGCTTTTGTATTTTTTGTAGGAACGGGAAAAGTAAGGGTTAAGGGTTACAGAGGTTTTTGTTTGAATCGATTTTGGGAAGAATGTCATTGACAATGTACAGGAATGTCATTTTTGATAAATATGAAGGATGGAGTAATGATTTCTGCTTATAAGTATTTTTCAGGTCCAAGGAGTTTCTGGAAGTGTTTGTACATAGAGAGCAGGTGTATGTAGACAGCTGTACGCATGGATAATTATGGGTCTAAGGAGGTGAAAGTATCATAGGCTGTTTCTTTTTTTCCTGCACCGCGCATTTCGTCCTCCAGTCTGTAATGAGGAAGAAAAGGGGGGATGGTAAATGTAAATGTGACAGTTTTTCGAACTAATAACACTAAATATTTCTAATTCTAATCAAGTTTGTGCCAAGACTGTCTTTCTTTGATAGAATTTGAATCGGCAAGCAGCAGTCTGGTAATGTAGGTTCCCATCTTAATTGCTAAGAACCTGTCAATGATTCCGGGTATTACAGGAGATGGTAAGCGATTACAGGAGATGGTGAGCGATTACATGAGATGGTAAGCGATTACAGGCAATGGTGAGCCACGCACAGGTTAGGCAGCGACCACAGTCCCGATGTCTGGGTTTATTGTCATAAGGTTTGTTTGGAGGTCAACCAAAACCAGGGTCGTACTCCCATCAGCTGTCACTCTCATTCTTGGGTGATGGGGTGGGTACGATCCCTGTAATGTGAACTTCACAGGTTTCATGAGTCTCTCCTGGACCCTGACACGGTAATTGGTTTTCATTTTTCCCAACCAGGTGACTGGGTCGTTTGTAAAGAAGCTTGATGGATGAGACCACACCAGCCACTGCAAGAAGCTGCTCACCTACAATGAGGAGTATCTTTGTTTATTTTGTATTTGTTTGTTTAGTAAATTTTAGCAAGGGTAACAATGGAAAGCATCCCAAGTTATTATTTAAAGTGTATTCTATGACTAATTAAGAAAATGAACTGGACCGATTGCCGGGTCTGTTCTGAGTCTCCACCGAGCTTTAGTCCCCAGCGATGACAGCGGTACATGCTAATTATGATGATATTATTGGTATGAGGATTATTGACAAACTAAGTGAAGACTCCAAACAGACATTTGTCAATCGAATTTATTAATATGTTTTATAGGGTAAAATTGATTATTGTTTTTATGGCCCGCCTCTTGTCGGTTGGGTATCAGGACTGGGTAGCCCACAAGTGTGTAACTTTAGTTTGGTGTTTATGCAGATCTACAGCTTATAAGGTAATTCCCCCAATGCAAGAGGTTCATGCATGGTGGTGAAGCTGTCCCTGTCCTATGTCGCGAACGATTGCAAGGATCTGATGGCACGAGGGAAATTAGAAATGGCGGGGACAGCTAGAAGGGAATTGTTTACCAACCCCGACCAGGTCTGGGCACGGTTTCCTGCATATAGAAGGTGGGGGGGCTTGAGCTTATGATACGATTGAACAATTCACACCTATTGAGGATGGAATGTTTCATTTAACTGTTGAAGCTACAAGGAAGTTTTCACAGTCCGAGGTGGGTTTCTGGGAATTTACACGTAAAGATTGTTATACCTGGATCGGGGATACTGGGAATTAGAGTTCAGGCCCATATGGATAAGGTTTGGGTCCCTACAAGGCAAAGCCAGAGCGGTAGCTAAGTGAAGGTTGGGAGTCCTTTGAAGGGTCTGGGAATCTGAGGGGATTTAATTTTTATTTTACAACAGATTGTGGTTGATTGAAATGGGAATATATATACTCATGTCGTCTTTATTTCTATTCTTTCTATGTCGTGATGAGCGTTCCTGTTGCCTGATTGGACGTGTGACCAGAGCCGGAGCAGATGACCACGTACCAGATGAGACGCCCCGAAGCCCAACCCACATACCAGATGAGACGCCCCGAACCCAGACCCACGTACTAGATGCAGAGGATCCCAGACCGATCGGCGATTACTACAGCTCACCATGTCGTGTCCTCCTTATAAGTCATCCCTCCTAAAGAACAGAGTCTACATGTCAAGCCGTGTTTTCCTTTTATGGACTCATATGGACTGTAAGGACTGATTCGTTTCCAGGTGTAAAGAAAGAAGATCATCGTGGGACACTTGGGAGAATATGACAAAAAAAGGAGGGACTGTTGTGGAAAATTCTATAAATGTATGTTGTCAGATGTCCCCCAGTGTCGGTTTTGCTGTAATGCGCTCAGGTGCGCGTATTCACGTATACAGACGTTGGTGGAAGGCCATTGGCGCAAACACCTTTTCATGGACAAAGATTTGCGAGCTCCTTTTAAGGATGTTCATTTATGCCTCAGCAAGGAACTGACCACTTCTTGTCGACTGCATTAAATTACTCCGAGTGGACAGATCTGCGTACATGGAAACTGTAGCATAACTACATTACTACAACTACTACAAACATTATGGGTATCTGATCCATGATTTAGTATGGTTTGCAATGATGGCGGCGGTTTGGTTTGCACACGGCTTTGTGTTGAGCCATACTTTCTGAGTCCTTTGTGTCACAGAGTATGGTTTGGCACCCAGCTGTTCGCACACCTCACTACTAGTATTATTTAAATCACATGTCTGTGATTGGTTTATTTTGAAAGTATACAAACATGTCTGATTGGCTGTTTTGTGAAGCCACCACCTTCTTTTGTTACTCTTGTTGACACTATAAAATAAATGGAGCTAGCTGCTGCCAGTGATGTCTGGGAGCTATGGATGAGAACAAGCGGTTGTGATGTCTCTTTGATTTGTATGGCAGACCGAATGCATGGTGAGTGAACCTTTTAGTTTAAATATGGCATTATCTCATTAAGATGGGGAATGTGCTTTTTAGCACAGGGCAAAGTGGCGGTGTGCTCTGCTCACCCCAAATTGCCACGTCAGTACCTTCCTAGTTAGATGTTAGCTTTAGTTTGTTGCTCTCCTGTAATTAGTGGATCTGCTTGTGAATTCTCTGGTCTGCTCTGGTTTGCTCTGAGCTCTGAGGGTTTGTATACATTCCCCTGCCTTCTGGATAGTTCTAGAAAATAGTGGGCTGGAAGAGTCAAATCTACCGTGTGAATATTTATGTGGTCCCAGCCAATCTCTAGAGAAGCATGACCAGAAGGTGGCTGAGGAGAACATAAATAGTGTGAGGCCTGGAGCAGAGGGGATTCTTGTCCAGGATGAGGAGAAATCTTGTCAGGTCACCTGCGGTCAGGTGACAGACGTTGGGGTCAGGAGTGCACTGCTAAGGTAGTAGACCCTACGGCTGACTGCTGCAGATGGAACACAGAGTGGATCTGGAAGGTAGGTCCACTGAAGCACTAACAGGGATCCCACAGGGAGCTATAGCCTAAGATTCCCCCAGAGCATGGAGTCTAAGAGCTAGCAGGTGTTTACCAGAGCCTCTAACGGTGAGGATAGACTGGGCTGCAACTGTATCCAGGTCGCGGCCCACAGAGTCCCCCAGCTCATGCTTGCAGTAGGCTATAGAGGATAGAGGGAAAGCAGCAGCTCAGGATACAAGAGATAGTGAGGGGATAAGCCAAAGGTCGGGGCGACTAGCAGACAAGGATAAACAAAGGACACGCCAAAGGTCAGGGTCACAAGCAGACAGGTATACTCCAGAACAAGCCAAGATTAGTAAAACAGAGACAGACATAGCACACAGGAATTTAAACACACAATAGCTTAACAAACACTGTTGATCAGCACAGCTGGCGTGCAGTGCACAGGTTGGTATAGAGTTCCCTGATAGGGCCTGGGGTGGAGCCATGCTAGAGGAGAGATTACTTAAGCAGCCATTTGAGAGTGGCTGACCTCTAAGGTGAGCACATGGAGGAGGTGAGCTGACAGACAAACATTACTGCATATCCATGAGAAATCTCCCCTCCACCATCCACTTAAAAAAAAACTTTAGTGTAGTACCTTCCTAGATAGATGTTAGCTTAGATCATTTAGTTTGTTGCTCTCCTGTAATTAGTAGATCTGCTTGTGATTACTCTGGTCTGCTCGGAGTTTCACAAGCTGAGGGTTTGTATACATTCCCCTGCCTTTTGGATAGTTCTAGAAAATAGTGGGCTGGATGAGTCAAATCTACAGTGTGAATATTTATGTGGTCCCAGTTAATCTCTAGGGGAAGGTGCCCAGAAGGTGGCTGAGGAGAGCATAAATAGTGTGGGGCCTGGAGCAGAGGGGTTCTTGTGCAGGATGAGGAGATCTCTGCTGCATTTCTGGTCAGTCCAGCTGTCTGTCTTCATTTGGCCATCAAAAATGCCAGCTGTGCTAGTCAGGGGGCCTATTCTATTGACTTCCAGGAAAGCTGACTGAGGGACTTCTGTTTTTGGGGATCTGGTCCACATTTGGCACCTTTCGGGAGGGGAGGAGGGGGGGTACTTGTCTAAGGTATTAATAAGGTATTTTGGAAAGGAAATGGTGTGAGTTGTTAATGACATGACATTGTACCCCCACTCATCCACCAAAAAAAGTGTAGAAACACAGGGGTCAGGAGTATGTAATGTACAGGGGTCAGGAGTATGTAATGTACAGAGTGCAGAAGGTAGGTGGTGTATGTAATGTACAGGGGTCAGGAGTGTGCCTTGTACCACCATCTTCTTCTGTGATGTCATCAATGGGGCTGGCTGTCTCTTCTGTTTTTTTGCTGCCAGTCTCCATGATGACGTGCACACGCCACAATACTTCATCAGGGAACCAGCTGCAGGTGCTAGGGAAAGCCAACTGCCATTGCACACTGCAGCTGCAGGCCGTGTCTTGTATCACCATCTTCTTCTGTGATGTCATCAATGGAGCTGGCTGTCTCTTCTGGCTTTTTGCCGCCAGCCTCCCTGATGACGTGCATGCGCCACAATGCTTCATCAGGTAAATGGTGTATGTATGTAATGTACAGGGGTCAGGAGTGTGTCTTGTACCACCATCTCCTTCTGTGATGTCATCAATGGGGCTGGCTGTGTCTTCTGGCTTTTTGCCGCCAGCCTCCCTGATGACATGCATGCGCCACAATGCTTCATCAGGGAGGTGGTGTATGTAATGTACAGGGGTCAGGAGTTTGTCTTGTACCACCATCTTCATCTGTGATGTCATCAATGGGGTTGATTGTCTATTCCGGTTTTTTGCCGCCAGCCTCCCTGATGACGTGCATGCACCACAATGCTTCATCAGGGGGCCAGCTGCAGGCTGTGTCTTGTACCACCATCTTCTTCTGTGATGTCATCAATGGGGTTGTTTGTCTATTCCGTTTTTTTGCCGCCAGCCTCCCTGATGACGTGCATGCACCACAATCCTTCATCAGGGGGCCAGCTGCAGGCTGTGTCTTTTACCACCATCTTCTTCTGTGATGTCATCAATGGGGCTGGCTGACTCTTCCAGCTTTTTGCCGCTAGCCTCCATATGACTTGCATACGCCACAATGCTTCATTAGGGGGCCAGCTGCAGGAAAAGCCAACTGTTGATGTGCCATCACACACTGCAGCTGCAGCCTGTGTCCAATACCACCATCTTCTTCTGTGATGTCATCAATAGGGATGGCTGTCTCTTCCGGCTTTTTGCCACCAGCCTCCCTGATGACGCGCATGCGCCACAATGCTTCATCAGGGGGCCAGCTGCAGGCGCTAGGGAAAGTCAACTGTTGATGTGCCATGGCCCATATGCAGTAGAGCACCCGAGGCCTCCTGGGATGTACGATGTGGGTACACCAGGAGGCTGCGGGCAAGTGACATAATTTTCTCCTAGGCAAAAATCCAGGAAAGGCAAAAGGGTAATAAAATAATAATAAAAAGTTAGATTTTTGAGAGGGGGAGGGTAGGGGTGAGAACACAGGAAGCGGGTGGGGAGGGTGAAGTTCCACCTGAAGTCCTACGTCACGTTTTCTAGCATCATTTTATCCCATAAAAGACCCGCAACTGATGAGATAATATAGAGCTGATATATTTTGTTCTTTGTGATGTGAAGATAATAAAGACGATTGTTGTGGCTTCAGGGAGGAAACAAATGGTTTCCGATAGTGAAAGGGAAGTCGCGTTTTCTACAACTCATTGAGTTCTATTAGCAGGACATTACACAACACCGAAACCAATGAGATGGTAATCCCCGGAAACAATCAGAATCATTCTCTCCGCAGACAGTTCAGTTCTGAGATGATGTCTGAGGTCATGACTTGCCATTGAACAAGCCAAACGCGTCCTGTGGGATTCCGATACACCAATCAGGGTGAAGGCTTTAATAAGGGGGCACGTAGGCGGGTAGAGTGCTTAACCTCAACCACTACCACTCATATGAGGTTTACCACCTTCACCTCATTTCCGAAGTTGCTTTCAATCTTTTTTGCAGCTTTCATGAAAGCCGAAGTGCAGCCAAAAGCACAAAAGAAAAATCAGCACAAGGGACATTACAGTTAGTTTGATGTCGCTTGTGCTGATTATTCTTCTGTCAGTTGTAATCCTTTTCCATCCCTCCCCTCCACTGTATTCCTCTGGTGGGGCAAGGCAAGTAATGTGTGCCTCATAACCTGTGGACTTTTAGATAGCCCTACCTTGATCACACCATCAGATACCCCCCCCCCCCACTCTGATCACACCCTTCCAGATCCTCCCACCATGTTCACCCCTCCTAGATACGGCCGCCCTGATCACACCCACAGATACCCCCATATCCCTCCACTCTGATCACACCACCAGATCCCTCCACTCTGATCACACCTCCAGATACCCCACCAGATACCCCCACTCTGATCACACCTCCAGATCCCTCCACTCTGATCACACCTCCAGATTTCTCCACTCTGATCACACCTCCAGATTCCCCACTCTGATCACACCTCCAGATTCCCCACTCTGATCACACCTCCAGATCCCCCACTCTGATCACACCCCTAGATCCCTCCACTCTGATCACACCTCCAGATACCCCACCAGATACCCCCACTCTGATCACACCTCCAGATCCCTCCACTCTGATCACACCTCCAGATTTCTCCACTCTGATCACACCTCCAGATACCCCACCAGATACCCCCACTCTGATCACACCTCCAGATTCCCCACTCTGATCACACCTCCAGATTCCCCACTCTGATCACACCTCCAGATCCCCCACTCTGATCACACCCCTAGATCCCTCCACTCTGATCACACCTCCTGATCCCCTACCAGATCCCCCACTCTGATCACACCTCCAGATCCCCCTACTCTGATTACACCTCCAGATCCCTCCACTCTGATCACACCTCCAGATACCCCACCAGATACCTCCACCAGATCCCCCACTCTGATCACACCTCCAGATCCCCCTACTCTGATTACACCTCCAGATCCCTCCACTCTGATCACACCTCCAGATACCCCACCAGATACCTCCACTCTGACCACACCTCCAGATCCCCCACCAGATACCCCCACTCTGATCACACCTCCAGATTCCCCACTCTGATCACACCTCCAGATTCCCCACTCTGATCACACCTCCAGATCCCCCACTCTGATCACACCCCTAGATCCCTCCACTCTGATCACACCTCCAGATCCCCCACCAGATCCCCTACTCTGATCACACCTCCAGATCCCCCTACTCTGATTACACCTCCAGATCCCTCCACTCTGATCACACCTCCAGATACCCCACCAGATACCTCCACCAGATCCCCCACTCTGATCACACCTCCAGATCCCCCTACTCTGATTACACCTCCAGATCCCTCCACTCTGATCACACCTCCAGATACCCCACCAGATACCTCCACTCTGACCACACCTCCAGATCCCCCACCAGATACCCCCACTCTGATCACACCTCCAGATTCCCCACTCTGATCACACCTCCAGATTCCCCACTCTGATCACACCTCCAGATCCCCCACTCTGATCACACCCCTAGATCCCTCCACTCTGATCACACCTCCAGATCCCCCACCAGATCCCCTACTCTGATCACACCTCCAGATCCCCCTACTCTGATTACACCTCCAGATCCCTCCACTCTGATCACACCTCCAGATACCCCACCAGATACCTCCACCAGATCCCCCACTCTGATCACACCTCCAGATCCCCCTACTCTGATTACACCTCCAGATCCCTCCACTCTGATCACACCTCCAGATACCCCACCAGATACCTCCACTCTGACCACACCTCCAGATCCCCCACCAGATCCTCCACTCTGATCACACCTCCAGATCCCCCACTAGATCCCCCACTCTGATCACATCTCCAGATCCCCCCACTCTGATCACACCTCCAGATACCCCACCAGATACCCCCACTCTGATCACACCTCCAGATACCCCACCAGATACCCCAGATACCCCCACCTCCAGATACCCCAGATACCCCCACCTCCAGATACCCCAGCAGATACCCACCAGATACCCCCACTCTGATCATACCTCCAGATACCCCACCAGATCCCCCCCACTCTGATCGCACCTCCAGATCCCCCCACTCTTATCACACCTCCAGATACCCCACCAGATCCCCCCACTCTGATCATACCTCCAGATACCCCACCAGATCCCCCCACTCTGATCACACCTCCAGATCCCCCCGCTCTGATCACACCTCCAGATACCCCCACTCTGATCATACCTCCAGATACACCACCAGATCCCAAAAATCTGATCACACCTCCAGAAGTAAAAAGATTTGCATACTAAGTTTGTCTTAAAGCTACACTGACACATTTGTGTGTGGTGGTCCACCTTTGCACTGCATTTTATTAAATATTAAAACTGGATATTAATATTTATAGGTAAGAACACCAGAGATTAAAAAAATTCCACCACTGGTTCAAATTGGGCCATATCTTGTTTTTTTTTTTGTCTTCCTCTGGATCAATGGAGGTGTTCTACTAATTTATTCTATTTATGTACTTAATTCTTCCTAACATGAAAAGTTTACATATTGCACCACCTAGTGGTACTGTGGAGATTTGCATACCAAGTTTGTCTTAAAGCTACACTGACCAATTTCATCCATCATTATTTATTATGTGTGTGTGTGGTGGTCCACCTCTGCACTGCATTTTATTAAATATATATAACTGATAATTAATATTTATAGGTAAGAACACCAAAGATTTTTTTTTTCCACCGCTGGTGCAAATTTGGCCATATTTTTGGCCAAATTATTAATATTTTTTTATAACAGGGAAACGGCCACACGGCCCGACATAGTACAGAGTAATGCATGTGACAATGTATTAGCGCAGTCAAAAATTCTGACCAACAGCATAATATCCAGGCAAAACTACAGCAACAATTCCTGACATCATAGCCCTGAGGTGTTACGTGTGCCCTAGGTAGTTGTCCGGGCTTTTCCATTATATTAGTAATGCACTGGGGGCAAAACAGCCACCACCATCTTACCTTACAAATTTATTCTATTTATGTACTTATTTATTTATTTATTTTATTGGTTGAAGCTCTAAAACTTGTGTTGTTTTCAACCTACAAAAAAAATATAGGCCCGGTTTCACATACATTGGCGCATATTTATGCCGCTGTAGCGTATCTCTTTTACGCTACGTCGACGCAGCACAGAGAGGCAAGCATGGAATTCACAAAGCAAATGCGCTCAACTCTGCGCCGGCGTAGCACATATTCGTAGGCGTAAGTGGAAGTAGGTGGAAGTAGGTGGAAGTGGGCGTGATCCATGCTAATGAAGCGTGACTCCATGCAAATGATGTGTCGGGCACCAGACAAGTACTTAAAATGAACTGCGCATGCGTCGGGACATAGACGTATCCCCATGCGCATGCGCACAACCACGTCGGAACAACTGCCTAAGATACGCCAGATCACTGTGTACGCCGTGAACGTAACCTACGCCCAGCCAGACCCACGTCGGCCCATATTCACAGACGTCCAACGTACAATACGTAGGCTTGTATTCCCTGGTCCATACCTTTGCATGGGTTGCGTCTCATCTATGGGGAATAACTTTACGCCGGACGAAAAACTTACGCAAAACGCTTAAAACATGCGCCGGGCGCAAGTACGTTCATGAATTGGTGTATCTCCCTCATTTGCATATTTGCATAGATAATCAATGGGAGCGCCACATGCGTCCAGTGTAAATATGCGCCCACTCTACGCCGGCGTAGGCAAGTTACGTCGGTGGCATGAAGTCAGTTTTTAGGCATATCTTAGTTTGTGAGTATGGCACACAGATACGACGGCGCATATTTGTACTTACGCGGCGTTTCTGGATATACGTCGGCGTAAGTGCTTTGTGAATCCGGGCCTATATATATATATAGAGAGAGAGAGAGAGAGAGAGAGAGAGAGAGAGAGAGAGAGAGAGATTATTATTATTATTATTATTATTATTACATGAATATTAAATTATAAACCTCATAGTCAGAGCAGAGCTGTGAATAGGTATATCACAAGTTGAATTGTAGAGGGTGAGGGACGTAAACTTGGTTTAAATTATATTTTAGTTCTTCCTAACATGAAAAGTTGACATATTGCACCACCTAGTGGTACTTTGGAGATTTGCATGCCAAGTTTGTCTTAAATCTACACTGACACATGTCATCCATCATTATTTATTACAATGCCAAGAAAGAGAGTTTTAACTTGATGAAAATAAGTCTATGATAAAGGACCCTTTGTGCTCCTTATATGTATATACTCCAGCATGTGTTCTTTCTTTATTTTATACCATAAATATGCCATCAAATGTTTCAATTAGCAGATTTTTAATTTGTTGTGTTGATGATTCTGGTTCTTCAAAAAATCATTTTTTACACTTACTTTTCCACATGAACACCATGGTAGCCAGAACAACCATTCCAAGAATCCCAAATACAATAACGATATCAATATATGACGTGGCTTGTGGAAGACCAAAGCGAAATAGGTTTCTCGCATACATTTATAATATTGTGAACCGTTCCTTATTCCAACCTAAACCTTAAATCATCCTTTAAGGAAAAAAATATATCATGCCATGACCATGTATCATGTAACCCAACAACAGACACAATGGTCTCCACAGGAAAGAATGTGTCCATTCATTCATGGAGCACCTTTAGGTCCTTCAGGTCAAGGCTGATAGGCATTTCTTTTGTTGGTCTCCTTCATAACACAACAACTCACCCAAGGGTCTTCTTAGTAACTTTGGGTTCTTCAGATCAAGATTGGTGAGCACTTTTTTGTTGGTCTCCTTGATAACACAACAACTTACCCAAGGGTTTTCTTAGTACCTATGGGTTCTTCAGGTCAAGACTAGTGGACATGTTTTTTGTTGGTCTTCTTGTTACTACAACAGTTAACTCTGTGGTCATCTTAGCAACTTTGGGTCCTTCAGATCAAGACTGGTGGGCACTTCTTTAGTTGGTCTCCTTGATAACAAACAATTCACCAAAGGGCCTTCTTAGCACCTTTAGGTCCTTCAGGTCAAGGCTGGTAGGCACTTCTTTTATTGGTCTCCTTGATAACACAACAATTCACCCAAGTTTTTTTTTAGTACCTATGGGTTCTTCAGGTTAAGACTAGTGGACATGTTTTTTGTTGGTCTTCTCGATACCACAACAGTTAACCCAAGAGTCTTCTTAGTAACTTTGGATTCTTCAGATCAAGATTGGTAAGCACTCCTTTTGTTGTTCTCCTTGATAACACAACAACTCACCCAAGGGTTTTCTTAGTACCTATGGGTTCTTCAGGTCAAGACTAGTAAACATGTTTTTTGTTGGTCCTCTTGATACTACAACAGTTAATTCCAGGGTCATCTTAGCAACTTTGGGTCCTTCAGATCAAGACTGGTGGGCACTTCTTTTGTTGGTCTTCTTGATAACATACAATTCACCAAAGGGCCTTCTTAGCACCTTTAGGTCCTTTAGGTCAAAGCTGGTAGGCACTTCTTTTGTTGGTCTCCTTGATAGCACAACAATTCACCCAAGGGTTTTTTAGTACCTATGGGTTCTTCAGGTCAAGACTAGTGGACACAGGTTGTGTCGGTCTTCTTGATACCACAACAATTAACCCAAGGGTCTTCTTAGTAACTTTGGGTTATTTAGATCAAGATTGGTGAGCACTTCTTTTTTTGGTCTCCTTGATAACACAACAACTCACCCAAGGGTTTTCTTAGTACCTATGGGTTCTTCAGGTCAAGACTAGTGGACATGTCTTTAGATGGTCTTCTTAAAACTACAACAGTTAACTCAAGGGTCATCTTAACAACATTGGGTCCTTCAGATCAAGACTTGTGGGCACTTCTTTTGTTGGTCTAATTGATAATGATGATTTGATCTTCAGCTCCAAGACTGACCCCGGCTTCTGACCTTTTGCTTTGTACCTCGGATTGCTGCTGTCTCCTGTCCTTTGCCCCCGGCCTGTACCTTCGGACTTCCTCTACCGTCTCCAGCCCCTGACCCACGGTTTGTGCCCCGGACTTGTCTTTGGTTCCTGTTTGTCGAACACCTGCCGTTACCTTGATAGCTGCTGATCCTTTCTATACAGGAATAGCTTGCATCACCTTGCGACTTCCAGACATCTCCTACATCACTTTGGTACTACTACACTCAGCAGAACCGCAAGTATCAAACACTAGTTGCTATACCATCCAATCTTGTCTATATCAGAGAGACTTACCTGTTCCCCCTCAATTAGTTGCTTATGAAGGAATAAGTATCTACAGTCTTTCAATTGGTTGTCCATTAGAGGTTGTGATGAATTAACCCCGAACTTTCTGTTTATTCTGAGAGAGAACTGGTGGTTGTACCTGAGGAGCCTCTGTAGCTTAAATCCAATTGCACTACTGTAATTACATAGCAGGGATGTTACACAGGGGGTCATCTTAGCCCTTTTGGATCTTTTAAGCCATCTTTCCAAGCCTTGTCCTTAGGTCTTTTGGGTTCCCACCAGGAATCCTGCAGCCACATCATTTTTTTAGTGATAAGATAAATATGATCCTCTGAATCTACCCTTTTGTATTTGAATGGTGTATTACTCTTTTTACTATTTTACTATTTTAATTTCACATGGAGGTATATTTTTTATCACTCATTTTATTTAAAACATGTTGTAGTGGAACTTTAGCCTTTCCCATTCTTATACTTCTACAGGAGTTTATTGGAAGTTTTTTTTGTATTTTTTTTTTATCTGAAATTTTTATTTGTAGATACCCAACCATCACATCTACTTATATGGCCAAAAGTATGTGGAGACCCGACCATCACATCTACTTATATGGCCAAAAGTTTGTGGAGACCTGACCATCACATTTACTTACTTTTGGCCATATATGTGGAGACCCGACTATCACATCTACCTATATGGCCAAAAGTATGTGGAGACCCGACCATCACACCTACTTATATGGCCAAAAGTTTGTGGAGACCTGACCATCACATTTACTTACTTTTGGCCATATATGTGGAGACCCGACTATCACATCTACCTATATGGCCAAAAGTATGTGGAGACCTGACCATCACATATACCTATGTGGCCAAAAGTATGTGGAGACCTGACCGTCACATCTACTTATATGGCCAAAAGTATGTGGAGACCTTACCATCACATCTACTTACTTTTGGCCATATATGTGTAGACCCGACTATCACATCTACTTATTTGGCCAAAAGTATGTGGAGACCTCACCATCATATCTACTCATATGGCCAAATATATTTGGAGACCCGACCATCACATCTACCTATATGGCCAAAAGTATGTAGAGACCCGACCATCACATCTACTTATATGGCTAAAAATATGTAGAGACCCGACCATCACATCTACCTATATGGCAAAAAGTATGTAGAGACCCGACCATCACATCTACTTATGTCCAAAAGTATGTAGAGACCCGACCATCACATCTACTTATGTCCAAAAGTATGTAGAGACCCGACCATCACATCTACTTATATGGCCAAAAATATGTAGAGACCCGACCATCACATCTACCTATATGGCAAAAAGTATGTAGAGACCCGACCATCACATCTACCTATATGGCCAAAGTATGTAGAGGCCTGCCCATCACCTACCTACAGTAATGTGCAAAAGTTTTAGGCAGGTGTGAAGAAATGCTCTAACGTAAGAATGCTTTATATTTTTTCATTATAGTTTAATTGTTTATTTTTATCAATATACAAAATGCAAAGTGAGCAAAATAAAAATCTAAATCAAATCAATATTTGGTGTGACCACCTTTTGGCTTCAAACCACTATCACTTCCGGGGATTCTTTGTTCTTTTCACTGAAGATAGTTCTTATTAATGACATTGGCTGTATGTTTAGAGTCGTTGTGCTGCTGCAGAATAAATTTGAGGCCAAATACATGTCTACTTGATGGTATGGCATGATACATAAGTATCTGCCTGTATTTCTTAGCGTTGAGGGCACCATTGATCGTGACTTAATTTGCAGAAATGTAGCCCCCAAACCTGAAAGAAAGCTCTACCATAGTTACACCAAATATTGATTAGCTTTGGATTTATTTACTTTCCGTTTTGTTTATTGATGAACTATTAACACTTCTATTTCTGAAATCATTCTTAAGTTACAACATCTTTGCACACCTACCTAAAACTTTTGCACAGTAGTATAGCAATGCAGACGGAGGACGGAGGAGGACGGAGGACGGAGCACTTTGAATAATACGGCTCACCTTAGCCAATATGAGGAAAGACTTGAAAGGTGGTGATGCCCGATTGCCCTCTGACCAAAGGCAACTGCCAGTAATACACGAGAGCAGGTGTTAGGAAATGTTGGCAAACATTTCAAAATCTAAGAAAACAGAAGCCGGTTTCATCACAGGAAGTGTCAACAACAATTTAACTTCTCGTAACTAAACCAAATCTTTTATTCTGTGCCTGACTGCGACGGGATGATGTTGTCCACCTTTGTTGTGCTGATTTTAGGTGAGCACATTTTCTTGTCTTTTCTCGAACAATTCCGTCACTGCATCTTTTTCTTAGAGATGTCAGGCTATCCCTCAGATGTCTTGGTGCAGACAGGGTGTTGGGTACTACCTGTGGCCCACTGGATCTTCTGTGTGAAGACATCCCAGGAATACCACCTTACATCCCCTATGACTCCTTAGGGATTTTAAGGTGTTCCTGAGATGTTTTGGCACAGATAAAGTATTAGGCACTTCCTTGTACTGGTAGTAGAGTAGTTGGGGATTTAAAGGTTCCTTGGATGTCTTAACGAAAAAATAACTGGGGTCTGATACTGGGCCTCAGAAAATGCCTAATGATGTGTCTATGCATAGACATCCCAGTAATATCTTGAAATACCCAATGAAGAACTGGGATCTGATACTGGGAAGTGCCTAATACTGAGTCTGTACCAAAACATCCCCAGAACACCTTAAAATCCCCAAGGAGTCCTTAGAGATTTCTAGTTGTTTTGTGGGATGTCTTGGTAAAGACAAAGAGGGGTTTGATACTGGGCCCAAGGGAAGTGCCTACTACCGCGTCTGTGCCAAGGCATCCATGGAACACCCTTCAAATTCCCAAGGAAGTACTGGGGTCTGATACTGGGCAGAGGGAGGTGCCTAATACTGTGTCTGTGCATAAACATACCAGAAACACCTTTGAATCCCCAAGAAAACCTTGGGGATTCCTAGATGTTCTTTGGGATATCTTAACAAAGAAGAACTAAGGTCTGATACTGGGTGCAGGAAATGCCTAATTCCGTGTCTTGGCACAGACATAGCCATGGACACTTCCTGCTTTCCAGTACCAGGCCCCAGTTCTTATTTCGGGATTTCAAGTTGTTTCTGGGCAAAGACACAGAATTAGGAGCTCCTACTGCCCAGTATCAGACCCCCGTTCTTCTGTGCTAAGATATCCCAAGAACATCTTAAATTCCCTCATTCTTCCTAAGAGTTTCAAAATGCTCCCAGGATCTCTTGGTGCAGACATGGTATTGGAAAGACACCCAACTTTGCATAAGTGCCAACAACTGTTGGCCTATAAACATTACCACAACCCCCAATACTTGACCTGTTCTTCTCTGTATTTTTTTCTCCTATTGGCACTGTATAAATCCTTTATTATAATAATATAATATTGATATAATATTGAGAAAGTGATGATACTCTAAATTCTCAATGGCTGCCAAGTATGTTACCCTGAAAATCAGAAAATTCATGAATAATCAGGGCTCTTTTTCAGTAGGACCGGGGGGAGCGCAGTTCCGGCACCTCCAGATCTAAATGTATGTAATGGTGCTCGGAGGTGGGTAGGGGGTGGAACCAAGAAACGGTGCTCGGAGGTGGGTAAGGAATGGAACCAAGGAATGGTACTCAGAGGTGGGAGGGAGGTGAAACAAATGAATGATGCTTGGAAGAGGGTAGGGGGTGGAACCAAGAGATAGTGCTCGGAGGTGGTTAGGGGTTGGAACCAAGGTATGGTGCTTGGAGGTGGGTAGGAGGTGGAACCAAGAAACGGTGCTCAGAGGTGGGTAAGGAGTGGAACCAAGGAATGGTACTCAGAGGTGGGAGGGAGGTGGAACCGATGAATGGTGCTTGGAGGTGGGTAGGGGGTGGAACCAAGAGATAGTGCTCGGAGGTGGTTAGGGGTTGGAACCAAGGTATGGTGCTCGGAGGTGGGCAGGAGGTGGAACCAAGGAATGGTGCTTGGAGATGGGTAGGGAGTGAAACCAAGGAATGGTGCTTGAAGGTGGGTAGGGGGTGGAGAAAGGGAATGTTGCTCGGAGGTGGGGAGGGGGTGGAGAAAAGGAATGGTGCTCGGAGGTGCTCGGAGGTGGGGAGGGGGTGGACCCAAAGAATGGTGCCTCGGAGGTGGAACCAAGAAATTGTGCTTAGAGGTGGGTAGGGGGTGAAACTAATGAATGGTGCTTGGAGGTGGGTAGGGGGTGGACACAAGAGGTGACTCAGAAGGAGGGAGTTCCTGCACCTATTCTCTGAGAAAAAAAAGCCCTGTGAATAATCATTCTTTCTTTTCTGTTTTTCAGCTTTGGTTACGTCAGAATCTGGTAAGTACCACGTAGGTGGTCTATAATTTGATTTTCTTCCAATATCTCCAAGATCTTACCATGTACTCCGCATCCTAAAAGAGGTCAAGGGTTTCAAATTACAGGTAGTTTATTTTAAGCCTCTATTGCCACTAAATTTGACTTGTCTATGTCGGTGTTCTTAAAAGCAGGAGATGGTGTGTGTGTGTGACATGATTGCATCAATTATTTCCACAATGTTATGACATATTAACTGTCAGTTTATTGAGAAATCTCCACACTGAGGTTTCCAGTAAGATAATAACGGACATGAAAGTCACTCATACTAATAAGTAATGTAACCAGATGGCTTTTCTGCTTTTAGGACCCCATCCAGGGGTCAAATTTTCCTTCAAAGTTGACTTCCTGCCAAACATTTTTAATTTTTTTTTAGTTTAAGGCAGGGGTCTGAAAACTTTCTAAGCAAAGGGCCAGTTTATTGTGCTTCAGACTTTAGAGGGGCTGAACTGTGGCTAGTTGGAGTAGAAAATGCTCTGACATCAGTTCCCCCATCATTGGTTTTAATGGGAGAAAGAATGCCCCATTGATGGCATCAGTGAAAGGAGAGTACCCTATTGATGGCATTAATAGAAGGAGAATGCCCCATTGATGGCCTCAATGCAAGGAGAGCGCCCCATTGATGGCATCAGTGAAAGGAGAGTGCCCTATTGATGGCATTAATAGAAGGAGAATGCCCCATTGATGGCCTCAATGCAAGGAGAGCGCCCCATTGATGGCATCAGTGAAAGGAGAGTACCCTATTGATGGCATTAATAGAAGGAGAATGCCCCATTGATGGCCTCAATGCAAGGAGAGCGCCCCATTGATGGCATTAATGGAAGGAGAGCGCCCCATTGATGGCATCAATGGAAGGAGAGCGCCCCATTGATGGCATTAATGGAAGGAGAGCGCCCCATTGATGGCATCAATGGAAGGAGAGCGCCCCATTGATGGCATCAATGGAAGGAGAGCGCCCCATTGATGGCATCAATGGAAGGAGAGCGCCCTATTGATGGCATCATTGGAAGAACAGTACCCCATTGATGGCATCAATGGAAGAACAGTACCCCATTAATGGCATCAGTGGAAGAACAGTACCCCATTAATGGCATCAATGGAAGAACAGTACCTCATTGATAGTGTCAGTAGGGGGAATAGTGCCCCATCATTGTTGTCGGTTAGTGGAATAGTGCCCCAAGGGCCAGTTAAAGACAAGCTAAGGGCCACATCCGGCCCCCGGGCAATAGTTTAAAACCTCTGGTTTAAGGGATAGAGTGAAGGATGGATTACAACCTCTATTGGATTCTTGTTGCTCTGTTTTCCCACTGGGAAGATCTTCCATTACTTCCTGTCTCGGTGACACCACGGGAAGTGAGGAGAAGCATGGACAATACAGATGGTAGTAAAGCCTGAAAAAGATTCTAAAGTTTTTCGTAAACAAAAAAAATACAATTTGGCTGCAGTTTAAGTGAAGAACCCCCTTAATCTATTATTTTTACCTCATGTCTTTTGTAGCTTTAGTCCGACCTGTAGTGACCTTCGATCCCCCATGGAGACGAATTATAACTTCAGACACAGTGATGATAGCATGTGACATCGGTACTACGGCACAGGAGGATGAAACGTTTTATTGGTACAGAGATGAGAAACTGATGGACGTCCATCAGCAGAACTTCACCGTCCCATCAGCCTCAGCGGTGTATAATGGTGGAGATTACCAGTGCCGGACCAGCACCAGCGATATCAGTGACCCCGTCTACCTGGATGTTCGTTATAGTGAGTTATCCGACTCTAAATACTTTGTATCTATAAAAATATACAGGGCCAGATTCTTGTATATCTGTATATTTCGTAGCGTAAGCTATTTACATTACGCCGCCGCCGAGTTACGTAAACGACGTAAAATCTCGACACTGTCCCGACGTCCATATTTAACATGGCGTGCGTAAAGTTAAACCTCCTTATAGCAGGGGTAACCTTACACTTACGGAAACGACGTAAACTACTACGACGCAGCACAAATACGTTCGGGAATCGGCGTATCATGCTCATTTGCATATACGCCACCTAGCGGCCAGCGTAGTATTGCATTTAAGATCCGACGGTGTAACGGATCTACGCCGTATCTATGCGTATCTGATTCTAAGAATCAGTCGCATAGATACCCGGGCACAGAAACAGAGATACACCGTCGTATCTCTTATGAGAATCTGGCCCACAGTATTCAGAATCGCCGTTTTTGGTGATCTGAATACTTTGAAATGTAAAGGAGGGATTTGTTTTTGTTTTTAGACCCTCCGATTCCTCCATAAAGAGGACCTGTCACCACCTATTACTGTCACAAGGGATGTGACAGCAATAAAATTAATACATTTTTCTTTAACCACTTAAGGACCGCCTACCGCACATTTACGTCGGCAGAATGGCACGGCTGGGCACATCAACGTATATATACGTTGATTTTTGTACCCAGCCGTGGGCCGCGACCCGGTCCGAAGCTCCGGGAACGGTACCGTGGGACTCGCGGACCCGATCGCCGCTGGAGTGCGGCGATCGGTCCCCGGAGCTGAAGAAAGGCGAGAGCCGTGTGTACACACGGCTTCCCCGTGCTTCACTGTGGCCGCAGCATCGATCACGTCATCCCTGTTATAGGGGGACGTGATCGATGACGTCACACCTACAGCCACACGCCCCTACAGTTGTAAACACACACAGTCAACACACAAATCCTACAGCGCCCCCTTGTGGTTAACTCCCAAACTGCAACTGTCATTTTCACAGTAAACAATGCAATTTAAATGCATTTTTTGCTGTGAAAATGACAATTGTCCCAAAAATGTGTCAAAATTGTCTGAAGTGTGCGCCATAATGTCGCAGTCACGAAAAAAATCGCTGATCGCCGCTATTAGTAGTAAAAAAAATGTTTTTAATAAAAATGCAATAAAACTATCTCTTATTTTGTAAACGCTTTACCAAAAATAGGTAGAAGAATACGTATCGGCCTAAACTGAGGAAAAAAAAATTATATATATTTTGGGGGGATATTTATTATAGCAAAAAGTAAAAAATATTGAATTTTTTTCAAAATTGTCGCTCTATTTTTGTTTATAGCGCAAAAAATAAAAACCGCAGAGGTGATCAAATACCACCAAAAGAAAGCTCTATTTGTGGGGAAAAAAGGACGCCAATGTTGTTTGGGAGCCACGTCGCACGACCGCGCAATTGTCAGTTAAAACGACGCAGTGCCGAATCGCAAAAAGGACCGTTAAAGAATCGTTAAGGACCGCCTCCTGCACATACACGTCGGCAGAATGGCACGGCTGGGCACATGCACGTACAGGTACGTCCTGTACTAGTACCCAACCAGTCGCGGGAGAGCGCCTCGGGAGCGTGCCCGCAACCCGGTCCGAAGCTCCGGGACTCGCGGACCCGATCGAGCTGAATTCTTTGCTAAAAAATATATATAATGTTTGGGGGTTCTAAGTAATTTTATAGCAAAAAAATATGGATTTTAACTTGTAAACACCAAATGTCAGAAATAGGCTTAAGCCCTGTACACACGATCGGTTTGACTGATGAAAACGGATCGTTTTCATTGGACAAACCGATCGTGTGTGTGGGCCCCATCAGTTTGTTTTCCATCGGTGAAAAAAATAGAACATGTTTTAAAATTTTCCTATGGATAAAAAAACGATCGTCTGTGTGGAAGTCCATCGGTCAAAAATCCACGCATGCTCAGAATCAAGTCGATGCATGCTCGGAAGCATTGAACTTCATTTTTCTCAGCACGTCGTAGTGTTGTACGTCACCGCGTTTGGACGCGGTCGGATTTTTGACTGATGGTGTGTAGGCAAGACTGATGAAAGTCAGCTTCATCGGCTATCCGACAAATAAATCCATCGGATTGGATTATTATCAGATATCGATCGTGTGTATGAGGCTTTCGTCATGAAAGGGATGTATTGTAAAGTCTTGCTAAATCATGTGGTCTTAATTTAATATACCGCATTTATCTTCCTATAGCGCGCACCGGCGTATAGCGCGCACCCCCAACCTAGAAGGGAAATTCCTGAAAAAAAAAAGAAAATACTTATAGTTTAGATGCCCCTCGTCGGTGTCTTGCCCTCGTCCATCGGCGGCCTTGTCCGGTCCGGCTGCGTCCTTGGTGGTGTCCTTCCCGCTTCTCCCGCGCTGTTTTTGAGCTGATCCCCGCTTCCGGCGCTGCGTTTGAACGGCTCCCCTCGCATAAAGGCTAGGAGGTGGCACACGGCATGACCGCGAGGGGAGCTGAGCCTGACCGAGTGTACCCGAGTGTACTGCGCTCGGTGTATGGCGGCGGCGTTCAAACACAGCGAGGGAAACGGGGATCGGCGTATATCGCGCACCCACGATTTCCCCTGATTTTAAGGGTAAAAAAGTGTGCGGTATACGCCGATAAATACGGTAATATCATGAATATAATTTTTCTATTTCAGCCTATGTCCTTCTGCAGAAGCCCCCCAGCATTTACGAAGGGGACCTCCTGACTCTGAGGTGTTACAGCCCCCCAGGATTAAATGGAACAAACACAACCTTCTATAAGGATAGTGAAGAGATCCAATTCTCAGTCAATAACTCGGAGCTCCATTTTGATAAAGTAGACAGAGATGCGACTGGGACATACAGATGTACTAAGACCGTCCAATTTGGAGAGTTCCGAAACAGCTCTTCTGAGACCTATGTCTATGTAAGAGGTACGGTATAAGAGGAGCGCCATTCGATAAAGTATATTCAATGCTCTTGAAAAGTAAATCTTACCAGCTTAAGGCTAAGTTCAAACCAGTATGAATTGGATGAGGGTTTCCCAATTCGCATTGGCGGGGAGATCATGACCAGCTCTCTATGGAGCCGGATCACACATCTCTAGAGCGTCTCCGGGGTAAAGTCCAAGTCTTTACAATTGGTGTGCCCATTATGAGGGGTCCCCACCATCCCTGTGTTGAGTTCCCAAGTCTGCACATCTGCTGTGAACTTTGTGAGGGGTTCCCACCAACCAGGGGAGGGCTGGAAGTCCAATCACGTGGCCCATTGAACCGCCAAATGAGCTCACTATACATGGCCCACCTGTTTTTTCAATGCAGCCTCACCAGTGCACTTCAATGCAGCCTGATCACTGGGGCAGGTTACATGGAGTGTATGAAGGGGGGGTGGGAGATGGGGGTCAGCTAGAGGTGTCAGGGTCTCTCACCTCAGTGATCTCAGCTCAGCATGTCCTTGCATGCCACGGTCTCCTGGGGGGTAATGCTCCTGGTCCTGGGGTCAAGTTGCAGCCAGGGCCCAGCCCTGCAGCCTGCATCCGACTCCCTGGCAGGCACTGCCTCTGCCTGATTCCAAGAATCCGGTCCCAGGGAGTTGTAGTCTCCTCTGCGCTGCTCTGTTTTCCACCAACCCGGGAGGTTGAGCGTGGACTACAACTCCTGGAATGCAACAGCTAATGGTCAGCCGATGTGGCCGCGCCCCCGACCCGACTTCTCAGCGCAGAATAAAAAAAGAAAATGGTAGAGGGCAGAGGCTGCTGACCATTTTGAACATAAGTTAGAGCGGCTTGGGAGGCAATTTTCACCCTGCCCACGGCCCAGCCCTCCCCTGCAATGGTGACCATAGGGGGGGCAAGAGGGGGCTCTGACCCCCCCCCCAACATTATGCTGTGCCCCACCATGTCCCCCCCCCCCCCCCATTTTTTTTGCGTTGTTTGTATTTTGTTTGGGCCGCCGCTGAAGTAACAGTCTCTCCTAAGAGGGAGAGCATCCCCAGTCATCTCTGCGGGGCATTTCTTCCCCCTCCCTCTGCTCACTGACACTGCATAATGCGAGCGCTCACACAACCACAGCAGCCCGATCTGCTCCTTTCCCTGCATCCTCATTGCCACGGAGAAGAGCGAGTTGCAGAAAGGACTCCATGAGCACTGTGGGGGGGGGCAGGACACAAATAGGTAGGTGGGAACGTCCAAAACTCGTTGACATGAGCAGAATCAAGAATTATGCCCGGGAGAGCTCTCTTCTGGAGCATCCAAGACCTATAAGATGCCAGGGGCTGGCTCAGCCCCCCGGGCACTACAGTACCTATAACAAGCTATCGCTTTTGGGTAGACTGAATTGTTAAGTTTGAATGGTGTGCCTTTTACGTGTCCATTATATGTTTAGCAGGAGATGAGGTCAAGCCCTTGGTGACCTTCACACCAAACTGGAGGACGGTGATGGCCATGGACTCGGTGACTCTCATATGTAATGTGGGATCTTCGGAACAAGAGAAGGAGACCTTTTACTGGTATAGAGATGACAAGCCCATCATCAATAATAACCAACAGAACTTTACCATCCAGTCAGCTAACTGGAGATATGACAGAGGATATTACCAGTGCCGGACCAGTACCAGCGATATCAGCCAACCCGTAACTCTGAACATTAAAATAAGTAAGTGATACAGCCAGGGCCGCCCCGAGATATTTTGCTGCCTGGGATCAAAAGTCGAAATGCCCCCCCCCCCAAAAAAAACAATTACGTCCGCCAAAAGGCTCCCAAAATTATGATAAATAAAGGGGCGGGCTACGTGTATAGAAGTATAAAAAAGGACCTGTCAGGGCTCTATACATGTATAAGGAGGACCTGTCATGGCTCTATACATGTATATAGAAGTATAAAGAAGACATGTCATGGTTGTTTGCATGTATAGGAGTATAAAGAGGACCTGTCATGGCTCTATACATGTAAAGGAGTATAAAGAGGACCTGTCATGACTCTATACATGCATACATGCACCTCTAGCTGACCCCCATCTCCCCCCCCCCCCCCCTTCATACACTCCATGTAACCTGCCCCTGTGATCAGGCTGCATTGAAGTGCACTGGTGAGGCTGCATTGAAAAAACAGGTGGGCCATGTATAGTGAGCTCATTTGGCGGTTCAATAGGCCACGTGATTGGACTTCCAGCCCTCCCCTGGTTGGTGGGAACCCCTCACAAAGTTCACAGCAGATGTGCAGACTTGGGAACTCAACACAGGGATGGTGGGGACCCCTCATAATGGGCACACCAATTGTAAAGACTTGGACTTTACTCCGGAGACGCTCTAGAGATGTGTGATGCGGCTCCATAGAGAGCTGGTCATGATCTCCCACCAATGCGAATTGGGAAACCCTCATCCAATTCATACTGGTTTGAACTTAGCCTTAATAAGTAAGTGATACAGCCAGGGCCGCCCCGAGATATTTTGCTGCCTGGGACCAAGAGCGAAATGCCCCCCCCCCCCAAAAAAACAATTACGTCCGCCAAAAGGCTCCCAAAATTATGATAAATAAAGGGGCGGGCTATGTGTATAGTACAAAAAAGGACCTGTCAGGGCTCTATACATGTATAAGGAGGACATGTCATGGCTCTATACATGTATATAGAAGTATAAAGAAGACATGTCATGGTTGTTTGCATGTATAGGAGTATAAAGAGGACCTGTCATTTCTCTATACATGTAAAGGAGTATAAAGAGGACCTGTCATGACTCTATACATGCATATAGGAGAATAAAGAAGACCTGTCATGGCTCTATACATGTATAAAGGCGTATAAAGAGGACCGGTCATGGCTCTATACATGTATATATGAGTATAAAGAGGACCTGTCATGGCTCTATACATGTACATAGGAACATAAAGAGGACCTGTCATGGCTCTATACGTGTATATAGGGACATAAAGAGAACCTGGCATGGCTCTATACATATATAAAGGAGTATAAAGAGGACCGGTCATGGCACTATACATGTATATATAAGTATAAAGAGAACCTGGCATGGCTCTATACATGTATAGGAGTATAAAGAGGAGTCTGAGTACAGTACTAGTCTACTCCTGACAACTTCTTGTCGGTCGGGCTGGCGCCCCTCTTAAAATGCCGCCTGGAACCATGGTCCCATTGGGTCCCATGGTAGGGCCGGCCCTGTATATAGCTCATGTATTTGCTGCCAATTCATTTACCCGCAAACCAATCCAATCCATTAACAGTCTTTAACTCATTAACTATCTTTAAAAACTTAAGGAACTGAGGGCCCTGTGTGTTTCGTATTTTGTTAGATAATTATTGTTACGGGATAAGTTGTTATAGACTCCTTGAACCCAATAGATATCGATGGTAGCACCTCCATTAATAACTAATCTGATAAGGGTTTGGACTTCACACATGCCTCTGTAAAAGTTTTGTTCCCCATGTGGGTGCGAGTGGAAGGGTAATCTTTTTCTGGAGAACTTCTTGCATTTTATCTTTCAGGGGATCTCGTCTTACAGAGGCCCACCTCCGTATATGAAGGACACCCCTTGACCCTCAGATGTCTGAGCAGATATTCATTTATTGTAATTAACACCACATTTTACAAGGATGACAAAATGATCAAGTTCTCTACTTCTGACACGGAGCTCCATATCATGAAGGTGGACAGAAGCATCACCGGGACGTACAAATGTGTTCAACGATTACAGTCAAAGCTCTCTGGGCAGAATGGAACCCCCATATCTTACAAAACATTGTCAGATATATCTTATATAACTGTGACATGTAAGTCCCCAAAGAGCCACTGCACATTCAATCAAATAATAACTTTAGTACAGTGAAAGCAAGGCCTTTCATATTATACATCAGTGGTGGCTGGTGCTAAGAAAAATTGGGGGGGGGGGGGGGACACAAACAAACTGATTTAAAAAAAATAAAACATCAATTGCAGCCACTGTGCCAAACACAGCCACTGTGCCATCAAACGTTGCCAGTGTGCCCATAAAATGCTGCCACTGTGCAAAATGCTGCCAGTGTGCCCATCAAAGGCTGCCAGTGTGCCCAATGCTGTCAGTGTGCCAATTCCTGCCAGTGTGCCCATTAAATGCTGGCAGTGTGCCCAATAAATGCTGGCAGTGTGCCCCCCGCCCACTTACCATCTGCTCGGGAACTTACCCTGTCTTGGTGGTGAGAAGGGTGACGAGCAGGGTCCTTAATGCGTCTCCTGCACTTCTTCTCCTGTCCTCTCCTCCCATTAGGCGTCCAATAGAGGCGCCTGTTGTTTCAGCCAATCAGGTGACAGGTAACCAGACCCAAGCAACCTGATTGGCTGATTTATTCGATTTGCTAGCACAACACTGAAGCAGGAGCAGTGATTTTAATGATGCTTAAATAAATAAAAAAAAATAATGAAAAATTCCTTTAAATATCGTACCTGCTGGGTGTCTATACCTGTGAAAACGTCTTTAAATAGCACAATCTCCTACCTGCCTGCCAGTAAATTAGGAAGAACTGATCTATCTAAGCTATACAGTGTATAAATATATGTACAACACCTGTGATGTATATATATCCTCTACACACTGTAAGGCCGCGTACACACGAGGAGACATGTCCGATGAAAACGGTCCGCGGACCGTTTTCATCGGACATGTCTCCTGCAGGATTTTGGTCCAGCGGTGTGTACACACCATCGGACGAAAAACCCCTCGGACAGAGAATGCGGTGACATATACGTCACTGACAGGCTCAATCCAGGAAGTTCAATGCTTTCACGCATGCGTCGAATCCATTCGATGCATGCGGGGGATTTCTGTCCACTGGTTAGACGTACTAACCAGCGGACATGTCGGACGGACATGTTTCCAGCGGATAAATTTCAAAGCATGCTTTGAAATTTTTGTCTGCTGGAAAACGGTCCGCTAGGCCGTACACACGATCGGATGTGTCCGCTGAAACTGGTCTGTGGACCAGTTTCAGCGGACATGTTCGATCGTGTGTACGCGGCCTAACATTAACTGACTAGCCTGCCTGCCTGCTCTGTCTACCTGCAAAAAAATAACACTCTCTCTGTCTCTCTCTGTTCTCTCTAACCACCGCCGCAACACACTACACAAGGCTGATCTGCAGGCGGCCTTTTATAGTGTGGGGTGTGTACTAAACCCCCTGAGCCATAATTGGCCAAAGCCACCCTGGCTTTGGCCAATTACGGCTCTCTGTACTGACGGCGCTGTGATTGGCCAAGCATGCGGGTCATAGTGCATGCTTGGCCAATCATAAGCCAGCAATGCCGCAGTGAATTATGAGCCATGGCGCGTCACTCGAATTTGGCGCGAACGACCCGTTTTGTTCGTATTCCGAGGAACGATCGAACATACGATATTCGAGTCGAACATGAGTTTGACTCGAATACGAAGCTCATCCCTAGTGAAGACAAGAAACAGATGGTTTATTTTAACTACTACTCCCCACTCCTTTCAACCCCCTCCTTTCTGCCCATCCCACCGTGTAAATGGCCTCCATGAACTGTGGAATGTTTGCATCAAGGAAAGGAAGAGATGTAAGGAGAGAACATCATATGTGGATGAGCCAATCAGATGCACCCATATGTGATGATGCCTGCTTAGGTCACTTTGACTATAAAAGCTGTAACTTTAAAAAAAATCTTCACTTTTTCTGTTGGAGACGATGGAGACTGCAGTGTGAGATTTCTTCTGCATGCATGTGCTCACATCATCATGAATTTGGCTCAGCGGCAGAATAGAACATGTATCCTGGAATTGAGCCGGGGGAAAATCTATTACACCGTCTCGTACTTGATTCAGAGCATGCGTGGAATTTTATGCGTCGGAATTATCTACACGTGCTCGGAATTTACAAGAACAGATTTTGTTGTTCAGAAAATTTGAGATCCAGCTCTCAATTTTTTGTTGTCGGAAATGCCGACAACAAATGCCCGATGGAGCCTACACACGGTCGGAATTTCCGACAACGAGCTCCCATCGAACATATGTTGTCAGAAATTCTGGGCATGTGTACGCGGCATAACACTCACCGAACACTGCATTAAAAGGTTTAGAGTGTTGGATGCTCTTCCACCAATGGAGAGAAGCTGTAGGCTCATGACTTTTTTTCATAGTCCAATCCTTTCATGGACCATCTATAAGTCAATCTACAAGAGAAAACCTTTTCCCACAAGGTTCTGCACCTCCCCATGTAGTGACCCTGATTCAGCTTTATTAGGAAAACTTTAATATTACAGTTTTGCTCAAAATGAGTATCTTGCTCTTTTTTTAGCCGTAGTCCGACCCGTGGTGACCTTCACACCCAACTGGAGAAACCTATTGTCCGGGGACTCGGTGACTGTAACATGTGACGTGGGATCTGCCGTACAAAATTTCCAGACCTATTACTGGTACAAAGATGAGAAAGTGCTCAATGTCACTCTGAGGGACTTCACCATTCCATCAGCATCCCAGAAAGATGGCGGAGAGTACAAGTGCCGCACCAAATCCAGCGACATGAGTCATCCCGCTAGGCTGGAAGTCAGCGATGGTAAGCACGCCAATTGTAAACATTTCAAATCTCATGGTTACTTTCAGAAACCATGAATCAGACTGAGACAGGAGTACAGTTAAATTACACTTGTTTATTAATAATAATAATAATAAGATAAACAGAGTAAGCGTCGTCAAAACATAGCCAGAGTTCAGGAACCGGATTGGATGGTCAGTCAAGCCAAACATCAGGGAACCAGATGTAAACAAAGTACAACAGCAAGCAGGATCTGGAGCCAGAAGGAACGTCAGCCAAGCAAGTCTTTAACAGGAATGCAATAGATAGTCTCTGTGATGTTGACCAAGGCGAAGGCAGACAGCAACTGAGCTGGACGGCTTAAAGCGGAAGTACACCCTAAAAAAAATTACATAAAAATGCTCAAAAAAAATCTAAAAAATTGTACTTACCAGAAATTGCGGTTGCTAGGCAGATATTCCTAACCTGCCTCTTCCTAGTTCACAGCTGGTCTTCTTCCTCGTCCTCCTCGCGTTGTCTGCTGAGGAATGGGGCGTGGTGTCTTCTGGGAACTGTGTGTATCCCAAAGAACAACCTCCCATTCAGAAAACGCAAGGCTCCACTGCCTGTTTCCCTTAGTAGAGGAATAGTCGGCGCCGGGAGCTGCCACGATCGAGGGATCGACCTGGGGGGGGGACATTTCGGGCGCCTAGGACAGGTAAGTGTCCTTATTAAAAGTCAGCAGCTACAGTGTTTTTTTTAACCAAAAATATGTAGAAGAATACATATCGGCCTAAACTGAGGGAAAAAAATGTATTTTTTATATCTTTTTTGGGGATATTTATTATAGCAAAAAGTAAAAAATATTGATTTTTTTTTTCAAAATTGTCGCTCTATTTTTGTTTATAGCGCAAGAAATAAAAACCGCAGAGCTGATCAAATACCACTAGAAGAAAGCTCTATTTGTGGGGGGAAAAAACCCGCCAATTTTGTTTGGGAGCCACGTCGCACGACCGCGCAATTGTCAGTTAAAGCGACGCAGTGCCGAATCGCAAAAAGGGGCAAGGTCCTTTACCTGCATAATGGTCCGGGTCTTAGGTGGTTAAGTAGGCAGAGCTGATGAGCAGGATCATCAACAGGTGAGTCACTGTGGAGAGATAGGAGCTGGCAATTAGCCGACAGCTGAGCGCCCAGCTCAGAGAAGGAAGGGCTGAGCCTAGCCCTGACATTTACTCCATTTTGGTCTGGTAAATATACCATTGAAAGTGTTTTGTTGTATCTGTTTCATATGAGCGAAGGAATATAATGCATTATGGCCACTAGATGGAGCTGATGATCATAGGAAATCATTATGTAAAATAAAATACAGTCAAAATTTGTCTCAGCTAGGTGAATGCTGGTGACGTTTGTCCGACTAATATTTTATACCTAGACCTCAAAGTGTCAGTAATATTTTTCTTTTGTAGCTGAAGTCATCTTACAGCAAGACGCGTCTTCCGCTTATGAAGGAACCCCCCTAACACTGAGATGTCACAGCCGCTCTCAATACAGCCAGCTCTACACAGCCTTCTACAAGGATGACAAAGAGATACAGTCCTTTGGCGCCGACTCTACGCTACGTATCGAGAAGTTAAACAGACAAGCCACCGGGGACTACAAATGTTCACAGGTCCTGGAGGATCAGCATGGAATCTTCCAGGATGATTCTGCACAGATCTATATTTATGTAAAAGGTACTGTCATGGACATGTAATAATGTCTGGCAGCTTACCTTCCCCTCCATGTGGTCATGAGAGGCCAGACTCTCTTATCTGGCTGCCTTTATCATCTCTCCTCCCTGTATGGCTCCACCCCAGGAACTCTATATTAACTAGTGCACTGGAGGTCTGCTTTGCTGATCAACGTTGTTTGTTAGCTTGGTGTTCCTGCTTGCCGTGTGCTACGTTAATCTCTCTGTGTACCGATTTTGGTTTGTCCCTGACTACTCCTGTTTGCCTGTGACCCTGACCCTTGGCCTGTCCCTTGGTTTTCCTCGTCTGCCTGTTGCCCCGACCTCAGCTTACCCTTCACTATCCCTTGTGTCCTGAGTGGCTGCTTCCCCTCTCTCTTCCTGCGGAGCGTGACCTGGGGGACTCCGGGGGCCACAACCTGGGTTCAGTTGCATCGAAGGCCATCCTCACCACTAGAGGCTCTGGTAAACACCAGCTGAACATTAGACTGCGCGCCCTGGGGATGCCCCATCTGACTTTTTCTGTCGGAAATTCCATTGGACAATTCCGTTCATCTGTATGGAACTCTGACGGAGAAAAAATCACGCATGCTCGGAATCAAGTCAACACAAAACGTAATTTTTCTCGGCTCATCGTAGTGTTGTACGTCACCGGTCGGAATTTAATGTGTATTGCAAGACGGCTTGAATGGAATTCCATTGGAAAATTCCATCGGAGTTTATCCCGTCAGAAATTACGATCGTGTGTACGGGGCATCAGTGGTTAAAATTGAATTCTCAATCTACCCGAAAGTCTAACTTTAGTCAAATCTGGAGCTGAGTCAGCCCCTCATAATGGGCTAGGCAGGTATACAGACCCAGGAACTTATTAGACCAGGGATCTTCAAACTACGGCCCTCCAGCTGTTGCGGAACTACACATCCCATGAGGCATTGCAAGACTCTGACATTCACAGACATGACTAGGCATGATGGGAATTGTAGTTCATGAACAACTGGAGGGCCGTAGTTTGAGGACCCATGTATTAGACCCGGATAGCAACCCCCCATTTTATTTCTTATTAAAAAAAAAAAATGTTTTAAATTATTTTTATTGCTTTTTTTATGGCAACCCCCCCCCCCCCCCCTTTAAAAAAAAAAAGGGTTTTTATTTTTATATATATATATTTTTTTTTTATCATAGGGCCCAGAGATCCCCAGGATAGCTACTCCTCAATTTATGGCACCCCCCTGCTTCTCAATGCACGCCCCCCTCGCTTCTCAATTCACGCCCCCCCCCCCCCCCTCCTCGCTTCTCAATTTTCTCTGCTCCAGGGGGCCCATGCCTAAAGCTGTGTAAGGGGCCCCATAATTCCTGATGGAAAGAAGAGGAGTAATCTAGTCATGGGTCCTCGTTTTATTTGGGATTTGGGGGATCAGAAGAGTATCTGCAGCACGTCAGATGGACTCGTTACCCCATCAGATGTCAGAGATGCCACATTGCCAGTTTTGGGCGGGTGATAGAAAGAACGACTGTAATACTTCTTCTAACAATGTACATTTATTTCTGTTTTCAGAGCTCACTGATGTCACTGACACGGCTTCTTCGGGAACTTCAGGTCTGTATTGAATGTATTGATTACCAATCAGTAATGGTCTTCTTATAGATGGCAGGACAGGAAATGTAGAGAAGGGTTGTATGTTTTTAGCCGTCATAAAATCTCCATTTAGCTTCTTTATCTGTTTACATCTCTGCGCTATTTTATTGATTTTATATCTGTCTACACAGATAAATACTGAGGACCGCACACAACACTTGCAGAGATAGGGGATAGCCTGACCAGTGCCCAGCAATGTAGCCTGACCAGTGCCCAGTAATGCAGTTTTACTAGTGCCCATCTATGCAGGCCGACTACTGCCCATCTATGCAGCCTGACCTGTGCCCAGTAATGCATCCAGCCTCTCCATTGCCCAGTAATGCAGCCTGACCTGTGCCCAGTAATGCAGCCAGCCTCTCCAGCGCCCAGTAATGCAACCTGACCCGTGACCAGTAACGTAGCCTGACCAGTGCCCAGTAATGCATCCAGCCTCTCCAGCACCCAGTAATGCAGCCTGACCTGTGACCAATAATGCATCCAGTCTCTCCATTGCCCAGTAATGTAGCGTGACCTGTGCCCAGTAGTGTATTTAGGTTTTGTGCTGCCCTAGGCCTTACTAAGCTTGTGCACCCTCTAATTTGAATATGAACCACCCCTTCCTATCAAGGCCACATCCTTTGATGTTTAACACTCACCCTAAAATTTTCGAGAGGAGACACTATTCTAAGGGCCGGGGGGGGGGGGGGGGGCAATGAATTCCCTTAATTTGGATAGATTTCCTCTCTCTTCCTGTTTGGCTATGGCGCAGGAAGTGAAGGGAAATCTGTGCCATGGGACAGGGATGGTAAAAAATAAACAGACAGGGGCTCTAACCCTGCCTTACTCCATCCAAAATGAAAAATATAAGTGTTGCCTATAGTTCTACTTTAAGCACAAATTTCTAATAACTTTATGGAGAGGGCTAAGAAGATATAACCATGCCAATGGTACAGCAGAAAACATATAGCACAGTGAGGAAGGTTTATGGTCCAGGATGATAGGGCAGTCAAAATTAAAAGCAGCGCCCCCCCCCACTGTTGCGGAATGCCGGCCTCCCGCATACCGGGAGCAGTGCAGCCGCTTTATGGGGGCACTAGACTAATTTGCCTCTCAGGCCAGTCCGCCCCATAAGACTGGCACTACACTAGCCGGTGGGGACTCTTTCTGTCCAACCCCCCTGCAAAGTGCTGCCCTAAGCCTGGGCCTTGTTGGCCTAGGCCAGGATACAGCATTGTCTGTGCCCAGGAATGCAGCCAGCCTGTCCAGTGCACAGGGATTAGAGAGAGGAGCGCCGCCGGACTTACCGCTATCAACAGGCAGCCACGAGGAGAATCCTTGTGAAGCTTTCCTGTGCTGGAACGGGCTCTCTGTGTCTCCACCCCCCACCAGAGATTGGTCTTGTTTCCCTCTATGAAGCGGGGTCTGCAGGGAATGGATCTCTCCGGGCGTTGTGGGGGCTTATGTGCCCAGAAGGGTCGGGCAAAAGACCTTGGCGGGCCGTACCTGGCCCACAAGCCGTAGTTTGAGGAACCTTGGTATAGAGAGTGAAAAAACATAAAAAGGGAGGGGGGAGGGAGAGAAGGGAAGGCAGAAAAGAGAAGAAAGGGGAGGAAAGATAGGAGAATACATGAAGATGTAGAGAGAGAGGGGAGAAAGAAAGGTTGGGGAGGTAAAGGTAGGGAAGGGAGAGTAGAAAGGGAAGGAAGGAAAGAAAGATAAGAGTACACACAAAGATGTAGAGAAAGAGAACACGTTCAAAACCAAAGGAAGGGAGAAAAGGGGGGGGGGAATGAAAGATAAGAGTCCACACAACGATGTAGAGAAAGAGAACATATATAGAAATTGGGGTGGGGGGCAGGGGGTTCAAAACCAAAGGAAGGGAGAAAAGAGGAGGGAAGGGAGAAAGGAAAGATAAGAGTATACAAAAAGATGTAGAGTGTGATTTTGAGGCCTGGGGGGGGGGGGGGGGGGGGGGGGGGGGGGGGGGGGGAATATTGCATTCTCTTACTGATCTGAGCTTTTCTTTCAAACTTTGTTGCAAGTCATGATTAATGATGACCAAGTATTATCCCGATTGGGTTGAGTTTGACACATTTATAACAACCTCTTCTTCTTTACCAAGGATCAAACAGTGGTCAAGGTTGAGGTGACCTCCACTATAATTGCAAAGGTATCTCCTGTGCATTATTGGCCATCATTTGTACAAAGGACTGAGCTTTGACATCAAGCATCTTCACGAGAACCTCTTTACCATGGAGGACCAAGCAGTGGTCATGGCTGAGATGACCTCCATCATAATTGCAAAATGTATCTCCTGTTCATGAATGGCCATCATGGGTACACAGGACTGAGCTCTGACATCAGACATCTTCATAAGAGCCTCCTCTTCTTTACCGAGGACCAGTGGTCAAGACTCATTTGACATACACTATAATTGCAACGGCATCTCCTGGTCATGAATGGCCATCATAGGTACAAAGGACTGAGCTTTCACATCAGACATCTTCATGAAAATCTCTTCTTTTTCCAAAAACCAAAGAGTAGTCAAGGCTGAGTTGACCTCCTCCATAATCACAAAGGTATTTTCAGCCCATAAATGCCCATCATATGTAAAAAGGACTGAGTTTCAATATACGGCATCTTCATGAGAACTTCTTCTTTACCAAGGACCAAAGAGTGGTCAAGCCTGAGTTGACTTTCACCATAATTACAAAGGTATTTCCTGTTCCATAATGGCCATCGTATCTACAAAAGACTGAGCTTTGACATATGTACGAGAACCTCTTGTTCTTTACCAAGGAGTCCAAACAGCTTTCAAGGCTGAGGTGACCTCCACTATAATTGCAAAGGTATCTCCTGTGCTTTATTGGCCATCATTTGTACAAAGGACTGAGCTTGGACATCAGACATCTCCACGAGAATCTCTTCTTTTTCCAAAAACCAAGGAGTCAAGGCTGAGTTGACCTCCTCCATAATCACAAAGGTATCTCCAGCCCATAAATGGCCATTAGGTCTTCATGAAAACTTATTTTTTACCAAGGACCAAAGAGTGGTCAAGCCCGAGTTGACTTCCACCATAATTACAAAGGTATTTCCTGTTCCATAATGGCCATCGTATCTACAAAAGACTGAGCTTCGACATGAGACATATTTACCATAACCGCTTCTTCTTTACCAAGGAGTCCAAAGAGTGGTCAAGGCTGAGTTGACCTCCACTTTAACTGCAATTGCCTCTCCTGCTCATTAATGGCCATCATATGTACAAAGGTCAAAGCTCCAATGTCAGACATCTTCATGAGAACCTCTCCTTAGCCCTTGACATCCAAGTGAAAGCTATACTGACCTAAAACATTCTTTGAAGGTCTTCCAGACCAAACTGTAGTTGGAGGCTTCGGCAATACAAATTATTTGGTCTTCGGTGAACTGAAAAAGGCGATCACTTTCATGTCAAACAAGTGCACAATCCTTTATGGTAAAGGCTATGCTCAGAGTAAGGGTCCTTTCACATGGGCGGACCGTTCATTACAAGTCCGTTTACGGGCTTGTAATGGTACTCTATGTGATCACGGCCGTTAGCGGTCCGCCTCCGCAAAGATCCGGTTTTTCGGACGGAAGAAAACCCTATTTTTCTTCCGTCTGAATGATCAGATCGGATGAATACGGACGCACGGTCCGTATTCATCCGATTCCCCATAGGGGAAGAGCGGAGGAGAGACAGGGCGGTCCCTGCACAGTGTGCGGGGACCGCCCTGTCCGCCGACAGCTCAACGGGCCCCCCCGCTGAGCCGACGGACACACACGGAGCGGATCGAAAAATGGTCCGCTCCGTGTGAAAGGACCCCCAAGGCAGAAATGCGAAAAAAAAATGGAAGGTTATGGGGAAGTGTCATAGAACTTTTATTGGTGGTACAAAATCAAGCCAACCTCTTCATTAGGACCCCCACCAAACCATGGTGGTGACATTATTATGCCAGCTATCCTGTTGTACACAGCAAAGAATAGTCCCGATAAAGAGTGCACGCCTATAAAATGTGTCAACGTCCTGAATTTTACCACCAATAAACGTTCTTCGATAACCTTTCCATCATCTATTGCAGGGGTCTCCAAACTTTTCAAACAAAGGGCCACTTTATCGTCCTTCAGACTTTAGTAGGGCCGGATTGTGGCCAGCAGGGGCAGAAAATGTCACGGGCCAGCATCAGTGAGACTAAATACGGCCTCAGGGTTTGTGGTCAACATGAGGAGTATTCCCCCTATTAGTAGAAGGAATAGTACCCCATCATTGGTATTGGTGGAAGCTATAGTGCCCCATTGTTGAAATCAGTGGGAGGAATAGTGCCTCATATCAAATGGAGAAAGTGTGCCTCAAGGGCCGGATAAAGGCTAGCAAAGGGCCACGTCTGGCCCTCGGGCCACAGTTTGGAGACCCCTGATCTATTGGATCCATACCAACCTATCTGTGGGCATATTCTTTCCCATGAGAGATTTTCTTTGCATGTTCTCCACTAAGGACCTTTTACATCCTATAGGCACAAGGATCTCCTTAGACTTTCTTGCGAAATGTAAGTTGGCATCTTTTGTCTTTCCATGCTTGGTGTCAGATTAGCACAATATGCTTTTTGTTTAGCCATAAATTAAACAATGCTTCATATATTACCAAAGGAACCGGTCTTCTTGAAAGCTCACCCTTCCCCTCTAACCACCCACTGGTACTCACCAGTGGTAGCTGGTGCTCCAAATTTTTGAGGGGGTGCAAACAAAGAAAAACAAACATCAACTGTGCCCAAACGCAGCCACAGTGGCCATAAATTGCCGTTACTGTGCCGAACGCAGCCACTGTGCCCATCAAACGCCGCCACTGTGCCCCATCAACTCCCGTGGTCAGCGTTGTCTTACACGCTCCCTCCGAGTCCTCAATGTCTTCTCCCGTCCTCTTCTGCTACAATTGAACACCTGATAAGCATCCAATCACAGTGTCTTGTCGCTTCAGCCAATCAGGTGACAGGTAACGAGACCCGATGCACCCGACTGGTTGAGAGGCGGGTCAGGGAAGCGATTTATTTAATTCCCTAACACAGCACTGTGTAAACAGCGAACGAGCGGCAGCGCGCCCACTGTTTACCAAATTTGGAAGCCTATTTCTGATGGGGCACACTGGCGGCAATCAATGGTTACAGTAGCTGTGCTTGATGGGCACCATTAGGGTCAGATACCATCAGGGCCTGCCCATCAAACCATCAGTGCAGTGTCATCGGGACCTGCCCAGACACCATCAGTGGGTCCCCATCAAAGTCGCCCATCAGACACCCTCAGGGCCCGCCCATCAGACACCCTCAGGGCCCGCCCATCAGACACCCTCAGGGCCCGCCCAAAGTTGTCCATCAGAAACCATCAGTGCAGTGTCATCGGGGCCCGCCCATCAGGCACCCTCGGGGCCCGCCCATCAGGCACCCTCGGGGCCCGCCCATCAGGCACCCTCGGGGCCCGCCCATCAGGCACCCTCGGGGCCCGCCCATCAGGCACCCTCGGGGCCCGCCCATCAGGCACCCTCAGGGCCCGCCCATCAGGCACCCTCAGGGCCCGCCCATCAGGCACCCTCAGGGCCCGCCCAAAGTTGTCCATCAGAAACCATCAGTGCAGTGTCATCAGGGCCCGCCCATCAGACACCCTCAGGGCCCGCCCATCAGACACCCTCAGGGCCCGCCCATCAGACACCCTCAGGGCCCACCCAAAGTTGTCCATCAGAAACCATCAGTGCAGTGTCATCGGGGCCTGCCCAGACACCCTCAGGGCCCGCCCATCAGACACCCTCAGGGCCCGCCCATCAGACACCCTCAGGGCCCGCCCATCAGACACCCTCAGGGCCCGCCCATCAGACACCCTCAGGGCCCGCCCAAAGTTGTCCATCAGAAACCATCAGTGCAGTGTCATCAGGGCCTGCCCAGACACCCTCAGGGCCCGCCCATCAGGCACCCTCAGGGCCCGCCCATCAGGCACCCTCAGGGCCCGCCCATCAGGCACCCTCAGGGCCCGCCCATCAGGCACCCTCAGGGCCCGCCCATCAGGCACCCTCAGGGCCCGCCCATCAGGCACCCTCAGTGGAGTGTCATCATGGCCGTTCATTCAAAAAGTGACAGCGCTGAAAGTTGAAAATTGGCCTGAGCAGGAAGGGAGGTAAAAGTGCCCGGTGGACAAGTGGTTGAAGACCCCCCAAGACCGCTTCCCAACACTGATCCAATCACAGCCTGCCCCTCCCCCACCAATACACGCTCACCTCTTCTCCCCATTTTACACACACCACTCCCTCGTGCTTGAAGGACACACCTCTGCCCTTCTCTGGGCCACACCCCCGACCTGTCCACGCCCACATTACCCAGATTAGACCCGAAATCCTCCATTTGTGGAACAAGCGGCAGGAGGGAAAAGTCACTTCATTTCAGAAAAACTCAATAAAATAAGATCTCGATAAAAATCTCCAAACAAAATTTTATTTTTACATTTTTTATTTATATTTTAATGGAATTGTAACTTTCTGCCGATATAAAAATCGCTCTTGCGACAGTCGGGTGACACCGGTCCATATTGTCCAGGGGAGGGTCCCTCTCACAGGTTGAGGAGCTTCTCGTTGAGGGCGATCTGAGATTGGGTGAGGTTGGCCAGGTAAGTGACCATGAGCAGATCCTGTAGGGGGGAAGGAAAGAGACACGACCATTAGAGGAGAGCTTGCATAGAGTTACTACAGCAGAAGGACGAAGGGCTCATCTGGTGCTTGCTGATTGGCTGCTCAGGTCACATGGGGGGTGGGGCAGAGTTCTCAGCCCTGTGTAAGCTCTAAATGGCAACTAAGAGCTTACACAAGGCTGAGGCTCCTCTAACTGCCCCTATGTGACAAGGGTGGGGGGGACCCGAGAACTACATGGCATTCCAACCTAAAAATAAAAAAAAGGAGAACCGGTGATCCTGTCCCTAGAGAATGGGGCCGGCAGGACCCCGGGCTGAAGACCAACATCTGCTGCATGGTGAGAACAGTACCGGCTCCTCACCAAAACAAATGAGGAGAGTTCAACCTACTGGCTGAGGTTCACCTGTGACCAGGCCCATCTTCTCACCACTCTAATGAGCTTAGCGCCACCTCCTGGCTGGTATCGCTAAGTAGCAGGGGTTGGTCTTCAGCCCCGGCACCATTCTCTTGGCACTCAAAAAGTCAACGCTGGAGTACACACCTAAAGCTGAGAGAATTATGTTCCCCTATACCTATCTATGTGAGCCATTATTTCCTCTCCTGAAGAAGCCGCTACGGCGAAACATGTTGGGTCTTCAGCCCGGGTTTTGGTCAACATCATTCTCTTGGCACTCAAAAAGTCAACGCTGGAGTCCACAACGAAAGCCGAGTGAACCATGTCCCTCTATACCTACTAAATGAGCTTTTACCTTCCTTCCTGAAGAAGCCACTACGGCGAAACATGTTGGGTCTTCATGCCCGGGTTTTGTCAACACCATTCTCTTGGCACTCACCAAAATAATGAGGCGAGTGCAACCTCCTGGCTGAGGTTCACCTGACTGCCTTCCCTGTGACCAGACCCATCTTCTCACCAATCTAATGAGCTTAGCGCCACCTCCTGGCTGGTATCACCAAGTAGCAGGGGTTGGTCTTCAGCCCCGGCACCATTCTCTTGGCACTCAAAAAGTCAGCTTGGAGTACACACCTAAACCATGTTCCTTTATACCTATCTATGTGAGCCATTATTTCCTCTCCTGAAGAAGCCGCTACGGCGAAACATGTTGGGTCTTCAGCCCGGGTTTTGGTCAACACCATTCTCCTGGCACTCAAAAAGTCAACGCTGGAGTCCACACCTAAACCTGAGTGAATAATGTCCCTCTATACCTACTAAATGAGCTTTCACCTCCCTTCCTGAAGAAGCCACTACGGCGAAACATGTTGGGTCTTCAGCCCGGGTTTTGTCAACACCATTCTCTTGGCACTCAAAAAAGTCAACGCTGTAGTCCACAACTAAAGCCAAGTGAATTATGTTCCTCTATACCAGGGATCCTCAAACTACGGCCTTCCAGCTGTTGTAGAACTACACATCCCATGAGGCAATGTAACACACTGACATTCACAGACAGGACTAAGCATGATGGGAATTGTAGTTCCTGAACTGGAGGGCCGTAGTTTGAAGACCCATGCTCTATACCAGGGGTCCTCAAACTATGGCCCTCCAGTTGTTCAGGAACTACATTTCCCATCATGCTCAGTCATGTCTGTGAATGTCAGATTTTCACAATGCCTCATGGGATTTGTAGTTCCGCAACAGCTGGAGGGCCAGTAGTTTGAGGATGCCTGCTCTATACCTACTAAATGAGCTTTCACCTTTTCCTGAAGAAGCCGCTATGGCCGAAACATGTTGGGACTTCAGCCCGGGTTTTGTCAACACCATTCTCTTGGCACTCGGTCAACACTGGAGTCCACAACTAAAGCCGAGTGAATTATGTTCCTCTATACCAGTGATGGCGAACCTTGGCACCCCAGATGTTTTGGAACTACATTTCCCATGATGCTGAGCATCATGGGAAATGTAGTTCCAAAACATCTGGTTTGCCATCACTGCTCTATACCTACGAAATGAGCTTTTAAATCCTTTCCTGAAGAAGCCGCTATGGCCGAAACATGTTGAAATATATGGACGTGATGCAAATTTGTATGCGACTACAGTGTTTCGTTGTCAATTACAGACCTATGGCTATAATCAATACTTTTATAATACCTTCTTAACCGCTTGCCGATCGCCGCACGAGTATTTACGTTAACAGAATGGTTCATCTGTGGGGGTCGCACGAGCCGCCATCAGCGTGCTCGTGACTGCCGGACCCGATGTCCACCGGTGCCCCGCGATTGGGTCACTGTAAACACAACATCCCCCGTTCTTCCTAGTGACACGTCACTGATCGAATGCTCCCTCTCATCGGGAACAGCGATCGGTGATGTGTCACTCGTAGCCACGCCCCCTAACCGGTCGAATAATTTCCTAGGTCACACTTAACCCCTTCACCGCCCCCTAGTGGTTAAACCCTTCACTGCCAGTGTCATTTGTACAGTAATCAGTGCATTTTTATAGCACTGATCATTGTAAAAACAGCAATGGTCCCACATGGGGGGGTGGGGCAGAGAGTTCTCATCCCTGTGTAAGCTCTAAATGACAACTAAGAGCTTACACAAGGCTGGGGCTTCTCTAACTGCCAAGGGCAGGGGGGGACCCGAGTACCCAATCACCAACCATCACTGCTCTGGGAGATGTGTCGACGCGTTTCACTCCATGAAACGCGTCAACACACCTTTTTTTTGGAGAAGTCATTAGGGGAGCTTAATTATACACACACAATCACTTGTCTGGTAAACCATAAAAAGGAAAAGACCCGACAGCTCCTGGATGCAGAGAGCATTGGACGCAGTCTGAACGATCTCCACCAGGGGGAGCAATTCATAACAGGCAGCCGCAATACAAAGCTAAAATCAAAGGGTCACGTCACTCCTCCTCCACATTAGAAGTCACTATTCTGCAGACCCGATTGGTTGCCACGTTTGACACGGACATTCGCCTTTCCATTAAAGTGGTTGTAAATCTCAGACATGAAAGATGAACAAATCACATCCCCTCTACGGCAGGGGATCTCAAACTGGTGGCCCTCCAGCTGTTGAGAAACTACAAGTCCCATGAGGCAAGGCTGACCGTTACAAGCCTGACTCCTCCCACAGGCAGAGGCATGATGGGACTTGTAGTTTCGCAACACCAGTTTGAGACCCCCTGCTCTATGGTGTGTACTTGTCTCAGTCTAGAGCACCAAGTGCCATTTCTGTCTGCTGCTCCATTCCTGAGAAGTTTTCCTGACGCCATTTATTTTATTTTTTTCCTTTGCTCCAGAACACAGCCTGTGATTGACAGCTTCAGCTCTGTTCTTGAGGGCTGTGTGAAGGTGGAGGGGGGGGGTCCTTTCCCTCCAATCATCTGTCACTGAGCTCTACAGAGAGAAACTTTAGCTCCCCACCCCCGACAGCTGTATACATTTAGCACTTTAAATAGCTGAAGAAAGACTGCAGATAAACAGGTACAACTTATGTAGAAGGAAGTTGTTTCGTCTCTGAGGTTGGTCCCTTATCTCGGTATATGGAAGGGTTTACACAGCACCCCCAGTATAAGGACCGCCATCGGTCGCCCGGCCATAGACTTACATTAATGTTGCTGTTGAGCATGTTCTCAAAGTCCTCCGGGCCGATCTTCGGAACCTGGTTCACCAAATCCATCAGGAACCTTCCCACCGTGTTGTCCGCCGTGATCTTACCCGACTGAAATATCAAAACCGGAAATCAGGTAAGTACCCCCGGATGATACAGGACCGGGAACAACTGGTTACACTAAGGGGGTGGAGCCACCCGAACCCTGGTGCTGATCCTCCCACAATTCAATGTTATTTTATTTTTCATATATTTTAAGATGGATAGATATAGATACAGATGAATTAAAGATTTACAAATAAAATATATATGACAACAAAACCTACATAGATATATAGAATTAGATTCCCGGAGAGTATCAGAGATTCTCTACGCCGCCGTACTTTACCTGGCGCTACGAGGAATTCAGAGAGATTTTGTCCCGTAAGGTACGGCGGCGTAGTGCATTTCTCCCCGCGCAATCAAACTACGCGATTAGGGGGCGCGAGGCATTTAAATTAGGCGCCTCCCCGCGGCGATCGAACTGCGCATGCTCCGTTCAGAAATTTCCCGCCGTGCACTGCGCGAAATCACGGCGTTACGTCATTCGTTGTTTGAGTAGCGTCGTTTACGGACATTCCTATTCCCGCACGACTTACGCAAAAAAAAAAAAAATCGAAAGTCGACGCGGGAACGACGGCCATACTTAACACGGGCCGCGTAACGTTTAGTGTTGCTCACGAATATTCGCATTGCGAATATTCGCTACGAATATTGCATATTCGAGTATTCGCGAATAACGCGAATATCGCGGCGAATATTCGCCATTTCGAATATTCGTATTTTTTTTTAGAACAGATCACATCCTAGAGATCCCCATCGACGTGTAAAAGCATTGCTGGTATGATTAGAGACCTTGGGCCGAGTAGCTGCAGCGCTCATTTTATATTCCCGAAAAATCGCAATGCGATTATTCGGCAAAAGCGATATCGCGCGATTATTTTGTATTGTAATATATCACAAATATTCTGAGCCAATCAGAGTGCTCCATTCCGCATTTCTCGAATATTCGCATTCGCAATTCGCATTCGCGATAGCGAAAATTCGCAATGATTTCATTTCCAAAATATATCACGAATATTCGTATTTAGCGAATATATCTCGAATATTCGACTATATATTCGTGATATATCGCGAAATCGAATATGGCATATTCTGCTCAACACTAGTAACGTTAGACCCGCTAATAGCTGGTTTAACTTTACGTGGCGAAAAAAATGACGTACGCGATTGCGAAGGCCGCTCGTAACTTTGTGGATCGCCGGAAAAAGCTCATTTGCATACCCCGACGCATGAAAACGGACGCGAACTCCACCCAGCGGCCGCAAAAAGATCGCAGCGTAGATCCGAAGGCGTGCGAAGACGTAAGCCTGTCGGATCGAAGCCCAACACCGCCGTATCATGGTTTGAGGATTCCAACTAGTGATATGGCACGCGAAATTTGAAATTACTCCTGTCTAACACCAGTTACACAGGCGGAATTGCTCTGTGAATCTGGCCCATAATTTTCATATATTTTATTGTAATTTGTTTTCCTTTAATTCTTTTCTTTTTTAATTAAAATTGTTTTTTTTTTTTTTTTTTTTAATAAAAAAAAAATATATAAGTATATGAAAAGAATTAAAGAAAAAAAATATATGAAAATAAAATATATATCTATGCATGTTGTTTTCATATATTTTATTGTAATTTTTTTCTTTAATTCATATATATCTATCTCTATATCTATCTTATCATTTTTATTTTATTTTTCATATATTTTAACATTGAATTGTGGCAGGAGCAGCACCAGAGTCATTTTATGTTGAATAAAACAAATATTAGAAAAAAATAAAAAATTACAACACACACATTGTGTGTGTGTGTGTATTCTTATATTTGTTTTATATAATAATTTAATTAAAAAAATATATATTTTATTGTAATTCTTTTCTTATATATTTTTTTAATTAAGTTATTATATAAAACAAATATAAGAACACACACACACACAATGTGTGTGTTGTAATTTTTTATTTTTTTTCTAATATTTGTTTTATTCAACATAAAATGACTCTGGTGCTGCTCCTGCCACAATTCAATGATAAAATATATGAAAAATAAAATAAAAATTATAAGATAGATATATATGAATTAAAGAAAAAAATTACAATAAAATATATGAAAACAACATGCATAGATATACATTTTATTTTCATATATTTTTTTCTTTAATTCTTTTCTTGTATATTTTTTTATATATAAAAGAAAAAGAAGATTACAATAAAATATATGAAAACATACATATATATTTTATTGTAATTCTTTTCTTATATATGTATGTTTTCATATATTATTTTATTGTAATCTTTTTCTTTTATATATAAAAAAAATATACAAGAAAAGAATTAAAGAAAAATTAGAATAAAATATATGAAAACATACATTATATATGTTGGTTTCATTTATGAATTTTATTATTATTTATTAAAATGCTTATTGAGAGTGCAGTCTTTACCCGAGGGCCTCAATGCCCTCATATATTTTATTGTAATTTGTTTTTTCTTTAATTCTTATCTTTAATTAAAATTGTTTTTATTTTTTTTTAATAAAAAAAAATATAAGTATATGAAAAGAATTAAAGAAAAAAAATATATGAAAATAAAATATATATCTATGCATGTTGTTTTCATATATTTTATTGTAATTTTTTTCTTTAATTCATACATATCTATCTCTATATCTATCTTATCATTTTTATTTTTCATATATTTTAACATTGAATTGTGGCAGGATCAGCACCAGAGTCATTTTATGTTGAATAAAACAAATATTAGAAAAAAAAATAAAAATTACAACACACACATTGTGTGTGTGTGTGTGTGTGTGTGTGTGTGTGTGTGTGTGTGTGTGTGTGTGTGTGTGTGTGTGTGTGTGTGTGTGTGTGTGTGTGTGTGTGTGTTTATGTTTATTCTTATATTTGTTTTATATAATAATTTAATTAAAAAAATATATAAGAAAAGAATTAAAGAAAATAAATAAAAATATATATGTATGTTTTCATATATTATTTTATTGTAATCTTTTTCTTTTATATATAAAAAAATATATACAAGAAAAGAATTAAAGAAAAATTAGAATAAAATATATGAAAACATACATTATATATGTTGGTTTCATTTATTAATTTTATTATTATTTATTAAAATGCTTATTGAGAGCGCAGTCTTTACCCGAGGGCCTCAATGCGCTCATATATTTTATTGTATTTTTTTTCTTTTATATATAAAAAAATATATATAAGAAAATAATTAAAGAAAAAAAATTACAATACAATATATGAAACCAAAATATACAATATATGTATGCATGTTTTGGTTTCATATATTATTTTATTGTAATTTGTTTCTTTAATTATTTTCTTATATATTTTTTATATATCATTTTATTATTATTATAAACACAAACAAAAATTTAATTTTTTTTTTAATAACTATTAATAAACACAACTGGATAAAAAATATATGGGTGGGGGGGGGGGGGGGGGGTACTCACCAGCACATCTTCGGCATACTGCAGCACGGTGGCCAGAGACTCCAGTAGGCGGCTTCCTGCGGACCCCACTTGCTCGAGGTCGGTGGTCAGGCCGATGGATCGGTTGGGGTTGAAGCAGGTTTTGGTGATGAGATCGACTGGAAATGAAAAAAGAGAATTAGGAACAGAAGACGAGTTTCGCCGCCCAGTAGAATGTTACAAATATCACATTTTTAAAGTGATAATAAAACTGGACATTGTTTCATATTTATTATTTCATTTTGTGTCCCCCCCCCCCCCCCCCCCACACACAGTGGAGCAATGTGAAAGTACCCTCGTGCCATTATACAAAAACTGTAATACCTAAAAGCAACCACAAGATGGCACCATGTATGCGTTTCTAAACGTTCTATAGAAAGGAGGCGTTTGATCCGCACAATGGGGGGAGGGGTTTACTAAAACAGAACGCATGGGAGCCAATCGGCTTTCACCATAAACATAAAACACTGCAACGCCTATACCCAGCGTGCCAATCCGAAGTGTCGCCTTCCCCCGTGGAGTCTCACCTCCGATCCTCTCCGTGTCGTAGTAGACGTTCTGTACGGTGAGCGGGGTGAACATTACCCCCATCGTCTTACCGGGGATTCCCATCGGTGTGCTGCACATGGAGAAAAGAAATAAATAATGATATAATGTATATATGATATCTATATGGGGGGGAGGGGATAGAATGAGACTGGCCACGCCCCCTCATTACCTGATGTAGGCCTTGATGTTCATGCGGCCCCCCTGCAGGCTCGTGTCTACGGTCATGTGGATGGGGTTGGTGGCCTCCCGGCTGTAATACTCGTGGATGAGCACCGAGTGTTCTGTGATGTCATTTCCTGTGGCGTACCTGCGGGGGGAGGAAGTCGGTCACAAAAAAAAAAAAAAAAAAAAAAAAAAAAGGGGGACAATTTCCATATGGGCACAATGGTTGTCAGACCCCGCCTCCACCTTTAGGAGGACTCCACCCACACACACCAGGTATTGGGTCATTCCTAAACATCACTCCATCTAAAACTGGTGGGCTCAGCCAATCACTGGCTTCTATTACCTCTCAGGAGTTTCCTATACTGGCCATCCAATCAGAGGAGTTGTCACACACACACACAATCCTCCAATCAGGAGGAGGAGGAGTCACACACATACAACCTTCCAATGAGGAGGAGGAGGAGGAGTCACACACACACACACGCAACCTTCCAATCAGGAGGAGGAGGAGGAGGAGTCACACACACACACACGCAACCTTCCAATCAGGAGGAGGAGGAGGAGGAGTCACACACATACAACCTTCCAATCAGGAGGAGGAGGAGGAGGAGGAGTCACACACATACAACCTTCCAATCAGGAGGAGGAGGAGGAGTCACACACATACAACCTTCCAATCAGGAGGAGGAGGAGGAGGAGGAGTCACACACATACAACCTTCCAATCAGGAGGAGGAGGAGGAGGAGTCACACACATACAACCTTCCAATCAGGAGGAGGAGGAGGAGGAGTCACACACATACAACCTTCCAATCAGGAGGAGGAGGAGTCACACACATACAACCTTCCAATCAGGAGGAGGAGGAGGAGGAGGAGTCACACACATACAACCTTCCAATCAGGAGGAGGAGGAGGAGGAGTCACACACATACAACCTTCCAATCAGGAGGAGGAGGAGGAGGAGTCACACACATACAACCTTCCAATCAGGAGGAGGAGGAGGAGTCACACACATACAACCTTCCAATCAGGAGGAGGAGGAGTCACACACATACAACCTTCCAATCAGGAGGAGGAGGAGGAGGAGTCACACACATACAACCTTCCAATCAGGAGGAGGAGGAGTCACACACATACAACCTTCCAATCAGGAGGAGGAGGAGTCACACACATACAACCTTCCAATCAGGAGGAGGAGGAGGAGTCACACATACAACCTTCCAATCAGGAGGAGGAGTCACACATACAACCTTCCAATCAGGAGGAGGAGGAGGAGTCGCACACATACAACCTTCCAATCAGGAGGAGGAGGAGTCACACACATACAACCTTCCAATCAGGAGGAGGAGGAGTCACACACATACAACCTTCCAATCAGGAGGAGGAGTCACACATACAACCTTCCAATCAGGAGGAGGAGTCACACATACAACCTTCCAATCAGGAGGAGGAGGAGTCGCACACATACAACCTTCCAATCAGGAGGAGGAGGAGTCACACACACACACAATCCTCCAATCAGGAGGAAGACGAGGAGGAGTCACACACACAATCCTCCAATCAGAGGGTAGAAGGAGATCTCACCAGCCCATGATCTGCTCGGTGGAAGTGACTTTCTTGTGAAGCTCGTACATATTTTTGGCGAATTCCATGTCCACCGCAACCTACAGAGATCAGAGAGAGGTCACATGTCAGGGGGAGGGGGAAGAAGAATGGGGGAGGGGGAGAAACAACAATGGGGGAGGGGAAAGAATAAGGGGGAAGGGGGAGGTACCTCATCCTCGGACTCATTATGGGGGACGGAGAAGCAGTTGGTGATTTCCACGGAATGTTTATCTGCCGTTCCTGAAACACAAATCCAACATCACATCATCAGTACAGGGGCCCCATAGATACAACGCAGGGCCATTATACTAGTACAGGGCCCCCCCCATAGATACAATACAGGGCCCCCCATAGGGTCAGTGCCCCCCCCACTGTAGGATCAGCACAGTACAGGGGGCCCCCAGCGTATGATCAGCACAGTACAGGGGGCCCCCAGCGTATGATCAGCACAAGGGGGGCCCCAGCGTATGATCAGCACAAGGGGGGCCCAGCATATGTTCAGTACAGGGGGCCCCCAGCGTATGATCAGTACAGTACAGGGGGCCCCCAGCGTATGATCAGTACAGGGGGCCCCCAGAGTATGATCAGCACAAGGGGGGCCCCAGCGTATGATCACCACAGGGGCCCCCAGCATATGTTCAGTACAGGGGGCCCCCAGCGTATGATCAGTACAGTACAGGGGGCCCCCAGAGTATGATCAGCACAAGGGGGGCCCCAGCGTATGATCACCACAGGGGCCCCCAGCATATGTTCAGTACAGGGGGCCCCCAGAGTATGATCAGCACAGTACAGGGGGGCCCCAGCGTATGATCAGCACAGGGGGCCCCCCAGCATATGATCAGTACAGGGGGCCCCCCCAGCATATGATCAGTACAGGGGGCCCCCCCAGCATATGATCAGTACAGGGGGCCCCCCCAGCATATGATCAGTACAGGGGGCCCCCCCAGCATATGATCAGTACAGGGGGCCCCATATGATCAGTACAGGGGGCCCCATATGATCAGTGTGGCCCCAGGATATGATCAGTACAGGGGGCCCCATATGATCAGTGTGGCCCCAGGATATGATCAGTACAGGGGGCCCCAGGATATGATCAGTACAGGGGGCCCCAGGATATGATCAGTACAGGGGGCCCCATATGATCAGTGTGGCCCCAGGATATGATCAGTACAGGGGGCCCCAGGATATGATCAGTACAGGGGGCCCCAGGATATGATCAGTACAGGGGGCCCCAGGATATGATCAGTGTGGCCCCTGGCCCCTCCCCCACACGTGATAAGACAACGCTCTCCCCCTCACCCAGCAGAGTCCCGATCACCCGGCTCGCCCCCTCGTTCCTCCGCTCATAACTGTCCACTATAGAGGCCAGGACCACCGGATGAACCTTCACCACCGGGCCGTTCAGAACCACCGGAGCCCCGGAACTCGTCCCCGGCGCCGCCATCGCTGTGTGCTGAGAGAGGAAGAGAGAGGAGGGGTGGGGCCGGGACACGTCATACAACGCGCCGGGACGGGGATTGGACGGGAGGGGAGGAGGAGGGGCGGAGCCGGGCCACGTCACACAACGCGCCGGAACGGGGATTGGACAGAAGTGGAAGGAGGAGGCTGCGCGCGCCGCTCTGTGTCAGCCCTGAGCTGTGATTGGCTGGAGATGTAGGAAGCGATACATTGTATCCCTCGTGTTCTATAGAGAGAGAGACAGAAGACCGTCCACCAATAGGGAGCGGAGGGGGCGTGTATATAAGAGGAGGATCGCTCTCGGATCCTCCATGTCAATGGCTCCATAGCTCAGGGGTTAGAGCACTGGTCTTGTAAACCAGGGGTCGCGAGTTCAAATCTCGCTGGGGCCTTCTCCTCTTTTATATCATGACATTAGAGTGTGAGCTCCTGAGATCGCTGTGTGTAGTCTGATCTCCCCTACTCGGCCCCGTTCACGTCCAAGCGCAGCGGAAAATCGCTAATTCTCACGCGGTCTGGAGTGTTTTTGTTCGTTAGGGCGCCGAACGCGCGATAAATGCCCCGACAACGTTGTTTTGTAGCAGAACGCGTTTTTTACGTGCGTTTCTGAAACGCGTTGCCTTCCGCTTTGGCGTGCATTCCAGAAATAAACGCGCTCCCGTTACGCCATTCTCACCGCGGCGTGTCGCTGAGGACCCGCCCCCCTCACTGGAATAGGAAGCTCCTCCCAGTGTGGGACGCATCCGGGTCACACCCCTCAGAGAGGCGACACCCAGGAAGATTTTTTTTTTTTGTGTCTCCCCCCCTCAATAAAACATGGTGTCTCCCCCTCCTCAATAAAACACGGTGTCCCCCCCTCCTATATAAAACATGGTGTCCCCCCCTCCTCAATAAAACACGGTGTCCCCCCCCTCCTCAATAAAACATGGTGTCCCCCCCTCCTCAAAAAAACATGGTGTCCCCCCCCCCTCCTCAATAAAACACGGTGTCCCCCTCCTCAATAAAACACGGTGTCCCCCCCCCCTCCTATATAAAACATGGTGTCCCCCCCTCCTCAATAAAACATGGTGTCTCCCCCTCCTCAATAAAACATGGTGTCCCCCCCTCCTCAATAAAACATGGTGTCCCCCCCTCCTCAATAAAACATGGTGTCCCCCCCTCCTCAAAAAAACATGGTGTCCCCCCCCCCCCTCCTCAATAAAACACGGTGTCCCCCTCCTCAATAAAACACGGTGTCCCCCCCTCCTCAATAAAACACGGTGTCCCCCTCCTCAATAAAACACGGTGTCCCCCCCTCCTCAATAAAACACGGTGTCACCCCCTCCTCAATAAAACACGGTGTCCCCCTCCTCAAAAAAAAAACGGTGTCCCCCCCTCCTCAATAAAACACGGTGTCACCCCCTCCTCAATAAAACACGGTGTCACCCCCTCCTCAATAAAACACGGTGTCCCCCCCTCCTCAATAAAACATGGTGTCTCCCCCTCCTCAATAAAACATGGTGTCCCCCCCTCCTCAATAAAACATGGTGTCCCCCCCTCCTCAATAAAACATGGTGTCCCCCCCATCTCAAAAAAACATGGTGTCCCCCCCCCCCCTCCTCAATAAAACACGGTGTCCCCCTCCTCAATAAAACACGGTGTCCCCCCCTCCTCAATAAAACACGGTGTCCCCCTCCTCAATAAAACACGGTGTCCCCCCCTCCTCAATAAAACACGGTGTCACCCCCTCCTCAATAAAACACGGTGTCCCCCTCCTCAAAAAAAAAACGGTGTCCCCCCCTCCTCAATAAAACACGGTGTCACCCCCTCCTCAATAAAACACGGTGTCACCCCCTCCTCAATAAAACACGGTGTCCCCCCCTCCTCAATAAAACATGGTGTCTCCCCCCCTCCTCAATAAAACATGGTGTCCCCCCCTCCTCAATAAAACATGGTGTCCCCCCCTCCTCAATAAAACATGGTGTCCCCCCCTCCTCAAAAAAACATGGTGTCCCCCCCCCCCTCCTCAATAAAACACGGTGTCCCCCTCCTCAATAAAACACGGTGTCCCCCCCTCCTCAATAAAACACGGTGTCCCCCTCCTCAATAAAACATGGTGTCCCCCCCCCTCCTCAATAAAACACGGTGTCACCCCCTCCTCAATAAAACACGGTGTCCCCCTCCTCAAAAAAAAAAACGGTGTCCCCCCCTCCTCAATAAAACACGGTGTCACCCCCTCCTCAATAAAACACGGTGTCCCCCTCCTCAAAAAAAAAACGGTGTCCCCCCCCCCTCCTCAATAAAACACGGTGTCACCCCCTCCTCAATAAAACACGGTGTCCCCCTCCTCAATAAAACATGGTGTCCCCCCCTCCTCAATAAAATATCAGATCGCCGTGATTGTTAGGCGGATCGAACGATCTTTTCTGATCGTATTTTTTCTCCTGGACAATTAATTGATCAACAATACGATCGTATATAAAATCGTTCCTGTGTGGGGGGGGCGCCCTTAGATCGTATTTTCAGCCTTATGTGTTACATTGTTCCCTATCGTTATATTCAATAAAGTTACAATGTACAGTCCTGATCTCTGATTGGAGGAAGAGACATGCATGGCCACACCCAGCATTGCGTTTCCATTCATCCCACCATCAGCCAATCAGCAGCAGTGGGAGGGGACGTGAGTGTCTGCTGTGGCCCCGCCTCCCCTGGTGACTGTTGCCTGGTAACGGGAGTGTACACAGAAAGAGGAGAAGGGAGCAACATGGCCACACACTACAGTGCCAATCAGGTACATCGATCGCGTCTGTCCTCTGTACAATCGTCTGTGTGTGTGTGTGTGTGTAGGGGGGGGGGCTCTGTAGGGGGGTGCATACAGGGGTGGGGGAGGGGGAAAGGGCGCTCGTGAATGATCACTGCGAGGGATTGCGGCGTACAATAATTGGGGAGGGGAGGCTCAGCGAACACCGCGGAGAAACGATCGCCTTCAAGGATCCGTCCACCTGTATAGGTCATAGGCGGAGCGAGTCGTTTAGACACCCCCCCCCCCCCCCACCGCAGAGCCGTTAGTAAATTGTATCCGATACGCCGGAAATTTTTGACGCAGGACGCCGCCACCTACGAGCGTCTCCAAAATCTGCGCGAAATCGCATCTCTGCGCGCCTTTATAAAAAACGCGCATTGCATTTTCTGCCGCTATTGTTACATGTAGGGCAGCCCATTGAAAGTAATGCATCACGCAAAAAGGCACACACGCAAAAATTGCGCTTTTAGAAAACGCAGATGGGAGCTAAAGTGCGTTGGGCCGCCATTCAAACTGAACATCACCGCAAAACGCATTAACGTATTGTACAACGCATTGTAACGTGTGTGTGTTCCCATGATGCGTTGATGACAATCAGCCCTGGGGGGGGGGCGGGCTCATGCGCACAGGCGTGCTCTCCAGTACAGCGTACGTGCGCTGCGGATCTCGATATTTAGTTTTTTGGTTCATTCATTTTGGGTTATTCGAATTTATAAATTTGTCAATTCAAAAAAAAATTAAAATCGTAAATTTTTAAATTCGTATATTAGAAAAGTAAATTAAATTCGTATATTAGTAAATTAGAAAATTCATACATTCGAAAACTCAAAATGAAAAATTAGAAAATGTATAAATTCGTAGATTCAAAAATTCGTAAATTTGAAAATTCGTAGAGTCAAAAATTAGAAAATTCATACATTCCAGCCTTGTTTTTCAGGTCATACGTTATGATTACAATTCGTAAATTCATAAATTTATAGATTAGAAAATTCGTATATTCGAAAATTTGAAGATTCATATATTCGTAAATTTAGAAATTCGTAAATTAGAATAATCATACATTCTAAAAATTTAAAAATTCATAAATTCGTAAAATCAAAAATTCATAAATTTGTCAATTTAAAAATTCATAAATTAAAAAAAATTGTAGATTCAAATATTCGTAAAATCAAAAATCCAAGAATAAGAAAGAAAATCCTAACTAACTAATAATAATTTAACTATTAAATTAGAGGTATTGTATTTGTATTGTATTTCCTCTAAAATGTGTCTGTTAACGTAACGAATACAAATTTATCCGAAGTTACAAATTATCCGAAATAACGAATGCCGCCAAATGGAACGGAATAAATGAATAATAAATAATAATAATAAAACTTTTTATAATTATTATTTTTTTATTATTAATTAGTGACGTTTCATTTGTTTAGATGCAACAAGCGCCCAGAGGCGATTTAGTTCGCATGTGCCGCGCTATATCCTTTTTCATTCATTCATTATTTCAGATAATTTGTAACTTTGGATAAATTCGTATTTTTTTTTCGTTCGCTAACAGCTACATTTTAAAAGAAATTACAATACCTATAATTTATTAGTTAGTAATAGTTATTATTAGTTAGTTATTATTTCAGATTTTCTAATCTTCGGGTTTCGGATTTTCTAATTTACGAATTTCCAAATTTACGAAAATTTGGAAAAATGGGTTTGCGTTAATTTGGATATTTCCAAATTAACGAATTTGCCAAAATTTGTTTAAAAAGCTCATTAGTAATGAAAAGTATTGCACACTTCTATACTCCTGGTTCCCATTGCTGCTGCGTAAGCTGCAATAGACATGAACGAGCGCAGGAGGCTGTTGCGCTACTTACCACTTCCTGTTGCGCTACTTGGCACATCCTGTTGCGCTACTTGCCACTTCCTGTTGCGCTACTTGCCACTTCCTGTTGAGCTACTTGCCACTTCCTGTTGCGCTACTTGCCACTTCCTGTTTCGCTACTTGCCACTTCCTGTTTTGCTACTTGCCACTTCCTGTTGCCCTACTTGGAACATCCTGTTGCCCTACTTGGAACGTCCTGTTGCGCTTCTTGGCACATCCTGTTGCGCTACTTGCCACTTCCTGTTGCGCTATTTGCCACTTCCTGTTGCGCTACTTGCCACTTCCTGTTTCGCTACTTGCCACTTCCTGTTTCGCTACTTGCCACTTCCTGTTGCCCTACTTGGCACTTCCTGTTGCGCTACTTGGCACCTCCTGTTGCACTACTTGCCACTTCCTGTTGCGCTACTTGCCACTTCCTGTTTCGCTACTTGCCACTTCCTGTTTCGCTACTTGCCACTTCCTGTTGCACTACATGCACATGGGCGCAGATGTAAGTTTCCAAATGCCTGGGCGCATGTCCCACTTTACGCAAGCGTAACAGCCACAGCCGTCTACAACCGTTCATGTGCTGTACAGGAGCTCCTGGGCACCACAATGGGCAGCGCGTGCACGCCATTCCCGGAGAACGCGCCTGCGCACACGAGCCTTTAGGGGCAATTTATATCAATGCATTTTGTGAGCGTTCTCGTAAAATATAAGCTGATACGCGGCGCAAGGGTTGATGCTTTGAAGCGCCAATCATTTTTAATGTCGCACCAAATGTCAATGTGCAAAGAAAACGCACATCGCTTCAAAAAACGCACCTCTACGCACACACATCGATCGGAAATAATTCATAAGTAACAATTGTTTCTTGTTTGTAGTACGAGAGCGCGTTCCACCCCCAGCAACTGCAGAACTGGACCGTCCCGAAACCCTACAAACAGGTAACACCCCCTCCGACTTACCTCTATATACAGTATATCAGTACATACACACAGTATCTGACAAAAGTAAGTACACCCCTCACATTTGTATAAATATTTTCTTATATCTTTTCATGCGACAACTTTGTATCTACAATGTTGTGTAGTGAGTGTACAGCTTGTATAACAGTGTACATTTTCTGTCCCCCTCAAAATAACTCAACACACAGCCGTTAATGTCTAAACCTGCTGGCAAACAAAAGTCGGTACACCCCTAAGTGAAAATGTCCAAATTGGGCCCAATTTGCCATTTTCCCTCCCCCGGTGTCATGTGACTCGTTAGTGTTACAAGGTCTCAGGTGTGAATGGGGAGCAGGTGTGTTAAATTTGGTGTTATCGCTCTCACTCTCTCATACTGGTCACTGGAAGTTCAATAACATGGAACCTCATGGCAAAGAACTCTCTGAGGATCTGATATAAAGAATTGTGTCTCAACATAAAGATGGCCGAGGCCAGTGATGGCGAATCTCGGCCCCCCAGGTGTTTTGGAACTACATTTCCCATGATGCTCAACTACACTGCAGAGTGCCTGAGCATCATGGGAAATGTAGTTCCAAAACATCTGGGGTGCCAAGGTTCTCCATCACTGGCCGAGGCTATAAGAAAATTTGCCAAGACCCTGAAACTGATCTGCAGCACGGTGGCCAAGACCATCCAGCAGTATAACAGGACGGGTTCCCCTCCCCCCGCCTCGCCATGGTCCACCAAAGAAGTTGAGGTCACGTGCTCAGCGTCATATCCAGAGGTTGTCTTTGGGAAATATACATATGAGTCAGGGAGGGGGTGGCTAGCGGTGGCTGAAGCCCCGAATGTGATCCCATAAAGCCCCGAGTCTCACGGTGGAAGGGCTGCATTATTAGCCCCAAGCGAGTGGCGAGCGCCGGGAACAATCTGATCCCTGAGTGCCGCCGAATGTAGCCGAGTGTGGCCGAGTCCCATAGCAGGTCCCGCCTTCAGGAGCCTGCGTAATGCCTATGATGGACGTCCCACTGGTGCGACGTCCATCATAGGCGCTGCAATGGCTCCAGAAGGCAGGAATTACAACGGGTGTCTCTCCTCTCGGGCTCTTCTCAAGGCTCCTAAATGTAAAATGTCAGTGTATGTCCGGTAGGTCAGTGTATGTAGGTCACGTGCTAGCCCAAAAAAAAAGCCTGCGTCACATACAAACCGGGTTTTGGACTTTAGAGTATCAAAAAGGGGTTCAAGGTTAAGACTTATGTAGTCTGGCAGGGAGACTTGGAAACCCAAATACCTGATCCGACTCGCCCATAACCAAGGGGAGGGCAGCCTGGTCCGCTGTAGGGGCTTCAATGTCTAGTGGGAGAATTTGAGATTTAGTCCAGTTGATCTGTAGGCCCGAGTAAACCCCAAAGCAAATCAAATGTTAAAGAGGAGCCAGCATCCTCAAGGTAGAGGAGCACGTCATATAGGCTGATGACTTAGTTGACTGGACCCATACCAACTACACAAACTTTAATAAAGGGCATTTGTTTATAGCCACTGCTGTGGAGTGGCAACTTTCTCTTGTCTATATACATTGGCAGTGTTACTGCAACTAGGACAGCAGAGGGCGCTGCACTCCCCACAGTCTTACCAGGTCTGTTATGTGAATGCGAAGCATTAAAATGTGAAGGCGAAGAATTAAAATAAAGTTGTTCCAAATCTGAAACAAGCAGAAGAAAAAAATAAAAATTAATTCTCCTCTGACAAAATAATTTTTTTTTAAATTAAAAACAACTTTAAATTCTCGTAGTGTCACACTGAGAATAAATAAAGGCTATGCATGTTATTGTTTGTTTGTTCGATCTTTCATGTTGAATGTTGTGCCTCTTGTTAACGTCGTGTGTCTCTTTCAGCATCCTTCCACCTATGAAGGTTTTACTCAGTTTATCGCCAATGATAGAGGTCATCTGCTTTCCGGAGTACCCAGGGCCAAGGTAACCTTTCTGGATCCGTCAGAGGTCACCTTAACTGGGACCTTCCACCGAAAAGTGACCATGACAGAGGTCCCCTCAACTGAGAGTTTCCACCGAAATGTGACCATGACAGAGGTCCCCTCAACTGAGACCTTCCCCCGAAAAGTGACCATGACAGAGGTCCCCTCAACTGAGACCTTGGCCCGAAAATTGACCATGACAGAGGTCACCTCAACTGAGACCTTTGCCTGAAAAGTGACCATGACAGAGGTCCCCTCAACTGAGAGTTTCCACCGAAATGTGACCATGACAGAGGTCCCCTCAACTGAGACCTTCCCCCGAAAAGTGACCATGACAGAGGTCCCCTCAACTGAGACCTTGGCCCGAAAATTGACCATGACAGAGGTCACATCAACTGAGACCTTTGCCTGAAAAGTGACCATGACAGAGGTCCCCTCAACTGAGACCTTCCACCGAAAAGTGACCATGACAGAGGTCCCCTCAACTGAGACCTTCCACCGAAAAGTGACCATGACAGAGGTCACATCAACTAAGACCTTCTCCCAAAAAGAGACCACTACAGAGATCACCTCAACTGTGACCTTCTCTCAAAAAGTGACCATGACAGAAGTCCCCTTGTACTGAGACCTTTCCCGAAAAGTGACCATGACAGAGGTCACATCAACTAAGACCTTCTCCCCAAAAGTGACCATGACAGAGATCACCTCAACTGAGACCTTCTCCCGAAAAGTGACCATGACAGAGGTCCCCTCGTACTGAGACCTTGTCCCGAAAAGTGACCATAACAGAGGTCACATCAACTGAGACCTTCTCCTAAAAAGTGACCATGACAGAGGTCCCATCGTACTGAGACCTTGTCACGAAAAGTGACCATGACAGAGGTCACATCAACCAAGACCTTCTCCCGAAAAGTGACCATGAAAGAGGTCACATCAACTAAGACCTTCTCCCCAAAAGTGAACATGACAGAGATCACCTCAACTGAGACCTTCTACCGAAAAGTGACCATGACAGAGGTCACATCAACCAAGACCTTCTTCCGAAAAGTGTCCCTGACAGAGGTCCCCTCGTACTGAGACCTTGTCCCAAAAAGTGACCATGACAGAGGTCACATCAACTAAGACCTTCTCCCCAAAAGTGAACATGACAGAGATCACCTCAACTGAGACCTTCTACCGAAAAGTGACCATGACAGAGGTCACATCAACCAAGACCTTCTCCCGAAAAGTGTCCCTGACAGAGGTCCCCTCGTACTGAGACCTTGTCCCAAAAAGTGACCATGACAGAGGTCACATCAACTGAGACCTTCCACCGAAAAGTGACCATGACAGAGGTCACCTTGTACTGAGACCTTCCACCAAAAAGTGACCATAACAGAGGTCACCTCAACTGAGACCTTCCACCGAAAAGTGACCATGACAGAGGTCCCCTCGTACTGAGACCTTCCACCGATAAGTGACCATGACAGAGGCAGAGGTCCCCTCGTACTGAGACCTTTTCCCGAAAAGTGACCATGACAGAGGTCACACCAACCAAGACCTTCTCCCGAAAAGTGTCCCTGACAGAGGTCCCCTCGTACTGAGACCTTCTCCCGAAAAGTGACCATGACTAGGATCACCGCAACTGTAACCTTCTCCCGTGACAGAGGTCACACCAACCAAAACCCTCTCCTAAAAAGTGACCCTGACAGAGGTCACCTCAACTGAGACCTTCCACCGAAAAGTGACCATGACAGAGGTCACTTCAACATAGTGAACGGGCTGCCCTAGAGAGTCTTACAAGGGTTCTAATTCCTCTCCACTCCATCCAGAACTAAAACAAAGGCCTTTTGGCTATTATTGAACAGCCACAGAGAGCCAGGCAAGCGGCATTATTGGTAGTTCAGCAGTAGTACTCGCAGGGGGAGCACTTTGCAGTCAGATTTTGTGGTCATATATTGAACTCTCTCTCTCTCTCTTTCAGACCAGCCCATGGGGAACATTCATGGGGACGTGGGACATGCCTCTGAAGATCCCTCCTTCTAAACTAAGCCTCACCTCCCGCTCAGCAGATGCATCGAAACGCCTGACACAGTGGGTTGAGAATTCTGACCCTCTCATCAGCGCCTCCAACGGGCTGAGGCCCACTATCACGGGCAAGGTCTGTACCACCACTAGCCATTCATAATAACACAGCTGGATAGGAGGTCTAGCTAATCTTTTCTAGATCTTCTGTAAAATATTTATTGGTGTCCCCTGTGGGGGAAATCTCTTCACATCCTGTCTTGGTGACACCAGTCATCAGGACAAGAACCAAGGCCAAAATTCAACAGAGTTTGCCATTCTTGCTCACACTTTTGCTGGAGGGTCCATACTGGTGATGAAAATGGAGAACAGCTACAGAAGTAGTGCCTAGGTCAGAGGTGACTCCTACAGAGGCAGCAGGAGTGAGACTCCAAGGTGGGGGTGGAAATTTCTTGAGTCCCCAAGAGATACTGTATAAGAAGCCAAAAGATACCCCAAACAGATGAGGTGCATTTGTGATAGAAATATCATTTATGTTGAGCCCCCCCAAAAAAATGCCCAAAAAAATTGGTTATTAAGCTATTTCCTGCACAGGACGAATATTTTTTAATGGTTTAAAATAGAAAATACCACATTTGTCCAGTAGATGGCACTGAGCATCATAGAAAATTATTATTAGTGACATCTAGTGGCCAAACGCAGTATAGTCCATTTTAAATCACGAATTATGATTTGGCCACTAGATGGCGCCAAGTACCACAAGACATTCTTATGATTCCTGGTGCCATCTAGTGGACAAATGCAGTAATTCTGTTTTAAAGCAATGAAAAATACTCAATTAGCAGAGGAAATCGCCTAATAATTGTTCCTGTGTTTGTTTTTTGCCTGATTAGCACAAAATGAAATGTAGACGCACTTATTGGGTGCATTTTTTATTTTTTTTAATGACTACAACCCTAAGTGTTATAATTTTTTTGCAAGTGTTTGTCAGGGCAATATAAAAAAAAAAGTAGTACATTTGTTCGGTAAATAGATACAGACACATGATTTGTCTCCCCATGAACTGTCAGTTTTTGGGTGGACTGTCCCTTTAAATCATTATTTTTATGCATCTGGCTACTTTGTTTCAAATAGGCGCAGAAGGCGGAGTCTCGGAAACCGAGTCCAACCCCCAACCAGAAGAGTGGGCGTGCCGCGGGGAGCCCAGAGAAGACGGGAGAGATGGCGGCACAGAGATCACCAGCCGTCACCCCAACTGGCTCTCAGAAAGATGGCCGCAGGAGCTGGCAGGCCCCAGAGGAGGCGGAGCAAGTACACAGCGGCAGTAGACCGCCATCCCAATGTGACGCTGAGAAAGAAAACTGACACCTCTCTGTGACAACTCCGATTTGCAACTAGGAACTGAAGAATGTTAAATTATCCTTAGAGAAAATAAAAATGTTGACATTATTAAAAACATTTTCCCACCATCCCTGTGCTGAGTTCCCGGTTCTGTACACCCGCTGTGCCCATTATGAGAGGTTCCCACCATCCCTGTGCCGAGTTCCCGAGTCTTTACACCTGCTGTGCCTATTATGAGGGGTTCCCACTATCCCTGTGCTGAGTTCCTGGGTCTGTACACCCGCTGTGCCCATTATGAGGGGTTCCCACCATCCCTGTGCTGAGTTCCCGCGTCTGTACACCTGCTGTGCCCATTATGAGGGGTTCCCACCATCCCTGTGCTGAGTTCCTGGGTCTGTACACCCGCTGTGCCCCTAATGAGGGGTTCCCACCATCCCTGTGCTGAGTTCCCGGGTCTGTATACCCGCTGTGCCCCTAATGAGGAGTTCCCACCATCCCTGTGCTGAGTTCCCGGGTCTGTACACCCGCTGTGCCCCTAATGAGGGGTTCCCACCATCCCTGTGCTGAGTTCCCGGGTCTGTATACCCGCTGTGCCCCTAATGAGGAGTTCCCACCATCCCTGTGCTGAGTTCCCGGGTCTGTACACCTGCTGTGCCCATTATGAGGGGTTCCCACCATCCCTGTGCTGAGTTCCCGGGTCTGTACACCCGCTGTGCCCATTATGAGGGGTTCCCACCATCCCTGTGCTGAATTCCCGGGTCTGTACACCTGCTGTGCCCATTATGAGGGGTTCCCACCATCCCTGTGCCGAGTTCCCGAGTCTTTACACCTGCTGTGCCCATTATGAGGGGTTCCCACCATCCCTGTGCTGAGTTCCCGGGTCTGTACACCTGCTGTGCTCATTATGAGAGGTTCCCACCATCCCTGTGCCAAGTTCCCGGGTCTGTACACCTGCTGTGCCCATTATGAGGGGTTCCCACCAACCCTGTGCTAAATTCTCCAGGTCTGTACCCTCCGCTGTGCCCATTATGAGGGGTTCCCACCATCCCTGTGCTGAGTTCCCGGGTCTGTACACCCGCTGTGCCCATTATGAGGGGTTCCCACCATCCCTGTGCCGAGTTCCCGGGTCTGTACACCCGCTGTGCCCATTATGAGGGGTTCCCACCATCCCTGTGCCGAGTTCCCGGGTCTGTACACCTGCTGTGCCCATTATGAGGGGTTCCCACCATCCCTGTGCTGGATTTATATCATATAGAATATATGCAGGAAGTATAGTTGGGAGAGGTTTCTTGGACAGTGAGTGCACTCTCAGTCTGCGGCCCACGGATGCATATGTGTGGTGTGCGGGGAGGTTAAAGCCTACCCTTTTTGCTGCTACACATTTTTGGTGATGGCAAAAAAAATAAAAAAAAATAAATAAAAATAAAATCAATCAAATAAAAAAAATCTAATAAAAAAATAAAATAAAAAATAAAATAAAAAAACACACAAAACTCAAACACCCCCCCCCCAAAAAAAAAAACCCATTTGAAACTTTAAATAAAAACAACAAAAACAACCAAAAAAATAAATAAAAAAAAGTCTAAAAACCCAGAAATACAAAAACAATCTATAAAAAAAAAAAAACACTAAACCTAAACCAATCCAAACTCCCCCCCCAAGAAAATTTTAAATCAATAAAAAAATTAATAAAAAAAGGGGACCCCCTTCTACAGGCAATAGAGATGCGGTTTTCGACTGTTCTGTGATGTCCGGCACCAGAACCTAAAGAGTCAGTCCCTGGGGTGGTCCATACGGTTGTGGGAGATCGGCATTCTAGAAGCAGACAATCCTTTGTCTTACATTCGTCCTGAACAATAGGTCTTGTGTTATATATGGAAGAATCACGAGCCGCCCCCCCCCTCCCCCGATGAACAATGACAACTCACAATCATTATTTAAGAATAGATTTTTATTGAATTATACAGAAGGCGATCTCGCTTGTATGCCGGATAACAATGCGTGAAATGTTCGATTGTAAAAGAACATAAATATTTCTAATATTAGATTTTATATATTCACCCGGTAAATTTGGTTTTGGCAATTTCCACCATTTTTAGGGCGGGGTCAATGGACATAAAATGATATGAAGACTGGGAGATGTATGGAGGACGGCTTGAATAAACGATCTGGACAGAGGTCGGGTAATGTGGAGGTAAATTCCCTTCTGGAACAATGAATACGAGGAATGGGGGATGGGAGATTCCTTTCACGTAGAAAATAGAACCAAAAAAAAATTCAAAAATTCAAAGAACAGGAGACCATGGCAGGACAAGAACACCAATGAGCGATGGATGGTTGGCTGGTTGGTGGGGAGGACGAGGGCTCTAGAATAAACTCAGGGCCGGTATAACATCAATGAGCGATGGTTGGTTGGTGGGGAGGACAAGGACTCTAAAATGAACTCAGGGCCGGTACAAGAACATCAATTAAGGATGGTTGGTTGGTGGGGAGGACGAGGGCTCTAAAATAAACTCAGGGCCGTTATAAGAACATCAATGAGCGATGGTTGGTTGGGAGGACAAGGACTCTAGAATAAACTCAGGGCCGGTACAACATCAATGAGTGATGGTTGGTTGGTGGGGAGGACAAGGACTCTAAAATGAACTCAGGGTCTGTACAACATCAATGAGTGATGGTTGGTTGGTGGGGAGGACAAGGACTCTAAAATGAACTCAGGGTCTGTACAAGAACATCAATTAAGTAAAGTTGGTTGGTGGGGAGGACGAGGGCTCTAGAAAGAACATCAATGAGCGATGGTTGTTGGAGGAGCAAATGAGGACTCTAGAAAGAACTCAGGGCCGGTATAAGAACATCAATGAGCGATGGTTGGTGGAGCGGATGAGGACTCTAGAATAAATTCAGGGCCGGTATAAGAACAATGATCAATGGTTAATTGGTTGGTTGGGAGGACGAGGGCTCTAGAATAAATTCAGGGCCGGTATAAGAACATCAAAGAGCGATGGTTGGTTGGGAGGACGAGGGCTCTAAGATAAACTCAGGGCCGTTATAAGAACATTAATGAGCAATGATTGGTTGGGAGGACGAGGGCTCTAGAATAAACTCAGGGCTGGTACAACATCAATGAGCGATGGTTGGTTGGTTGGTGGGGAGGACAAGGACTCTAAAATGAACTCAGGGCCGGTACAAGAACATCAATTAAGGATGGTTGGTTGGTGGGGAGGACGAGGGCTCTAGAAAGAACATCAATGAGCGATGGTTGTTGGAGGAGCAAATGAGGACTCTAGAAAGAACTTAGGGCCGGTATAAGAACATCAATGAGCGATGGTTGATGGAGCGGATGAGGACTCTAGAATAAACTCAGGGCTGGTATAAGAAAATCAATGAGCGATGGTTGGTTGGTTGGTTGGTTGGGAGGATGAGGACTCTAGAATAAACTCAGGGCTGGTATAAGAAAATCAATGAGCGATGGTTGGTTGGTTGGGAGGATGAGGACTCTAGAATAAACTCAGGGCTGGTATAAGAGGCCAGCTCGGGTAGGTTGGGTTGTTTATGCAGGGTGGATGGGAAACAGATCACAAACTACGCTAACCACTGACCCCCTTCATGATGGTCCCTAAAGCAAGGATAGGCAACCCAAGCACTATAGCCATTGTGGAACCACAAGTCCCATGAGGCAGTGCAAAGACTGGACAGTCAAAGGGATGACTCCCGTCAGAAGGGGCATGGTGGGATTTGTAGTTTCACCACTGCTGGGAGTGCCGAGGTTGCCTAAAAGGTGCCTTTTCACCAAAAACGAGAAGGTGAAAGAACTCCATGGACCTTGGAGACCCCCACTACACCTGGGGGCTGGGATGCCCTGTGCTGCTGGGTTAGGGGTCTGTAGATTGAACCCTGGAGTGAGTATCCATCATATTGCCAGGGCATACGACCATGCTGACCAATGAGAAGAACATCTGAGGTTCCCTTTTCTGGTAAGGTGTCCCGTAAGAAATAAGAGCTTCTGATTGGTCAGCATGCTTGCCATTGTGAGCATTATGATGAGTACTCCCTCTGGGGGTGTGTATTGCAAAGTACGCACTACCACCCATCTAGACAATTGATACTACGCTCACCATCATCAGCGCCTCCGGGATTGTCTAGCTGCACTCATTGGTCTAAATGGTGGACTTTTCATACAGGACTTGTACTTCCAGGAGGTCGTTTTCATCTGACCAGTCTGATGACATCACTAGCAGTGGGCGGTCCTTCCTCCTGACCTTAGCAGAGTCCATGTATTGACCTGGACCAAGAGAACTCTGAGCCCCGGCCAGTGTGGTTACACTCCCCCCCCCCCCTCAAGGGGCAGGTCCACGACACCCTGGGCTTCAACCAGGGACTGGTGACCTCTAGTTGTCGAGAGGGTTTAGCACAGGGGTGTCAAACAGGCGGCCCTCCAGCTGTTGCAAAACTACAAGTCCCATGAGGCATTGCAAGGCTAACAGTTACAAGCATGACTCCCACAGGCAGAGGCATGATGGGACTTGTAGTTTCGGAACAGCTGGAGGGCCGCCAGTTTGACACCCCTGGTTTAGCACATGGGGATTTAAAGTATCACTAAAAGGCAAAACTTTTTCAGGATGAAGTGGAGATAGATTAGAACACTTGTCAGGTTTGTATTGTGGGTCTGTGTCCCAGTTGGGGAGATACACCCCCCTCCATCTGCCCTGTTTACCGAAAGTAAAAGAAGATCCCCAAATTTTGGATTGTTCCCCAGAACAAGAATCTGGTGGATATCTTCCAATGGGGACCCTAGTCCTGGTGACCCTCATAATGGATTTCCTCAGTTTAGAAGGATTTCTTCTCACTTCCTGTTTGGCTGTGGGACAGGAAGTGAAGGGAAATCGTCAATACCCTTGGCCTTTTTTCTTTTTGGAACGGAGTTCCCCTTTAAGTCTAAATCTGATAATTTTCCGACACACTCAGCTGGATTTAGAGACGGCATATTTATCTCTTCTCCGTTACATTTGCCCTTTCGGTAATTCCCACGCAAACTGAACAATTCTAAATGCCACTTCCCACCATCCGCCCCGGACAAGGGGAGCCATTGTGTGTGAACAGAGAGGAGCTTCATCCCCAGACGGCTCAGAGAAGAAGAAGAAACTTGTTGACGGCTCAGAAATAGACACGAGGAGTCGCCCTGGAGGGGTCCATGGAGACCCCTCGACGCTGAAGGGTGCCGAATTGGGATCAGCCGTTATACAAGGAGATGTAAAGCCAACTGAAGGACATCGAGTCCGCTCTCTGTATTATACACCATGGCAATAACGTCCTTGTTTTTACTATTTTCCCTTCATTATATACCGATGATCTCTTGAAGCCTCTTCCCAGACACTTTCCTATCTACATGCACTCCAGTGATGGCCGCCTGGCATTTCTCAGGGTCGGCTTCCCAATGGTGACAACAGTGGACCATGCCTGTTGGCACATCCACTTGTACTTTCCATCAGAAGCCTGAATGACACAGGAGCACAGCTAAGAGACAGGGGCAGAGTGTGGTCACCCTCCTCCTCCAAGGCCTCCTGTAGTCTCCATTAGAAACCCACGTGACAGGGTGACAACACAAGAGCACAGGTGAGAGATGGGGCAGAGCGTTGTCAACCTATAACAGGAAGGGACAGACCATCGTTACCCTATAACAAGAGGCAGAAGCAGAGCGTTGTCACCTTATACCAGGAAGGGCCTGAACAAGAACCTTAATATGTTGAAATGGTCACTTCATCTCCACTAGAATTCCCTATGACAGGGTGACAACACAGGAGAAGATTTGAGAGACAGGGAGTTGTCACCCTAGAACAGGGGCAGAGCGTTGTCAACCTATACCAGGAAGGGGCAGAGCGTTGTCATCTTATAACAAGAAGATTAAATGTTGAAATAGCCACTTCATATCTCTATAAGAGAGTGACAACACATGAGCACAGCTGAGAGACAGGAGCAGAGTGTGGTCACCACCCTCCCCCACATCCTCCTGTAGTCTCCATTAGGAACCCACGTGACAGGATGACAACACAGGAGTACAGGTGAGAGACGGTTAGAGAGTAGACATGTGCATTCGTTTTCGTTAGAATGCATTTTCGTCCGAAAATCTGTTTTTTTCGTTATCGTTTTTAACAAACGATAACGAAAGTGCAAGAAACGAAAACCGAAAGATCCGACATAAAAAATGCTTTATTTTCGTTTTCGTTGCGGTAAAAATTCGATATAGAGAGATTCGATATTATAGGGAAAAGATTTGACACTATAGAAATAATAGATTCCGTCGAATATTCTTTTGATCATTCACCATCAACCAAAAAGATTCGACGTTCCGTCGAATATTCTTTTAACCATTCGACAGAAACCAAGTATTATTGGATTTTCGGACGAAAGCTATTCGCCAACCAAAAACTAAATAAATCAAAACGATTTTTGGGAGTAACTAAATCAATTTATTTTCCAAACGAAAACGAAAACACGAAACTAAATATTCCAGTCTGCACATGTCTATTAGAGAGTTGTCACCCTATAACAGGAAGGGCCTGAACAAGAACCTCAATATGTTGAAATGGCCACTTCATCTCCACTAGAATTCCCTATGATAAGGTGACAACACAGGAGCAGATTTGAGAGACCAGAGAGTTTTCACCCTAAACAGGAAGGGGCAGAAATCAAAACGTTGACAGGAAGTGCCTGAACAAAGATTTTCATGGCAGGATCATCAGGGCATTTTTTGTCAACAGCACGCCATGTCTATGAAATATGTAAAGAAATGTCCTCCTGTAGTGTCCATCAGAAACCTACGTGACAGGGTGACAACAGGGAGCATAGCTGAGAGACGGGGCAGAGCGACGTCGGCCTACACCAGGAAGGGGGCAGAGCGTCGTCGGCCTACACCAGGAAGGGGGCAGAGCGTCGTCGGCCTACACCAGGAAGGGGGCAGGGCGTCGTCGGCCTACACCAGGAAGGGGGCAGAGCGTCGTCGGCCTACACCAGGATGAGAGAGGGGCAGGGCGTCGTCGGCCTACACCATGATGAGAGAGGGACAGGGCGTCGTCACCCTATACCAGGATGAGAGAGGGGCAGGGCGTCGTCACCCTATACTAGGAAGGGACACGGATCAGAGCGTTGTCACCCTATACCAGAAAGGGACCAGAGCGTTGTCACCCTATACCAGGAAGGGACAGGGATCAGAGCGTTGTCACCCTATACCAGGGACAGGGATCAGAGCGTTGTCACCCTATACCAGAAAGGGACAGGGATCAGAGCGTTGTCACCCTATACCAGAAAGGGACCAGAGCGTTGTCACCCTATACCAGGAATGGATAGGGATCAGAGCGTTGTCACCCTATACCAGGAAGGGACACGGATCAGAGCGTTGTCACCCTATACCAGAAAGGGACCAGAGCGTTGTCACCCTATACCAGGAATGGATAGGGATCAGAGCGTTGTCACCCTATACCAGGAATGGATAGGGATCAGAGCGTTGTCACCCTATACCAGGAAGGGACAGGGATCAGAGCGTTGTCACCCTATACCAGGAAGGGACAGGGATCAGAGCGTTGTCACCCTATACCAGGAAGGGACAGGGATCAGAGCGTTGTCACCCTATACCAGGAAGGGGCAGGGATCAGAGCATTGTCACTCTATACCAGGAAGGGACAGGGATCAGAGCGTTGTCACCCTATACCAGGAAGGGACAGGGATCAGAGCGTTGTCACCCTATACCAGGAAGGGACAGGGATCAGAGCGTTGTCACCCTATACCAGGAATGGATAGGGATCAGAGCGCTGTCACCCTATACCAGGAAGGGACAGGGATCAGAGCGTTGTCACCCTATACCAGGAAGGGACAGGGATCAGAGCGTTGTCACCCTATACCAGGAAGGGACAGGGATCAGAGCGTTGTCACCCTATACCAGGAAGAGACTGGGGGGCAGAGCGCTGTCACCCTATACCAGGAAGGGACAGGGATCAGAGCGTTGTCACCCTATACCAGGAAGGGACAGGGATCAGAGCGTTGTCACTCTATACCAGGAAGGGACAGGGATCAGAGCGTTGTCACCCTATACCAGGAAGAGACAGGGATCAGAGCGTTGTCACCCTATACCAGGAAGAGACAGGGATCAGAGCGTTGTCACTCTATACCAGGAAGGGACAGGGATCAGAGCGTTGTCACCCTATACCAGGAAGGGACAGGGATCAGAGCGTTGTCACCCTATACCAGGAAGGGACAGGGATCAGAGCGTTGTCACTCTATACCAGGAAGGGACAGGGATCAGAGCGTTGTCACTCTATACCAGGAAGGGACAGGGATCAGAGCGTTGTCACCCTATACCAGGAAGGGACAGGGATCAGAGCGTTGTCACCCTATACCAGGAAGGGACAGGGATCAGAGCGTTGTCACCCTATACCAGGAAGGGACAGGGATCAGAGCGTTGTCACCCTATACCAGGAAGGGACAGGGATCAGAGCGTTGTCACCATATACCAGGAAGGGACAGGGATCAGAGCGTTGTCACCCTATACCAGGAAGGGACAGGGATCAGAGCGTTGTCACCCTATACCAGGAATGGATAGGGATCAGAGCGTTGTCACTCTATACCAGGAAGGGACAGGGATCAGAGCGTTGTCACCCTATACCAGGAAGGGACAGGGATCAGAGCGTTGTCACCCTATACCAGGAAGGGACAGGGATCAGAGCGTTGTCACCCTATACCAGGAAGGGACAGGGATCAGAGCGTTGTCACTCTATACCAGGAAGGGACAGGGATCAGAGCGCTGTCACCCTATACCAGGAAGGGACAGGGATCAGAGCGTTGTCACTCTATACCAGGAAGGGACAGGGATCAGAGCGCTGTCACCCTATACCAGGAAGGGACAGGGATCAGAGCGTTGTCACCCTATACCAGGAAGTGTCTGAACAAGGACCTTAATGTATTGAACTCGCCACTTGATCTCCATTGTAAGTCCATATCACAGGGTGACCACGTAAAAACGCACTTAGGAAAAAAGGACAACGCGTTGTCACCCTTTAACAGGAAGTACCTGAACAAGGACCTTCATAGCAGGATTATATTTTATTTCACTGAAAAATAATGACTTTAGCGTTACTGATTTGGGGGAGGGGGGGGTTACATCCACTTTAATAAAACCGGTTACTTTTCAGCAGAAACGTATGGAGAGCCCCGCTAATTAGAATGACGCAATTGGCTGTAGATTGAGCCAATCAGCACAGGATTGAAAAAAACACAACATTAAATGCAACATTCCTTGTTTGTTATTAAAGGCTCGACTATAATCATTCCCCCGAAAAATGATCCAAAACCGATAGATTTCAGCTCTGGGTGGATGCCGACGGACTAACCCCTCACCTCCCCCACCCCCTAGGTCCATATAAAGCCGACAGACTCGGTCCCATTGTAAAATGAATGGATAGTTCAGCGACGTGTCCTCCGTGAAGGGTGGGCGGAGCCGAGAACACAGCTAGAAGAATGCGACTATCAGTTCCGGGAAGACCGATCCTTTATTAGGTTTGACGCAACAACTCGACCTCTCCAGACAAAAAAAATGAAGCGAGGACTGTGGGGTGGGGGGGCGATGAAAAAAAAAAAAAAATCACAAATACGGGTTTCCCTTTAAATGCCGCGCAGCCATTGGTCAGGGTATAAAAAAGGCACAGATTCCATTTCTAAACATCACAGGGGCGGAGCTGAACCTTCATCTCCATGAAAAGACGTACAAAGTGGACCGATCACTAAATCCTGACTGGGATCTTCGGAGCGCCTCTCTGAATAGCTTCCCTTTTAATAAGGGCATCTTGCCCGAGCCCCTCCCACCTGACCGCCTCCCGTCCAATAAGAGCTGCTGAAGTGCCCTCACTGGACAAGTAGAAGGCAGTTGGGGCGGGGCTTATCCCGTAAGTGAAGGTCAATTTAGATGGGCACCTCGGTAAGTGAGCAGGCCGCTTGTGGCACCAGGTCTTTGGGTGCGAAGCCCTTATAATGCCTGACAGGTTCAAAAAGGTCAGTTCCAGGAATTCAGCAACATTTTGGCTGTTAGAGAGGAGAAAAAGCACAAAGAGCAGCTAGTTTCCCCTCTGCTGCCCGTTCGCAGAAGCCTTTGTATTTTGTTCACATATTACAAAGGCTTCTGTGCATGGGCAGACCACAACTTCCAGAACCCTTGCTCATTGTCGTCTGCACTAAAACAGGAAGGGGAAATTTGGGACTTTAGATGAGGTGTATGAGTATAGCACCTCCATCCCTGGTTCAGGACATAAAAAAAAACTAGTAAGGGAAAATTAGGACTTTGAGCGAGGCTGCAGACAAGGTGAGGGTAAAATTTGTACTTTTATATTACCCTCACCTTGTCTGCAGCCTCGCTCAAAGTCCCAATTTTCCCTTACTAGTTCACTGTGGTCTGCCCGTTCACAGAAGCCTTTGTATTTTGTTCACATATTACAAAGGCTTCTGTGAATGGACAGACCACAATGATCAGGAAGTTATCTTCTGGAGCACAATAAACCCGCCGAGTGTGGATGATAGAGACCAGTCTATGAGGTGGCAAGCACCCTGTTGGACTTAACTCATAGTATGCCTAAAACGTAGCCCAATTCCCAGGATTCAGCTTTAAAGGAACGCTCGCCTCTTTTTTACAAAATTGAGGAAGCCACTTTGGGGATGTAATCCGATATCTCAGAGAGGACAGCCAATCAATTCATTAGGAGATGCAAATGAGGGAGGTGACCATGAGCCTACAACAAGCCTAGACCTAGTGACCCCCATCTGTGGCTTGACTCACCCGGTGCCTCCCCCCTATAGTGAATTAGGAGGCTGTAAGGTTCAGCTCAGCTACCTTTCCCACATCTACAAGACGGGGGCTCCTGATTGGTTCTAAAGGGCCATTTGTAGCATCTGTGACCAGCATGTGGATGGGGATGGGGGGTGGTTGAAGACGGTGACCCTGGCGCAGCTTACATTCTATAAACACTTTGGTAAATTCATTTGACCAGAAAGATTGAGACGCGTCTGAAATGGAGTCCACATCGGAGGGAAGGGGGAGATCTGTACTGGAGGTTTCCGGGGGGGGGGGGGGGGGGGGGGGGGGGAAGACTGTGGAGCCTTCCTCTCAGGAGAAGATTTGGAGATGAATTATCGAAGGGTGGAGTCCCATTATAGCAAAGGGTCCCAATTACATGGCGGCAATGCCGGCCGCCGACAGAAGGGTGAGGGCCAAGACGATGTAACCGCTTTGGGTGACTTGAGGGATCTTGAAGCCTTTTCCCAAATCCCAGGCCTGTGAAGACAAAAAGAGGGGGAGGTGATGGTTAGGAAGGGGGTGGAGACACATTGAGGGGAGATTTACCAAGACTGGAGCAACGCTGCATGGCAACCAATCAGCTTCTAGCTTTCATTTTCAAAGTTTAGAGTGCATCTATAATCAAAATGTACAATCCGATATACATTTACACATTGTATTTCCCCTCCTCCCTCTCTCAACCCCCCCCCCCTCGCCTTCCTCCCTCTCTCAACCCCCCCCCCCCTCGCCTTCCTCCCTCTCTCAACCCCCCCCCCCCTCGCCTTCCTCCCTCTCTCAACCCCCCCCCCTCTCCTTCCTCCCTCTCGCCTTCCTCCCTCTCTCAACCCCCCCCCCCCCCCTCGCCTTCCTCCCTCAACCCCCCCCCCCTCGCCTTCCTCCCTCTCTCAACCCCCCCCCCTCGCCTTCCTCCCTCTCGCCTTCCTCCCTCTCTCAACCCCCCCCCTACTCGCCTTCCTCCCTCTCTCAACCCCCCCCCTCGCCTTCCTCCCTCTCTCAACCCCCCCCCCCTCGCCTTCCTCCCTCAACCCCACCCCCTCGCCTTCCTCCCTCAACCCCCCCCCCTCGCGCCTTCCTCCCTCAACCCCCCCCCCCCTCAACCCCCCTCGCCTTCCTCCCTCTCTCAACCCCCCCCCCCCCTCGCCTTCCTCCCTCAACCCCCCCCCCCTCGCCTTCCTCCCTCTCTCAACCCCCCCCTCGCCTTCCTCCCTCTCTCAACCCCCCCCCCTCGCCTTCCTCCCTCAACCCCACCCCCTCGCCTTCCTCCCTCAACCCCCCCCCCCCTTTGCCTTCCTCCCTCTCTCGACCCCCCCCCCTCGCCTTCCTCCCTCTCTCGACCCCCCCCCCCCCCTCCCTCGACCCCCCCCCCTTCCTCCCTCTCTCGACCCCCCCCCCCTCACCTTCCTCCCTCTCTCTCTCGACCCCCCTCACCTTCCTCCCTCTCAACCCCCCCCCCCTTCCTCCCTCTCTCGACCCCCCCCCCCCTTCCTCCCTCTCTCGACCCCCCCCCCTTCCTCCCTCTCTCGACCCCCACCCCTTCCTCCCTCTCTCGACCCCCACCCCTTCCTCCCTCTCTCAACCCCCCCCCCCTCCCGCCTCCCTCACCTCCCTCTCTCAACCCCCTCTCGCCTCCCTCTCTCAACCCCCTCTCGCCACCTGTTTTAGTAAATTCCCTGCTTTCTGTTCAAAGTCCAGGGGTCTCAAACTGGCAGCCCTCCAGCTGTTGCAAAACTACAAGTCCCATCATGCCTCTGCCTGTGGGATTCATGCTTGTAACCGTCAGCCTTGCAATACCTCATGGGATTTGTAGTTTTTGCAACAGACGGAGGCCCACCAGTTTGAGATGCCTGGTTTAAAACAGATGTAATGGAACACAAATTCCTCACAGAAGAGCGAGGGGGATTCTACTCATCTCTCTGGTGGCTCACGTCCCTTCAGCCAGTCTCTTTGGCATTCAACATTTCTGAAGTATCTGATCCCTGTGCTCGCCCCCCCCCCCCACTTCATATGTTGGTTTCATCCTCTCACCACTGCAGAGTTCCATAGAGAGGTAGGGGAGGTAGGATGAAACCACAGCATGCGGGGGGGGGGGGGGGGGCACAAGACAGGTACCAGTCACTCCTGAAAGTGTCAAACCCCAAAGAGGCGAGTTCTCAATGCAGATCCAATTTACATTTGCCCCCCCGCCGCATATGTTGGTCTCATCCTCCTACTACATCATTGCCGAGTTCCATAGTGAGGTAGGATGCAACCACAGCATGCAAGGGGGGCCGCAACACAGGGCACACGCCCGCTACTCACCAAGTGTCTGATGCCGTTCCACGAGTGGTATGTGACGGGGAAGGCCAGGGCAAACTTTGCAGCGTATATGAGCGACGGGCCCAGACTAAGGGATTTTACCAACTCCAAATGTGACGCAAAATCTCCGGGGAGAACCAGAGCCGCCACGCTGAACAGCGACACTCCTGAGAACGAGAACATAAAGAGCGATCAGTCACATGCTGGCACTTACCTAAAACTTCACCTACCTCTTATAATATCCTATATACAGGGGTATTTTAGCCCCTCTATGACCAAGCTCCCCCCAGTGGGCGGGGTGAAAACATTAGGGGTGTGGTCTAGCGGAGAACTCGGCCTGGTTCACCTCTATGCAGGTTGCGGTTGATGCATTTCGCTGGTGCGTTTTTTTCTACTTACACTCAAGTTGAAGAAGTTTTAATGCGTTTTTTAGAAGGGGGTCCGTTTTTAGGGTTGCACCGATACCACTTTTTTTTAAGACCAAGTAGAAGTACTCCCTGACCCCCCCCCCCCCCCCCAAGATTTCACGGATAACCAATTCTTTTTTTCTTTCGTCATGTAACTTTCGCTCCCCAACTAATTATATTTGAGAGGTACTAGCCGATTCTCACCCCCCCCCCCCCCTTAAGAGTAAGGTGAGGCCAACGTTCCCTCTCGAAAAACTGGCAGGGTTAAGAACTGCATGAAATCCAGACCAGGGACCCCGGCCCTTCAGCTTCGGCCGCATGTTTCTCCGTCCCGATCAGAAGGCTTCCACCTCCACGCCAGCAGGTTCTGCATCCGCCATCCCTTTTTACTAGGGTTGTCCCGATACTAGTATCGGTATAGTACTTGTACTCGCACCAATGCTACCGATGCCTAATCCGATACCTGGGGGTGGGAAAGGCAGGGTTCAATATGAGCAAAGTCAGTGGGTGGAGTCAGTGGGCGGAGCGAAGAGTCCTGGAGCAGGTAAGCTGGCCTGGCAGAGGGGCAGGGTCTATCCGCATCATCGTGACTGGAGCCATCACAATTAGTAACTGAATAGACGCTCCGTGTTGCCGTCAGTGTTTGGACATCCGACACCCATCTTGGTACACACTGCACTCGGCCACGTCAGTGCCAGCCATCAGTGCCCACCCCAGGGCCACTGCCAGCCATCAGTGCCACCTATCACTGTTAGCATTCAGTGTGTGCCACCTATCAGTGCTGCATAATGAGTGCCACCTATCAGTGCCCATCCATCAGTGTCACTGCCAGCCATCAGTCAGTGCCACCTTTTAGTACCCATCAGTCATTGCCACCTTTTAGTGCCAGCCATCAATGCGTCACTGTCACATGACATTAAAAAAAAAAAAAGGAATCGTATCGGCGAGTACTTTAAAAAAAAGTATCGGTACTTGTACTCAGTCTTAAAAAAATGGTATCGGGACAACCCTAGTTTTTACCTCGCCGTGTACTACGGACTAGGGTTGTCCTGATACCGATACTAGTATCGGTATCGGGACCGATACCGAGTATTTGCGGGAGTACTTGTACTCCCGCAAATACCCCCGATACCTAAATAGAATACTCCCCCCCCCCCCCCGCCGCATTAATCCCCGTGCAATACAGCGCACATTACAAGCTTTCGTTTGTATACTTGTAATGCGCGCCTCGCCATGTATAGATACTCCCCTTCTCGGGATTGGACGGATCTGTCCAATCCTGAGCAGGGGGGAGTGTCTATGCACGGATCCGTGTATAGACACTCCCCCTTGCTTGGGATTGGACGGATCCATCCAATCCCGAGAAGGGGAGTGTCTATACATGGCGAGGCGCGCATTACAAGTATACAAACGAAAGCTTGTAATGTGCGCTGTATTGCACGGGGATTAACCCGACAGCAGCTACTACAGGTATGGGGGACAGGACATGGCTGCAATATGTGTGGGGGGGACATACATGGCTGCAATATATGTGGGGGGGACAGGACATGGCTGCAATATATGTGGGGGGGACAGGACATGGCTGCAATATATGTGGGGGGACATACATGGCTGCAATATATGTGGGGGGGGACAGGACATGGCTGCAATATATGTGGGGGGGGACATACATGGCTGCAATATATGTGGGGGGGACATACATGGCTGCAATATATGTGGGGGGGGACATACATGGCTGCAATATATGTGGGGGGGGACATACATGGCTGCAATATATGTGGGGGGGACATACATGGCTGCAATATATGTGGGGGGGGGACATGGCTGCAATATATGTTGGGGGGGGACATACATGGCTGCAATATATGTGGGGGGGGGGGGGGACATACATGGCTGCAATATATGTGGGGGGGGGGACCATACATGGCTGCAATATATGTGGGGGGGGGGGGACATACATGGCTGCAATATATGTGGGGGGGGGGGACATGGCTGCAATATATGTGGGGGGGGGACATGGCTGATATGTGGGGGGGGGACATGGCTGCAATATATAAGTGTGGGGGGGGACATGGCTGCAATATATGTGGGGGGGGGGACAGGCTATATGTGTGGGGGGGACATACATGGTGCAATATATGTGGGGGGGGGACATGGGCAATGGGGGAAATGTGAGGGGGGACATACATGGCTGCAATATAGGGGGGGGGGGACATACATGGCTGCAATATATGTGGGGGGGGGACATACATGGCTGCAATATATGTGTGGGTGGGGGGGGGACATACATGGCAAATGTAGGGGGGGGACATGGGGTAGTGGGGGGGGGGGGCATATGGCTGCAATATATGTGGGGGTTTGGGGGCAATATATGTGGGGGGGGGGGGGGAACATACATGGCTGCAATCTATGTGGGGGTGTGGGCGGGGGGGGCAATACCATGGCTGCAATATATGTGGGTGATGGGGGACATACATGGCTGCAATATAATGGAGGGGGGACATACATGGCTGCAATATATGTTGGGGGGTGGTGCAATATAGGTGGGGGGCAATATCTGAATATATGTGGGGGGGAGACAACATGGCTGCAATATATGTGGGGGGGGTGACATACATGGCTGCAATATATGTGGGGGGGGGGGTTGGGTGGGGGGGGGGGACATGGCTGCAATATATGTGGGGGGGGGGGGGGGACATACATGCTGCAATATATGTGGTTGGGGGGGGGGTGGCTGCAATGTATGTTGGGGGGACATGGGGGGAACCGGGGTGGTGGGGGTGATACAAACATGGCTGCAAGGTATATTTGGGGAGTGGGGGGTGGTAGGTTGGTTCAAAATATGGGCCTGGGGTGGGGACATGGCAAACAATAGCTGATGGGTGGGGGGCTTGGACTGTGGCTGTGTGAGTGCGGGGTGTGTGGGGGGGGGGACATGTATGCAATATGTGGGGGGATATTGGTGGGACATGGGGTGGTACGATGTGGGTGGGGGGACATGGCTGCAATATATGTGGGGGGGGGGGGGACATGGGCTGCAATATATGTGGGGGGGACATGGGCTGCAATATAGTTGGGGTTGGACATGGCTATGGGGTTAGGGGCTGGGGCGGCATGTCGCTGTGGCTGCAATGGCTACAAGGCTGCAATAATATGTGGGGGGGGGGACAATGGCTGCTGGCAATATATGTGGGGGGGGGGGGGGGGGGGGGGGGGTGGGGGGTGGGGGGGGGGGGAAGACATGGCTGCAAAATATGGGGGGATGTGGG